>CM077088.1:133791472-134391472 GCA_039513925.1 Platanthera zijinensis
AAACTTCCTAAGCGTTTTCAGGAAACTATCGATCACTCAACCAAAGCAAGTGCAGTTTCAAAAATTTCATAAAAATATGTACACATTTATTTTTTCTTTTTCTTTTTCTTTTTCATTTTTTTTTTCTTTTTTCAAAACAAAGGCCATAAATATTTTTATTTTCCTTTTTGAGTTGGCCAAACAAAAATAAACATCACTTTTGAACATATTTCTTTTTTTTCGAAAACCTTCTCCACAAAATCACAAAATACCCTATCAAAATCGTCAAAATAATTTATGAAACTCAAAAAGGCTAGTGCGATTCGATAGGTTGGAAATTTTGGCTTTGGTGAAACTGAAATGAAGAGAGGAGCTATCAAATGAAATCGGAAAAAGGCTCAAAAACGGCTAACTAGTGGTAAAAGTTTTTAGGTTGGCAGGAAAGCTCAAACGAAAACAAAACGGCCTAAATCATTTTCACGCTTTTGAATTTATTTAAAACAAAGGTTTGAAAATTTTCAAAAGCGAGTCCTAGATAATAAAAGAAGATTGATGAAATTAACTTGAAAATAGAAATAATAGGTGACTTGGATCGTTCACATCTACTACGTTATTCAAAAGTTGACTTTAAATTATTCAAAAACGAAAAATGGAAAAATAGTGATGATGAATTTTGAGAAAGTAAAGGAAAGAATAAAAAACAAAAAAACCATAATAGAAATGCGAGTTTTTAGAAAAATATTTCACCTTTAACATGATACCGCGAATTAGAAAAAGCTTGGCCAAATATTTTACTTGCGAAACTAATTTAAAAGGTGAGATTATTAGAAACTATTATAATTTAACTAAGTTGTTTATAGGAGATTTTGAGTAAAACAAAACTGAAAAAAATAGGGTACTATTGAAATACCAAAATGTCTAAACTATTCAAAAATACATATATATTTTTTTTTATTTTGAGAAATTTTCTCTGTTTTTTTTTTGGATTTTGGAAAATTTTTCTCTTTTTTGGAATTTTAAGATATTCATTTTTTTTTTTTTTTTATTTATGGAACTATTTACCAAAAAAAAGGAAATTATTTACACTATGCAAAAATGAAGGAGGAAAAATCCTCCCCAAGCTTAAACAGACATTGCCTCAAGGCTAAAGAAGGGGGTGGAGAAGGGAGAGAGAAAATAAAGTGCAGAATTGAAAAGACAGAATTGAAATACAGGTACTTCCCCGGATTTATTTGCTGCGAAAACTGAGTGATGCCGCTCCCCGAATGTCTTCTTTGGACTTCGTGATGGATTCAGCAATGTTGGAGCAGGCGGTTCGCAGAAGCTTCAGCTTGTCGGAGCCGTCCGAGGCAAAAATATTGTAAAATAAAGAAAACAGAAAAAGATAACTTGGGTTGCCTCCCAAGAGCGCCCTTTGGGTTAAAGCGTCGTTGAGCTCGACGCATCAAAAATAATATTGTCCAAAAATATTGTTGTCCCGAAATAAAATTGTTTTTAGCAAAAAAAAATAAAAAGTGCAAGATTAAAGTTCGTGAAGCAGAAACTTAATAGTGTTTGGACTGACATCATCATCACCAGAAAATACAGTTTAAGACGCTGACCATTCACTTTGAAATTCCCTTATCAGGGTGAGAAATTAAAACAGTTCCATAAGGAAATACTTCTAAAACAAAAAACGGGCCAGACCAGCGAGATTTTAATTTGCCCGGAAATAAACGTAAACGACTGTTATTAACAGGACTTGTCGCCCGGCTTAAAGTTTTTTGGGTACCTTAAGTGTTTATCGTGTAAACGTTCGTCCGTCTTTATAAAGTTTTTTATTTTCATAAGCATAAGAGCGCCACTCGTCGAGTTCATTTAGTTGGAATTTTCGAAGGTCACCGACTGAGTGGGGATCGAAGTTTTAAAAATTTTAAGGCCCAAAAGGCGCGGGTGTTCTAACTCTACGGGCAGATGGCACGATTTTCCATAGACCAGCCGATACGGCGTACATCCGAGGGCGGTTTTGTACGCTGTTCGGTAGGCCCATAGAGCATCGTCAAGTTTGGCTGACCAGTCTTTTCTAGAAGTTGAAACAGTCTTTTCTAATTTCTTTTTATTTCTCTATTTTACTACTTCGACTTGACCGTTAGTTTGGGGGTGGTAGGCAGTGGACAGTTTATGCGTAACGCCGTATTTAGTAAGGATTTTGGAAAAATTGCGCGTTACAGAAATGGGAACCCTATCGCTAACGATTGCGCGTGGCGTACCGAATCTAGAAAATAATTTTTTAAAAACGTGACTACAACTCGGGAGTCGTTCGTGGAAGAGCTTGGGCCTCAGCCCATCGTGAACATAATCAACAGCAACTAAAATATATTTGTTTCCGAAGCTAGAAGGAAGGGGGCCAACAAAATCAATTCCCCAGAGGTCGAAAATTTCGCACTCTAAGAATATTTTTGCGGCATTTTTTTTTATTAGAATATTGCCCGACCGTTGGCAACTATCACACCTGCTCACAAAGGCTTGCGCGTCTTTAAACAGGCTAGGCCAGTAAAAACCGCGGCAAAGCACTTTATGAGCGGTGCGAGCAGCTTGATAGTGCACACCTGTCGGACCTTCATGCAAATGTTTTAGAATATCAATTCCTTCATCAAAAGATACACATCTCCTTATCACTTGATCCGCACAAATTTTGAAAAGATGCGGGTCTTCCCAAAAGTAGTTCTTCAGCTCAGAAAAGAATTTCTTCTTCTGCTGAGAGGAGAACTCTTTTGGAAGCACCGGGCCACTAGATAGTTGGCGATGTGCTCGAACCAAGGAGAAGTAGATGTATTAACTAAAAGCAGCTTCTCATCAGGAAAATAATCATTAATAGATTTTTCATTTAATTTTTCTATAAAGGGGTTATCTAATCTGGATAGATGGTCGGCGGCCAAGTTCTCGGCTCCTCGCTTATCACGGATCTCTAAGTCAAACTCCTGGAGGAGTAAGACCCAGCGAATTAAGCGAGGCTTGGCATCTGTTTTGGCAAGAAGGTAATTGAGGGCCGAGTGGTCCGTAAAAACAATGATTTTTGAAAGTGTAATGTAGGGCGAAATTTATCAAACGCAAATACTAAGCAAGAGCTTTTTTCGGGTTGTGGTGTAATTTTTCTTGTGCAGATGTGAGGGTTTACTAGCGTAATAGATGGGGTGGAAGTTCTTAGATATGCGTTGACCTAATACGGCTCCCACCGCAAAAACTACTCGCATCGCACATAATCTCGAAAGGAAGGTCCCACACCGGAGCTATCATAATCGGCGCGTTAATTAACTTTTCTTTAATTAATTCATAGCAGGAAATTACAAGAGTCATCAAAAATGAATGGAGCGTCTTTTTCTAAGAGATGGGTGAGGGGGGCTTAGTGATCTTGGAGAAGTCCTTTATAAAACGACGATAAAAACCCAGCGTGGCCTAGGAAACTTCTTATAGCTTTTATGTTTGTAGGTGGCGGCAACTTCTCAATAACTTCTATCTTGGCAACGTCTACCTCAATACCTTTAGCAGAAATTCTTTTATGACCCAAAACTAACCCTTCCCTCACCATAAAATGGCATTTTTCCCAATTTAGGGCAAGGTTAGTTTCTTCGCATCGTTCTAAGACTTTTTCGAGGTTTTCTAAACATCTATCGAAGGAGTCGCCGAACACGAGAAATCGTCCATGAATACCTCCATAATGCTTTCTACGTACTTGTCAAATATTGCGGGCATACATCGTTGAAATGTAGCCGGCGCATTGCATAATCCAAACGGCATTCTTCGGTACGCGAAGGTGCCGAAGGGACAAGTAAATGTAGTTTTCTCTTGGTCCTCGGGAGAGATGGGTATTTGAAAGTACCCCGAGAGGCCATCGAGAAAACAATAAAAGCTATGGCCGGAGAGACGTTCTAAAATCTGGTCGATAAACGGTAGAGGAAAGTGGTCCTTACGGGTGGCGTCATTTAACTTACGGTAATCTATGCACATACGCCAACCCGTCACCGTCCGTGTCGGGATTAATTCATTATTCTCATTACTAAATTACGGTTATCCCTCCCTTTTTTGGAACTACTTGAACGGGGCTAACCCACTTACTGTCCGATATCGGGTAGATAATTCCTGCGTCTAATAGTTTCATAACCTCGCCCTTAACTACTTCTTTCATATTCGGGTTTATACGGCGTTGAGGTTGAATAGAGTTACGCGAATTATCTTCCATTAGATTTTATGTGTACAGAAAGATGGGCTTATGCCCTTGATATCAGAAATTTGCCAAGCAATAGCCCGGCGATGCTTACGTAGAACTAGAAGAAGTTTATCGTTCTGCGTATCCGTGAGGTAGGTGAAACGATAACTGGTAACTTGGAGTCTTTTTCTAAGAAAGCATACTTAAGGTGTTCGGGAAGTTCTGTAAGTTCTAGGGTAGGGGGTTCTTCATAAGAGGATTTTGAGATTCTTTCTTTTTCAAAAATAATATCTTCATAAACTTTTTTATAAGGAACGTAATAAGGGGTGGGGCTAGCAGCCAAGACGGCTTCTTGTACAGATTCAGTGGTAAGGAAAGAGGAAGAACAAAAATCAGAAAACTCTTTTTCAAACTCAGAAAGACAACAAGAAGATTCATCACTTCCTTACAGTGATTCTGTTGTAAGAGAAGAGGAGCAAAAAGTAGAAAATTCTTTTTCAAAGTCGGAGAGGCAGTAGGAAGAATCATCACTCACGGCGTCTATGAAAAAACATGAGTCATCGTTCGCTAAGGTGTTCTTCATCGAAGGGGTGATCGGAAATGTGACTTCGTCGTCGCCTACTCGAAGAAAGAGCTTACCATTGCTTACGTCAATGATGGCTCGGGAGGTGGCAAGGAAGGGTCGGCCAAGGATCAGGGGAACCTCGACGTCTTCTTCGATGTCCAAAATGACAAAGTCCACCGGGAAGATGAACTTGTCGACTTTCACTAGAACGTCCTCCACTATTCCTAACGGGTACTTGACGGATCTATCGGCTAGCTGGATACTCATACGCGTGGGGTTAAGGCTACCAATCCCTAACTTTTTGAACAACGAAAAGGGCATCAGGTTTATACTTGCGCCTAAGTCGGCTAACGCGTGTTTAACAAAGAGATCACCGAAGACACACGGGATAGAGAAACTACCCGGGTCACTGATTTTCTTCGGCAAACCGTTTGTTAAAACGGCGGAGCACTCGGCGTTAAGCGTGACGTGCGAAAGATTCTCTAACTTCTTCTTGTTTGTGAGGAGGTCTTTAAGATATTTGGCGTATTTCGGCATTTGCGAAATAGCCTCGTGGAAGGGAAGATTAATGTGGATTTGTTTGAAGATTTCTAAGAAGCGGGAGTACTGATCATCTTGACGTTGTCTATTAAGTTCAGAGGGGTATGGAGGAGTTGAATTATTTTTGAAGATGGGCGGTGGAGTGAGATTATTTTCTAAAGTGGGGGTGATTACTTCTTCAGCAGAGGGTGTAAGCGGAGCAAAGCTTTGATTTTTAAAAGCAGGAGCGGAGCTTGCCTCGGGCTCTTCACTTACCATACCGGAGACTTGCTTCCCACTCCGAAGAGTTATAGCTTTCGCTTGCTCTCTCGGGTTGGGTTCGGTATTGGAAGGAAGAGACCCTGCGGGTCGCTCAGAAATTATTTTCGCGAGCTGTCCTACCTGGTTTTCTAGACTTTTTACGCTTCCGGTTAACGTTCTTATAGTGGCGTCATTTGTGGTGATATATTTAGAAAGTAATTCCTCCAAGCTTGGAGGTTTTGGGTAATTTTGAAGAAGTGGTGGTGGTGGTGGTGGTTGTGCAGAAAAATCATTTTGCGGAGGTGGGCGCATCGCATTCGATGGATTACTCCATGAAAAGTTCGGGTGATTTCTTAAAGCGGGGTTTATAACTATTCGGAAAATTAAAACCAGGCGGATGAAAATTCGCAGCAGAAAAATTATTAAAAGCAGTTCTAGGCAAATTATTAACATAATCTAAATGTTCTGGAGTAGGGGTTGCAGATTCCCATACCTGAGGGGCGGAGGCAGCAGTCATCTCCGTGATTTTTTTGCTTAGGATTTCTACTTGCAGAGCGAGCTGGGAGACGTTGTCCACTTCATAGATACCTGCAGGCTTGTTTGGGCGGGACCTAGGCACATTCCACTGATAAGTGTTCATGGCCATGTCCTCAAAAAGCTCAAGAGCGGCTTCCGGGGTCTTATGATTTAAAGTACCGCCAGAAGCTGCGTCTATCATTTGCTTCGTGCTTTGATTTAGCCCGTTATAAAACGTCTGCACTTGTAACCATACAGGCAGCGCGTGATGTGGGCATCGTCTTAATAATTCTTTAAATCTCTCCCAGGTTTCGTAAAGGGTTTCAGAGTCTATTTGTCCAAAGGCAGAGATGTCGTTCCTAAGTTTTGCAGTTTTAGCTGGCGGAAAATACTTCGCCAAAAATTTTTCAGTTAATTCATTCCAAGTGGTTATGCTATTTTTCGGAAGTGTGTTAAGCCACTGTTTAGCTTTAGTTCTTAGAGAGAAGGGGAAGAGTCTTAGCCTGATCGCATCATTTGTGACACCATTTATCTTGAAGGTGTCACAAATTTCAAGAAAGCTAGCTATATGTGCGTTCGGATCTTCATCTTGAAGTCCGTCAAATTGCACATATTGCTGCACCATTTGAATTATGCTAGGCTTTAGTTCAAAGTTATTATTTGCTATAGTAGGGCGGACTATACTCGATTCTGTTCCCTCGAGGTTCGGTCGTGCATAATAGGACATAGTCCTTTGCACGGCCTCATCTACGTTGGGTTCTTCCATTCTTAAAGTATTAAATGACTCGGAGTCCTCAACCGGCACTTGGATAGTAGGACCTTGAAATCGCGATCTTCTCCGAAGAGTACGCTCAATTTCGTGGTCCAAGTCCAAAATAACCGACGGACTCCCGCGGGTCATGCACTAAAAGAACAGAAAAGAAGAAGAGAAAGAGAAAAAGGATAAACTAGAAAGAAAAACTTGAATTAGAAAATTAAATTAAAACTTTTTTTTTTCTTTTTGAAATAGATTTTTTTTTTTATATAGATTAACTCCCGAACTTCCCAAGGACTACCCCGTGAAGGGTTCGCAAGGTACTAGACAAGACAGTGGCGCTTAAAGCCCTTTGCCCTTTTCGAGAGAATTAGGTGGCGTAGAAAAATTGTGAGGTTGGTTTCTATTAAGAGCGATGATAATTTTTTTGAATTTTTTTTTTAAAACTTTAAAGAAAGGGGATGAGAAAGAGAAGAGATAAAATTAATAGGTTCGTGATTTTTTTTTTTTTCAAAATATCAACGGAAGTTGGGTTCCCCGGCAACGGCGCCAAAAACTTGTTGGTCGCTAGGGTTCGAAGAAAATAAACGCAACCGAACTAGCAACCCGATGAGGCAAGTATACCTATCGAATTGTAGCAAGGGGACACAAGTGTCGTATTGAAATCCGGGAACTGTTGGCTAAGCTTACTCACACGAACGCTATTATCTTATCGACGGAAAACTAGGGTTTTAGAAAATCTAAGCGCAATGGAGAAATTAAAGCAAACTAGAAAGAGAACTACCGCAATTAAGTTACGCTATTAAGCAAACAACTAAGCTAGAAAGGAAATAACTGCAGTTAATAAAAGAGCACAATATATGAGATTACTACAAAAGGTAGAACAATATGAAATGGAAATGCACCCGATCAAGATTCACCTCGGCTAAAGACGATTAAGAAAATGCGATAAAAATCTAAACTTAATAGGATAAGGGTCCTTGACCGTGGAGGTTCCTAAAGCTTGAACACGCTTCTCTCGAAGTCGTGCCCAACTGAGTTTAGGAAGGTCCGACCGACTCTCGTCTAAATCGGAGGCCTAAAACTCGCTTTACGCGGTGAACCCCACTATTGGATTTTACTCCAATCCGGGAGATTTGGACGTCTGCCTCTCTCGAGGGGTGCGTACAACTCCCTTTACTCTTGAATGCTCACTTCATTCTTTCGGCCTCTCGGCTAGCCCAGAATGAAAGCAAAGGCGGAGAGTATATATCGAAAATATACCTCCGACCCGTGATAAATCAAGAGTAATTCAGGGCCCTAACCTAAAAAGAAAAGATTAATTAAAACATCATAACATAATCGCTCTAACCTCGGATCATCAAGATCGAGTACAAGGAGGATTAGTTAATCATAATGGAGTGGAGGGGGGGGAAGATGAGTAGAAAAACATAAGAAGAACACAAGCTAAGGGAAGAACAATTTTATTTATGAAAAAGGGCAAGTTACACTAATGAAAATAAAATTACAAGTGCATGAAAATTAAACCCTATTCTAGCCCTACATTAAGCACTAAGCAAGAAGAAAATTACATTAAAAGCTAGCACAAACTATGATTAAACTAGGGTTAACCAAAAAGTACAAAGAGAGGGGGAGAGAGAGAGAGAAAAAGCATGAAAAAGGATCAAGAAACAAAGGGGCAGCACCTCCCCCACTCAACCAAAGCTTGCTGAAATGGGGAGGAGGGGGGCTCAATTTATAGATTTTTTTCTCGGTCGGTCACGCCCTCCGACACGCCCTAGGGGGGGCGTGTCAGGGGGGCGTGACAGTACTATGTTGACCTCGGGCTCTGGATTCTGGCGGGAGGGATGATTGCTTCGGTACGTCGGTGGTCACGCCCTAGGTCACGCCCGTGACAGGGGGGCGTGACAGGCATGTCATGTCCAAATCATTGGTCGGAAATCCGTCAGTCGCCGAAAAAGGAGGGTGTCACGCCCATGTCACGGGCGTGACATGGGGCGTGACAGTACTATTTGCGTGCTGAGGCGGAAGTTCATTTAATGAGGCGGCAGCTTTACGGCAGAGGGCGACACGCCCCTGGTCACGCCCGGTGACACGCCCAGGGAGGGCGTGACAGGGGGGCGTGACAGCGGTTTTGACCGTTTTCTGTCCATTCCAGCAGGTGTCCTCGGGATCGGGTGACACGCCCTAGGTCACGCCCAGGGAGGGCGTGACAGGGGGGCGTGACAGGTCATTTTGGCCAATTTTCCTGAAAACCTGCAAAAAGACAGGAAAAAGTTAGTGGCAATAAAATTTACATAAAAAGGATAAAAATAAACTAATAATAGACATAATTTGTACAATATAAAATATAAAATACGATAATAGTTTAGGCTACAAAACGTATTATCAAGTTCAGAAGTCAACACCTGATTCCGTCGAGGCCGGCGATATCGTGCCCACGCCACCAGACATATCAATGGAAACTGCGGCGCGGACTGCTGCTGAACTCGCACAGGAGGAGCGACCTGCTCAGGAAACGTACACGCTATTAGCGAGAAAGTATGAGGAGGAGTTGTGCGAAATTCGGGCTGAATTAAAGATGAGTAAAGAGCGAGAAAAGATCTTAGAAAACGAGGTCGCCAGCCTTTCATCTGTGCTCGAAGGAGTGAAGAAAGAGAAGAATCGACTAAGCGGAGATGCCAGCCATTACAGGAACAAGTACTTGGCCTTGGCGAGAGAAGGGAAGAGACAAATGAGCGAAGCTGCTGGGATAAGGCCGCAACCGTCTTCTCAACCTGTTGCGGGTGAGGGGTCAGCCCCGGCGGCGAGCGGGCAGGCCGCGGTGGTCGCAGATCCAACCCCGGCAGGTGTTCCCTTAATTCCGTTCCCGCGGGTAGTCAGGGATATCGCTCATATGCACCGCACTTTTAACAATATGCACCACCTGGTTTCTCAACTTTACTGTGAGATCCTGCGAGGAAGTGACCAGGCGGCTCATGTTGGGATGGATGAGGAGGAGCGACCTGCACCACGAGACCGCAGAGGGCGCTGAAGCCGAAAAAATTGTGTTGTATGATTCGATGTTTGAACATCTTGTATAACTGTATTTGTGTTGTAATGCTACTTCTGTTTGTTGTATGATGTTATTTTTTAAACTTTGGATAACCTTGTTGTTGAACGTAAATTGCGCGAGCTGGCTTTATTCTCGCTTATTTTGTTTACTGGAAAATTGTGGTCTCTGCGGGCCTCCTGTGAGTTCGCGATTACTTGTAGATAAAGAGCAGGAAAGTAGGGGAGAAGCGAACTTCGCGGACTGCCTTTGAATCCGCAAAGACTTGAGAATTGTCTGAATTTGCAGGGAATGCAGGGAAGAAGCGAACTGCGCGGACTGAGAAATCGGTCTGGGCGGATTAACTTCTGTCATGTCAGACGGTTTTCTATAAATAGGGTCTTAATCTTCTCTTTGTATAGGAAACAGTTAGAGTTAAAGCCCTGCAGTCTGAAAACATGGTGTCCGCGCGTACTGATGCTGCAGTCGCCTTCCATGCTGCCGAGCACAAACGAAGCAGGCTAACCGCAGTTGACTTAGAAGCCTTTCTGGAGAAGCACATGGCGGGCTCTGCAGTACTTGCGCGGCTTCCGGAGCATCAGGAGCGATTGAACTTCTCCACCGCTATCCAGCTTGCGGTGCCAATCGATCATTTTGATTGCGGGTTCAAGTTTCCCTTGCTTTGGGAGATCGCAGAGATCTTCGAGCACTATGGGGTGGTTCCAGGCCAGCTCGCGCCGAATAGCATGGTCGCCATCTGTAGCTACCTCGCTTACCTGCGAGCTGAGAAAGTCGAGTTCTCCTTGAAGATCTTCAGGAAGATTTTCTCTATTCTCTCTATAACCCCACAAGGAGACCGCGAGTACAAGGGTATCATCTACTTCTACTGCAGGGGGATGAAAGTTATGGGTTTGCCGAATAAGATCCACAACTAGACTTCTAGGTACCTTATCTTTGAAGGCGACCTGGGGTTCCTTCACACCAACCCGCAGCTGCGCTCAGACGCCGACTTCAAAAGCGTGCGGCTGAGCGACACCGAGACCGCCATTGTCAAGTTCCTTGAGGGAGCGAGGCTTGACATCGACCACTACATCCCACTACTGCCCGGACTGGACGCAGTAAACCGTCTGGAGAGTAAGTTTCGAGACTTTCATTTGTATCCGCAACGACCTGGAAGTTGCTAATTTTTCCTCTTGCAGCGACCTTGGCGGTACCCGCAAATCTGCCCTTCGCGCCGGCTGGACAGACTCCTACACAAGGAGAAAGAAGAAAAGAAATTGCGAGAAAAAGGAAAGAAGACGGAGATCCTGCCGCGAGTTACTCTTCCGATGATAGCTTTAATATTGCGGGCTTCGGCGAGAAGCAAAAGGATCTAAGGGGTAACCCCATGATCCACTGGCATGAGAAGAAAAAATATGTCCGTCTGTCAACGGCTCTTCACTCTTGGAGGAGCCCGCGCCCATCTCGCCGCGCCCATGTCGCCCTCTCTGCCTTGTACGGGAAGCAAAACCTTCGCGAATTGCAGAATGTGGCACCTGACGACCTTCCTCTTCTCGCTGCACAAGCCAGTGCAAACTGCGCCGTCACCAACCACTATATGGGCAGGCTCACGCGCGAGCTGCTTAAGGAAGATGCGCGGCATAGGAAGGAAAGCAGCTTGCTGAAAGAAAGAAATAAGCGACTTGGCGCAAAGATTAATCAATATAAAGAGGACAAGGCTGTAAGTGTCAATTAGTCGCCGTTTATCTCGCTTATCTTTCGCGGACTGACATTTTTGGTTTCTTCTCTAGACCGCATATGAGATAACGAACCCCGACTTCCAGAGGGCTATGTTTCCTTTTGTTAGGGAAAGCATGGAGGTGGCAATTGAACGCATTATCAGCGAAGGGTATGCGAAAGCATGGGTGGACTCCATTCCCTTCCTGGAGCTTTTCCCAGAGCTAAGGGACAAGGTTGCCGAATTCGAGCGAGCAGCTAAAGGAAAAGCGGTTTCTGAGGACGACGAGGAGGAGTCCGTTGATAAGGAAGCTCCTAAAGACGCGGCCTCCAGTCAGCAGCAAGGAGGCCAGTCTGACCAATCCTCTAACTCCGGTTCTGATGAGAGCAGCACGCGGACAGAACCCTTGGCCGCTTCTCGTTCCAGTGATAGCAGCATCGGTGATTCGGGCGGCTATTCGCCTGTGGTGGATGTGGACGGGTCAAGCCCGGAAAAGCCTGCAGACAAGAAGCAGAGGACCGAATAGGAGGATAAATTGTAATTTTTTGTTTTCAATGTAAAGGGGGGGGGGGGGGGGCGGACTCTGCGCGAGTCCGCCAGGACATGTATATAATTTTGAATGAATAGAAAAAAGGATATTTTTGATATCTTCTGAGATGTTCTGCTTATTTCTCGCTTATACTTAGAGGTCGCACTTCTCATATCAATCTTCGTTACAGCTTTATTGCCTGTTAAAAATTCTAGCTGAAATTTCATAACCACATCTCGCTGCAATATGAACGGAATGCTTTCTTAATGAAGAGAACGAACGACGCGGACTTGGACAAGTTCGGTTTGTAGTCCGCATTTTGCAGAACCTTTGCCGGTTTTTGCGAGAACCAAGATGACGAAAACCATAATCTGCTAACTCAAATAACATGAATAAGCGAACTAGGCGGACTAGGGTCACCGTCCGCAGGTATTTGCAGTGAATTTTTTCCAAATAATCATTAAATTATATAAGTTGAATGAATCCTGCGGATTAGGCGGATAAGATAAATGGAGTCCGCACTGCATTAATAATAATATCAGAAATGACCCGTAATTCATAACCAAACGGGTAGGTGCGGCCGGAGCGGCATTGCTTTCCTCACAGGGTTATGAACTACAGAATCAACCCAAGGACCGGCGGACTGGGCGGATAGGATAAGTGGAGTTCGCACTGCATTAATAATAATATCAGAAATGACCCGTAATTCATAACCAAGCGGGTAGGTGCGGCCGGAGCGGCATTGCTTTCCTCACAGGGTTATGAACTACAGAATCAACCCAAGGACCGGCGGACTGGGCAGATAGGATAACTGGAGTTCGTACTGCATTAATAATAATATCAGAAATGACCCGTAATTCATAACCAAGCGGGTAGGTGCGGCCGGAGCGGCATTGCTTTCCTCACAGGGTTATGAACTACAGAATCAACCCAACGACCGGCGGACTGGGCCGATAGGATAACTGGAGTTCGCACTGCATCAATAATAATTAAAGACCCCTGTGAAGAAGAAAGCTGCAGTCTAGAGGCCAAGCGGGTAGGTGCGGCCGGAGCGGCATTGCTTTCCTCACAGGACCTCAAGATCTGCAGACTCAACAACTAAATTCACTGCCCTCTTGCCTGGAGTACAGTCTAAGTCGATCTCTCGGGCAGGTGCGGCCGGAGCGGCATTGCTTTCCTTTGAGATCAACAAGACTGTGGGTCTCCTGCAGGCACTGCTTGAGGGTACCAAGGAGTGTTCGAGGGTTATAACCTTAAGATGACCTGGGGGCAGGTGCGGCCGGAGCGGCATTGCTTTCCCCGCGCGGTCATCTGGGTTGTAACGATATCCCTTAAGTGGCATGGTAGAGTTGTCCACCACTCTGCTCCTCCATAATGCAGAAGTGGGGTTAGGTACTAGCCGGGATCCGAAATCCAGTATCCTGCCGCACTAGAGTTGGTAGGCTCCCACTACACGGTGCGAAATCTCCCCGCAACACGTGGTCTTCGTGGTGTTACGCTGACACCAACGGTTCTAGGGGAGGTTTTTTCTGAACTCGGCGATATCTCCTGGCATTAAGCAACTGTCGGGAGTTGCTCGAGGAGGTAAGAGAGAAGAGGCACTTGAAGAAGTGTCAGTATGAGTATTTAGACAAATATCAATTTTGAGAGATTCGTATAACATAGAAGAGAGAGTTCTGAAATAGAACCGTTTAGAGTTGTCCTTGCTCAATATATTAACTGTCAACACTTGAAACACAAAGACACTTGATGAAGCGTTAGCAAGGAACTTTCATTAATAATGAACCTCTTAAAGAGTTTACATAAGAAGGAAAGAAAAGAAGTTCAGAAATAGAACCGCTTTAGGTCATCTCCACTCCACGTGTGCGGCATATCTTCTCCTTCAAATGTTTGTAACCGGTAGGCTCCATTCTCGAGGGCTTCCTTAATAATGAATGGTCCTGCCCAACTAGGATTAAGCTTCCCAACTGAGCTGGCTCTTGCAGCAGCGTCGACCTTTTTAAGAACTAGATCTCCCACTTGAAAGTGTTTGATCCTTACATTCTTATCGATGTAGCGGGCCATTCTTCTTTTAACTTCTTCTTGCCTGATGGCAGCCTTGTCTCTAACCTCTTCAATATATTCCAAACTGAACCTCATCTCCTCGCTGTTTAGCTCAAGACAATCCTCCGTACCTTGCCTAGCAAGCAGCACTCTAGGTGACAGAACTTCAAACTCAACAGGAATTAATGCTTCGGACCCGTGAGAAAGCTTGAACGGGGTTTCCCCTGTTGCAGATGAAGGCGTTGTTCTCAGGGTCCAGAGAACTGAGGGAAGTTGATCAACCCAACTGCCCTTGAGGTTTTGAACTTTCTTCTTAAGCAGGTTGAGGATTTGCTTGTTAGCTGCTTCTACTTGACCATTGCTTCTGGGATGATGAACTGATGCAAAGCGCATCTCTGTTCCGATCTGTCTGCAAAAGTCTATCATCTCTGCATTGTTGAACTGTGGTCCATTATCAGTGATTATTGCCATAGGGATTCCATGCCGGCAGACTATCTCCCCCCAAATAAAATTCCTCACGACCTGGGTTGTTGTCTTTGCCAGTGCTTTAGCCTCAATCCACTTACTGAAGTAGTCGATCATAACTATAATGAAACGCCGCTGCCCACTTGCCATGGGAAAAGGACCAATGAGATCCATTCCCCAAACAGCAAAGGGCAGGGGGTTGCAATCGATCTGAGAGATTGAGCTGCTTGATGTTGAAGAGGAGCGAATTTCTGGCATTGAACACATTTTCTCACATAGCTCTCTGAATCTTTCTTCATTGTGGGACAGAAGTAACCTTGCCGCAGAATCCTTTTTTCCAATGTTCTTGCTCCCGAGTGACTCCCGCACTCGCCAGAATGCACCTCTCGAAGAACAGTAGGAATTTCACTTTCTGAAACACATCTTGCCATTGTAGACAAGAAGGTTTTTCTATAGAGAATATCGGATGTCAAGTAATAGTGTGCTGCTTTTAACCTGAATTTCTTCTTATCTTTTACAGACTGATGCAGGTTCCCAGTCGATATGTAGAGAATGAATGGGTCCATCCAAGAGGAACACTGATCGATTTGCATTAACCCTTCCTCCTCCACTGCTGGGTGGAAAAGTTCAGAGACTGTCCCTCCTGATGGGAGCCCATACTTGGCAAGAACATCAGCCTCCTCATTCTCTGCCCTCGGAATGTGCTCAATAGTAAAACTTTTGAACCTGCCAACCTCAACCTTTACCAGCGCAAGATACTTTTTCAACACTGGACTCCCTGGTCTCGAAGTTACCAAGAACTTGTGAAGCCATTACCAGAGAATCAGTATTAATATGGACATGATCAATTCCAAGCTCTCTTGCAAGGCTCAAGCCGGCCAATAAAGCTTCATACTCTGCCTGATTATTAGTCACTGGAAAATAGAACTTGATGGCCTGCTCAAGCTTGATGCCATTCGGGTTTATCAAAACCACCCCTGCCCCTGAAGAGTTTCTTCTAGAAGCTCCATCCACATAGATGGTCCAAGCTAAAAGAGATCTTGCTGCCTGATCTGAGCTAGATTCTGTTGTGTCAATCAGGAAATCTACAAGTACCTGTGCTTTGATAGCTGTCCTGGGCACATAAGAAATTTCGAACTCGCTCAGCTCAATTGCCCACTTAGCTAGCCTGCCTGAATGCTCTGGTTTCTCTAGCACATTCTTCAAAGGTTGATTAGTAACCACCTGAATTGAATGAGCCTGGATATATGGACGGAGTCTGCGGGCAGACATAATACCAATGCCAAAGCTAGCTTCTCAAGGATGGGGTACCTTGCCTCTGCATCTTTCAGAATGTGACTGACATAGTAAACGGGGAACTGCCTCCTGCTCTCTTCTCGGACCAGGATAGAACTAACTGCCTCGGGACCAACCCCTAGGTATAGGAACAACATCTCCCCTGCTCTGGGGCTTTGGAGTAAAGGTGTCGAGGTTAGCTGCTTTTTCAATTGCTCGAAGGCCAAAGAACACTCTTCTGTCCACCGGAACTTGGACGCTCCCCGAAGAGTCTTAAAGAACGGCGCACTTTTATCCCCAACTCGAGAGATGAATCTCTCGAGTCCTGCCAACCTCCCCCCCAACTGCTGAACCTCTTTTGGAGAACGGGGAGGAGCCATATCAAGGATGGCTTTAACCTTATCAGGATTGGGAGCAAGACCCTCAGGAGTAAGGAGATGGCCGAGAAACTTCCCCTTACTTGCCCCGAAGATGCATTTTAACGGGTTAAGCTTTATTTTGTGCCCTCGCAGAGTGGAAAAGGTCTCTGCTAGATCTATCAAGTGTTGTGGAAGAGACCTACTCTTAATCAAAAGGTCATCCACATACACTTCGAGGTTTCTACTTTTTTGCTCTTTAAACACATGGTCCATCATGCGTTGATAAGTCGCGCCAGCATTTTTAAGCCTAAAGGGCATCACAAGATAACAATAGCAACCATCATTAGTGATGAACGATGTGCGAGGGATGTCAGGTTTGTGCATTCTTATTTGGTGATAACCAGAGAATGCATCTAGAAAGCTCATAAACGGATACCCTACCGCAGAATCAACTAATAAATCTATCCGAGGCAAGGGGTAGAAATCTTTCGGGCACGCTTTATTCAAACGGGTGAAATCTACACACATACGCCACTTCCCCCCAGGTTTCTTAACCATTACAACATTTGAGATCCACTCGGGATATTGAATCTCTTGAATGAAGCGCGCTTTGAGGAGTTTGGCAACCTCCTCTCTGATGGGCTCTGCTAACTTGACAGCTACATCCCTCTTCTTCTGCTGGACGGGCTTGGCAGCTGGATCAACATTGAGATGATGGCAAGCCACGTCAGGATCCACCCCTGGCATGTCCTCCGCTGACCAAGCGAAGACATCCAGATTCTTCAACAGGCAAGATATCAACTCCGCCTTTTGATCTTCTGGCAACTCGGAGTTGATGGAGAGCTTTCTTTCTTCCCCTTCTGCAATGGGGACTTCTTGCAAAACCTGGGCAGGTTCCAGGTGAGCACCTTCTCTATCCACAGCAGCTTCTGACGGAGGAGTGGCTTTTGCGGCTGCTGGAAAAGCTGGGGGGGAAATTTCAGTCATACAAACTGTTCGGAGGTAACACTCTCGAGCCTGCCTTGGGTCGCTCCTGACCCTGCATTGACGGCCATCTTTGCAGAAATTGATGGCCAAATGGTACGTTGAAATGATGGCTCGATACTTGTTCAACAATGGTCTCCCAAAGATAGCATGGTAGCTACTTGCAGCATCTACCACTATGAACTTGATCTCTTTGGTCACCCCTCCGAGCACCACCGGGAGTGTGACATTTCCTTCAACTTCCTTTCTTTCGCCTGAGAAGCCGTAAAGTGGCCCCTCGGTGGGATGCAGAGGCTTTCCTGCCCTCAGGGCTTCAAAAGTTGACTTGAAGAGGAGATTCACGGAGCTACCAGTGTCGATGAGAATTCTATCGACCGTGAAATCTCTGATGGCTGCTTGAACTACGATGGCATCATCGAAGGGATTAGCGGTTATAGGAAGGTCTGTAGGGCCAAAGGTGACGATTTCAGAAGGTGGGGCAGAAGAAGAAGTAGAAGCAATCTCAGTTCGGGAAAGCCTTGACAGAGAAGACTTCAGAGTAGACTCAGCCCCTGCTCCGCCATGGATGAAAAAGAGTCTTCCCAAGACTCCTTCGTCGACAACGTCAATACATTCACTTGGTATATCAACGAGCCCCAGATGGCCCACATCCCTTATCTCTATACATTCCTGCTAAACTTCATCCACCTCCTTGCCCTTGGAGGTGGAAGGCTTTGAAGAGTCGCTCTTCCTGCCCAGGTCCTCGATTTTACCCTCGGCGAGCAACCTTTCAACTAGCTTCTAAAGAGCCTTGCAATCTTTAGTCAGATGGCCCTTCTCCTTATGAAAATTGCAGAACTGAGAGTTGTCCCTGGGCTTCCAGTCTCTCTGAGGCCCTTGCCTCTTTTCTTCAGCCTTCCACTGGATTATCTAGATGACCTCTTCAAAGTCGAGGCCCAGATCTGCAAGCTCTTCCATAGGGCTGCTCTCATAAGGATTTGAAGCTGGCAGGGCGCTCTGAAGAATGGGGAGCGCTTGAAGGGGAACGACGGGAGTGGCGGCCAACGGCAGTCTCTGACCATGAAACTGTTGATGGCCGAGGAAGGGTTTCTTGTGGTGGAGGTTACGTCCCCTCTGAGATGGAGGTTGGAAATCAGGCCGAGGAGGCTTGCTGTGATATTGATTGTTGGAGAAGTTGGAGGCATCCCTTCCTCCAGCTTTGGCTGTCAGGGATGAGATATAGGTCGGGTTGGCATTTTCTCCCTCAATAAAGCGATTAGCCATTGCTATGAGCTCCTGATAAGTTGATGGTGCCTTTGTAGTCACTTTGAATTTCAATGGGCCCTCCCGGAGGCCGTGAATCAGGGCAACTTTGTAATAATCGGGGTTCACGTTCCTTACCCCTTGGATTTCTTTTTGGTACCGATCAACGAATCTTGCCACTGATTCGTTGTCTCTCTGCTTGATGTCAAAAAGGGCTGCCGGCCCATCCTTTCTCTTCTTAGAGGTTGCAAACCTCAGGAGCAGCTCGCTGCGAAGCTCGGCGAAGGAAGAAATCGTGCCCGAAGGCAGCTCGTAAAACCATTCTCTTGCTTGACCATCAAGAGTGGTCACCAGAAGCTTACATTTCAAGGCATCGGAGAGGCTCCTTAATGCAACTGCCCCTTCGAATGCTTGCAGGTGGGAGACCGGATCAGTCTCCCCTGAATAAAAAGGGAGACGAGGTTCTCTGAAATTGCTTGGCGCTGACTCCCACCGGATTCGATCGACGAAGGGAGAGGGAGTCTCTGAATCAGCAGAAGGGCGGACTGGAGGGCGAAGCTCTGCGGGCTCTGTGGACTGCCGATCAACAAAATCTAGTCGGCGAGCCGGAGTCCCTCGGGCTGCTTCCCTGAAGAAATCTATCAGGGGGGCGAACTCTGCAACCTGAGGTCGCAGGGGAGCTGCGGACTAAGCTTGGTGGAGAGGCGTAGGTGCGGTTGCAGGCGACTGCTGAAGAGGGGGGTGACGAGCTGGGGTCTGGCGGACTGGAGTCTGGCGGACTGGAGTCTGGCGGACAGGAGTCTCAGCAACTTCTTCAGCGACCTGAGGAGCAAGTTGCTGAGTCAGTGCTAACAGGGCCTGGCTGATTGTATCGAGCCGCTGGTCAGTCTCTCTTCGAGATACTTCAGCTTCCCAGCGGGACTGCTCCAACGCTTCCCACAATGAATCATCAGGCGAGCTGGAGCGATCGGAGCGGCGAGCTCGGCGGTCCGACATTTCTATCCGCGGCTTTCAAAAAACTGCTCGAATCTGAAGGTCGCGTGTTAACTGTTGATGCGCGAAAAGCGAAGGCGGAAACGAGCACCAGCAGCTAACTGTTCGAGCACTTAGGGAAGAAAGGAAAAACAAACTGCGAGCAGCAGTCTACTTGGCAGACTAGAAAAGGAACAGAAAAGCAAGAGCCGTGGAGCACGATAACACTGGACTTCGCCCGTCGCGGCCTGAATGCCTCTCCTGCGACAGGCTTACTTTTGATTGCAAAGAAGGGGTTACAAGAAGGAAAAAAGGAAAGCAATGCAGAAAGCAAGCTGGAGATCGCAAAGCCATAGATTCGAGTCCGCAGCCTTTAACAAGTAGGCTCCTGGGCTCGAGTCAGCGTGCTTTGAGTGCACCACTTCCCCCTATTTATAGGCTGGGGGCCTGACCAAACGGGCAGGGCTAAAATAACCGGCTGCCCGGGGTACAAAGGAGCCGGGCAGCGGTGACGGGAAACAAAAGAGAAAGAAGAGGCAATCTGCACGGGACCGGCGGACTGGGCCTGTGAACTGGAATCCTTGGTTGCGTCGAGCGCGATCCTGTCAGACCAGTTGATTTTCAGCATTTTCTAGCCGTTATGTCGGCGATTTTATTTTCGTGCAACTTGTTTAGGTTTAGCTCCGTTTTCTTTTTACTATTTAATTCTTATAGCTTTATAAAAACACCTTTAAAAGTGTTATTTTTCATTTTCTTTAACTTAGGACTTTTTAGGATCGTAAAACTTTTCGTCTTTTTTAGTTTTATTTTCACTTTTTTAGCTCTTTTATAAAAATATAAGAATTAAAATATAGTTGTTTTAATTTTTCGCTCACTTTTATTTTGCGTTTATTTGCAAAACTTTTCGCTCCGTTTAATTTTTATTTTGTCTTTTTATGCATTTCTACCGCATTCTAGCGGTAGAAATGCAGTTGTTTTAATTTTTTAGTGACTTTGATTTTTCTTATTTTTAAAAGTGTGTGTGCGTGAATGAGTTAGATTTTATAGCTTTATTTAAATTTATGTAGAGTGTGTGCGTGTGCGCATTTATTTCTGCTTACTCGTTAAGAGTTAAATGGCGCATCTCTTTAATTTCCCGCACACTCGTTTGAGTGGGACTTGTCTTTTTATTGCTTTCATTTTCTTCCTACTAACTTGAGTAGGAAAACTTTGTGTGCGTGTGTGTGTTTTCATTCAAGTAGAGTGCATGTGTGTGTGTTTTACTTTCAAGTAGAGTGCGTGCGTGTATGAGATAAATTTACCCTCGCCCCCTCATTTGAGCCGGGATTCGCATTTATTGCTTTCTTCTCCCGCCCACTCGCTTGAGCCGGGACTCGCAATTTTCTGCTTTCCTTTACTGCTTTCTTTACTGCTTTCTTTACAGCTTTATTTTATCGCTTTCTAGCGTAAGTGTCCACATTCCGATGAGTGGCTAACTGCCCTTATCCCTCAATATCGAAGAGCATGGGGACAGATAAAGTAGCTTTAAATAATTATAGGTCCTGTTTTTCAGTTTAATTAAATTTCTTAAGGTTTGCCCCGGGTTAACGATGCGTAGGACCGCATATCGATGTGCATGCTCTATTACCATTATCCATACGCAATGCCGAGAGGCCGTGCATATGGACCGATCACCCTTGCGTAAAGAGAGATCCGCGCTAACCCTCGAGAGAGGAGGCGCGTGACTCAACCGGATTGGGTTCCCCGCCCAATAATGGGGTTCTTAGTGTAATGTGGGCGTTAAGAGGAATCCTTCGTCAGTCTAGCGATCGGTCGAATTGTCTTAGTGTTCAGGTGAGCGATATTACCTAAAGATAGGTGTGCTCATTTTTGTGGAACCTCCACGGCCAAGTCTCTGCCTTAATTAATTTGAAATTTAGGATCTCTTTTTATTAAAAGTTATTTTAGTTCAGTTCTCTTTTTGATATCGTCGCGCTGAGTTCTTCATCGGGCTTCTGCACTTCATTTCCTGCTTTATTTATTTTTCTGCACTTTTTTCATGTTTTATTATTATGTTATTATTATTATGCAACTTTTTATATTTTTAGGTAATCTTTTCTTTTAAAACAAACTAAAAAATTATCGGTAAAATAATAGGATTTTAGGGAAAGAGTAGAAATAGCTAAGCCGAACCCGAGAACAATATGACCCCGATATTCCACACCGGAAAATCCTGTACTACACGCGATAGGTGCACTTGCGTACCTTTCGTTAAAACTTGGTTTCTAATAAAACAAAACGCTCTTCTTTTTTATAAAATAAAATCACCTCGACACTCATTTCATAAATAAGACCGTCGTTTTAACAAATAAGTTTTTGGTGCCGTTACTGGGGATCGAACTCGAGTCAGCCGCGTGACAGGAGGGAATACTCACTACTATACTACAACCGTTATTTTAACCCATCAAGTTTTTGGCGCCGTTGCCGGGGAAAAGTTCGACTTACTATTTTGAATTCCTGAAAACAATTAATTTTACCTTTTATTTCTTAAAAAAAAATTATCAACCAAAAAAATTATATTTATAATAATATTAATAATAATAATATCAATAATAATAATAAAAATAATAAATACTTAAAATAAAATAAAAAAAATCAAAAATTTAAAAACTTTAAAAACTTTAAAAAAAACAAGAAAACATAAAACTTAAAAAAATAAAAAAACTAAAAACTTAAAAAAATAAAAAACTTAAAAACTAAAAAATTTAAAAACACTTAAAAAACTAAAAAAAAAATTTAAAAACTTAAAATAAAAAAAAACTGATGAAAAAAAAAATTCTATCTTATTTTTCATCAAAAATTAAAAATTCAAAAAGTATATATATATCTTTCATTTTTCTTTTTATTTTATTTTTGCCTTTAACTTATTTTCATTTTATTTTCTTATTTTCCATTTTCAAAAAAAAAATCAAAACTAAAAAAAAACTTAAAAAATAAACTTAAAAATCTAAAAAAAAAAATTCAAAGAACTAACAAAAAAAATACGTAAAACAAAATAATTTAATTATATATTTATTTTGTCGTTTCGGCGCGCTTCACTATTGTGAGCGCTAGGGGATCGCATATCGGTCACGCTCTTAGCTAAGACGTTAGCTTACGAGTCACACTCACTTGCGCCCCCTATCACCCGCACATTTTCGCCGAACATATCTTTTTCATTTTTTCTATTATATTTTTGCTACTTCTAAAAATAATGCAGGATCATTACTAACCGGCTTCCCCGAACACGTTTTTAGGGAAGATTTCTAAACCCCTATTTTTAATTTTTTTTTGTACATAACTGCTTAGTCTTTTTTATATATATATCTCGTTCCTCATACATAGTGCAACATTGGGGACAATGTTGGACTTAAGTATGAGGGTGTTTCTTTTTTTTTGTTCTTTTATTTATCGCTCTCAATCAAAAATTCCAAAAAATTTGCAAAAATTAAAAACTTCAAAAAAAAATATTTTAATGCTTTAATAATAATAATAATAAAATTTTTTAAAAAAATGAAACATCGCTCCGCGACGTTCGACTCATTGAACCAACCACAAATAAGAGTCTATTCGCGGGAGATCCTTTTTTTACTTTGTAAATATTTTTTGTAAATATTCTCGTCTCTTTCCCCTTCTCTTTCCTATCTTGTAGAAATTATCTCTCTCTTCTTATAAATATTTCCCAAAATCAAAAAATAAAAATAGAAAAATTTATAACTCACAAAAAAATTTAAAAAAAATTTGCATAACCTTAAAAAAATTCCAAAAAAATGAAAATAACCCCAAAATATCAAAAAAAATTAGAAAAACTCATAAAATCAAAAAAAAATTATCTCGAATTAAATAATTCGAATGCCTCATTTCTTAACCTCTTTGCTCTCCAAAATAATCGTTTCGAGTTTATTTATAAGAGAATTTTAATTAATTCTTTATTTACTATTCGTTTACTAATTGTAGCTCGATAGACTTAGATTTCTGGGTTAAGATTTTAAAGAATTTTTTATGTCTTTTTCTTATTATTGGGAACTTGTATTTCTCATTTCACTTCTGATTTTTTGAATAAAAGCACGTTTTTATGTTAGAAAATAACATTTATGGATTTTATATTATTTTTACTTATGCTTTTAGAAACGTAGGAACGTTCAAATTAAAGAGGTTGCTCTCAAAAATTTTTATTAAACTCTAGTTTTCTTTTTGAAATAAAAAAAATCCCTTCCACCTTTTTTTCATGCCTTAATTGGTATGATTCCCCACTAACCCCTTAAAAGATCTTATGTCAATGAGGATAAGATTTCGTCCCGTAAACATAGGCACCCAATAATTAAAAAGATTATATGTTACAGAGTAAGAAGATAAAATTCATTACTCTTATACATATTCATTGGGTTTATTATTATTTATGAAGAAAAGAAAAAAAAAATTAGGAAAATAATATTTCATTTTCCTAATTATTCAAAAAATTATGGAGATTCGAGAAAAAATTACCTCGCCTCAAAAATCAAAGCCCTCTTCATAAAATGCCAAACAACTTATCCTATTTTCATGATTCTAGAATTAATTTAAATCTTTTTGAGAACATAATTTTTAAATTAAATTATTTCCTTTCAATTTATTTTTAGCTAAAGTTTTTTTGGCTAATTCCAATCCATTTTTGTTAAACTAACAAAATAATTTTCGCTTTCTATTTTTTTCATTTAGAAGTATTTTTTGAAACAGTTCCTCTATTTATAACATTTTCATAAGTTAAGATTTAATTCTGAAACCCTAGAAATTCATTTCGATCTTTCTTACAATTATCTTAAGCGTTAGTTAAATTTAGGATTCTTTTTTATTCCTTATAGGTTTATCTCCAACTTTTGCTCTGAAATAGCAAAAGCTTAAGTATGGGGGTATTTGATGAGTTGTAAATATACCTATATTTTTGTATTTTATTTAAGTCATTTTTGCTAATTTTTGTCTTTTTTAGTTTGTTTTCTTTAATAAAATTACTTCTTTTTATAAAAATTTATTTCTAACTTACTTTTTGTTTTTCTGAAAAATTTCAGAAAAAGTCAAATTTTTACCTGTCACGCCCGTGACCATGCCCGACACGCCCGTCTCAGGCACTCGACGCCTTCCGCCAGTCGACACTCAACGATTTCACTGTTCAACACTCAACACTGTCCAGACATGCCCCAGTAACGCCCGTGTCCAAGACCCGTCACGCCCGTATCGATGTCTACACTCAACGCATTTTCAACACTCAACGCTGCCGACATCAGAACTGCCAGCTGTCCAAGTCACGCCCCCCGTCACGCCCGTGTCTGAAGCCTGTCACGCCCGTGACCGACACGTGTCACTCCCCGACCTTCCATAATTTCGCCAGCTCGCCAAAGATGCCAAGTCAAACACGTCTTTGACTGACACGCCCCCTGTCACGCCCGTGACCTAGGGCGTGTCACACCCGAATTTTTTTCTATAAATAAAAGCTTTCAGAAAGCTTTTCTTGTCCACTTTTTGACCACTTTTCTTAGGGGAGGTGCTTCCCAAATGTATTCCAAATGTTATGTAAGAGAATTTTCTCCCCCCTCCCTTAGTTTGTATTAGCTTTCTCATTCTAGCTTTGTTGTAATCACTTATGATTTTAATAAAATAGCTTGTTTTCTCTCTTTATATTGCATGAAAGTCTCATTTGGAAGCCCTACTCTAAGCAATTTTAGTTCTCTTTTTTGTGTTTTATGTTTTAATTTATAGCTTCATAACTTAGTTAGATTTAGGAAATTTTCAGCATTTTCTAGCCGTTATGCCGGCGATTTTATTTTCATGCAACTTGTTTAGGTTTAGCTCCGTTTTCTTTTTTCTATTTTCATTCTTATAGCTTTATAAAAACACTTTTAAAAGTGTTATTTTTCATTTTCTTTAACTTAGGACTTTTTAGGATCGTAAAACTTTTCGTCTTTTTTAGTTTTATTTTCACTTTTTTAGCTCTTTTATAAAAATATAAGAATGAAAATATAGTTGTTTTAATTTTTCGCTCACTTTCATTTTGCGTTTATTTGCAAAACTTTTCGCTCCGTTTAATTTTCATTTTGTCTTTTTATGCGTTTCTACCGCTTTCTAGCGGTAGAAATGAAGTTGTTTTAATTTTTCAGTCACTTTGCTTTTTCTTATTTTTGCAAGTTTGTGTGCGTGTATGTGTTAGATTTTATAGCTTTATTTCAACTTATGTAGAGTGTGTGCGTGTGCGCATTTATTTCCACCTACTCGTTAAGAGTTAAATGGCGCATCGCTTTCATTTCCCGCCCACTCGTTTGAGTGGGACTTGTCTATTTATTGCTTTCATTTTCTTCCTAATCACTTGAGTAGGAAAACTTTGTGTGCGTGTTTGTGTTTTCATTCAAGTAGAGTGCGTGTGTGTGTTTTACTTTCAAGTAGAGTGTGTGCGTGTATGAGATAAATTTACCTCCGCCCACTCATTTGAGCCAGGATTCGCATTTACTGCTTTCTTCTCCCGCCCACTCGCTTGAGCCGGGACTCGCAATTTTCTGCTTTCCTTTACTGCTTTCTTTACTGCTTTCTTTACAGCTTTCTTTTATCGCTTTCTAGTGTAAGTGTCCCCATTCCGATGAGTGGATAACCGCTCTTAGCCCTCAATATCGAAGAGCATTGGGACAGATAAAGTAGCTTTAAATTATTATAGGTCCTGTTTTTCAGTTTAATTAAATTTCTTAAGGTTTGTCCCGGGTTAACTTCGCGTAGGACCGCATATCGATGTGCGGGCTCTATTTTGGTTATCCATACGCTACGCCGAGAGGCCATGCGTATGGACCGATCACCCATGGGTAAAGAGAGCTCCGCACTAACCCTCGAGAGAGGAGGCACGTGACTCTACCGGATTGAGTTCCCCACCCAATAGCGGGGTTCTTAGCGTAATGCTGACGTTAAGAGGAATCTTTCGTCGGTCTAGCGATCGGTCGAATAGTCTTAGCGTTCAGGTGAGCGATATTGCCTAGAGATAAGTGTGCTCATTTTTGTGGAACCTCCACGGCCAAGTCTCCGCCTTAATTAATTTGAAATTTAGGATCTCTTTTTATTTAAAGTTATTTTAGTTTAGTTCTCTTTTTGATATCGTCGCGCTGAGTTCTTCATCGGCCTTCTGCACTTCATTTCTTGCTTTATTTATTTTTCTTCACTTTTTTCATGTTTTATTATTATGTTTTTATTATTATGCAACTTTTTTTATTTTAGGTCATCTTTTCTTTTAAAACAAACTAAAAAATTATCGGTAAAATAATAGGATTTCAGGGAAAGAGTAGAAATAGCTAAGCCGACCCCAAGAACAATACGACCCCAATATTCCACACCAGAATATCTTGAACTACACACGATAGGTGCACTTGCCTACGTTTTGTTAAAACTCGGTTTCTAATAAAATAAAACGCTCTTCTTTTTTATAAAATAAAATCACCTCCACACTCATTTCATAAATAAGACCGTCGTTTTAACCACCAACAGACTTACATCTGCACCCATCCTATCCCTTCCATCCGGGAAGGAAGGATTTCAAGTTTACACGGACGCATCATATCAAGGAATGGGAGCGGTATTGATGCAACACAGGCATGTGATCGCATATGCTTCAAGACAACTGAAGTAGCATGAAATCAACTATCAAGTACATGATTTGGAGTTGGGAGCAGTGGTGTTCGCCTTGAAGATTTGGAGGCACTATCTATATGGCGTACACTGCGAAATCTTCTCGGATCATAAGAACATAAAGTACATCCATACCCAGAAGGAATTGAATCTAAGACAGCGGCGGTGGTTGGAGTTTTTGTGCAATTATGAATTCACCCTGAACTACCACCCCAGAAAAGTAAATTCTGTAGCCGATGCTTTGAGTAGGAGGGTACCGGAAACAAGCCCTGAGTCTCGGTTTATGCGTATGGAGTTTAGCTCGGATGCTTGAGGAGATGGAGATCACCTTGGTGTATAAGGATCAACCGGATGGGTATACGGAGTACTTGATGAGACCGGATCCGGGCGGAGCAAGGAAGGGATGAGGCTCTTCCCCCGACAATAAAGTCAATTGAAGATGGGACAACTAACGAGTACTCTCTAAAGGACGGCCTTGATCATTTCCGTGGACGACTTTACATTCCCAAGGATGGTAAAATTCGGGAAGATATCTTAAGAGAGGCACTCTGCTCTCAGTATTCTGTGCATCCTGGGATTGCTAAGTTGTATGCCGACTTATGGAAGACCATGTATTAGCAGGGAATGAAAAAAGACATCATACATTTTGTCACGCATTCCGAGGCCTGTCAATGGGTGAAAGCGGAATGTAGGAGCCCCGGTGGATTGTTGCAGTTGCCCATCCCCTAGTGGAAGTTTGAGGATATGTCCATGGACTTCGTCCACGGTTTTCCTCGCTCCCTCTCAGTGAATGATTTGATATGGGTAATCGTTGATTGCTTGACGAAGGTAGCCCGGTTCATACCTATGAAGAAAAAAGCACACGTGGATGTTTTGGTACGCCTTTTTGTTGAACAATTCGTACGGTATCATGGCATGCCAAAGACAATTGTTTCTAACCAGGATGGTCGGTTTACCTCTAGGGAATGAAAGTCTGTGCAGGCATATTTGGGTTCGCGCCTAACCTTCAGAACAACGTTTCACCCTCAGACCGACGAGAAATCTGAAAGGACTATCAGGACATTGGAAGAATTATTGAGGTTGTGTGCGTTTGTTAGAGGAGAGCCGTGGGAAAGGCTCCTACCCTTGGTAGAATTCTCATACAACAACAACCAGCAAGCTAGCATCGGGATGGTGCCCTATGAAGCCCTTTACGGAAGAAGGTGTAGAACACCCTTGTCTTTGGTGCAGGGTGAAGATCTGAAGGCTTTGGGAATTGAATTCATAGATAATACTAATGCAGCTGTGAAAGCATCTGTGAATCGTCTGTGTCTTTATCAGTTAGAAGAAAAACATTTATCTCAGGATCTTTTTGCATTTGGTCAATCTATAGTGCAATATCCTGTGCAATTAAATCATCTAGATTTGTTATAGGAATATCATCCATAACATTAGTTGGGTCAACAGGTTCCACAACCATGTTAGTAACAAAACCGTCATGAAAAGCCTGAATTATTTTTGAACTTGTTGGAACTGTATAGCAAATAATATATGTGCAATGCTTGGGAGAAACAAATAAAAGAATGTTTCTATATAAGAGATCAAAAGAATCTATAATTTACTTCAGTTCAATTGCTGGAGAGATGGAACAGTCTTCAGAAATAATATTTAAAGAAAGAACTAAATCAACTGTCTCAGAATCAGTGTCAAAAAATTCTATGAGATCTACATCTTGTATCTCTGTATACAACAAACTCTATCTCTGCTGCTGTTGCTGGAAGGGTCACAGGAACTGAAACTGCTGCTGTTGTACCTAGAACAGCTTCATAGGACATCTCCCCCTGCCTGGTTTCAGTAAATACTGGAACCAGACCCCTGGATGAAGAAGGGCTAGAGGAGGAAGCAAGAAGGGAAGCAATGGATGAAATCGAAGCATCTAGAGGTGAGATTGCCTCTACTATCAAGGATTTGAGGGATGGAGTGATAAGCTCCAAAAGAGTGGTGATGGAAGGAGAGTCCATTTCCATGAACTCAAGAGGGGTTTGAGTTGATACAAATGAGTGAGAGATGAGAGGAGTGAACTATGTCATGATTTCATCCTGTAATGGAGAATTTGGTGGTGGAGTAGGAATTGGAGTTGAATCAAGGCGAATAGTGGAATTCTGATGGGAATGATTTTCAGGAGATATATGAGATGTGATTGGGGATTGAGGAGGAGTTGTAACAAGATGTGATCGAGTAGGAGAAAGTGGAGGGGTAGCATGAAGTGCTGGAGATGATGGTGGTGTTTGAATTGAGGCGGATGGTTGATGGACAGCAGGAGGGTTGGCTGGAGGAGGAGGAGCAGGGAATGCTTCATCAGGGTGAGGAGAGGCTATGACTGCCCTAGTGTCCTCAGTTGTTCTAGAAGAGGTGGAGGCCTGGGACGGCTTTTGGAAAGTTCTTTCAAATTTAATAAACAAGGAGGAGTCCAACCTCTTACTGGCATTAATAAATATGGTCTGAGAGACCATTAATTCAGAAGACTTAGACTGGAGGAAGATTCTTAGAATCCTCCCAAAACAAATCTCCTTCTTGGAGTTCTTCCTTTTTAACAAATTAAAGAACAACTCAGCCCAGTTGATGGATTTCTTATTGACCAATGCAGACATGATTGAGAACTGCTGCCTGTTAATATTATCATGGGCAGAGTGCTTGCCCATCAGAACCTTGCCCACTACATCTGCTAAGAACTTGTATTCTACAAAAAAAATTTTCTTAAGCAACTTGGATGGTATTCCCTCTAGATGACCCATCCTAACCAGCATGCTACTCTACTCAGAACTATCTTGTTCTAGAGTGATTTCTCCATTAACTAATTCAAACAGTTCAGAAATTATAACTGGGCAAAAAATAACCTATTGACCTGAGATGGTTCCAACCATAGACGAGTCATCAGGAGTTGTTGACGTATAAACCCATTCTTTTATTTCTATTGCCGACAATTTGATCCTTGTAGTCATGATCTTCCTCAGGCCTTTATCTTCACTGAGCTTCACCATGTCCATGAAGATCTGGTCGCAATGACTGAAAGAGTAGAAGTCGATGTCGAAGCCAGCATCGAACTTCATCGCTGACAGGATCGCCGCTGGAATCGCCATAGATTTCTGAAAAAATGAGAGAGATTGTAACACCCCTATCTGTCGCATAGCATATAACAGTAGGTCTGGCTGGGGCCCGATGCCATATACCACGGACAGACCGGTGGGTTACTCATCGAAACCATTAAACCAATACACACGTCCTACACAGAGAATCTAGCGGAATCATTTTATTAAGTTGCAACAATAAGAACCCTGCCAACAAGCATGAATGTCCACTAACAAAAAACTCAGTAGGAATGAAGTACAAAATACACAAAAAGTACTGGCCATATGGCCTTACAATTGTTAACTTGAAAAAAATTGTGTTTTACAGACTTTGGCTCGCAGGTCGGCTACACATGAATTAAGAAAGTAAACACACAAGGCCTTCGATGGCCGGCTCAGTAACTTGGGCTTTGGCCCGCTATTTGCCGCTCGGCTCCGCAGCAGCTACAAGCACAAAACACCGCAACGGAGGAAAACAAGAATAACGGTCAGCTAAAGCTGACCAAATTAAAATGATTCCGCCCTCAAACTGGGGCGGCAAAGCTTCTTCCCTGCACTTATTAGCAAAACAAGCAACATAGTGAATGAAAACCCCATCACAGGTGTACACACACGGCCGTACACCCCGTACTCTCAGGGCACTTACTCGGCGAAGCCAGTTCGAACCCAGTCCGATCCTTGACTCCACCACCAACCCCAGCGAGGCAAACCTCATGAGCATTTAGTCCTTTTATCCGTATCCTAGACTCGATCTCTAAATCATCAGTAAGTGTCACGTAGCTTTAGGTCTCTTTAATTGAAACAGATGGAGCGGGTAGGGTTCCACCAGCCCGTTGCTTACCCTGCCATGGCCATTTGGCCTTTGACGCGGGCCAAGCTTCCCCTAGTCCAAACTATCGAAAAAACACGGTACATAGCCCCGCTATGTACCTGGCTGGCTTCCAGGCCACCAAAATGGCAGAACTTGGCTTCCACCCAGATTTTCGTGTGCGCCTTGGGGTTAATCCCCAAGGATCCCTACTACAATCGACCACGTAGAAACCCAAAAATAACAAAAGGGCACGAAGTCTTCTCCGGTAATCAATACATAGCAAATCATCACCGATCCAGACCAACATGTCCGGGTAGGCTTCACACATCATGCCTATGTTCGTACTATGATTCCAGACTCTAACAAGGGATACTTTACATATCTACCCCAAGGAATACTGCAAACTCACCGCACACTCGCGAGAGTGGGCTTTCCCATGCAAAGGAAGAAGAGCTTCACATGCTCAAGATGAAGATCGTTACCCTAGCATTTCTCCTCGGTGCCATGGAAAACTTTGCGAATGAAAAGCACCGCAACGATCTTGCCTCCGCAGATCTGGGCTTGGTTTGGGGTTTGGCGCTCTGAATCTCCTTCGGCAGACGGATCTTCCTCTTCCTACAAACTCCTTGCTCTCCCTTCTCTCTAGGTTTTAGAAAGAGAATTGCTAAGTGAAAGTGAAGGTTTAAACCCCCAATCCCAGTCTTAACCCTAGCATGGAGAGCCCTGGGTCGTAAAATCCAAAAATAAGGAAACGAGCGGCTGCAATTCAATCCAAAATTAAAATTCATGGGCCAAACACGGCTTGCGATACGCCCGTGTCCAAGGCCGTATCACTCATTCGCCATTGAAAACGTCGTTACCCAAAAATAACACGGGCACTCGACACGCCCGTGTCTAGCTTGACACGCCCGTGTCATACAGTACACGCCCGTGTAGCTGGGCATGTTCCTCCATCGACACAGGTCCAAAATGACCAGAGCATGACACGGCCATGTGACACGCCCGTGTCACATGTCGTATACTAGACACACCTTGGGACACGCCCGTGTCCACGGCCGTGTAGCTGCCTTAACACAACTCGCCAAATGACCCGAGCAGGACACGGGTATTCGACGCGCCCATATCGAATTTCACACGCCCGTATCATACCCGAACACGCATAGGCTCAGGCCGCGCGTCTTCACTCAAAGATCATTGAGTGAAAGGATTTGAGTGACTGACACGCCCTGGGACATGCCCGTGTCCAAGGCAAAGTTCACACCCCGACGACCATTGACTGCAATTTCGTCGACCACGCGACCATCAATGAACCCGAGCACGACACGCCTGGGGACACGCCTGTGTCCCAGGCCGTGTCACCTCTACCAAATCCCAGATTTGGCTCAAAACACCACCTATCACTCTTTTGAGTTTCGAGGTGTTACAACTCTCTCCCTCTTAAAAGAATTTTGTCTACGAAATTACCAAAGGAAAGATAGACAAAACCAAAAGCGGTACTTGAGTGAAATAACTCTGGGTACTCCACCAACATGGTCTGCTCTCATTCCCAAGAGAGCTCCTCACGACTGCAATTGTCCCAACGGACCTTGACCATACTGATCTCCTTGTTACGAAGTCGCTTGACTTCAGAGTCCTCAATACATACTGGCTTGACCCTAGTTGTCAACCCTTTGTCCACCGGTACTTGATCAAGTGCGATCACCTGCGAAGGCTCTAGCACCACCTTCCGCAACCCTAAAATGTGGAATACGTTGTATAGACCACTAAACTCCCCCGATAGCTTCATATGGTAAGCCGCTTCACCGGTCCGCTCCAGGACCTCAAATGGTCCAAGGTACCTCGGGCTCAGATTCTTCAAGCGTCGTACCCGTGAAACACACTTGAACGGCTTTATCTTTATATACACCCGATCGCCAATCGTGATCTCCACGTTCCGGTGCTTGGCATAGTAGTATTTAGCTTGTCTATCGTGGGCGATCAGCAAACGCTCCTGAATGGTTCGCACCAATGAAGTAGTGTTTTCCACCTCTTACTTTTTGTACAACCTTGCCTCACCCGTTTCTAGCCACGACAACGGCGTGCAACACTTTTACCAAAAAAGGCCTCGAAGGGCGCCATTTGTATGCTCGCTTGGTAGCTATTGTTGTACGCAAACTCCACCAAATACAGATGTCCTTCCCACTACTTTCCGAAGTCCAGAATGCACATGCGAAGCATGTCCTCCATCATCCTGTTGACCCTCTCGGTCTGCCCATCTGTCTACGGATGAAAGGTTGTGCTGAACTTCAACTTTGTCCCCAGCATTTGCTACACCATCCACCAGTCAATGGGCGTAAAATGCCCATCTCTATCATTCATGATGCTGCGGGGCACACCGTGCAGTCTGACTATGTTATCAACATACAGCTTTGCCAGTTTCTCCACTGAATCATCCTTCCTATGAAGAATGAGATACGACATCTTTGTTAACCGATTTACGATCACCCAGATGACGTCGTTTCCTTTCTGTGACCTTTGCAAGCCATGCACAAAGTCCATCGAAATGTCATCGATCTTCCACTCCAGAATAGGTAAGGATTTCAAGAATCCCCCTGGCTTTTGGCACTCTGCCTTTACTAAGGCGCAAGTCTGACATTTAGTCACAAATAGTGCCACAACCTTCTTGAGCCCTGGCCACCAAAATATCTTCTTTAGATCTCGGTACATCTTCGTGCTCCCTGGGTGGATTGAGTACTTGGTATGATGAGCCTTGTACATAAACTCCGCCCGTAGATTTCCCACGTTTGGGACGCACAAACGATTGTCCTTCCTTAGTAGCCCATCTTCAACTTAAAACAGAGAATTTCACACATCCAATGTTGCATCCATGAGCTCCTTCATGCTGTCATCCAACTCCATAGCCTGCTGATTGCGATCAGCCAGGTCATACTGAACTTCCGTCCAGTTCAATAACTCTTTGGCGCTAGTCTGCTTGTCCACACACCAGATCTCAAATGCCTCTAACTCCTAAATTAACCTCTCAACATGAACCGACAACCAGTTGGCCTTGGCGGAATCTCTGTGACTCAACGCATCTGCAACTGCATTTCCTTTCCCGGGTACAAAATGAATTTTTAACATATAGTCCCCCAGGAACTCCATCCATCTCCGCTGCCTCATATTCAGATCCTTCTAATCCAATAGGTACTTAAGGCTCTTATGGTCTGTATAAATATCGGCATTTACGCTGTACAAGTAGTGCCTCCACAGCTTTAGCGCAAAAATCACGGCCGCCAACTCCAAGTCGTGGACCGGATAATTCCTTTCGTGCACTTTTAGCTGAATCGAGCCATACGCTATAACACTTCCATGCTGCAGCAGCACGCAGCCCAAACAACTGCCTGAGGCATCACTGTAAATCTCGAAGCCTTCAGTCCCACTTAGCGAACTTAGAATAAGAGCCGTGGTCAACCGTCTCTCTAGCTCCTCGAAAGCTTGTGCGCACGCAGGTATCCAAACAACTTTTGATCTTTCCTCGTCAAAGTTGTGAGGGGGTAACTCTATCTGTGAGAAGTTCTCTACGATGCGCCTGTAGTAGCCGGTCAGCCCCAGAAAACTCTTGTCTTCCGCTTCCGAACGCAACACTAGCCACTCGAGTATCATAACTATCTTCGCTGGATCCACTTCAATACCCACTCTACTAACTTTATGATCGAGGGATGATACCTAGGATAACCCAAAACTCGCTTTTGGAGAACTGGGCATAGAGATGGTTCCTCTTGCTTTGCGAGTACACCAATACGTCATCGATGAATACAACCAAAAAATGGTCTAGGTACTCCCTGAATGACCTGTTCATCAAATCCATGAACACCGAGGGCGCATTAGTCACCCAAACGACATGACCGTGAACTCGAAATGCCCATACCTCGCACTGAATGCTGTCTTCGAGATATCACTCTCCTTCTTAATCTTAGCTGATAATAACCAGACTTCAGATCAAATTTTGAATATACCAACGACCCGACTAACTGATCAAAAAGATCATCAATCCTTGGGATCGGGTATTTGTTCTTTTCCGTTTGCTTGTTCAACTCTTTGTTGTCGATACATAGCCACAAGCTCTCGTCCTTCTTCTTAACAAAGAGGACCGGTGCTCTCCAAGGCGACGAGCTTGGACGCATATACTATTGCTCCAACAACTGGTCAAGTTGAACCTTTAGCTCCGCCATTTCCTTAGGTATCAACCTATAAGGAGAGCGTGACACAGGTTTGGCACCTAGCATTAACTCAATAGTGAAATCGATCTCTCGCTATGGTAGGGATCAGGGGAGACCGTCAGGGAAACACATCAGGAAATTCGGATACACCCGAAAAACTATCAGATGTAGGCTTAGGCTTCGAAGCCTCCCATGGTAGCAATAACAACGCTTGCAAGTCAAACTCCTAACTCCCAAATCATAACCTCTTTACGACACAGACTCTCTCTGCTCGCATAGAACAACCATTAGGCGACAACACATCCAAATTTTCCTTTACAATCAAAGGAGATACTCCGATGTGCAATACTAATCCTTCGGACAGAAGGAGTGCAAAGTTCCCGCATCGAAGCTATGCCCTCGCCGGGTGACCAAAAGTCCAAAACAAAGCCTAGAACTTCCAGTCCTAATCTAGCGCGTAAGAGGTAACATGTAAAAGAAGTTAAATTGCTATCAATTAAATCATACCTGACATCGCGACGGTCTTCCACAAGACCACCTGCTTGCCAAGGATGTCCACCATCGATTGGGCCAGAGTATACAGTGATGCGGTGGAATCCACCGCCTTGCCCTTCTCCTCAGATGGTGCCCACGACTTCTTCTCGTACATTTGGCATCCACTCCGACAATCCCGGGCATAGTGTCCCGGCTTTCCACAGGTATAGTATACACCCGGGGTTTGGCCTGTAGTCGCTCCGGATGCGCTAGAGGAAGGGACTAGACCCGATCTCCTAGCCTTCTTGTTCCATCTATGGTACCCAGATTTTGAGGTTGGAATTTGAACACCATCTCCTTAGCACTAGAGTCTTCAACAACTCCTGCCATAGCCTTCATTGTCTTCTGAGCACCCTTCTGACAATCTCGGGCATAGTGCCCTTTCTTGCTACAAGAATGGAAATTGTAAGTAGCCTGGCTAGTAGATGATCTAGCTTCTTTTCTCAGCGTTCTGCGGTAGGACGTCCTTATAGGATCTGCAGGGTTTGGTACTCTATTCACTAGTATTTGATGGGTTTTCCCCAAATCTCCTTCCAAAGTTCTGGCAGACTCCACTAAGGCTCGGAATCCCAATAGCTTTGGTCCTAGCAGTAGGATATGCAACTCACTACATAGACCATTATAAAATTTATCGGCTATAGACTGCTCACTTTCCCACTTAAAGCCTATATAACGCCTTATCATAAGGAACATCTGCAAATATTCGTCAACTGAGTGCGCTCCCTACAACACAATCATGTTCATCTGCTGCCCTGATGGGCCTTTAAATGCCATTTGCTCCATCACACCGCCCGGTGTTGGGGCCATCTCAGGGACACAGGGTTGAACATTTCTTCCATGTTGTGTGTTGGTCACAACGAACACCGCTTCAACTACCATTCTTATAGTTTCAAAATAAGTGGGGGTTTTAGGCACGTCGCTGGGTGCAGTACTTTTCTCAGAAAGTGTGCATTCAGAATGCCCGCGCCACTCCCGTACACCTATATTTGGACAAAACCCCGATAAGAGGCCAAACAAAATTGCAAAAAACAATTCTAGGAACGCACAGGTTCCTCAAAAATGAGTATTTTCATTCCTAAGTGGACATTCATGGGTTCTTTTTGTGTTATAATGATGATGCACACACAAGTGCTAAACCACCCCTTAAAGTGAATTTGTCCACGAATTCATTTAAGCCTGACCGAAACCGGTAGTCTGATACCAAATTGTAACACCCCTATCCGTCACATAGCATATAGCAGTAGGTCCGGCCGGGGCCCGATGCCATATACCACGGACAGACCAGTGGGTTACTCATCGAAACCATTCAACCAATACACACGTCCTACACGGAGCATCTAGCGGAATCAATTTATTAAGTTGCAACAATAAGAAACCTGCCAATAAGCATGAATGTCCACTAACAGAAAACCCAGAAGGAATGAAGTACAAAATACACAAAAAGTATTGGCCTTAAGGCCTTACAACAGTTCACTTGAATAAAATTGTGTTTTACAGACTTCGGCTCGCAAGCCGACCACACATGAACAAATAAAGAAAACACACAAGGCCTTCGAGGGCCGGCTCAGCAACTTGGGCTTTGGCCCGCTATTTGCCGCTCGGCTCCGGAGCACCTGCAAGCACAAAACACCGTAACGGTGGAAAACAAGAATAACGGTCAGCTAAAGCTGACCAAATTATAACGATTCCACCCACAAACCGAGCGAACAAAGCTTCTTCCCTACACTTGTTAGCAAAACAAGCAACATAGCGAATAAACATCCCATCACAGGTGCACGCCCACACGGCCGTACACCCCATTGCTCTCAGGGCACTTACTCGGCGAAGCCAGTCCGAACCCAGTCTGATCCTTGACTCCACCACCACCCCCAGGGCGGCAAACCTTGTGAGCATTTAGTCCTTTCAGCCGTAGCCAAGACTCGATCTCCAAATCATCGATAAGTGACATGTAGCTTTAGGTCTCTTTAACCGAAACAGATGGAGCGGGTAGGGTTCCACCAGCCCATAGCTCACCCCATCATGGCCATTTGTCCTCTGATGCGGGCCAAGCTTGCCTAGTCCCAACTATCGATAAAACACGGTACATAGCCTTGCTATGTACCTGGCTGGCTCCCAGGTCACCAAAATGGCAGAACTTCGCTTCCACCCAGATTTCCGGGTGCGCTTTGGGGTTAATCCCCAAGGATCCCTGCTGCAATCTACCACGTAGAAACCCAAAAATAACAAAAGGGCACGCAGTATTCTCCGGCTATCAATGCGTAGCAAATCATCACCGATCCAGACCAACATGTCTGTGTAGGCTTCACAGATCATGCTTATGTTTGTACTACGATTCCGGACTCTAACAAGGGGGACTTTACATATCTACCCTAAGGAATACCGCAAACTCACCGCACACTCGCTGGAGTGGGTTTTCCCATGCAAAGGAAGAAGAGCTTCACATGCTCAAGATGAAAATCGTTACCCTAGCATTTCTCCTCGGTGCCATGGAAAACTATGTGGATGAAAAGCACCGCAACGATCTTACCTCCGAGGATCTGGGCTCAGTTTGCAATTTGGTGCTCTGAATCTCCTCCGGCGGGCGGATCTTCCTCTTCCTCCAAACTCCTTGCTCTCCCTTCTCTCTAGGTTTTAGAAAGAGAATGGCTAGGTGAAAGTGAAGGTTTAAACCCCCAATCCCGGCCTAAACCCTAGCATGGAGAGCCCTGGGCCGTTAGATACAAAAATAAGGAAACGAATGGCTGCGATTCAACCCGAAATTAAACTTCCTGAGCCGAACATGGCTTGAACCACGCCCATGTCCAAGGTCGTGTCACTCATTCGCCATCAAAATCGTCGCGAACCAAAAAGAACACGGGTACTCGACACGCCCATTTCATGCTTGACACGCCCGTGTCATGCTTGACACGCCCATGTCATACAGTATACGCCCGTGTAGTTGGGTGAGTTCGTCCATCTACACAGTTCCAAAATGACCAGAGTACGACACGGCCATGTGACACGCCCGTGTCACATGCCATGTGCTAGACACGCCTTGGGACACGCTCGTATGCCAGGCCGTGTATCTGCCTTAAAACACCTCGCCATATGACCCGAGAAGGACACGGGTATTCGACACGCCCGTGTCGAATTTCACACGCCCGTGTCGGACCCGAACACGCCTAAGATCAGGCCGCGCGTCCTTACTCAACGATCGTTGAGTGAAAGTCTTTGAATGACTGACACGCTCTGGGACACGCCCGTGTCCCAGGCCGTTTTCAGACCCCGACGACCGTTGACTGCGATTTCGTCTACCATGCGACCATCGCAGAACCCGAGCACGACATGCCCGGGGACACGCCCGTGTCCCTTGCCGTGTCACCTCTACCAAATCCCAGATTTTGCTCAAAACACCACCTGTCACTCTTTTGAGTTTCGGGGCGTTACAACTCTCTCCCTCTTAAAAGAATTTCGTCCATGAAATTACCAAAGGAAAGATACATAAAACCAAAAGCGATACCTGAGTGAAATAACTGTGGGTACTCCTCCAGCATGGCCTGCTCCCGTTCACAAGAGAGCTCCTCACAACTACAATTTTCCCAATGGACAATGACCATACTGATCTCCTTGTTACGAAGTGGCTTGACCTCAGAGTCCTAAATATATACGGGCTTGACCCTAGTTATCAACCCTTCGTCCACCGGTACTTGATCAACTGCGATCACCTGCGAAGGATCTAGCACCGCCTTCCACAACACTGAAATGTTGAATACGTAGTGTAGACCACTAAACTCAACCGACAACTTCTTCAAGCATCGTACCCTTGAAACACACTTGAACGGATTTATCTTCAGATACACCTAATCGCCAATCGCGATCTCCACGTTCCGGTTCTTGGCATAGTAGTATTAAGCTTGTCTATCCTGAGCGATCAGCAAATGCTCCCGAATGGTTCGCACTAATGAAGTAGCGTTTTCCACCTCTTTCTTTTTTTACAACCTTGCCTCACCCGTTTCTAGCCACGACAACGGCATATGACACTTTCTACCATAAAAGGCCTCGAAGGGCGCCATTTGTATGCTCGCTTTGTAGCTATTGTTGTACACAAACTCCACCAAATATAGAAGGCCTTCCCACTGCTTTCTGAAGTCCAGAACGCACATACGAAGCATGTCCTCCATTGTCCTGTTGACCCACTCGGTCTGCCCATCCATCTGCAGATGAAAGGTTGTGTTAAACTTCAACTTATTCCTCAGCATTTGCTGCACCATCCTCCAGTCAATGGACGTAAAATTCAAATCTCTATCGTTCATGATGCTGCGTGGCACACCGTGCAGTCTTACTATGTTATCCACATACAGCTTCGCCAGTTTCTCCACTAAATCATCCTTCCTATGTGGAATGAAGTGTGACACCTTTGTTAACCGTTCTACGATCACCCAGATTGCATCGTTTCACTTCTACGACCTTGGCAAGCCATGCACAAAGTCCATCGAAATGTCTTCGATCTTCCACTCTGGAATAGGCAAGGGTTTCAAGAATCCCCCTGGCATTTGGCACTCTGGCTTTACTACGGCACAAGTCTGATATTTAGTCATAAACAGTGCCATAACCTTCTTGAGCCTTCGCCACCAGAATATCTTCTTTAGATCTCGGTACATCTTCGTGCTCCCTGTATGGATTGAGTACTTTGTATTATAAGCCTCTTACATCAAGTCCGCCCGTAGAGTTCCCATGTTTGGGACGCACAAAAGATTGTCCTTTCTTAGTAGCCAATCTTCAACTAAAAACTGGGAATTTGACCCATCCAATGCTGCATCAATGAGCTCCTTCATATTGCCATCCAACTCCTTAGACTGCGGAATGCGATCAGCATGGTCATACTGAACTTCCGTCCAATTCAATAACACTTTGGCGCTAGTCTGCTTGTCCACACAACAGATCTCTAACGCCTCCAACTCCCGAATTAACCTCTCAACATGAACCGACAACCAGTTGGCCTGGGAGGGAGCCCTGCGACTCAATGCATCTACAACTGCATTGCCTTTCCCGGGTATAAAATGAATTTTGAACGTATAGTCCCCCAGGAACTCCATCCATCTCCGCTGCCTCATGTTTAGATCCTTCTGATCCAACAGGTACTTAAGGCTCTTGTGGTCGGTATAGATATTGACCTTTACGCTGCACAAGTAGTGCCTCCACAGCTTTAGCGCAAAAATCACAGCCGCCAACTCCAAGTCGTTGACTGGATAATTCCATTCGTGCACTTTCAGCTGACTCGAGCCATACACTATAACACTTCCATGCAACAGCAACACGCAAACCAAACCACTTCCTGAGGCATCACTGTTAATCTCGAAGCCTTCGGTCCCACTTTGCAAACTTAGAATAAGCATCTTGGTCAACCGTCTCTCCAGCTCCTCGAAAGCTTGTGCGCACGTAGGCGTCCAAACAACTTTTGATCATTCCTCGTTAAAGTTGTGAGGGGGTAACTCTATCCGCGAGAAGTTTTCTACGAAGCTCTTGTAGTAGCCGGTCAGCCCTAGAAAACTCTGGTCTTCCACTCCCGAACATAACACAGGCCACTCGCGTAACAAAACTATCTTCGCTGGATCCAATGCAACACCCACTCTACAAACTTTATGACCGAGGGACGCTACCTAGGATAACCCAAAACTCGAATTTGGAGAACCAGGCATAAAGAAGGTTCCTCTTGCTCTGCGAGTACACCAATACGTCGTCGATGAAGACGACACAAAATGGTCAGTTACTCCCTGAACGATCTGTTGATCAAATCCATGAACACCGATGGCGCATTAGTCAGCCTAAACGGCATGACTGTGAACTCGAAATTCCCACACCTCGCGTTGAATGCTGTCTTTGGGATATCACTCTCCCTCTTAACCTTAGCTGATAATAACCGGACTTCAACTCCAATTTTGAATATACCGACGACCCGACTAACTGATCAAAAAGATCATCAATCCTTGGGATCGGGTATACAGTGATGTGGTGGACTCCACCGCCTTACCCTTCTCCTCAGATGTTGCCCCCGACTTCTTCTCGGACATTGGGCATCCACTCCGACAATCCCGGGCATAGTGTCCCGGCTTTCCACAGTTATATCATACACCCATGGTTTGGCCTGTAGTCGCTCAGGATGCGCCAGAGGAAGGGACTAGACCCGATCTCCTAGCCTTCTTGTTCCACCTACGGTACCCAAATTTTGAGGTTTGCATTTTTAACACCGTATCCTTAGCGCTAGAGTCTTCAACTGCTCCTGCCATAGCTTTCATTGTCTTTTGAGCACCCTTCCGACAATCTCAGGCAAAGTACCCTTTCTTGCCACAAGAATGGCAATTGTAAGTAGCCCGCCTAGTAGATTATATAGCTTCTATTCTCAGCGTTCTGGGGTAGGCAGTCCTTATAGGATATTGAGGGTTTGGTACTCTATTCACTGGTATTTGATGGGTTTTCCCCAACTCTCCTTCCAAAGTTTTGGCCGACTCCACCAAGGCTCGGAATCCCAATAGATTTGGTCCTAACAGTAGGATACGCAACTCGCTGCATAGACCATTATTAAATCTATCGACTATAGACTGCTCGCTTTCCCACTCAAATCCTGGGTAGCGCCTTATCATAAGGAATGTCTACAAATATTCATCAACTGAGTGAGCTCCCTATAACACAATCATGTTCATCTGCTGCCCTGATGGGACTCTAAATGCCGTTTGCTCCATCACACCGCCCGTTGTTGGGGCCATCTGAGTGACAGAGGATTGCACATTTCTTCTATGTTATGCGTTGGTCACAACAAACCCTGCTTGAACTACCATTCTTATAGTTTCAAAAGAAGTGAAAGTCTCAGGCACGTCGTTGAGTGCAGTACTTTTCTCAGAAAGTGTGCGTTCAGACTACCACGCGCCACTCCCGTACACCTATAATTGGACAAAACCCCGATAGGAGACCGAACAAAATTGCAAAAAGCAATTATAAGAATGCACAGGTTCCTCAAACATGTGTATTTTCATTCCCAAGTGGACATTCATGGGTTCTTTTCATGTTATAATGATGACGCACACACATGTGCTCACCACCCCTAAAGTGAATTCGTCCATGAATTCATTTAAGCCCGACCGAAACCGGTAGTCTGATACCAAATTGTAACACCCCTATCCATCACAAAGCATATAACAGTAGGTCCGGCCGGGGCTCGACGCCATATACCACAGACAGACCGGTGGGTTACTCATCGAAACCATTCAACCAATACACACGTCCTACACAGAGCATCTAGCGGAATCAATTTATTAAGTTGCAACAATAATAACCCTGCCAACAAGCATGAAAGTCCACTAACAGAAAATGCAATTGGAATGAAGTACAAATACACAAAAAGTATTGGCCTTAAGTCCTTACAATAGTTCACTTGAATAAAATTATGTTTTACAGACTTCGGCTTGCAGGCCGGCCACACATGAACTAATAAAGTAAACACACATGGCCTTCGAGGGCCGACTCAGAAACTTAGGCTTTGGCCCGTTATTTGCCGCTCGGCTCCACAGCACCTGCAAGCACAAAACACCGTATTGGTGGCAAACAAGAATAACGGTCAGCTAAAGCTGACCAAATTATAAAGATTCCTCCCCCGAACCGGGGCGGCAAAGCTTCTTCCCTGCACTTGTTAGAAAAATAAGCAATATAGCGAATAAACATCCCATTACATGTGCACGCACACACAGCCGTACACCCCGTGCTCTCAGGTCACGTACTCGGCGAAGCCAGTCCGAACCCAGTCCAATCCTTGATTCCACCACCACCCCAGGGCAGCAAACCTTGTGAGCATTTAGTCCTTTCAGCCGTAGCCTAGACTCGATCTCCAAATCATCGGTAAGTGCCACGTAGCTTTAGTTCTCTTTAACCGAAACAGATGGAGCGGGTAGGGTTCCACTAGCCCGTTGTTCACCCTGCCATGGCCATTTGGCCTTTGACGCGGGCCAAGCTTCCCCCAGTCCCAACTATCGATAAAACACAGTACATAGCCCCGCTATGTACCTGGCTGGCTCCCAGACCACCAAAACGACAGAACTTCGCTTCCGCCCAGATTTCCGGGTGCGCGTTGGGGTTAATCCCCAAGGATCTCTGCTGCAATCTACCACATAGAAACCCAAAAATAACAAAAGGGCACGGAGTCTTCTCCGGCTATCAATTCATAGCAAATCATCATCGATCCAGACCAACATATCCGGGTAGGCTTCACTCATCATGCCTATGTCTGTACTACGATTCTGGACACTAACAAGGCGGACTTTATATATCTACCCCAAGGAATACTGCAAACTCACCGCAAACTCGCGGGTGCGGGTTTTCCTATTCAAAGGAAGAAGAGCTTCACATGCTCAAGATGAAAATCGTTACCCTAGCGTTTCTCCTCGGTGCCATGGAAAACTATGCGGATGAAAAGCACCGCAACGATCTTGCCTCCGCGGATCTCGGCTCGGTTTTCGGTTTGGCACTCCGAATCTCCTCCGGCGGGCGGATCTTCCTCTTCCTCCAAACTCCTTGCTCTCCCTTCTCTCAAGGTTTTAGAAAGAGAATGGCTAGGTGAAAGCGAAAGTTTAAACCCCCAATCCCATCCATAACCCTAGCATGGAGAGCCCTTAGATATTAGATCCCAAAATAATGAAACGAACGGCTACGATTCAACCCAAAATTAAACTTCTTAGGCTGAACACGGCTTGCGACACGCCTGTGGCCAAGGCCGTGTCACTCATTCGCCATCCAAACCATCGCGACCCAAAAAGAACACGGGCACTCGACACACCCATGATAGGCTCGACATGCCTATGTCATACAGTACACACTCGTGTAGCTAGGCGTGTTCCTCCATCGACACAGGTCTAAAACGAGCAGGGCACGACACAGCCATGTGACACGCCCGTGTCACAGGCCGTGTGCTAGACACGCCCTGGGACACGCCCGTGTCCCAGGCTGTGTAGCTACCTTAACACAACTCGCCAAAAGACCCGAGCAGGACAAAGGTATTCGACACGCCCGTGTCAAAGTTCACACGCCCGTGTCGGACCCGAACACGCCTTGGCTCAGGCCGCGCGTACTCACTCAACGATCGTTGAGTGAAAAGTTTTGAGTGACTGACCCGCCCTGGGACACGCCCGTGTCCCAGGTCGTGTTCATACCCCGATGATCGTTAACTACGATTTCGTCGACCGCGCGACCATCGCCGAACCCTAGCACGACACGCCCGGGGACACGCCTGTTTCCCAATCCGTGTCACCTCTACCAAATCCCAGATTTGGCTCAAAACACCACCTGTCACTCTTTTGAGTTTCGGGGCGTTACAGAGATCAAGTGCAAGGGAATTTAAAAAGCGAGGAATAGAGCTCGAAGAGAAACCTCAATATAGGTTTTTGGAATGTGAAAGGACGAGCTCTGTCCTACGAAAAACAAACTTCAATCTTAGGTCGACGACAAATTTATAGACAAATACTATCATCGGCCTCTGAATGAAGAGGGGAAAACAAATCGTCGATCTCAAGTCGACGATGTATTTTCTAAAGTAAAGTAGTCAATCTTTGGTCGATGATTTTAACTTCACACAGAGTTGTCATCAATCTTAGGTCTACGATAGAGCTCAAGAGGAGTTCGTAGATGTTTCTTTTCATCAGAAGGCTTGGTGAAGTTATGTGCTCTTTGAAAATCAGTGGTGATTAAATTAAGATTTATTTTGTTTTTTTCTACACACTCTCTAATGAAATGGTTTCTTATTTCTATATGCTTGGTCCTACTATGATGCACTGGATTTCGTGCTATGGATATAGCACTTGTACTATTGCAAAATATAGTTTAATTATTTAAGTTGTATCCATAATCCAGTAGTTGGTTTTGTATCCACAAAATTTGTGAACAATAACTGCCAGCTGCAATTTATTCAGCCTCTACAGTTGAAGTGGACACTGATGTTTGCTTCTTACAAAACCAAGACACAAGCCTATCACCAAGAAACTGGCATGTTCCTGATGTGCTTTTCCTGTCTACTCTGCATCTATCATATTAAGCATTTGAGTATCAAGTTAACTCAAACTCTGACTCTGTTGGACACCAAAGTCCTTGATCAGGGAAACCCTTTATATATCTTAAAATTCTTTTTAGCAAAATATAATGAGATTCTTTAGGGTTCCCCTAGAACCTAGCACAAAGACATATAGAGAACATGATGTCTGGTGTACTTGCTATAAGATATAATAGAGACCCAATAATGGCCCTTTAAATTTTCTGATCAACAGATTTTTCATGCTCATCAGAATCTATCACAGCATTTGTAGCCATAGGTGTCTTCATTGATGAGGCATCACACATCCCAAATCTTTTAACAAGATCCTTAGCATATTTAGATTGGGAGATGAAGATACCATCAGATGATTGTTTCACTTTGAGACCAAGGAAATATGAAAGTTCACCCATGCTTCTCATCTTAAACTTTGAATGCATAAGGTAAGATAACTTTTTGAATAGTTTGGGATCAGTAGAGACAAAAATAATATCATCTACATAAATTTGTAATAACAAGATTTTATCATGATATGTCTAATAAATAAAGTCTTATCTACTATGCCTCTAGAAAATTTATGCTCTAAAAGAAAACTAGCTAAGGTTTCATACCAATCTCTTGGAGCTTTATTTAGACCATAGAGAGCTTTATGCGATCTAAATACATAAGAGGGATGAGTTGAAGTGATAAAACCTGGTGGTTGTTCCATATATAGTTCTTTAAGTTCTTCATTTAGAAAGGCACTTTTGACATCCATCTGGTACACTTTAAACTTTTTATAAGCAGCATAAGCAAGAAAGATTCTGATTGTTTCCAGCCTTGTAACAGGAACAAAGGTTTGATTATAGTCAATTCCTTCCTCCTGCCTATAGCCTTGAGCAACTAGTCTTGCCTTATTTCTGATAATAGTTCCTTATGCATCCAACTTGTTCCTGAAGACCCATTTGGTTCCAATGACTGGATTGTTTTTGGGTCTTGGAACTAAATCCCAAACTTAGTATCTCTCAAATTGGTTGAGCTCCTCTCGCATTGAAATAATCCAGTGTGGATCTTGCTCAACATCTTTACTGGATTGGGGCTCAATTTGAGATATGAAGCAGGCATGCATCAAGTCTTGGTTGAGTTGATTCCTTGTATGCACACCAGCTGATATGTCTCCAATCACTTGAGATGTAGGGTGATCTCTAAGTGTGACAAATTTAGTTGGTGTAGTTGGTTCAACAACAGCTCGGGGAAACAATTCCTCTTATGGAATTATATTAGTTGTTGGAGGAAGTTCAACCACTTCCAAATTTTCTTCTTCACTTTCTTCATCAACTTGTGAGGAGGAATGAGATGTAACCTTTTGAGTAAGATTGATATCATCCAATTTTTCACAAAGTTGAGATACCTGCAAAAAGTTACTGGTAGAAGCTTCCTTCTCCTTGTAAAACAGGTTAGCTTCATCAAAAGAAATGTGAACTGACTCGTCCATTTTCAAAGTTGATTTGTTAAAAACCCTATATGCCTTGATGACTTGGGAATATCCTAGAAATTTTTCTTTCAGCTTTGGCTTCAAACTTTCTAAGATGTTTCTTGTTGTTGTTGTGAATATAACAAATGCAACCAAATAGTCTAAAATAATCTATTTTAGGTTTCTTCCCTTTGAGTAGTTCATAGGGAGTCTTGCCCTTAAGTTTTTGTATCAAACTTCTATTTAGGATATAGTTTGATGTGCTCACAGCCTCTGCCCAATAGGAGAGTGGCATGAAAGCATCAGCAAGTAATGTGTCTCTGGCTTCAATGAGTGTTCTATTTTTCCTTTCAACTACCCCATTTTATTGAAAAGTTCTAGGAGCAGAGAAACAATGCCTTATGTCTTCCATCTCATAGAATTTTTGCATGGTATGAGATTCAAACTTAGCACTATGATCACTTCTGATAAAACAACTGGAGAAGAATACTCAATCCTTAAGCCTTTAAGAAAGTCTGTAAGAACCTTAAAGTAATCAGACTTGTGTCTCAAGAAGAAAACCCAAGTGAACCTTGAGAATTCATCTACAATAACCAAAGTATAGTACTTCCCACCTAAGCTCTGTACAGCAATTGGTCCAAAAAGATCCAAATGAAGCAAGTAATGAATCCTAGGTGAATTTCTCTTATTAACTAATTTAAAACTATTTTTAGTTTGCTTGCCTACTTGATAAACCCTAGAAAAGGCTTTCCTTCTTGTAGGGGCAAGAAGGTAATCCTCTAACAAGGTTGTCTTTGGATAACTTAGCAATATTTCTAAGGTTTACATGACCTAGTCTTTTATGCCAAATAATGTTATTATTACTGACCTGATTGAAAAGGCAAATTTCTGAGCTAGCAGAATTAAAGTTAACTAGATAAATGTTACCTTGTATAAATCCTGTTAAAACAATTTTGCTGTTTAAAGAAATAGTGCATTGAGATTCAGTAAAGCATACCTGATAACCTGCATCACATAATTGACTTATGGATATCAGGTTATGTTTAAAACCATTCACATAAGCTACCATGGTGAATGTAACAACTCTAATACTAAAATCTCCCTATCCTTCTGTGTGACCAAAGCTGTAATCACCAAAGATTACCATTGGACCTAGCTTGGACTTATAGTTAATTAGCTTGTCCTTGCTTCCTCTCATGTGCTTTGAGCACCCACTATCAAGATACCACTTATCCTGTATGGTAGGATAGTTCTTCACCTATAAGTAAACAGTTCATATGTTTTGGACCCAGGTAACCTTGGGTCCTTATTTCTTTTCATAAATGAAACTAGAAATAAAAGAGCATTTAAGTTGGCATTTATAACCTAAGGGGTGAAATTTCAGGGTGGAATTACCCAATGTGAAAATGGATTAACAGATTTTGGTTTCTGGCTATTATTAAGATTTATGTTACAGTTATAGTTTTGGTAAAACTGATCTGGGTTCGATGATTTATATTGAGATCGTCGATCTACGTTCGACGACCAGTATTAATCTCATCGATCTCGATTCACAGAATAATAATGGATACTATCTGTGTTCCATGATCATCGATCTCTGCTCGACGAAGTATGATGGTATCGTCGATCCCCCTTTGCTCAGTAATTAAACCCCAACTCTGGGTTCAGAGATCGTTGATCGACATTCGATGAAAAATACTGCGATCGTCGATCTTGGTTTGACAACTTCTGTTTAGACTTATTATTCTGAGCTTGTCTCTTCTTCTTTAGTTAAATTTGTTTTAATATTTTATTAACTTTCTCTACCTGTTCTGTATATTTCTTACCCTTATCTGAAATAAAATTTACAAGTTGAGATAAGATATTTTTCTGGATAATTGGTGGTTCACTAGTCGATGCACCTAAACCTAGTTTACTATTGTTTAACCTAGCATTTAGTGTACTAGTGATTTTAACCATCTGTAGGCTTCTTCCATTCAAGGTTTCTTCAAGTTGTTTTGCTTTGCCTAGTTTAGTTTTCAGGAAGATGATTTGTTTGCTATACTAAGTTAATTCATCTTTCATTCTTAAGTTTTCAGAGAGTAAGTTTTCATAGTCAGGTTATCTATATCTGAGAAGTTTGATTTCCTTCTCAGATTTTATAAGATCATTGCACAGTGATTTAAATTCTTTTTTAAAATCTTCAGAATTAAAATCAATGGATGATATTACCTGATCAAAGTCTGAGTCTTCTCCTAAATCTTTTGCTTCTGATTCAAGGCTTGAAGAATTGATGGTCATTAGACATAATTCTCTGGCCTTGGTTTCTTCTTCATCCTCACTAGAGCTAGAAGAAGAAGATTCTTCTTCTATCTCACTCCAGGTGTCAGCTACAAAGCCCTTTTCTTTCCTCTTGTGCTTGCTGGAGGATGGCTTGCTGAAGTGTTTCTTGGGTTCCTTTTCCTTTCGCCTTTCTTTGTGTTATTTCTCTGGACACTCTGGTAGAATATGTCCAGGCATCCTGCAACCAAAGCATATAATCTCTTTAGTTGGAGTTTTATCATATCTTGGCTTGTCTTCATTCCTGGATGACTTCCTACTGAAGTCTTTTCTACCCATTTTGAAGAATCTTTTGGCAAACAAACTCGTCAGTTCTTCATTTGAGGGTGTTGCTTCTAAATCTTTAGAGGATTTGAAGGCTATGATTTGTTCCTTCCTTGCTGGTGTAGGAGTCTTCTATTCATTTGACTCTCTTGTCTTTAGGAGCTGCTCATAGGACCTGAGCTTTCCCAATAGAGATTCAGTGGAAATCTCATTTAGACTCCTGCCTTCTTTGATTGACCATATTATAGAATCCCATGAGCTAGGGAAGCACAAGAGAATCTTGTCATTAATCTCAGTTAGTGAGATGTCCTTGTAAAAGGTTTTCAGCTCATTTATAATTATGCTAAGTCTATTATACATCTCAGCTACTGGCTCAGTTTCAGCTTTCTTGAAGTTGTCATACTTGGAGATAAGATGAGCTCTCCTATCTTTTCTTTCATATGGAGATCCAGAAACCATCTAGTTTAAGGAATCACAGATGGCATTGGCTGAAGTGCAATCAGCAACCTTCTGGAAAAATTCATATGACATGGTTTGGACGAGAATGTTCATTGCCCTTGCATCAGCAATCTTTGCATTTTTTTTGTGCACCAAAATTGTCTAGAGGAGGAACAACATTCAAGATTATTGATGTTGTTGAGGTAGTTTCCACTGGATCTGGTGAACCTGTCAAAATAGAGTTGAAAATATCCTCATCAATAGAATTCATAGTTAGTTTGATTCTTGCCTTCCAGATAGCAAACTTATTCAAGTTATAGACTGGAGTTTTGGTGCTTGCATAGTCTTTATTCTGTGCCATGGAGAAAGAAAGAGAGAAGGAGATCAATAAAGGATCTTTAGGTTTAGGTGTTAGCATGTACAACCAAGAGAAACGACCCTCTGATACCAATTCAATGTGAGGGGATAGATCTGATTTACTCTAGAGGCGGGTGAATAGAGTATTAAAATCTTTTAAGTAATTTTTATAACGTAATTAAGATAAGTGTTACTTATAAGTAAGGGAAAAATAAATCACAAGCAATCACAACAAAACAGAAAATAAAGAAAGATGAGCAACCAGACGACACAAGAAAATTATAGTGGTTCCTCAAATCTGGGTACTCCACTCTTCTACCACCCTGGTAGGAATCCACTTAGGTTTTTGATCAGGTGCCCTATCACCACAAGATCTTCTTCAGGTAGATTTAGAGAACCTTCAGGCTTTTGATCAGGTGACTAAAAACCAATAGGTTTTTGATCAGGTGACCTATCACCAAGGAATTCACTTTTTAAGGGATAAGAAAAACCCTGTACTTAAAAGGTAAAAGGAAAAAGTTGATGGCCGTCTTCTCTTTCTCAAAGCAAATGAGAAGACTTAGTGGATTTTTGTATTGCCAAAGCTCCCCCTGAGATATTGAGTAGGTTCAGGAAGATGGAAGCTTCTTCCAGGGAGTAGTTCTTCAATGGACTGGTATTATGATCTTCAGAATCTTTAGATTGATATTGATTGTTGTCTCTGTAGGTTTCTTAAGATGAAAACTGAAGAAGACTCAAGATGAGGTTTTTTGTGTTCTTCTTCTGTTTCTTGAGAGCGGTAAGAGTTCTGAATACTGAAAGAAATCTGAGAGAGAAATTTAGAAATGTAGAAGGAGTAGCTCTCTCTGTAGGTTTTTCTAACTGAAATCTGTTTGTGTAACTTTCTCTATGTCCTTGAAGAATCAAATAATACTACTGCTTTGAATTTCAAAACATGACTTAATTTACTACAGAGATCAAGAAGAGAACGGCTAGAATTGCTGGCATTTAATTATCTCCTCAACTGTCTTGGCAAATAAGACAAAACAATAACTCTGTGAATATCATAGTTAATGTTGCAATGGAACGGATATAATCCTTGAGAATATTAGCATTAACTACCAGAGATTATTTGTCATAAATAGAAACAAGAAAATAAGATTTAAATCTTCAAGACTGATGTTGTCGATAAGTAGTCGAACACATGATAAAATCATTGATCTGAGCTAGGAGATCGTCGAGCTGAGTTCAGCTATCTTTGAACTGAGAAAAACTGTGAAGACTAAGAAATCATCAACCTGAGCTCTTAGATCGTCGATCTCAGTTCAGAGAATAAACTCTGGGATCATTGATGGGAGATCAACGATCGTCGAGCTGAGTTCGATGAAAGTCAAACTGATATATATATATATATATATATCACAGAATTCTTCTAAGTCTGAGTTCTTGAATGAAATCCAAAGCTAGTCTTGTGAAGTCTGACCTAATGAGACTAACTTAGACCTAGACCTTGACCCTGGCTATATAGGTGGGTAACCATCTTAAGAGTATACCTTGCACAAATCCAAACAAGGGTTCCAACACCTTCCTCGTATCAGAATTACAACATGGGGCCCGTGGTACATGATGTTGTCGGTGATCCAGTCCTCTTGTGAGAAAAGGACTCGAAATGGGTATCAGTATCCACTCTCCTTCCCTCATGAAAGGAGCAGGACCCTCCCACTAGCCACTCCTTTTCCCTTTGCTACGACCTTTACGGTGGTCCTGGGGCAGATCCCTTTGACAAGGAATCCTCGCGAGACCTTGTCTCGAAGACCTCTCAAGCTCAGCTTCCTGCCCAGGAGCTCTCACACCGCATCTCCCGCCGTCTCATTTTCAACAACCAGAAATGGAAGTAGGCTGAGACGGGCCTTGCGGCAGAGTGAGAGAAGTCGGATGGCCTCAAGAAGAGGTTGACAGTCGCTGACAATCTCCTTGCAAAGAGCCAGGGTGCCGTAGAAAGACTTTTAATTATATCTTTGGCTAGTTTCTCTCTCGCGTATACTTCTTGCTTACTTATGGGCTTCTCGCAGAATACCGAGACGACAAATCGGATGTGCTCACGCATAGCGACTTTGGAAGAGGAGAACAAAAATCAAACGGTCTAGAATGCCAACCTTCGAGATAGTGTTCTGCCTTCCTCTCGCTAGGAACCATTCCAAGCTCCCCCACCCTCTCATTACTTCCTCGACAAAGTCGAAGAGATTTCCCGAGATGCAAACATCAAGACAGTCAATCTTGTTTTGAAGATGATGAAGTAACTAGGGGTTGTCAATGAAGACTCTGAGTCCGTCATCGCCCGCGACCTCGTACCGCACCTTTATGGTGAGGTGGAGTTACTGAAAGAAAGAATAGGACTCTAATTGAGGCAAGTAGAACACTACTTAGTGACACTACTCTCCCTGAGTACTTTTGGGCTGTGGTAGTAAATACTGCATGTCATGTACTCAATAGAGCTTCCATCAATAAGAAACATAAGAAGACTCCCTATGAGATTTTGAAAGGTAGAAAACCAAACATTTCCTACTTCAGAATCTTTGGTAGCAAGTGTTATGTCCTAGTTAATGGTAAGCACTACCAAACAAAGTTTGCTGCCAAATCCCTAGATGGGATATTTGTTGGGTACAGCAATAACAGTAGGGCATACAGGATCTACAACTTGACTACACAAGTTGTAGATGAATCTATCCATGTAGTATTTGATGAGTCTAAGTTGATTAATAGTGAATTGTCTAGCTCTTCAGGTAGTTCTATAGGTTTAAAGGATAGTATGGACAAGCTGACTATTAATGAAGAAGCACCTGCTAGGCTGAATGAAGAAAAGGATGCATGTTGTCTAGGGGGAGAAGAAGATTCACTGGATGAAGAAGAAAACAGTAAAGTGCATCAGGATGAGGAAAATGAAGAAGGCTAAGAGGTTGGCAGATTTCCTCCAGCAAGAAGACACTTGAAGTATCATCCAGCTAACCAAATCATTGGTGATGCAAGTCAAGGTGTTCTAACCAGGAGCAAGAGCATGAACACAGTTATATGTAAAGGTTTTCTATCACAGATAGAACCTAAGAAGTTTGAAGAATCCATGCTAGACACAAACTGGATTGATGTCATGCTGGAAGAGCTAAATCAATTCAAAAGATGTAAAGTCTGGGAACTGGTTCTTAAACCAAAGGATCACAATATTATAGGAACCAAGTGGATCTACAGAAATAAACTTGATGAGAATGTCACCATAATAAAGAATAAGGCTAGGCTAGTAGCAAAAGGCTACAGGCAAGAAGAACGGATTGACTTTGATCAAACCTTTTCCCCAGTGACAAGGATGGAAGCTATAAGGTTGTTCTTGGCCTATACTTCCTATCAAGGTTTCAAGGTATATTAGATGGATGTAAAGTCAGCATTTCTGAATGGTGACTTAAAAGAGGAAGTCTATGTTGAACAACCCTCAGGTTTTGTAGACTCTCACTATCCTAACTATGCATATTGGCTTAGGAAAGCTCTATATGGTTTGAAACAAGCCCCTAGGGTTTGGTATGAAACCTTGTCTGCTTTTCTTATTGAGAATAAATTCTGTAGAGGAAAGATAGACAAAACTCTATTCTTTATGGAATCTAAAGGCAAGATCATCCTAGTCAAGATATATGTTGATGACATTATATTTGGATCTACTAAGAATAACCTTTGTAGAAAGTTTGCCAAACTTATGCAAGGGAAGTTTGAAATGTGTAGTATGGGTGAGCTGAAGTTCTTCTTGGAACTTCAAGTTAGACAGACTGATGATGGATTGTCCTTATCTCAGTCTAAGTTCACCAAGGAGTTGATTAATAAATAAGTAATAGACTCAGCCTCCACAATTAAAATTCCAATGGGATCAAGTATGCCTATAGGCAAAGATGAGGCAGGGAAACCTGTTTATGAGTCTTTGTATAGTGGGATAATTAACTCTCTATTCTACTTGACTGCTAGTAGACCTGACATCATGTATGCAACATGTGTCTGTGCTAGGTACCAAGCATGCCCAAAGGAATCTCATTACATTACTGTCAAGAGAATTTTGAGATATCTTAAGGGCACACCTAATATAGGTCTTTGGTACTCTAAGAATAGATATTTCTTACTAACAGGCTTCTCAGATGCACACTTTGCAAGATGCAAAGAAGACAGTAAGAGTACCACAGGAACTTGTCAATTCCTAGGTGGAAGGCTGGTGTCATGGAGTAGCAAGAAGCAAACAAGTGTAGCTATCTCAACTGCTGAGTCCGAATATATAGCTGCAGACAGCTGCTGTGCACAATTGATGTGGATAAAGCATCAACTTGAAGACTATGACATCAAGGTAAGTATAATTCCACTAATTTGTGATTCTACTAGTGTTATTTCTATTGCTAATAATCCCATTTCACATAGTAGGACTAAGAATATTGAAATTAAGTTTCATTTCATCAGAGAAAATGTGGAGAAGGAAGATATTAGTCTAGAATTTGTGAACACAAATAATCAAATTGCTGATATATTTACAAAGCCTCTGGATAAAATTAAATTCAATTATTTTAAAATTGAATTAGGTATGTTGAACCTAGAATAGGTCAGCATAAGCTTTCCTAAGTAGAATATATAAGCAAAAAATTTCTCATGAAATTTGGGTAAGTAACAAAGTTTGTGTCAACACAAGCAAATTGTGTCGACACTCTCAGTATGATGTGTCAATACAGAAATAGTATTTGTGTTGACACAAGAATTGGTGTCGACACACTCTGTCGAGACTTGACTAGCCCGTGTCGACACTAACACAAGTATGTTGACACATAGACGTGTTGACTAAAAATAAGTTTTGTCGAGATCTAAGTCTTTTATGTTGACACATGTAAAACTATGTAGACTAGTATTATTACTAAGTTAGGTGCGTCTTTTAACCTACCCTTTACCAGTACTCTATAAATAGAAGAAGACAAAATCTGGTTGACTACGCCTTCAGAATTCTCGACTCTAGACCTTGTGTCGACATAGATATTCACTTCTTTTCTCTTATCTCTCTCGTCAATGGCGCCACACCAGGATGAAGAGGTGAATGAAGGATACGAGCTGGTTCGCGGGGATTCGAGACAGCTTCACAGGACATCAAGGGTGTGATTACCCTAATTTCCGAAAATGGCTTGGAATTTTTGGTCTCTAAACCTTCAAGAATTTTGAAGAAGGATGTGCTTAAATTCTACTCGTCTGTAATTGTGGATTACGAAGGAAAGAAGATGAAAGCCACAGTTAAGGATTCTAGAGTTAAACTCATACTTAAGACGATAAGCAAGTCGCTTCAACTTCCCCGGGTTAAAGAAGATGATGACGTACTTCCATCTATGATAAAGGATGCACTAAATTGGTGTGGATTTAATCCAAATACCAAGGTAGGATCGTCAATTACCAGGAAGGGGATGAATTCTCAAGGTAAGTTTCTTTTAGAAATCATAGGCAAGGTGATTCTCTGTAAGTCTGGTGGACATGATAGGATATCTGCCTACATGTTCAACCTAATGACCAAAGTCATATTCAATGTAAAACAGACTGGTCATCAGTAGTGTTTGACAAGATCCAAGAAGGAATTAAGAAGCCAAATCTATGTAGAATCCTAAGCTTGTGTTTAGCTTCAACTATCCCAGAATTAATGAATCAACTGCTAGGATCCAAGATCAAGCATATGAGGAAGATGGACATGAGAATTCTATCCAGATGGGATAGTGTCTTGACCAAAGATGTTTCTACTCCACAGAAACTGTAAGACCCCCCTTTTTTTTTCTTTTTAAACACCGGGGTCTTAGCCCAGAACTGCCGCTTTGCGGTGGCACCGACACGGGAAGGCTGCCACTACAAAACGCCAATTCTGCCGGCCCTTTTCGATCACGAGAGGGAGAATAATTATACATAAATGTAAACAAGTCCACAGAAGCATGTAAATAAAAGTGAAATCACATCCAGTCCATCAGTAGATAATAACAGGAAATAGATAATAGAAGTACTGCAAGATACGGTTCAGATGAAATATTGATAAACGGGCTCGAGCCCGGTACATCAGAGTCCTCACTACAAGTCACTCATCGCAGAAAACTATAAAAGTACTAATCACTCACGGAGCTGGTCGCAGGTACACCGGTGCTAGACTGACCCACCTCCATGCGCACCGTACTCCGCTGGTGCTGGTCCCTGGACTGCTGGTCCCTGTCTCCCATCCGGAGCTCCTGTAATGTTGTGGTTTGAAAACCATTAGTCATAAAGACTAAGCCCTATCATCCCCTACCCCTCCCCCTACGGCTCCTAAGCACCGAGCGGAGAGGAGGAAAGGGAAGCTACAAAGGTGGAGAATAATCAAGCAAGTGACAGGGGAGTTATTCTAAAAACTATCGAGAACAAAGTACAACTAGCAATTCTATGGTAGTAAGTGGTAAAGAAGAGAAGTAGTAAGTAGCAATTGTATAAAAAGGCAGTTAGAGAACAGTAAGTAAACAAGTAAGTAAATAAGTAGGTAACCTTAACTTATATGAATGCTCATACAAACTTATAAGTTAAGGGGTCTTCTGCAAGGTTCCCATCGTATAAAAAGTCACATACCGATTTATACATTGGGGTGTTGGTTGTATGCAAATATGAGTGTAGTGATATGCTATGCCATGATTCATGCAAGTGCAACTCACGCACACGACTCTATGCACACAGACCTTTAGTTCCCCCTGTTCGGGCAGCTAGCTTCACTCCCAGGAACCTCCGTAGTTGCAAACGGAGACAGTGGGTCGGGCCCCCCACTCCTAGGCGGGCATCCACACTACCGGGCCTAGCCTTTCCGTACGCCCCTAAAAGAACACAACCTAGAGTATCCGCGTACTACTGCTAGCTATACCCGCCAGACTTTCTTTGTCTAAGTGTCCCACAATGCCGAGTCAACGTACCGATGACGGTGTTAACGACAATCAGATATCGAAGACCCACCACCTTTATTCTGTGCTCCAATCCTTGAGCCCTCGGCTCTCCGGACTGTCCCGTCCGTGCATCTACCTTCAGAGCTACCGTCTGAATGGCAACCAAACCAATTATACTACCTTCCTAGCTAATGGGGTGTATGTGTGTGCAACCCTAATTATACTAGTTGCTCTTTAGATTATTAATTCTATAGTTTACATTAGACCAGGACTGCCCCCGGTATTCCCCGTGAAGGGCTCTCAAAGGGCACTAGGAACTATGATGGTAGCTGAAGCCCACCGTTCCCTTTCGCAAGGTACTTATTGTTATTGGTTGATACCCATTACCCGATCCCTTTTTTAGTTACTTTAGATCTGGCTCTAGCGTATTAAGACTCTTCCACTGCTACTCGGGGTGGAAGATCTTTCGTCGTTCCCGTACGCCCTTTTCTTTAACTAGTCTCGCACTCTACCTATCCTGACCCCAATAATGGACTTAAACTTAGCTTGTCCTAACCAACCAGAAACTACCAAAATTCCATCTCCCAAAGTTCATTATCCGCTCTAGTTCAGTTTCCGTGGTTTTACTATATGCCGACCATCCTAAGATACTTGAGGAGTATAAGGGGAGGTACTCCAAATTGTCTTCTGAATCTCCTATAATATTTATTGGAGGTCTATCGTGACATAATATAGCTAAGACCAAGATTTCCAAATTTTCCTATTTATCGGTCATTTAATTTATTTATTCTAAGATTCTGAATGCCCTAGTATGAACATGAAGTGCACTAATGAGCCAACAATAAATCATCATAAAATGAGTAAAAATCTTATGAAACATTTAAACAGCAATTCCAAGTTTTGAGAAATTCCAGAGGTGTTTAGCCCTATATTTCCTAATTTACCATTTTAGGCCATTTTTACTATATTATGAAGGAAGTACTGTAAATATGTATCCAAAAATTTCAAGAAAATTATATAAGCTTTATGGTGACATAAAACCACCATAAACCAAGTCCCATAATTTTTCTCTAATATTTGGGCTCTAAATTTATTTTAATGTAAAATGCAAATTTTCCCATCTTAGTGAAGGAGATGTTATTTTTAATCATCTAAAATTCCATATAAAATTACAGGGTGACTAGCATAATTTTAAACACTCACTGACCAAATTTCATAATTTTTCAGACAGTAATTGGATGTTATTTGTATTTTTGACTATATATCACAACTAGTACGTTAAAGAAATATGTACCAAAAATAATCCGTTAAAATTTCCAAGAAAAATACAGAAGGTATAACATGCTGTAAGATGCGCTAATCCAAGGTTTCATAACATTCTAGTGCATAAAAATTCCAAAATCATCAAGATAAATATCTAGGGCACTATTAGAGTTGTAAATGAAGTATTGTATAAATTAACCCAAAAATCTCAACAAAATTATAACATTGCTATTTAGATTAGAAAATCACCTTGCTCCAATTTTACTTGATTTAAAGTTCATTTGGCAGCTTAATAATTCAAATTAATGTTGGTGACCTAAACTAGGGTTAGGATTTTAGGTGGCCTAGCTGTCTCCAAATACCCTAAACTTTTGTCCAGGGAACTATACTGGCCCTATGGTTCTCTCCACCAAATTTTAAGTCAGTCCAAGGTCATTTGACCCCATGGACTTCACAAGCCCAAAAACCATCCTTATGGGATTTTCCCTAGGGTTCTAGGGCTACCCTACACCAAACCACCCCAAACTCCCTTGGAGGGTGTGTAATGCCCTAAACAGCCTTTGGACAAAATATCAGCCTCTGTTGAGGTGATATGACCACCCAAATACCTTGGGGGTGTTTGATCCTAGATTATCCTATAAGGACCAACCTAAGGTTGGATAAAAACTTAATCAAAACATCTCCAAATGAGATGAAATTTTACCAGAACCTTATGATAAACCCAAGGACCACTCACCAAAATTTGGGAGGGTTTGGAAGTCGTTTAGCCATCTAATTAAATTATGCTAGGATTATTGAATTTTTCCAAAAAATATAGAAAAATATTTTCCACAAATCCTAATTTTTGGATAGCACTTAGATATAGGTAAGATTAGGCCACACCCCAAATTTCAAGTCATTTTGACGACTGGATTGGAGGGGGGAATTTTTCTAAGGTCAAGACAGCCCTATGGATAGACCTCACCAAAAAGGGTGATGTGGTCTAACCAGGACTCCAAATCGAGTGAAATCAATTTTGAATTAAACTAGACTTCAAGGGCTGCACTTTCTATATTAACCACCTTTTATGTTTCAGCCCTTACGTGCTATAATTTTCAGTTTCAACCTAGTATACAGTAAAGGGAATTAATTCCTAACTATACATTATATAATATAATTAAATGCTACTGTTCACCTTCTTCTTTACCCGAACCCGCACAACATAAGAAAAACAAACACTTCCTGTAGCTTTTCTAAAGCTATTTCCCGGCCACCCAGCCGTCTCCCTGGCCGGCCACCACCACCACCACCTCTGGTTAGGTGAGGGCTACCGTCGGGCGGCGTCACGGTCGCCGGAGAGGCAGTTTCCGGCGAACCCGCCATCATGAAATTTTTGGAAAACCATGGAAACACTCACCCAATCTGGCTCTTTTGAGCCCGATATCTCTCCTAATGATTTATAAGATCAATCCACAGAAGAAGAGAGAGGGGAGTACCTTGTTCGCGGGCTGGAGGCGTGCAGACCGTCGGGAAGCCATTTGCGCGGTGACGGCGTCGCCGGAAATTCTTCAACAGTAAGGGGAGGAATCTGAATCCGTTTGATCGAGCGTGTGACCTTCTCCTCTTGCTTTAAGGAGTCTTTTATAGATCAGCAAGTGGGGAGGGGAAAGAGGTAAGCAATTATGGTCATGAAGGCTCCTCTTAATGGTGTTTCGGTTATGGTAGAGGCAGTTGAAACGCTGGAAATGAAGAGGTGTTTGCCAGGTGGCGATTTCCTATTGGACCAACATTTCCTTATTTTATTAAATAATTAGAGTAGGAAACGGCCCATAAATACTCCTGGTGTAAATTCCCATAATCAGAATTGATTACGATGTTGGTTACCGAAATTTCAAGTCTGGCTGACGTTTCGGCCATGGTCACGGGCGTGACACATAGGTCGCGAGCGTAACAGGCCCGGGTGGCCAATTCTCAGTTCGACGATCGTCGAACTGAGATCGACAATCGTCGAAGGGTGGTCACGCCCTAGATCACGGGCGTGACAAATGGATTACGGGCGTGACAGGGTCATCAGGCAAATTCCGCGCTCGGCGATCTCCTCGCTGAGATCGACGATCGCCAAAGGGGGTCATGCCCTTGATCATGGGCGTGACACCTGGGTCACGGGCATGACAGGGCCATGACGCAAATTCTGCGCTTCGACGATCTTCTCGCTGCGATCGACGATCATCGAAGGGGTCACGCCCTAGGTCACGGGCGTGACACATAGGTCACGGGCGTGACAGGCCCGGGTTGAAAATTCTGCGCCCGACGATCGTCTCCCTGAGATCGACGATCGTCGAAGGAGTCACGCCCTAGGTCACGGGCATGACGGGTCAGTCACGGGCGTGAACAACCCGTGACCCGAAATCTCGGTTGATGTATTTTAATTTTTGGGCTTCCTAGCGTTCTGTCACGACCAACCGACTCCTAGGGGTCTAGCCGGAAATGGGATGTTACAAATTCCAATAAACAAAACAAAGATTTCGTCCCCGAAATCAAGGTTAAGCCTACGGGACTCTAATCGGGAAAAGAAGCTTGTAACATCCCATGAGAATTGAAAGATTACATCTCTACGTTATGTTTGCTTTGTGCGGTTTCAAATCTAAGATTAATTCGCCCAATTAACTAGGTATATACACCCCAATAAACAAAAGATTAGCCCATATTCTTGAAATTTCAGTCCTATTGGTTTAAAACATGAAGGCAAATTGAATGTCCAGAGGGGTTGTGAGGTATACCTAACGAAAAAGTTCCGGGTATTTTTGCCGCATCAAGTCCTGTGGCTCCCATGTATGCTCCTCCTGCCCATGATTGTTCCACAGAACCTTGACTAACGGAACCTTCTTCCATCGCAAGACCCTCACTGCTGTATCGTCAATCCTGATAGGCTCCAAGTTGACTGACCAATCCGAGGCCACCGGGCCATCTGCCTAGGAAATCAGCTGCTCAGGGCATAGCAGAGCCCTCCGAAGTGAGGAGATGTGGAAGACGTCATGCAATCCCGCTAACTCCGGTGGTAGCTCTAGTCTATAGGCTAAGAGGCCGATCCGCTCCAGGATCCTATAAGGCCCCATATATCTCGGGCTGAGCTTCTTCCGCCCGCGAACCCGCGAGACTCCGTGCATCGGCCGTATCTTCAAGAAAACCCGGTCTCCCACCTGGAACTCCACTTAACGATGCCTCACATCGTAGTATTTGGCCTGTCTGCTCTAGGCTTCCAACATCCTGTCCCGGATCAATCTAATCTGAGCATCTATATCTCCCACAAACTCCGAGCCTAGTGCCTGTGGATCCTCATCCTGAACCCATGATAGTGGGATCCTGCACCTCCTTCCGTACAACGCCTCATATGGAGCCATGCCTATGCTGGACTGATGGGCGTTGTTGTACGAAAACTTGACCAGTGGCAGCAACCTCTCTCAAGGCTCGCCACGGTCCAAAATACACAGTCGCAACAGATCTTCAAGTGTACGGTTGGTACGCTCTGTCTGCCTGTCGGTCTGAGGGTGAAAAGCTGTGCTGAATGTCAACCGAGAACCCAGATGGGCCTGAACTGACCTCCATTCCCTGGATGTAAACCACCCATCCCGATCCGAAACGATAGTCTTGGGCACCCCAAGATAACGCACAAACTGCTCAATGAACCTCCGTACTAATACACTGACCGGTACGTCCTTCGCCATTGGAATGAATCTGGCCACCTTCGTTAGCCTGTCCACTATCACCCAGATCGAGTCATTCCCCGTACGGGATCGTGGTAGCCCATGTATGAAGTCCATGGCTATATCCTCAAATTTACACTCCGGCACCGGAAGCGGCTGCAGCAAGCCTGCCGGGTTCCTACACTCCGCCTTCACGAGCTGGCAGGCCTCGCAATGCATCACGAAGTACGTAATATCTTTCTTCATACCCGGCGAGTACATCTCCCTCTTCAAATCCTTTACCATCTTGGTGATCCCCGGGTGTACCGAATACCGGCTGCAGTGAGCTTCCGTCAAAATGTCCTCCCGGATCCGTCCTCCTGCTGGTATGTGGACTCTGCCTCGGAAACACAGGAGACCATCTCTCAAAGAGTAATCTCCTGTCGTGCCTTCCTCCAAGGCTCAGAATATCGGCTCAGCTCTCTCATTCAGCATCTGCCCATCTCTGATGCGGTCTCGAATATCATCAGTAGTAACCATAGACCCCAGGTACTCCATGTATAGCTCCGGGTCATCCTCAGACACTAGTGAAATCTGCATCTCCTCGAATGATCTAACCAACTCCAAGGCCATCAGCTGCGGGCCTACTCCTGTCGTACTCGCTCTCCGGCTCAGAGTATCCGTGACCACGTTCTCCTTCCCCGGATGGTAGTGCATGGTATACTGGTAGTCCGACAGAAATTCCACCCAGCATTTCTGCCTGATGTTTAACTCCTTCTGGGTGTCGACGTACTTCAGATTCTTATGGTCGGAGAAGATATCGCAATGTACCCCGTAGAGATAGTGTCGCCAGATCTTAAGAGCAAAACTAACTGCCACCATCTCCAAATCGTGCACGGGGTAGTTCTGCTCGTGCTGCTTCAACTCACGGGAGGCATAGGCTATTACGTGCCCATTCTGCATCAGAACGACACCCATCCTCTGATAGGAAGCATCTGTATACACCTGGAATCCCTCCTTCCCTGATGGAAGAGAAAGGATGAGGGCCGAGGTGAGACGATCCTTCATCTCCTAGAAGGCAGATTCGCATCAAGGCGTCCAGATAAAAGGGGACTCCTTCTTCGTCAGAGACGTAAGAGGGAGGGCAATCTGAGAGAACCCCTTTATGAACTTCCGATAGTAACCGGCAAGTCCCGAAGAAACTTCGAACATCCGAGGCCGACTTTAGTGGTGGCCAATCCCATACTGCCTGGACCTTCGCCGGATCCACTGCCAGACCTGCTCCACTGATGACATGTCCCAGAAAAGCCACCTCCTTTAGCCAGAACTGGCACTTGCTGTACTTGGCATACATCCCATGCTCCCGCAGCTTCCCCAAGGTCAAGGCCAGATGTCTCGCGTGCTCCTCCTCCGTCCTTGAATAGATAAGGATGTCGTCGATGAATACGATGACGAAGATGTCCAGATACTCCTCGAACACCTGATTCATCAAGGACATGAATGCAGAGGGTGCATTCATGAGCCCGAACGGCATCACGGTAAACTCGTACAACCCATATCTACTGCTGAAGGCCGTCTTCGGGATGTCCTCCTCCCGAATGCGAAGCTGGTAGTACCCTGACCTCAGATCCAGCTTTGAGAACCAATGGGGTCCCTCCAGCTGGTCAAATAGCTCGTCTATCCTTGGTAAGGGATAAGTATTCCGGACTATCAACCTGCTCAGGGCCCGGTAATCTATGCACAGTCGAAGGGTCCCGTCCTTCTTTTTAACGAATAGCACCGGAGCTCCCCATGGTGAAGAGCTAGGCCGAACGAACCCGGCCTCCACTAACTCCTGAAGCTGGCTTCGGAATTCCACCAACTCCTTTGGGGCCATTCGATAGGGAGCTCTGGATACCGGCTTAGCCCCTGGTATGAGCTGAATCTAAAAGTCCTTCTCTCGGTGCGGGGGTAGCCCTGGTAGCTTCTCCGGAAACACGTCGGCGTAGTCCCGCACAACTGGAATATCTGAAATGGAGTCCTTGGCCACGACCGCCTCAAAAAGGACCTGATAAACTTCTCCCCCCTGCAGGTGGGCCTTAACGGCCTGCACAGACGATAATAAGGTACGAGGTGCTGGTATAATACCTTCGATGACAATGAAGGAGTCGTCGTGCCTTACAGTGATCCTCTTCGCCACACAGTCGATCTGGGCATGGTTCCAGCACAGCCAAGTCATGCCCAGGATCAGATCGTAATCTGGCATCTTCAGAATCGTCGCTGGTGCCTAAAATGCCTTCCCGCCGATCCTGGCTTCCATATTGCAATGAGCAGAGGTCATTATCTCTGATCCATCGGGTAGGCGCACCCTCATCATCTTCCCGGTGAATGGCTCCACACCTTCCAGTCCTTTCACGAAATCCTCCGACACAAACGAGTGCGAAGCACCAGTGTCGAAGAGGGTGTGAGCGGGCTTGCCGCTAACGAAGATAATGCCTGGGCTAATTAAGTGTCTTAGTATATATTTTTTTTGTAGTTGTCTTCTCTTAATTTCTAACTAGGTTATGTCTAAAATACTAGTTTATATGAAGAAAATTTAAAAGTACTGTTATACCTGCGATAACCTGCTCCGGGTTTCGGGGCTGTGTCAGGTCTAGAGCATACACCTGCTCCCTCTCTAGCCTGCGGCCTCGATCCTGAAATCCTCGTCCTCGGTCCTGTCCTCGTCCGCCAAACTGCCGGGGAGGTGGAGCGCCCTGATGTGCTGGTGGGGGTGCTCTCCTCATAGGGCAGTTCCTCTTGATATGCCCCGGCTGGTTGCACTGATAGCATACCGGTGGCTGCTCAGCTATCCTTGGCATTTCCAGCATCTGTATTGGCTGGGGAGCCAGTCCCCCCTAACTCCTCTGCTCTTGCCCAAACTCCTGACGAGGCTGATCCCCGTTCCTTCTCTCCCCAATAACCTGGCCATAAGGATGGTCTCTACGACCTCCAATCACTGTATCATCAGCCGGTCTCTTCCAGCTCTTCACTGTAAGCTGATCCGCCTCTCTCTTCTTAGCCATCTCCAGAATCCTGGCCAGACTCCCTTCTAAGATGAAAAGGAGGGCCTGTCTCATGTCGTCTTGCAGCCCCTTATAAAACCTCTGGGCATAGCCAGCATCGTTTAACTGATAAGCGTCCGCATAATGGGCCAGTTGAGTGAACTCCTGATAGTACTCCACCACAGTCCTGTTCCCCTGCCTCAGTCGCAGGAACCTATCCTCCAGGTCATCCCTCGCCGACTGAGGTACAAAATGTCCCAGGAGCGCTGCTCTGAACTCCTCCCAAGTAATATCAGCGCAATCCATCCCCGCAAAGGTGGTGTCAAGCTGAGACTTCCACCACCTCTTTCCGTGTGACTCCAGGCAGGAGACCACCAAAGCAACTGCCTCCTCAGTGGGGCATCGAATCCCTGCCAGCATCTTGTAAATGGTGTCCAACCATTCCTCCGTACGTACTGTAGACTCCGTCCCCTGGTAAACTGGAGGGGAAAGTCCCCGGAAGATAGTCATCTAAATTGCCCCGGGGTTTGGCTGTGGAGCCGGGGCTTGCTGAGCTCTGAAGGCCTCCAGAATGGCCGTCAGTGTTTTCCCCATCTCCGTCTGCTGGAACGGAGCTAGAGCCGGCGGAGGCGGGACCACAGTTGGAGCCTGGGTGTCCCCTGCTGTGATGTAGGGTTCGTCGCAGGCTACAAGTAAAAATTCCGTTTGTTAGAGAGAGAATGAATGGAATTTTAAGAAGGGTTAGGATGGACTCTCACGTGTGATTTCCCTTGTGGGCACACAACTGCTTCCACTGCTAGTTTGTCCGCAAACTAAGCTCGCACGGGGGTGGCCCAAGATTTTGTGGACTACTTCTCTTTCGATCGAGGTTTGCCTCTGATACCACTTGTAAGACACCCCCCCCTTTTTTCTTTTTAAACACCGGGGTCTTAGCCCAGAACTGCTGCTTTGTGGTGGCATCGACTCATGGGAAGGCCGTCACTACAAAACGCCAATTCTGCCGGCCTTTTTCGATCACGAGAGGGAGAAGAATTATACATAAATGTAAACAAGTCCACAGAAGCATGTAAATAAAAGTGAAATCACATCCAGTCCATCAGTAGATAATAACAGGAAATAGATAATAGAAGTACTGCAAGATACGGTTCAGACGAAATATAGATAATCAGGCTCGAGCCCGGTACATCAGAGTCCTCACTACAAGTCACTCATCACAGAAAACTATAAAAGTACTAATCACTCACGGAGCTGGTCGCAGGAGCACCGGTGTTAGACTGACCCACCTCCATGCGCACCGTACTCCACTGGTGCTGGTCCCTTGACTGCTGGTCCCTGTCTCCCATCCGGAGCTCCTGTAATGTTGTGGTTCGAAAACCATTAGTCATAAATACTAAGCCCTATCATCCCCTACCCCTCCCCCTACAGCTCCTAAGCATCGAGCTGAGAGGAGGAAAGGGAAGCTACAAAGATGGAGAATAATTAAGCAGGTGACAGGGGAGTTATTCTAAAAACTATCTAGAACAAAGTACAAATAGCAATTCTATGGTAGTAAGTGGTAAAGAAGAGAAGTAGTAAGTAGCAATTATATAAAAAGGCAGCTAGAGAACAGTAAGTAAACAAGCAAGTAAATAAGTAGGTAACCTTAACTTATATGAATGCCCATACAAACTTATAAGTTAAGGGGTCTTCTGTAAGGCTCCCATCGTATAAAGAGTCCCATACCGATTTATACGTTGGGGTGTCGGTTGTATGCAAATATGAGTGTAGTGATATGCTATGCCATGATTCATGCAAGTGCAACTCACGCACACGACTCTATGCGCACAGACCTTTAGTTCCCCCTGTTCGGGCAGCTAGCTTCACTCCCAGGAACCTCCGTAGTGGCAAATGGAGACAGTTGGTCGGGCCCCCAACTCCTAGGCGGGCATCCACACTACCGCGCCTAGCCCTTCCGTACGCCCCTAGAAGAACACAACCTAGAGTATCTGCGTACTACTGCTGGCTATACCCGCCAGACTTTATTTGGCTAAGTGTCCCACACCGCCGAGTCAACGTACCGATGCCGGTGTGAACGACAATCAGATATCGAAGACCCACCACCTTTATTCTGTGCTCCAACCCTCGAGCCCTCGGCTCCCCGGACTGTCCCGTCTGTGCATCTACCTTCAGAGCTACCGTCTGAATGGCAACCAAACAAATTATACTACCTTCCTAGCTAACGGGATGTATGTGTGTGCAACCCTAATTTTACTAGTTGCTCTTTAGATTATTAATTCTACAGTTTACATTAGCCCAGGACTGCCCCCGGTATTCCCCGTGAAGGGCTCTCAAAGGGCACTAGGAACTATGATGGTAGCTGAAGCCCACCGTTCCCTTTCGCAAGGCACTTATTGTTATTGGTTGATACCCATTACTCGATCCCTTTTTAAGTTACTTTAGATCTAGCTCTAGTGTATTAAGACTCTTCCACTGCTACTCGGGGTGGACGATCTTTCGTCGTTCCCGTACGCCCTTATCCTTAACCAGTCTCGCACTCTACTTATCCTGACCCCAATAATGGACTTAAACTTAGCTTGTCCTAACCAACCAGAAACTACCAAAATTCCATCTCCCAAAGTTCATTATCCGCTATAGTTCAGTTTCCGTGGTTTTACTATATGCCGACCATCCTAAGATACGTGAGGAGTATAAGGGGAGGTACTCCAAATTGTCTTTCGAATCTCCTATAATATTTACTGGAGGTCTATCATGACATAATAGCTAAGACCAAGATTTCCAAATTTTCCTATTTATCAGGCATTTAATTTATTTATTCTAAGATTCCGAATGCCCTAGTATGAACATGAAGTGCACTAATGAGCCAACAATAAATCATCATAAAATCAGTAAAAATCCTTTGAGACATTTAAACAGCGATTCCAAGTTTTGAGAAATTCCAGAGGTGTTTAGGCCTATATTTCCTAATTTATCATTTTAGGCCATTTTTACTATATTATGAAGGAAGTACTGTAAATATGTATCCAAAAATCTCAAGAAAATTATATAAGCTTTATGGTGACCTAAAAACACCATAAACCAAGTCCCATAATTTTTCTCTAATATTTGGGCTCTAAATTTATTTTAATGTAAAATGCAAATTTTCCCAGCTTAGTGAAGGAGATGCTATTTTTAATCATCTAAAATTCCATATAAAATTACAGGGTGACTAGCATAACTTTAAACACCCACTGACCAAATTTCATAATTTTTCAGACAGTAATTGGACTTTATTTTTATTTTTGACTACATATCACAACTAGTACATTAAAGAAATATGTACCCAAAATAATCCGTTAAAATTTCCAAGAAAAATACAGAAGGTATAACATGCTGTAAGATGCCCTAATCCAAGGTTTCATAACATTCCAGTGCATAGAAATTCCAAAATCATCAAGATAAATATCTAGGGCACAATTAGAGTTGTAAATGAAGTACTGTATAAATTAACCCAAAAATCTCAACAAAATTATAACATTGTTATTTAGATTAGAAAATCACCTTGCTCCAATTTTACTTGATTTAAAGTTCATTTGACAGCTTAATAATTCAAATTAATGTTGGTAACCTAAACTAGGGTTAGGATTTTAGGTGGCCTAGCTATCTCCAAATACCCTAAACTTTTGTCCAGGGAATTATACTGTCCCTATGGTTCTCTCCACCAAATTTTAAGTCAGTCCAAGGTCATTTGACCCCATGGCCTTCACAACCACAAAAACCATCCTTATGGGATTTTCCCTAGGGTTCTAGGGCTACCCTACACCAAACCACCCCAAACTCCCTTGGAGGGTGTGTCATGCCCTAAACAGCCTTTGGACAAAATATCAGCCTCTGTTGAGGTGATATGACCACCCAAATACCAAGGGGGTGTTTGATCCTAGATTATCCTATAAGGACCAACCTAAGGTTGGATAAAAACTTAATCAAAACATCTCCAAATGAGATAAAATTTTACCAGAACCTTATGATAAACCCAGGGACCACTCATCAAAATTTGGGAGGGTTTGGAAGTCGTTTAGCCATCTAATTAAATTATGCTAGGATTATTGAATTTTTCCAAAAACTATAGAAAAATATTTTCCACAAATCCTAATTTTTGGATAGCACTTAGATATAGGTAAGATTAGGCCACACCCCAAATTTCAAGTCATTTTGACGACTGGATTGGAGTGGGGAATTTTTCTAAGGTCAAGACAGCCCTATGGATAGACCTAACCAAAAAGGGTGTTGTGGTCTAACCAGGACTCCAAATCGAGTGAAATCAATTTTGAATTAAACTAGACTTCAAGGGCTACACTTTCTATATTAACCACTTTTTATGTTTCAGCCCCTACGGGCTATAATTTTCAGTTTCAACTTAGTATACAGTAAAGGGAATTAATTCCTAACTTTATATTATATAATATAATTAAATGCTACTGTTCACCTTCTTCTTTACCCGAACCCGCACAGCATCAGAAAAACAAACACTTCCTGTAGATTTTCTAAAGCTATTTCCCGGCCACCCAGCCGTCTCCCTGGCCGGCCACCACCACCACCACCACCACCTCTGTTGAGGTGAGGGCTACCGTCGGGCGGCGGCACGGCCGCCGGAGATGCGGTTTCCGGCGAACCCACCATCATGAAATTTTTGGAAAACCATGGAAATGCTCACCCGATCCGGCTCTTTTGAGCCCGATATCTCTCCTAATGATTTCTAAGATCTATCCGCAGAAGAAGAGGGAGGGGAGGACCTTATTTGCGGGCTGGAGGCGTGCAGACCGTCGGGAAGCCATTTGTGCGGTGGCGGCGTCGCCGGAAATTCTTCAACAGTAAGGGGAGGAATCTGAATCCGTTTGATCGAGCGTGTAACCTTCTCCTCTTGCTCTAAGGAGTCTTTTATAGATCAGCAAGTGGGGAGGGGAAAGAGGTAAGCAATTATGGTCATGAAGGCTCCTCTTAATGGTGTTTCGGTTATGGTAGAGGCAGTTGAAACGCTGGAAACGAAGAGGTGTTTGCCAGGTGGCGATTTCCTATTGGACCAACATTTCCTTATTTTATTAAATAATTAGAGTAGGAAACGGCCCATAAATACTCCTGGTGTAACTTCCCATAATAAGAATTGATTACGACGTCGGTTACCGAAATTTCCAGTCTGGCTGATGTTTCGGCCTTGGTCACGGGCGTGACACATAGGTCAAGGGCATGACAGGCCCGGGTGGCCAATTCACAGGTCGACGATCGTCGAACTGAGATCGATGATCGTCGAAGGGTGGTCATGCCCTAGGTCATAGGCGTGACAAATGGATCACGGGCGTGACAGGATCATCAGGAAAATTCCGCGCTCGGCGATCGCCTCGCTGAGATCGACGATCGCCAAAGGGGGTCACGCCCTTGATCATGGGCGTGACACCTGGGTCACGGGCATGATAGGGCCACGGCGCAAATTCTGCGCTTCGACGATCGTCCCGCTGAGTTCGACGATCGTCGAAGGGGTCACGCCCTAGGTCACGAGCGTGACACATAGGTCACGGGCGTGACAGGCCCGGGTTAAAAATTCTGGGCCCGACGATCGTCTCCCTGAGATCGACAATCGTCGAAGGAGTCACGCCCTAGGTCACGGGCATGACGGCTCGGTTACGGGCGTGACCAACCCGTGACCCAAAATCTCGGTTGATGTATTTTAATTTTTGGGCTTCCTAGCGTTCTGTCACGACCAACCGACTCCTAGGGGTCTAGTCGGAAATGAGATGTTACAGAAACAGGTCAATAATGATAGGAAGAAGAAAGCAATTGTTCAGGAAGCAGAATCCTCCAGTGATTCTGAAGAAGAAGTAGTCTTCAATTCAGATGAAGACCAACAGGAAAAAGAAGCCCAAGCTTATGTGGAGAGCAGTCAGCAACCAGAGAATCAGATGGCCTCCACTCCAGGGGGAGAGAACACTGAATTAACAGTACAAGACACTAAACAACCTGAGCTATCTGCCCAAGAGGGAGGCATTACTGAAGCTACTCTGGAGAGTGAGTATGTTGCTGATATAGTGATGGACATTTTTATTAGACATAAACAAAGAAGCATTGATCACTGCTGAGAATGAAGCACAAGATGTGCAGATGACAGATACAGCTTAAGATGAGCAAGTGAGCATCTCCTGTATAGAGAAGGCCATGGATAAAGATCTAGATGTCCAGGGAGAACCTTTTGCTTCTCAAGCCAATATTGTTCCTCCTGTTCAGATGCAGTAGGAAGTAACTTTGGAGGAACTGTTCCCTGATTTATCTACAACAAGGACTTAGGGGGAGCATCAAGAAGTAGAAAAGGAACTACCAGGAACTGAGGGGAAGGAGCTATAGGATACCCAGTTAATAAAGAAACTGTAGATATAGAAAGCACATCTCAATCTTCTGATGATGAAGAACCCTCCATGGCTAAAAAGAGAAAAATTGTTGCAATCAGGAAAAGGAGCACAGGCTATAAGAAAGCCTTACAAATAGTCACTCCACCTCCAGCTCAAAGCATGGACTTCAGTTCACTACTGGTCCTACTGCAAGTCAAGTTGGATGAGAAAAGGCAGTCTTTGGAGAAATGTGTGGATGATTCACATAAAGAACTGCAATTCCAGCTGGCTCAAGACATTAAATACATCAGATTTGAAGTCAATTTGAATAAGAAAGAGATATCAGATTGCTTCCATAAGGGAGTTAATGTTGTAGCATATTTGGCTGAACAACAACAGCTGATAAAGACTGAAATTGAGGACATTACAGTCAAGAAAGGATATATTTTAGAAAATCAATTCAGATCAAATGAAAATCTCAAGGACTCCCATGATGAAATTCTCAAAAAACTGGGAATTATTGCCACTAATTTGAAATCTGAAGTATCCAAGCAAATACAAGCAGATCTAGCTGCTGTCAAAACAGCCATTGAAGCTTCTCAAAAGACTATTTCTAATCACCTGACTAAATTCCAAGCCTATTACAAAGAAGGTACATAATATCTGGCTGACTAAGTAAGGTTTCAAAAGAATGATCTGAGAGATCATATGGCCAGAGAAGTCATAAAGGGGGAGAGAATATTAGTCAAAGCCAGCTCTGATCAAGCAAAATAGGTATCTAATACCATCAGAGCTATACTTGGATTTCCATCCCTATGTGAGGATGATAATATTACTTAGTCTGGTGTTAAACTTACCTACATTGAAGGGGATCAGCCAGAGGTTGCACATGTCATTTATCCTCCAGCTGATTTTGACATAGTCCAGCAAGAAGTTCAGCAAATGTATAGCCCTCCACAGGAGGCACATAATATTATTATTGAAAAGGTAGAAATGTCAGAGGTTGCACAAGAAGCTCAGAGGGAGGCACAACATTCCAAGAAAAGGTTTAGAGAATAGGCAGAACTGAAGCCTGATTTTGAGCAGTGGAGTCCTACCTCAAGGAACATTATTTTAACTGCCTGGAAAGCTGTTGAGGACAAGACATATGATAGAGGCAAATGATACTCTAAGAAAAAGTGGAACAAGTATCAGGCAAGACAAGAGGCTATACTTCAGTATAGGAGGATTGTTAAAGCTAGAAAGTTACCTGCTAATGCTCTGGATCCTAGCAAGTACTTCCCAAAGCCTTTTCACTATTTTGAAAGGCAAAGGATCAAGGCCAAAGAACTGAAGAAGAAAGACCTGAAAGGAAATAAACCAGCTGATGATACAGAACCTAATGTGTAGGCTAAGATCAGATCTGGAAAATAAATAGTAATCAAGGAGCCTAGTAAATCTTAGGATAGATAAGCTAGTTTGTAGACCGATGTAATATTTCTGTTCTATTAAGAAACATGTAAACCTAAACAATTTTCTGATTAATGAATGACATCATTTTCAGTATTGAGTTTAGCTATTATCTAAGTTTATATGTTACCCTGCAGTGAAATGTATGAACATCTATTTTTATTTGATTTATTATGTGTGTGTATATATTTGACTAAGGGTTATGACTTCTCCAAATGGGGGGAGATTGTTGGGTACACTAGAAACTATGTACCAGATTTGGAGAAGCCTCCCCTTACTCAATGATATACATCAATTTGTATTTGATGGAATGGTTGAGTTCCAGTATGCAGGTTTAAGAAATGCAGGAAAATTTCTAAGTACAAGTGTCGACACTTGTAAGAAATTGTGTTGACACCTAAAGCAGGAGCTGTGTTGACACCCAGGAGTTATGTCAACACCAGAAGCAAAGCATGTGTCTACACCCAGGAATTGTGTCGACACTTGAAGAAGGCTTGTGTCGACATAAAGGACTTGTGTTGACACACACTCAACCCCATCTATCATCAACAGCTGTACTCAGTCTGAAAGTCTTGTGTCAACACACAGGACTTCTGTCGACACACATGACTTATGTCGACACACACTCAACGCCGTCTATCAACAATAGCTATACTGAGTCTGAAGGGCTTGTGTCAACACACAGGACTTGTGTCGACACACACTCAATGACGTCTGGACATACACTCAACGCCATCTGTCAGCATCAGCTATGTTGAGACCAGGAGCAGTTGTGTCGACACACAGGACTTGTGTAGACACACACTCAACTACGTCTGGACAGACACTCAATGCCATCTGTCAGCATAAGCTATGTCGAGACCAGGACTAGTTGTGTCGACACACAGGACTTGTGTCGACATATACAATAGAAGTTATGTCGAGAAGCAGAAGAATGACTGTGTCGACACATTGAGTGTTGTGTCGACATCATCAAGACTTGTGTTGATACTTAGACTATTTGTGTCGATAAATGTGAAGTAGTTTGCTGAGTGTTTCCTGCTGAGATATAAAGTCATTGCAGAATCAGCTGTCATGGCTGAAGACTTGACAGCAATCATAAACAACAAGTCTGACACCTTTGTCAGAACTGTCAGAAGGTTGTTACAAACCGGATCAGCCGGTAATCATTGAGGAACTCTATATAAAGGATTGATCCATGACAACCAAAAAAAAGCAATTAAAAAAGGGGGAACAAACCAACACAGAACCCGAGAGAGAATTCAACAACAAGAAAGGGGGAACCCTTAAGAAGGCATATCCTGAACAGTCTGCAAGAAAGATTCAGATCTAATTCTTAATCTAAGAAGGGAGCTGTCTGAATATCAACTTCTACACCATTTCAAGATCAACCTCATTTTGTTCAATCAAGAAGATTTGAAAAAGCTAAGTCAGGTTGGATCTGAAGTATATAGTTTATTCAAGAACTGATCAAGAAGCTCACATCAATTGAGAGTTCTATCTAGGTGAAATTTCTATTCAATTAACTATTATTTTTCTTATAAGATTTTTATAGATCTGAGTTGTAAGCCTGTGTTTATAAAGGCTTAGATAGGGCTGAGAGCCTGAGGTGTAGGACTTATGAAAGTCTGAGTTGTAAGCCTGGTGATAAAGGCTGAGGTAGGGCTGTTGCCTGAGGTAGGGTTCTTGGGAAGCATCTGAGGTAGGACTTGTATAAGTCTGAGCTGTAGGAACCTATCAGGTTCTGAGTTGTAAGATCTTTGGATCTGAATTAGTGGATAGAAGTTGGGCTGAATCCAGTTCTCTACTAGATAGGCAAAGGGGGAAAATGGATGTACCCATAACTTGGGGAACCACTATAAATCTAGTGTACGGTGCTGTGCTGTGAATGTTTTGCTATGGATTGTATATTCTTTGCTGTGATAGATCTAGCTACTTTACTAAAATTATTAAATAAAATTAGAACCTATTCACCCCCCCCCCCTCTCGGTGTCTAGGCTCTTGAAATCAAGTCTTTCAGGGCGGAAATGACTAAGGCCTCCCTTTGGATAGCTTGAGCCTTGCAAGCCCAAAACCCTAAACATTATACCCTTATGCACCCAATTTTGACCTAATCCATATGCCTTTCGATACCCTACTACTAAAATTCACCAAGGCCAAAATTCCTTACCTATTAGCACATCTATCTTTGAGACCTTCTTGGAATGAGTTTGTTCATAGTGATATGTGGCCTGAGTGTGGGTACACCCACTCAGAATGATCCCTACTATGGAATCTACGATAAGAAAAACTAATAAAAATATAGAGTATCCATCAGAAGAAAGAAAGACAAAGAAAGAAAAAAATGTGGGAAGTATAATAATTGTGATGTCTGGGGGTGCTTTTATAATATTGATGTATGTTAGGGTAATTACAAAGCAAGAGGCTCAATTATTATCTAGGTGTGATATGAACCGTCGAATTTATCTTTGATTACCCCACCTATAATCTTTTATCCTAAGCTAAAAGGTTACATCATAATACAAGTCCTAAGGATCCAACCTAACTAATTCTAACTAGTGCTATGAAGAGGGTATGAAAAGGCAAGCTTATGACTATCAATATTGATACTTATAAATTTTGAAACACTAATGCCTATCTTATTAAGATTGTTATTTTCACCTCACATTTATGGATGATTGTAATTCTATTTCCAGGAAAGAGTGAAAGATAGTTAAGAGATATATGGGAGGAATTTTAAGATAAAGTTATATTAAAAAGTCTCCAATACTATTTCCTATGCAATTACAACATCAAATTTCTCTTTGAATTCATAGCAATCAGCTTGTGGAAGAAATATTACCTATCGATATTCCAAATTCTTGAATTAGTTTGCTTAGGGACAAACAAACACTTAAGTCTGGGGGTATTTAATGAGTATAATTATATATGTCCTTTTTACTATCATATTTGTAATCATGTCCACTATTGTATACCTCCAATCGTTATAATTGTGCGAAAATAGTTAAGAGTTTGAATTATCATGAATAGAAGAGCACAGTATGGAGTTTCCTTTATTTCCTGTATTAAGCTATTTATTTATTCATTCATCTTCTTAATGTAGGTATTGCAAGTCCTTGGAACTAAAAGTCTTGGAGCAAACAAAGGTGTTCACAGATCCAACATGACTGATGATAGGACTGGAATTGGGCACACCCGGGTAGGAACACGCCTATGTCACTACCCGTGTCCTTATCGGGAAAGATCACAAGGCTTGGAAGAAAAGGTAGAGGACCATACGGGTAGTAACACGCCCGTGTAACTACCCGCGTCCTTATCGGGAAGAATTAAAGGCCAAACCAAGCCGTGTGTGGAGCCATGAAGAAGAACACAACCGTGTTATCAGCCGTATCAAATGACATGGCCCACGACAAGACACATCTTTTCATATTAAACTGGTTTTGAACCGCCCACACGGCCTGTGACACGGCCGTGTTAGAACCCATGTTCGAGCCTGTTTGCAAGAAGACAATAAAAACCTGTATGAAAAATAGAAGAGGGACTTTTGGATTAAAGAACTTGGAGAACTTCTAGAGGACGAAAGTGGAGCATTCAACGGAGGGGAAGTCGAAGGAGATAATCTGTATGGATTTAATCTTAATGTATCTTTTTTATTTCCCCCTCCTCTTAGTGGATCTAAACTTAATTTTACACTTTGCATGAGACTTGTTTTTATGAATCAATTCAGTAATCATGTATGTTGTTTTTACTTTGGATTTATAGTATTTTATTCGTATGTATGCTTTCAAACAAAGAGATTTAGATTTGCAGTTGGAACTTGTTTTATTTGAATCCCAAACTTCTAGATTGAGAAATTGGATGTTTGTGATGATGTTTATATGTTCATATTCTGGTGTTCTTTCTCTTTGTATTTCAAATTACATGATCGAGAGATATGTTGTTTGGATCATGGTAATACAGATAAATGGATTCATGGTATCTTAGAGATAGAATATCATGAATTTATGTATTAAATAGGGTTACTTTATATTAATGCAAATTTGAGTGTTGTGAATTGTTTGAGAGAAAATTGACTCAACTTAAGTTTAGGTATTGAATTGCTCGAGAGAGAATTCGATAAAGGTTTAACCCTTACAATACAATGAATTTGATAATATTGTTATTACGTGATTACATTGAATTGAATTAATGAGTGATTATTCTTATGTGATTAATCTTAAACTATCTGCTTTTTACTATCCTTAATCCTCCTAATATCCCTTTATCTAAGTAGTCCTAGTAAGGTTAATTTATGGTAACAATAAATTTTAATTATAGGTACGATAATAGAGTGAGAGTGAGTATGAGTATTTGAAAAGAACCTGTGGAATACGACACGAGATGTAAATTTCTCCTATACTATGATTGATAGGTGCACTTGCCTGAGTGTAAAATCAAGTTAGCTTTTACATATCTACATAGTTTATACATAGATTAAAAATTATCACATCAGAAAACACCTAGAATTTCATTATATCAGGAAATCATAATAGATTTACAAGTATTTAAGTAGATGAGAAAATATCAAGGGTAGAATATTTTTAGGTCGTCGCCGCTTTGGGCACAATCAAGGGGTACCCCGTCCACATCCTAGAGGTGGTACCCTCCTGACTTCAGGACATCCCTTACCACCAAGGGGCCTTCCCAGTTAGGATTGAGTTTTCCGATTGAGGCTCCTCTCCTTGCCACATCTACTTTTTTGAGGACCAAGTTGCCCTTCTGGAACTGTCTTACCCTTATGTGTTTATCAGAATATCAAGCCATCCGACGCTTGACTTCTTCCTGCCGAATTGATGCCAATTCTCTGAGATCTTCCACCAGATCGAGAGAGAACTTTTTCTCCTCCTTATTCTCTACCCTTCATCCTTTGCTTCCTTTCTTCGCAGCGGCTACTGTCGGATATTCATACTAAAACTCTATAGGTAAACAGGGTCTCTCCCATGGCAATGTTTTGTGCGGTCCTCAAAGCCCAAAGAACGGAAGGGAGCTATTCTACCAAACATCCCCTTAAGTTCTCCACCTTATTTTTTAAAAGATTCACGATAATCTTATTTGCCGCATCCACCTATCTGTTTCTTCAAGGATGATGAACCAAGGCGAAGCGGAGGTCTATGCCCAGCTATACACAGAAGTTTACGAATTCCTTACTACCGAATTGTAGTCCATTATTAGTGATAATGGCCAACGGAAGCCCATGCCTGCAGATGATCTCTCCCCATACAAAATTTCTAACCACTTGTGACGTTACCTTAGCCAACGCCTTTACCTATAACCACTTTGAAAAGTAGTCCACCATGACTAGCAGGAACTTCCTTTGGCCACTTGCTCTAGGGAAAGGGCCCACCAAGTCTAGCCCAAATATTATAAAGGGCTAGGGAGCCGTGATTGTACGTAATATTTGGGCGGGAAGGAGTTGGAGGGCGGCGAAGTACTCCTATCACTTTTTATATCTCTTTGAGAATTATTCTGCATCTCACCTGAGGGTAGGCCAGAAGTAGCCTTGCCTCAGCACTCTCCTTTCCAAGGTCCGACTTCTTGAGTGACTATCACATTCTCCCAAATGAATCTCTTCTAAAACCCTTGGAATCTCTCTCTCAGACACACACCAAGCCAACAAACCCGATAGTGTCTTTCGATATAACATCCCATCCTTCAGCAAGTAGTATGTCAATTTATACCTGATTAGTTTCTTATCGAGGTCCCTCTCGGGAAGACGTCCAGAGGTCAAAAAGAAGATGAAGGGGTCCATCCAAGACCCCTGCTAGTCTACTTCCATCAGTTCTCCTTCTTCTACAGATGGTCGGAAGAGTTCAATCACCGTTCCTCCGGCTAGAGGGCCATACTTGGTGACCAGGTCAACCTGAGCACTTTCGACTCTTGGGATGTGCTAAATTGAAAAGCTACGGAACTGCGTGATGATGCCTTTTACCTTCATCAGATAGAACTGGAGGGTGGGTTCCCTTGCTTCAAACTCTCCATTGATTTGTCCTGCTACCACCATAGAGTTTGTGGAAGATTTGATGTCTTGTATGCCCAGATCCCGAGCTAGCTTGAGCCCCGCAATAATCGCTTAGTATTATGCTTGGTTGTTAGTGATGGTGAAGTGAATCTTCAGGGCTTGCTCAATTCTGGTCCCTTTGGGACTCACAAAGATCATCCCTCTCCCAAAAAAACTTTTCCCAAAAGCTCAATCTACTAGCATCTCCCAGGCAGCATGGAGAGGTGTTTCAACTTCTCCGACCTCAACCACATAGTCTGCCAGGAAATTCGAAACCCCTTGTGCCTTGATGGCCACCTTAGGAGTAAAAGTGAGGTCAAACTCACTGAGCTCTATCGACCATTTGGCCAACCTCCTAGAATGCTCCACCCCTTCTAAGATGCGGCAGAGAGGATGATTTGTGACCACCTCGATTGAGTGAGCCTGAAAGTATGGTCTGAGCTTCTTGGCCGAGATGATGAGAGAAAAAGCCAGTTTTTCCAGAATGGGGTATCTAAGCTCTGCCTTCTTTAGGACTCTGCTTATGTAGTAGATCGGGAACTGCTTCTTTCCTTCTTCTCGTACAAGAACTAAACTCACCGCTCCGGTCCCCACTCCTATGTACAAGAACAAACCCTCTCCTTCTCTTATCCCTTGGAGTAGAGGTGTTTGGGTTAGTTGTTGTTTCAGAGCTCAGAAAGCTTCTTCGCAAACGGTGGTCCATTCAAATTTCTTGCCTCCTCTTAGTGCTCGGAAGAAGGGTGAGCACTTCTCTCTTGCCCGGGAGAGGAAGCTGCTTAATCTGGCTAGCTTGCCGGCAAGGCATTGGAATTCATTAGCGTTCTTCGGAGATTCCAATTCTAAGATTGCCTTCACTTTGTTTGGATTTGGCTCCACTCCTGATGGAGTAAGGAGATATCCTAAGAATTTTCCCATGTTGGCCCCGAAGACACACTTCAGAAGGTTGAGCCTCATCTTGTATTTACTTATGGTCCCAAAAGTTTCCTCTAGATCCGAGACGTGGGACCTGAGGTCTCGGCTCTTGATCATTAGTTCTCATAAACCTCGAGATTCTGTCCCTTTTGATCCCAGAAGATCTGGTCCATCATTCTTTGGTAAGTTGCACCTACATTCTTTAATCTGAAGGGCATCATGTTGTAGCTGAAGCACCCATCCTCCATGACAAAGGTAACATCTTTGATGTATGGGGTATGCTTCCGTATTTGATGGTGTAACATCCCATTTCCGGCTAGACCCCTAGGAGTCGGTCTGTCGTGAGAGAACCCTAGAAGCCCAAGAATTGAAGTACATCGACTGAGATTTCGGGTCACGGGTTGGTCACGCCCGTGACCTATGTGTCACGCCCGTGACCTATGTGTCACGCCCTGTGACATAGGGCATGACTCCTTCGACGATCGTCGATCTCCGTGAGACGATCGTCGAATTTGAAACCCGGGCCTGTCACGCCCGTGACCTATGTGTCACGCCCGTGACCTAGGGCGTGACTCCTTCGACGATCGTCGATCTCCGTGAGACGATCATCGAACTTGCTGCCCGGGCCTGTCACGCCCGTGACCTATGTGTTATGTCCGTGACCTAGGGCGTGACTCCATCGACGATCGTCGATCTCCGTGAGATGATCGTCGATCTCCGTGAGACGATCGCCGAGCGCGTAATTTGCATCTTGACCCTATCATGCCCGTGACCCATGTGTGATGCCCGTGACCTAGGGCGTGACCACCCTTTGACGACCGTCGATCTCAGTTCGATGATCATCGACCTCAGAATTTGCCACTCAGTCCTGTCACGCCCGTGACCTATGTGTCATGCCCGTGACAAGGGCCGAAGCGTCAGCCAGACTGGAAACTTCGGTAACCGATGTCATAATCAATTCTGGTTATGGGAATGTACAGCAGGAATATTTATGGGCTGTTTCCTTCTCTAATTATTTAATAGAAAAAGAGAGAGTGAGGTCCAATAGGAAATCGCCACCTGGATCAGCCAATTCATCTTCCACCTTTTCCTCTTACCTGCATCATAACCGAAACGTTATTAAGAAGAAACATTCATGGCCATGAATGTTTCATCCTTTCCCATCCCCATTGGGAAATCTATAAAAGCCCACTTGGAGCAAGAGGAGAAGGATACACGCTCGATCAAACAAATTCAAACTTTTGCTCTTGTAGTAGGAGAAGTTCGGGAACGCCATCACCGCGCCATGACAATCCGACGTTCATCTCGCCTTCAAACCGCGAACAAGGTCCTCCTCTACTTCTTCTCTTATGGGTAGATCTTAGGTTCTTAGAAATGAAGTACGTGCTCAAAGGAGCCGGACCAACCTCGTGTTTTCAGAGAAAACCATGGAAAAAATATTGTTTTGAGTTCGCCGGAAACTGCCACCTCCGGCGGCCAAACCACCGCCGTCCGAAAGCCATCGCCTCAACGGAGGTGGTGGTGGTGTTGGATGGCCAGGGATGTGATCGGACAGCCGGCGACGGATCACGGAAAGGTTACAGGAAATATGGTTTTCTGTGTTCTAGTTTTCGGGTTTCTGTAGAAGATGAACAGTAAAATCAATTTATATATATAAATTATGTATATAGTACATATTGAAAAGTTAAATTATTGAGTATATTTGGAGGCTGTAAATTGAGGCACTTAGAGGCCGATTAAGGAAAAATGACCAGTCACGGAAGTCGTAGCCCTTCGAGTCTAGATTAATTTAAAATTAGTTTCAACTCATTTGGGTAAGCGGTTTGACCGCAGCGCCCGTTTTAATGGGGGCTATACCTAGGGTTGGGCAGAAACTAAAATGGATGCCCACGCTTCATCCTTTGTCCAAATGACCTGAAATTTGGGCATGTGGTTAACCTTCTCTATATCTAAAGGCAGTCCAAAAATGGGAATTTTTGGAGACACTTTGCCTAAAGTTTTTGTTTTAATTTAATAAAGATAGAGGAATTTATTTATGAAGTCAAATAACCTCCAAACCCTCCCAAATGTTGGTGAGTGGTCCCTTGCTACAAAACTTAGCTCTGTACAAAGTTTCAACTCATTTGGATGTGTTTTGGTTAGGGAGTCACCTATTCTTAACGAGGCAAAAGTGAGGCATTTTTGAGTAAAAAGTGCACGAGAGGTTGGAACGGTCAAATCACCTCAACTGAGGCTGATATCTTGACGACTGACTTGGAAGGGTTATTATAACCCACTTGGAGAAAATGGTATGGTTTAGGGTTGGTTTACCCTAGGATCCAAACTCAAACCCTAGACGGAGGGTTTTGAGGGTTGTGAAGGATATGGGGGCAATTGCTCTCGTATTGCCTTGAAACTCTGTAGAGTTGATATTAGCATGATAATAATCGTCTGGATGGAATCTTGGAGAATTTGGAGACAAGTAGATGCCTCAAAACCTTAATCTTATTTTTAGGTTATAATACTAATTAAGCACAATCCATCACTAATAATTATCTAAAGGCTGTGAAACTCGGGCAGAGTTAGTTTTGAAGTGGGTAAAATTTATAGAAATTTTACTGGAATTTTATGATGTTTATTTCCAGCACTTCGTTTGTAAAGTTGATTATAACCCCAATTGATGTTTTAAATTATCTGTACCTTTCTGTTCAAGGGAATCTCATGAAATCTTGGAAATATATACGTTTTAGGACATAATGGTTACCCTTGAATTTTTGTATAATTTTTAGTTGAGCAAATCAAGTACTTCCTTCACAAATGTTAAAAAGGGGTTCTATGCTTTAAAAATTATTTAGGGATGATTTTATTACTGAAAAATTATGAAACTGGGCCAGTGCTATTTTTAAGCCTTTATCTGCATATTATAAATTATTTATAATTTTTGGAAGAATATTCTTTGTACTTGGTTCATAAATATTATGGAAGATAGTAAATATTGCTAAAATAGTTTTGTTGCCCTTTTGATGATAGAAAGATTATGATACTTTGGATTTATTCTATTGAGATAACCTACTATTTATCATAAATTTGCTGGACATCTTGCATGAGAACTTAGGGTAGTTCATGTTCAAACCGGTAGCCCTTGGGATTTTCGAGGAAATTAATTAAATGCCAGATAAATTAGGAAAATTACCACATTCTGGATTTAGGCTAATTATATCAGGATAAGTCTCCAGTAAATAATTTAGGGCATTTGGATGAGTTTTGGGGATCATTGCATAACCGGTTCGACATATAGTCTATGTTGGTCTGCATATAGCAAATTTGTGAATTGCAATAGGACATGGTCTGAGAAAGTCGTTGGAGTTAGTCATTTTGTCTGGGTGGATAATTGTGGATGGTATCACAATAAGATGATATGAAGAGTAGAGAGAAGTAGTGATAGCTGGAGTTAAGAGGTGCTCGGGTTCGACGAAAGATCGTCTTTCCCGAAGAGAGGAAGGTTAAAAATCACTCTAGGATAGTCTATCGTAATATGAGAAGGGAATGGGTAAAGGGGATCAACCAATAATAATAAGTGCCTTGCGAAAGGGAACGATGGGCTTCAGCTACCATCATAGTTCCTAGTGCCCTTTGAGAGCCCTTCACGGGGAAAACCGGGGGCAGTCCTGGGTTAATGTAAACTGTAATAACAAACTGACAAGAGTAACTTAGTATTTAGGGCTGCACCTTTCACAAACACTGTTGGCACAGGAATATTGATGAGAGCTTCGGCTCGGTTTGTTAAGAGACGGACGGGTGGTTCGGGGAGCTTCGGCTCGGTTGGTTAAGAGACGGACTTTTGGTCTGGGGAGCTTCGGCTCGGTTTTTGTGTGTTCACGATTAAATTTGTATGTGCATAAAAGGAATGAAAATTAAGGTGGTGGGTATTCGTTATTGGAGGGTCGATGCACCGACGCCAATACGCTGACTCGGCAAGTGTGGTTAGCACTTCGCCAACAGAAGTCCGGTGCGCCAGCCGGCAAGAGTACGCAGGAGTCCGCTTAGTGCACCAAGCGTTGAGGCGTACGATAGGTCTGACCGGTAGTGCTTTACTGGTTTAGAGGTGGGCAAGGCCAAACCCACCGCTTCCGTCTGCCACTACGGAGGTATCCTGGGAGGTAACGGCTCCGAAAGGGGGAACTAAAGGTCTGTGTGCACAGAGTCGGGTGTGTGAGTTGCACTTGCATGATTCATCATACCCACTTGCATGTCATAGCATAATCGATTCATTTAACACTGACACCTTAAGTATAAGTGGTATGGGACGCTTATACATTAGGACCTGCAAAACGACCCCTTAGTCTATAAGCTTGTGTGGGCAAGTTTATAAATTAAGGTTAATTTCAATATAAATATATGCTGCTGTTTGATAACCGACACCCCAACGTATAAGTGGTATGGGACACTCTATACGATGGGAGCCTTGCAGAAGATCCCTTGGCTTATGCGCTTTCACACATAAGTTAAGGTTACCTTTCCTACTTTCTATTTCTGTCATATTTATTATAGAATTGCTAGATTAGTTCCGCTGCCATCTGTTTCTTAATTAAATCTCCACCTTCATGTCCTTCCCTTTCTTCCTCTCCGCTTGGTACCTAGGAGCCATGGGGGAAGGGGTAGGGGATGATAGGGCTTAGTCTTTATGACTAATGGTTTTCGAACCGCGTCATTTAGGGGATCGCGGAGCCCAGCATGGAGGAGCAGCCCCAGAGGCCGGTGCGCTTGGAGATGGGGCAGTCTAGCTCCGGAGTTCATACAGCCGGGACCGTGAGTCTCGACCCTGAGTAGTTTCTGTTTTTGCTTTCGCATGAGAGATTGTAGTGTGGACATGATGTACCGGGCATAAGCCCGCATTTATAGTACTCCGATTATTGTTATTCTGTGGACACTCCCTTCGTGGAGATTTTATTCTATATATGTGATTTACTTTCAGTGGACTTGCTCTTACTTCAATTATTGTGCTACCTTTCTGTGATCGAATTTGGCCGCCAGAATCGGCGCCTTGTGGTGATGACCCTTCAGGACGTGAAGGTGTCACCGCAAAGCGGCGATTCTGGGCCTAAGACCCCGGGTTTTAAAAAGAAAAAAAAAGGGGTCTTACAAGTGGTATCAGAGGGAAACACCGATCTGAAAAAGGTAGCAGTCCACTATCCCTGGGTCACCCCCGCTCGAGTTTAGTTTGGGGACAAACTAAGCAGCGGAAGCAGTGGTGTGCCCATATGGGGATCACATATAAATTGTCCACTTTTATTTAAGATTGAACGTTTTCTCAGTATGGGTTTTTGTTACGCAGCCTCCAGCACAGCCTACGCCATAAGGCGGAGTTCAGCAGGCTCAGGGTGTTGCACCACCTCCACTGGTCCCCACTCCTTTCCTTTAGTCAGACATGGGACAGACTCTGACTGCCATCCTGGAGGCTTTCAGGGCCCAGCAGGTTTCGGTCCTGCAGCCAAATCCGGGGGCCAACTGGCTGAGCATCTTCTGAGGACTGTCTCCCCCGTCCTACTTGGGGACAGAGTCGGCGGTTCGGACGGAAGAGTGGCTGGATATCATGTACGAGATGCTGACCGGGATACGGTGTCCCTGGGAGGAGAGGGTGGCTCTGGTTGTCTCTTGCCTGGAGTCCCATGCAAAGAGGTGGTGGAAGACGCTGTTGGACACGACATTTGCCGATAGGGAGGTTGTGGAGGTTACCTGGGAAGAGTTCAGGGCCGCGCTGCTGGAGCATTTCGTTCCGCAGTCGGCCAGGGATGAGTTGGAGGAGCGGTTCTTACAGCTGAAGCAGGGCACCCGAACGGTGGTGGAGTACCATCGGGAGTTCGACCATCTGGCTCGATACGCAGATTCCTACCAGCTGGACGAAGCAGGGTACATAAGGAGGTTCTATAAGGGCCTGCGGGAGGACATGAGGGAGGCTTTGTTATTTGTATCCGACGGGCCTATCTCCTGGATTTTGGAGATGGCAAAAAGGATTGAGGCTGATTGGCACACCACCCGGGGCCGAAAGCGGCCAGCAGAGGATTAGGGATGGAGAGTTAGAAATGACAAGCTGCGAGGTGCTATACCAGAGGGGAGAAGGACAGAGGAACAGCCTCGTCAGGAGGTGAGGCAGGAGCCGAGGGAACAGGTGATATTGGCCCCTCAACCTCTTCGGATGCAGGAGATGCCGAGACCCGGGGGAATGGCGTATCCCCCACCAGAATGCTTCCTTTGTCATCAGATTGGGCACATCCGGAGGAACTGCCCCATGAGGGGGGCACCACCTCCAGCACAATAGGGTGGCCCACCAGCTAAGCATTACGGAGGTCGAGGATGCGGCCGCGGTCGTGGATACCAGGGGGGAGATCGTAGACAGGAAAGGGAGCAGGTATATGCCTTGGACCTTGCGCAGCCTCGGAATCCGGAGCAGGTCATAGCAGGTACGCTGCAATGCCTCTTTATTTTCATAGAATTTCCCTTTCAATTGTTAAAACTTTGAACCGCACTAGATAGATTAGTAAGGAAGGTAAAACTCATTATAGAACCCTAAGACATCTAATCACCCCAGGTATAGTCTTCATCAGTGGCAAGCCTGCCCACACGCTGTTCGATACTGGAGCTACTCACTCCTTTGTGTCGGAGACGTTCGTAGAAGGACTGGAAGGCGTGGAGAGATTCACAGGCTCGAGGATGAGGGTGCGACTACCGGATGGATCTGAGCTCCTTACCACAGATCACTGCAATATGGAGGCAGAAATTGGTGGAAAGGCATTCGAGGCTCCAGCGACGATTTTGAGGCTGACATACTACGACTTAATCCTGGGTATGGTATGGCTACACTGGAACCATGCCCAGATTGACTGCCAGGCGAAGAGGATCACCGTGAGACACGGGGACTCTTTCATTGTCATCGAAGGTATAAGACCTGCCTCTCGTATACTCTTATCTTCGGTACAGGCCGTTAAGGCCCATCTGCAGGGAGAGGAGGTCTATCAGATTCTATTTGAGATGGCGGAAGTTAAGGAGTCGGTGACAGACATCCCGGTGGTGCGAGATTTCGCTGACATCTTTCTAGAGAAACTGCCAGGACTACCTCCACACCGAGAGCACGACTTTCAGATACAGCTTGCGTCGGGGGCCAAGCCGGCATCTAGGGCCCCTTATCGGATGGCCCCGAAGGAGTTGGCAGAGTTTCGGACTCAGTTGCAGGAATTGGTTGAGGCAGGATTTGTTAGACCGAGTTCCTCGCCATGGGGAGCCCCGGTCCTATTCGTGAAGAAGAAGGATGGGACACTTCGCCTGTGCATCGATTATCGAGCACTAAACAGGCTGACCGTCCGGAATACCTATCCGCTCCCACGGATAGACGAATTGTACGACCAGCTGGAGGGAGCCCATTATTTCTCGAAGCTGGACTTGAGGTCAGGATACTACCAGCTGCGGATCCAGGAGGAGGATATCCCGAAGACGGCCTTCAATAGCAGATATGGCCTGTATGAGTTCATCGTGATGCCCTTCGGGCTCACGAATGCTCCGTCGGCGTTCATGAGCCTCATGAACCGGTTTTTCGAGGCCTACTTGGATGTGTTCGTCATAGTATTCAAAGATGACATCTTGATCTACTCTAGGACGGAGGAGGAGCACACTCGGCATCTGGCACTGACTTTGGAAAGGTTACGGGAGCATCGCCTTTATGCGAAATTCAGCAAGTGTCAGTTTTGGTTGAAGGAGGTGGCTTTCCTAGGCCACATTCTCAGCGGAGCCGGGTTGGCGGTGGATCCGGCAAAGATTCAGGCAGTTCGAGATTGGCCGCAGTTAAAGACAGCCACCGATGTACGAAGTTTCTTGGGACTTGCCGGTTATTACCGGAAGTTCGTGGAGGGGTTCTCTCAAATTTCCCTCCCCCTCACATCTTTGACAAAGAAGGAGGCACCTTTCATTTGGACCCCGCAGTGCCAAGCGGCTTTCCAGGAGCTGAAGGACCGACTCATCTCAGCCCCTATTCTGGCCCTTCCATCTGGAAAGGAATGATTCCAAGTGTATACCGACGCATCATACCAGGGATGGGAGCGGTACTGATGCAGAACGGACACGTCATAACATATGCTTCCCGCCAGCTGAAGACCCATGAGAAGAACTACCCGGTGCACGACCTTGAGATGGGAGCGGTCGTTTTTGCTCTAAAGGTCTGGCGCCATTATCTTTATGGAGTCCACTGCGACATCTACTCCGACCACAAGAACTTGAAATACGTAGACACGCAGAAGGAGCTAAATATCAGGCAGAGGCGCTGGGTGGAATTCTTAGCAGACTATCAGTATGATATGCATTACCATCCAGGGAAGGCAAACGTGGTGGCTGACGCGTTGAGTCGGAGAGCTGCCACTTCCGAAGCTGGGCCCTAGGTTATGTCCATGGAGCTAGTTCGGTCATTCAGAGACATGCAGATATCCCTAGTGTCTGAGGATGATCCAGAGCAGTATAGGGAGTATCTGGCATCGATGGTGGCCATAGATGATATTCGGGATCGCATTCGGGACGGACAGAGGACAGATGCATGGGCAGAGCCGATGTTCCGAGCCTTGGAGGAGGGTTCGACAGGAGATTATTCCTTGAGAGATGGATTGCTACATTTCAGAGGCAGAGTATATATACCCGCAGGAGACCAGATCCGAGAGGATATTATGACGGAGGCGCATTGCAGCCGGTACTCTGTGCACCCGGGGATCACAAAGATGACCGCTGATCTGAATAAGACGATGTTTTGGCCGGGCATGAAGAAGGACATTACGTACTTCGTGACCCATTGCGAGGCGTGTCAGTTGGTGAAGGCGGAGTGCAGGAACCCCGCAGGACTGTTGCAGCCACTCCCGGTGCCGGAGTGGAAGTTTGATGATATAGCTATGGATTTTATACATGGTCTTCCCCGGTCTCGGACAGGGAATGACTCGATCTGGGTGATTGTTGATCGGTTGACGAAGGTGGCCCGCTTTATACCAATCAGGAAGGATGACTCGGTGGTTGTGCTGGTACGGAAGTTCGTGGAGCAGTATATCCGATACCATGGCGTGCCCAGGACGATAGTGTCGGACCGCGATGGACGGTTTCCATCCAGGGAGTGGCGGTCAGTGCAGGCATATTTGGGCACCCGATTGACTTTTAGCACGGCCTTCCACCCTCAGACGGACGGGCAGACCGAGCGCACCAATAGGACGTTGGAGGATCTACTACGTCTGTGTATACTGGACCGAGGGGAGCCGTGGGAGAAGATGTTACCGTTGGTCGAGTTCTCCTATTACAATAGCTACCAGTCCAGCATCAGGATGGCGCCTTATGAAGCCTTGTATGGAAGAAAATGTAGGACCCCGCTTTCTTGGGTTCAAGACGAGGATCCGAATGTGTTGGGATCGGACTTTGTTGAAGACACCGAGGTACAGGTGAGACTGATCAGAGATAGGATGTTGGAGGCGCAGAGCAGACAGGCTAAGTACTATAATGCCCGGCATCGTCAGGTGGAGTTTCAGGTAGGGGACCGAGTGTTCTTGAAGATCCGGCCCATGCACGGAGTCTCACGAGTGCGCGGTCGGAGGAAGAAGCTCAGCTCTAGGTATATGGGCCCTTACCAGATCCTGGAGCGGATCGGGCCCCTAGCCTACAGGCTAGAGTTACCACCAGAGCTGGCAGCTCTACACGACGTCTTCTATATTTCTTCGTTGAGAAGGGCTCTACTACGCCTGGAGCAGCGGATTATGACCACCGAAGGGCCGGTAGCTTCAGACCGATCTGTTCACTTGGAGCCGGTTCGGATAGACGACAAAGGAGCATGGATCTTGCGCCGCAAGAAGATCCCCTTAGTCAAGGTTCTGTGGAGAAACCACGGTCAAGAGGAGCACACCTGGGAACCGCAGGACCTGATGAGGCAAAAATACCCGGAGGTTATCAGTCAGGTATACCTCACCACATCTTGGTATACTATAAATTACCTTTTTGTACTAAACCGGTAGGACTAGATAAGGAAAAATTGAAAACCTAGGCATGCGCAGGAAAGTAAGGGCTAATATTTTGTTTATTGGGGAGATTGTCTTCGTTTATTAAACAAGTAGTCGCTTGAACCCAATAGAAAAGAAAACGTATGGGATGTTACAAGTTTAATTTATTTCGGTAGAAATCCCCGTAGGCTCAACCTCAATTTCGGGGACGAAATTTTTGTTTTGTTTATTGGGATTTGTAACAACCCATTTCCGGCTAGACCCCTAGGAGTCGGTCTGTATCGTGAGAGAAACCTAGAAGCCCAAGAATTGAAGTACATCGACTGAGATTTCGGGTCACGGGTTGGTCACGCCCGTGACCTATGTGTCACGCCCGTGACATAGGGCATGACTCCTTCGATGATCGTCGATCTCCGTGAGACGATCGTCGAATTTGAAACCCGGGCCTGTCACACCCGTGACCTATGTGTCACGCCGTGACCTAGGGCGTGACTCCTTCGACGATCGTCGATCTCCGTGAGACGATCGTCGAACTTGCTGCCCGGGCCTGTCACGCCCGTGACCGATGTGTCACGCCCGTGACCTAGGGCGTGACTCCTTCGACGATCGTCGATCTCTGTGAGACGATCGTCGATCTCCGTGAGACGATCGCCGAGCGCGTAATTTGCATCTTGACCCTGTCACGCCCGTGACCCATGTGTCATGCCCGTGACCTAGGGAGTGACCACCCTTCGACGACCGTCGATCTCAGTTCGATAATCGTCGATCTCAAGAATTTTCCACTCGGGCCTGTCACGCCCGTGACCTATGTGTCACGCCCGTGACAAGGGCCTAAGCGTCAGCCAGACTGGAAACTTCGGTAACCGACGTCATAATCAATTCTGGTTATGGGAATGTACAGAAGGAATATTTATGGGCCGTTTCCTTCTCTAATTATTTAATAGAAAAAGAGAGAGTGAGGTACAATAGGAAATCGCTACCTGGATCAGCCAATTCATCTTCCACCTTTTCCTCTTCCCTGCATCATAACCGAAACGTTATTAAGAAGAAACATTCATGGCCATGAATGTTTCATCCTTTCCCCTCCCCATTGGGAAATCTATAAAAGCCCACTTGGAGCAAGAGGAGAAGGTTACACGCTCGATCAAACAAATTCAGACTTTTGCTCTTGCAGTAGGAGAAGTTCGGGAACGCCATCACCGCGCCATGACAATCCGACGTTCATCTCGCCTTCAAACCGCGAACAAGGTCCTCCTCTACTTCTTCTCTTATGGGTAGATCTTAGGTTCTTAGAAATGAAGTACGTGCTCAAAGGAGCCGGACCAACCTCGTGTTTTCATGGAAAACCATGGAAAAAATATTGTTTTGAGTTTGCCGGAAACCGCCACCTCCGGCGGCCAAACCACCGCCGACCGATAGTCATCGCCTCAACAGACGTGGTGGTGGTGGTGGCTGGCCAGGGAAGTGATCGGACAGCCGGCGACGAATCACAGAAAGGTTACAGGAAATATGATTTTCTGTGTTCTGGCTTTCGGGTTTCTGTAGAAGATGAACAGTAAAATCAATTTATATATATAAATTATGTATATAGTACATATTGAAAAGTTAATTTATTGAGTATATTTTGAGGTTGTAAATTGAGGCACTTATAGGCCGATTTAGGAAAAATTACCTGTCACAGAAATCGTAGCCCTTCGAGTCTAGATTAATTTAAAATTAGTTTCAACTCATTTGGGTAAGCGGTTTGACCGCAGCACCCGTTTTAATGGGGGCTGTACCTAGGGTTGGGCAGAAACTAAAATGGATGCCCACGCTTCATCCCTTGTCCAAATGACCTGAAATTTGGGAGGGGGTTAACCTTAGCTATATCAAAAGGAAGTCCAAAAATGGGAATTTTTGGAGACACTTTGCCTAAAGTTTTTGTTTTAATTTAATAAAGATAGAGGAATGTATTAATGTAGTCAAATAACCTCCAAACCCTCCCAAATGTTGGTGAGTGGTCCCTGGCTATAAAACTTAGCTCTGTACAAAGTTTCAACTCATTTGGATGAGTTTTGGATAGGGAGTCACCTATTCTAAACTAGGCAAAAGTGAGGCATTTTTGAGTAAAAAGTGCACGAGAAGTTGGAATGGTCAAATCACCTCAACTGAGGCTGATATCTTGACCACTGACTTAGAAGGGTTATTATAACCCACTTGGAGAAAATGGTGTGGTTTAGGGTTGGTTTACCCTAGGATCCAAACTCAAACCCTAGACGGAGGGTTTTGAGGGTTGTGAAGGATATGGGGCAATTGCTCTCGTATTGCCTTGAAACTCTGTAGAGTTGATATTAGCATGATAATAATCATCGTCTGGATGGAATCTTGGAGAATTTGGAGACAAGTAGATGCCTCAAAACCTTAATCTTAGCTTTAGGTTAAAATACTAATTAAGCACAATCCATCACTATTAATTATCTAAAGGCTGTGAAACTCGGGCAGAGTAAGTCTTGAAGTGGATAGAATTTATAGAAATTTTACTGGAATTTTATGATGTTTATTTCCAGCACTTCGTTTGTAAAGTTGATTATAACCCCAATTGATGTTTTAAATTATCTGTACCTTTCTGTTCAAGGAAATCTCATGAAATCTTGGAAATATTCGTTTTAGGACATAATGGTTACCCTTGAATTTTTTTATAATTTTTAGTTGAGCAAATCAAGTACTTCTTTCACAAATGTTAAAAAGGGGTTATATGCTTTGAAAATTATTTAGGGATGATTTTATTAATGAAAAATTATGAAACTGGGTCAGTGCTATTTTTAAGCCTTTATCTGCATATTATAAATTATTTATAATTTTTGGAAAAAATATTCTCTGTACTTAATTCATAAATAATGGAAGATAGTAAATATTGCTAAAATAGTTTTGTTGCCCTTTTGTTGATAGAAAAATTATGATATTTTGGATTTACCCTATTGAGATAACCTACTATTTATCATAAATTTGTCTGGACATCTTGCATGAGAACTTAGGGTAGTTCATGTTCAAACCGGTAGCCCTTGGGATTTTCGAAAAAATTAATTAAATGCCAGATAAATTAGGAAAATTACCACATTCTGGATTTAGGCTAATTATATCAGGATAAGTCTCCAGTAAATAATTTAGGGCATTTGGATGAGTTTTGGGGATCATTGCATAACTGGTTCGACTTATAGTCTAGGTTGGTCTGCATATAGCAAATTTGTGAATTGCAATAGGACATGTCTGAGAAAGTCATTGGAGTTAGTCATTTTGTCTGGGTTGATAATTGTGGATGGTATCACAATAGGATGATATGAAGAGTAGAGAGAAGTAGTGATAGCTGGAGTTAAGAGGTGCTCGGGTTCGACGAAAGATCGTCTTTCCCGAAGAGAGGAAGGTTAAAAATCACCCTAGGATAATCTATCGTAATATGAGAAGGGAATGGGTAAAGGGGATCAACCAATAATAATAAGTGCCTTGCGAAAGGGAACGATGAGCTTCAGCTACCATCATAGTTCCTAGTGCCCTTTGAGAGCCCTTCACGGGGAATACCGGGGGCAGTCCTGGGTTAACGTAAACTGTAATAACAAACTGACAAGAGTAACTTAGTAATTAGTGCTGCACCTTTCAGAAACACTGTTGGCACAGGAAGATTGATGAGAGCTTCGGCTCGGTTGGTTAAGAGACGGACGGGATGGTCCGGGGAGCTTCGGCTCGGTTGGTTAAGAGACGGACGTTTTGGGCCGGGGAGCTTCGGCTCGGTTTTTGTGTGTTCACGATTAAATTTGCATGTGCATAAAAGTAATGAAAATTAAGGTGGTGGGTCTTTGGTATTGGAGGGTCGATGCACCGACGCCAATACGTTGACTCGGCAAGTATGATTAGCACTTCGCCAATAGAAGTCCAGTACGCCAGCCGACAAGAGTACGCAGGCGTCCGCTTAGTGCACCAAGCGTTGAGGCGTACGATAGGTCTGACCGGTAGTGCTTTACTGGTTTAGAGGTGGGCGAGGCCCAACCCACCGCTTCCGTCTGCCACTACGGAGGTATCCTGGGAGGTAACGGCTCCGAAAGGGGGAACTAAAGGTCTGTGTGCACTGAGTCGGGTGTGTGAGTTGCACTTGCATGATTCATCATACCCACTTGCATGTCATAGCATAATCGATTCATTTAACCCTGACACCTAAAGTATAAGTGGTTTGGGACGCTTATACATTAGGACCTGCAAAACGACCCCTTAGTCTATAAGCTTGTATGGGCAAGTTTATAAATTAAGGTTAATTTCAATATAAATATATGCTTCTGTTTGATAACCGACACCCCAACGTATAAGTGGTATGGGACACTCTATACGATGGGAGCCTTGCAGAAGATCCCTTGGCTTATGCGCTTTCACACATAAGTTAAGGTTACCTTTCCTACTTTCTGTTTCTGTCATATTTATTATAGAATTGCTAGATTAGTTCTGCTGCCATCTGTTTCTTGATTAAATCTCCACCTTCATGTCCTTCCCTTTCTTCCTCTCCACTCGGTACCTAGGAGCCATGGGGGAAGGGGTAGGGGATGATAGGGCTTAGTCTTTATGACTAACAGTTTTCGAACCACATCATTTAGGGGATCGCGGAGCCCAGCATGGAGGAGCAGCCCCAGAGGCCAGTGCGCTTGGAGATGGGGCAGTCTAGCTCCGGAGTTCATACAGCCGGGACCGTGAGTCTCGACCCTGAGTAGTTTCTGTTTTTGCTTTCGCATGAGAGATTGTAGTGAGGACATGATATACTGGGCATAAGCCCGCATTTATAGTACTCTGATTATTGTTATTCTATGGACACTCCCTTCGTGGAGATTTTATTCTATATATGTGATTTACTTTTAGTGGACTTGCTCTTACTTCAATTGTTGTGCTACCTTTCTGTGATCGAATTTGGCCGGCAGAATCGGCGCCTTGTGGTGATGACCCTTCAGGACGTGAAGGTGTCACCGCAAAGCGGCGATTCTGGGCCTAAGACCCCGGGTTTTAAAAAGAAAAAAAGGGGGTCTTACAGATGGTACCCTAAAAATTCATCTAGAAAACTCATTAGTGAAAAACCGACGGCTGAGTTAACAAGCGCATCGATTCGAGGAAAAGGATAACAATCCTTAGGGCATGCTTTATTTAAAAGAGAAAAGTCCACACACATCCTCCATTTTACCTCTCCCTTTTTTACCATTACAACATTACACACCCACCCCAGATAGTTTCTTGCAGATATGAATCCAACCTCGAGCAGCTTCTCCACATCTTTCCTTGATGGGCTCGACCATCTTGGTGGCGATGGCTCTCTTCTTTTGTTATATCTGACGAGCATTGGGGTCGAGGTTGAGATGGTGGCATGCCACGTCCGCATCGACTCCTTGCATGCCAGTTGCGCTCTAGGTGAAGATGTTAATGTTCCTCTGCACGCACGTCCTGATCTCCTCCTGATCCTCGGGACTGAGCTCCCCACAGACCTTTATATTCTCTTTTATCCATTCCTTGGTGAGAATCTCCATCTCCCGCACCTCTATGACCTCCTTCAGACTTTATGGCTCTTCCTCTTTCTCCTGCTCCCTCAAAATCTCCTCATGTTCTCTATCTTCACGTTCTACGGCCTCGCGCTCCACAACGGCCACAGACACCTCCCTCAGAAACTTCTCTACCTCATCATCAGTTCGGACCCCTCCTAACAGTGATCCTCCTTTCTTCTCTGGCCAAGGTTCCCTCCTAGATGACCTCCCTACTTCCTTTATCTTTCTTTTTTCCTTTCCTTCCCCCTTTATTTGCTCCTGCCCCTTCCACTTCCATCTCTCCTTCCTTCTCTCCTCCCTTTTCCGGCTCCACCGCAATGCCTCTCTCCATCCCCACTTCTTCTTCCTACTCATCTACCTCCATCTCTCCCTCCTTCTCTCCTGCCATTTCCGACTCCACCGCAATGCCTCTCCCTATCTCCACTTCTTCTTCCTCCTCCTCTACCTCCATCTCTCCCTCCTTCTCTCTTGCAGCTTCCCCGACCCCGTGCTCCCATCGTTCCATCCTATTCTACATTTCCTCGGCCTCTCCTTGCTAAGAAATGATATTTATCGTCGTCAAATAGAACTCCCTGGCTGCCTTCGGATCTCCTCACACTTTGATTTGGGTCCCTCCGACATTTAGTTTCAGGCTGAAAGATAGGGTAAGCTCTGAAAACTCTAGAGGGGGGGGGGGGGGTTAATAGAGTTATTGAAACCTTTTTGAAATTTTTGTTGTATTAAAGAATCTTTAATAAAAAAAGTTACTGTACTATAAGTGTATAAGTGTACAGGTGCAGCAGATAAACTAGAGATATATATCTAATCTACAAAACACATATGTATCACAGCAAACACAGACAACACAAGAATTTTATAGTGGTTCCCCAAACTTGGGTACATCCACTCTTCTTCCACCCTAGGTAGGAGTCCACTATAGGTTTTGATCAGGTGACTGCCACCAATGAGCTTTTGACCCGGTGCTCAAAAACCAACTCTCAAGTCTTTTGGAAGGATACTTGCAACCAGAATAATTTTGAAGGGAATTAAAACCCTGTACAGAGATGGAGAAGAGAGTTTGATGAAAGCCTTCTTTTCTCAAAACACAGTGAGAAGACTATGTGGATTTGTTGTTGTTGATGACAAAGCTCCCCCTGAGATCTTGAATGGTTCAGGAGTGGACGCTTTGTATAAGGGTGAGTAGGCCTTGACTGATTTGAATGTTGCTATCACTTGAGATCCCTGAAAACAAAGAAGGAGAGGAAGAAAGACTCTTGATTGTGATGGTTATTCTTTCTTCTTCTCTTGAGAGCAGTCAAATTTTCTGAGAGATCTTTTCTCTGCACTTTTGTATGTTTTATTTTCTGTAACTCTATTGTTGATGGATTGCCGTTTCTGTGTATATGTTGTCTCTGTTGTTGTTTTCTAAACAGGGAGATGTATATCAGACAGCTGCAACTTCGTCGAAATTCAAAAACTCTGCAATAAATGTTCAGCCGAAATCTTGGGAACGAAAAATGGCAAAAATGCTGTCAATTATTCTATTCTATGTCTGTCCCGAGATATAAGCAATTAATTCCATGGGGGATATTAGAAATCAATGATGCCAGTAATGGCTCTATTAAGAGAATATAAGTGCATTGATTTACAAGGGAATTAATAGCCTATAATAGATATAAAGTGATGAGACAGAAAGAGAAAGAGTAAATTACAAAATGTCTTACAGTTTTCGTCGACCTCTGATCAGCTTTCGTCGACCTGTAATTTCGTCGACCTTAGCTCTGCGAACAACTGCATTACATAAACTGAATGATTCTGTGCTCTGAGTTCGTTGACCTGAGATCAGCTTTGGCTTTGAGTGAATTATGTGGCTGAGTCCATTATGGAGCTGAGTGATCTTTGGCGTTGAGAGATGAAGTATTAGTTGGCCTAAGAACAGAGATCGTCGAACTCAGTTCAGACATTTTATCTCTGAGTTAGTTCAGCTGAGTACGACTATCTTTGACCTGAGATCGACGAACGTAGATCCCTTTTTCTAAATCTTGATTTCTCTAAGTCTTGAGTCTATGATAGTGATAGAGGCTGGTCCTTTGTACTGTTGACTCTAAGGACATGACCTAAACTCTAGAAATACATAAAATGTTACCCTTCTATACAACATGGGTCACAACCTAAGAAGAGAACCTAGCCCAAATCACCTATGGGTTCCAACAATCTCCCCCTATTTGGGTGAGGTTACTTCCAAACAAAAAAAAGATAAAGATCACAAGACAAAATAAAGTAAACATAGCATGAAAACTGAGATAACTGATAGAATAAATAAGCTATCAGTACCTTTATAAAGCTATGTACCCAGATTGTTCACAGAAAACACAGAAAATAAATCATTTAAATGTTCTTGTGAGAATCAAAAGACTTAGCAAATTTGATTGTCCTGTTTGGATCTTGAGCTTGCTTCATAGTCATGGTCATATCAGCATCCCCAAGAGTCTTTTGAGAGGAGGTTCTTGGAACCACAGCTTCAGGATGTAAACTCATGTATTCATCAACATTGAATAGTTTCCCTACTTAATATCTTTCAAACTCTTTCTTTCTGTAGCTTGACATGGTAGAGAACTGAGAAGGATCTTGGCCTTTTTCTCTTGCTTTCCTTATTTGAGAAAGAGCCACAGATTCCTTGAATCTATCCATTCTTGTAGTTGGACTAGCTTCTGGATCATAAGCTGGAATTGGAGGTTCTTCAGGGTTATTAGCTTTGTCAGGAGATGAAGGAGGGGAAAATGTTGGCTGGGGAGCTGACTACTGAGCACTGTAAGAATTTCTAGAGTACATATGATGTTATGTTGATACTGACTACCTCTAGAAGATTGAGTTGGTCTTCCTTGCCTTTGATATGTTTTAGTAAGAGTAGGCTTAGAGAATGCTTTTGAACTTTGAGATAAGATTTCTGAGGCTCCTGCAGTTGGAGGAGAAGGAGGAGGAGGAGGGTTCCTTTTGAATTTCTGAGATGGAGAAGAGTATCTTCTGCTTTTCTTTCTACACTTTTGTTCATTCTTGGATAACCACATCCAAGCTGGCATACCCTTATAAGGAGTTATGTTTTGCAGAATGTAGTATGGAATATCATTTGTAGACTTAGGTTTTTGAGCAGGAGGAGGAGGTGCTTTCCTTTTCTTGGAGATTTGCTTTCTTTTTGGAGCATCATCAAAATCATCATCATCATCACTCTCATCATAAGAAGACAAAGGATTTTCATACATAGCATCAATATGACTTAACACATCTTGGGAAATCTCTTTACTAGCTGGAGTGAGAACAACTTCAGCTTCAGCTGCTTCAGCTTCCATAGCCATATCCTGATTTATCAGATCATCTAGATTAGGAATGGGGTTGTCATCCATAATATAAGTTGGCACAGGAGGGCTAGATCTTTGTTCATATAATACTACTGGAAGAGCTATCTGACTTTTCTTTATAATATCTAATACTTCTGAACTTGCAGGGGAGGTGTAGCACACAATTGCTCTTGATGATTGAGTGGGAAAGGAGAGGCAAAAATGAATATAAGATCCAAAAATTTTCAGCATAGTATGTAGGTTTATTTTTTATTTAATAAAGTAGACTCTTCCAGGCAGAACTCTTGGCAAGCTGGTCTCTTGAGCATTGGATACTACAATATCTGTACATTGATTATCTACATCTTCTACTGAGTTAGTTATCTCTATATCATCTGATTCCATATCAGTATCAAGAAAATTTTGAAAATCTATTTCCATGTTAACATTTGTTCCTGCTGCTGCTGGTTCTGCTGTTGCTGCTTCATCATTAAGTATCTCACCCTGCCTTATTTCAGGAGGGACTAAATCCAGACCCCCAGATGAAGAGAGGGTAGAGGTGAGGGTAAAGAGGGTACCAATTTGAGCAGAGAGAGATGATATGGAGATAGCCAGAGGGGAAATAGACTCTGCAATGATGGTTTGGAGGATAGGCTTGAGGAGCTCAAGAAGTGGCTGGATGATGGAGGGATTCAAAGATGTAGAGGAAGATGTTTGGGCAGGAGGTGGTTGAGAAGGGATAGAGGTAGTGATGATAGTTGTTGGAGGAGATGGTTGATTGGAAGTGTATGGAAGGGGTTCTTGTTGAGGAGATTGTTGAGGAGAAGGAGTGTTCAGAGGAGATGAAAGTAAATTGAAAGATGGGATTGAAGAGAGAGTGGAGAGGGGGATATCAACAAGATGAGATGGAAAATGAGATTTGGGAGGAGTAGGGATGGATGTATCAGGCCTAGGAGATGGAGGATTGGATGGAATATGTGTAGGGGAAGAAGGAATTGGATATGCTGGTGGTGTAGGGGTATGTATTAAAATAGAAGTGGAGGATGGGGTTTGCTAAACTTGAGGTTGAGATGGAGCTTGAGAATAAGGAGGAGGTGGATGGGTGGAAGGAATCTCTTCAGAGGGATGAGGAGTGGCTGATGCAGCCCTTGTACTTTCAGAAGATTTAGAGGAAGAGGACTTGCCCTTAGATGGCTTTATGATAATCCTCTCCCATTTGCCAAAGAGGGCAGATGCGAGCTTCTTAGATGCATTAATGCATGTTTTCTGAGATAGCAGTAGTTCATTGGCCTTGTCTTTCAGAAATAGGCCCAAGATTCTTCCATTGCAAACCTCCTTTTTGCTATTCTTTTTCCTGATTAGATCAAAGAAGATCTGCGGCCAGTTCACATTCTTCTTACTGACCAATGCAGCCATAACAAGGAACTGTTGCCTGGAAATATAGTCATGTGTTGTATGCTTAGCAAACAGAACCTTCCCAATGACATCCGCAAGAAATTTATATGCCAGGGAGAAATTTTTCTTAAACAGTTTGTTAGGGTTTTCACCGAAGTGATCCATAACAGTCAGCATATCCTCATATTCATTATCGTCCATTTCTAGATCATCTTCTCCAGTTTTCAAATTGAAAATTTCAGGGATAACTGAGGGAGAAAGAATCACCTGATTACCACTGACAGTCCCAATAATTTCAGTCTCTGTTGAAGAAGAAGAGCCAACCCATTCCTTGATTTTCGTCATAGGAATCCTGATTCTTTTATTCATGAACTGCTTCAGATTTTGTTCCTCAAATAGCTATAGAATATCTATTAAAATTTGATCTGACTGTTGGAAAGAGTCAAAATCAATATCGAAACCATGATCAAACTTCATGCCGGTTGATCCAGTAGCGGCCATTTGTGACGTTAAGATCGAATGAGGGAGAGAAAGAGCACACCTGCAAGAGAAAACACAAGATCAAGTGTAGGAGGGGAATTCTGAAAGTGCGGGATTGAGGTCGAAGAAGAAAGCCTTAATAAAGGTTTTCGAAATATGAATCGCCAATCTCAATCCGATAATAACACAAGATTCTTCGATCTCAAGTCGACGAAAAATTGCATTCAGGTGAAATTCGTCGATCTAAGAATGAAGAGAGGGAATGTTTTCATCGTTCGTAGAAAACTTTAAGAGATAGAATTCGTCATTCTCTGGTCGATGAATGCGCTCAACTAAGAGATTTCGTCGATCTATGGTCAACGAAAAGTCTTCAAGAACATTTATTAGTTCGTCGAACTTAGGTCGACGAACAGAAGCAATTCTTTGACCACAGACAGAGCATTAGATTAAGTCCTGACCATTTATCATACCAAGCTGATTGATAAAGAACAGATGCTTGGATGAGTCCAATGGCTTAGTGAATATGTCTGCTATTTGCAAATCAGTAGAGATAAATTCAAGTTTAATCTTATGTTTGTCAACACAATCTTTAATGAAATGATGTCTAATGTCTATATCCTTGGTTCTAGAATGCAATACTGGATTTTGTGCAATGGAGATAGCACTTGTATTATCACAAAGAATAGTTGAATTATTTAAGTTGACACCATAATCCAGTAGTTGGTTTTGTATCCACAAGATCTATGAACAGCAACTGCCTGCAGCCATATACTCAGCTTCAGTAGTGGAGGTTGAAACAGTTGTTTGCTTTCTACAGAACCAAGATACAAGTTATTCACCAAGGAACTAACAAGTTACTGAGGTGCTTTTCCTGTCTACTCTACATCTATCATAATAAGCATCAAAAAATCAAGTTAACACAAATGTTAATTCTGTTGAATACCAGAGGCCTAGATCTGGACAACCTTTTATATATCTTAATATCCTTTTTAAGAAAATAAGGTGAGATTCTTTAGAGTTCACCTGGAACCTAGCACAAAGACATGTGGCAAGCATAATGTCTGTTCTGCTTGTTGTTAGATATAATAGGGATACAACAATGGCCCTATACTTGGTATGATCAACTAGTCTTCCAGATTCATCAGCATCTATAACATCATTGGCAGCCACGGGAGTTTTCATGAAGGAGGCATCATTCATCCCAAACTTCTTAATAAGCTCTTTAGCATATTTAGACTGAGAGATGAAGATTCCTTCAGGGGTTTGTTTTACTTGAAGACCATGGAAATATGATAACTCCCCAATGCTACTCATCTCAAACCTTGAGTGCATTAAATCAGAAAATCTTTTACACAGATTTGGATCAGTAGATCCAAATATTATGTCATCTACATATATTTGTACTAATAGAATTTTATCATGATGCAATTTTGTAAAAAGGGTTCTATCAATCATGCCTCTTTAAAAATCATGCTCTAAAAGAAAGCTGGCTAAGGTCTCATAGCAAGCTCTTGGAGCTTGCTTTAAACCATAGAGAGCCTTATGCAATTTAAAAACATAAGAGGGGTGAGTCGAAGAGATAAAACCTGGTGGTTGTTCCACATATACTTCTGCTTTTAGTTCCCCATTGAGAAAGACACTTTTGAAATCCATTTGATATACCTTGAATTTCTTATGAGCAGCATAGGCCAAGAAGATTCTGATGGCTTGAAGCCTTGCAATAGGTGCAAAGGTTTAATCATAATCAATCCCTTCCTCTTGTCTGTATCCTTGAGCAACAATCCTTGCCTTGTTCCTCACAATCACACCTTGGGCATCAAGTTTGTTTCTAAATACCCACTTAGTCCCAATTACTGGATAGCCCTTAGGCCTTGGAACTAAGTCCCAAACTTTACACCTCTCAAATTGGTTGAGTTCCTCTTGCATTGCAATGATCCAGTTTGGATCCTTCTCTGCATCAGATATGGATTGAGGCTCAATTTGAGAGAAAAAGCAGGCAAGCATCACATCAGGGTTGAGTTGATGTCTTGTCTGCACTCCTGCTGATATGTCTCCAATTACTTGAGATCTAGGGTGATCCTTAAGTGTGACAAAATCATTAAGAGAAGTTGGTTCAGCAATAGTTATTTGATTTAATTCCTCTTGTGGAATTGTATCAACTGTTGAAGGAAGTTGGACTGCTTCCACAGTTTCTTCTTCACTTTAAGCTTCTGATAAAGCTTGTTGAGAGGGATGTGATTCAACCTTTGAGGTAAGGTTTAGATCACCCAAGCTCTCACAAAAATTCTGTACCTGCAAATGACTGTTGGTAGAGAAATCTCTCTCCTTGTAAAACATGTTAGATTCATCAAATGTCACATGCATGGATTCTTTAATTTTTAGTGTTGATTTATTAAACACCCTATATGTCTTGCTGACTTGGGAATATCCTAGAAAAATTCCCATTGCAGTCTTAGCTTCAAACTTTCTAAGATGTTTCTTGTCATTATTGTGAATATAGCATATACATCCAAATACTTTAAAATAAGTGATTATAGGTTTCTTCCCTTTGAGTAGTTCATAGGGAGTCTTGAGCTTTAGTTTGTGTATAAGGCTTCTATTCAGGACATAGGTTGCTGTGCTTACATCTTCTTCCCAATATGATAGAGGCATGTAAGCATCTGCAAGCAATGTACCTGCATCTTCAATGAGTGTTATATTCTTCCTTTCAACTACCCCATTTTCTCGAGGAGTTCTGCGAGCTGAGAAGCAGTGTCTTATACCTTCTTTCCTACAGAACTCTAGCATAAGAAGAGACTCAAACTCAGTGCCATGATCACTTCTGATCAATGCAACTTAAGTAGAATACTCAATCTGTATGTTCTTGAGAAAATCTGTAAGAACTTGAAAGGTATCTGACTTTGCTCTCAAAAAGAAAACCCATGTGAATCTGGAGAAGTCATCTACAATAACTAATGTATAAGACTTTCCTCCTAGACTTTGTACAGCAATAGGACCAAAAAGGTCCATATGGAGCAAATACAAAATTCTAAGTGAATCACTCTTATTAATGGATTAGAAACTAGATTTAGTTTGCTTGCCTAGTTGACAATCCCTGTAGAGGCATTCCTTCTTGTAGGGACCAGAAGGTAAACCTCTAACAAGATTGTCCTTAGATAACCTAGCTATATTCTTAAGGTTTACATGACCTAGTCTTTTGTGTCATAAGCTAGTTTGAATGCTAACATAATTGAATAGACAAATTTCAGAATTAGCAGAATAAAAATTCACTAAGTAGATGTTGCCTTGTCTAATTCCTATTAAAACAGTTGTGTTGTTTAGAGAAATAATGCACAAGGAGTTAGTAAAGCTTACTTGATAACCTGTATCATATAGTTGGCTTACTGATATCAGGTTATGCTTTAGACCATTTACATAAGTCACCTTTTTGAATGTGACAGCTCCACAGTTGAAGTCACCATAGCCTTCTATCAATCCAAAGCCTAAATCCCCAAAGATTACTTTAGGTCCAGTCTTGGCTTTATAGTTGATTAGGAATTCTTTGCAACCTGTCATGTATTTAGAGCAACCACTGTCCAGGTACCATATGTTTTGAGTGACAGGGTTCTCTTCTACCCGATCCTCTTTAGAGAGGGATTCTTCATCTTGTGATCCTTTAGAATCTGATCTGTTGCTTCCAGCATCTATTGTCATAAGGCAAACTTCCCTTGCCTTCTTTTCCTCTGTATCATCCTCACTGGAGCTGGAGGAGAATGTTTCATCTTCAGTATCACTCCAGGTTTCAGCCACAAAGCCCTTCTCCTTCTTTTTATATTTGCTAGAGGAGGCCTTGTTGTGCTGATGTCTTCTTGACTCCTTTTCTTGCCTTTTGTCATTCTTTTTAGCTTCTGGACATTCTGAGATAAAATGTCCAGGTTTCCTGGATCCAAAACAGACAACTTATTTAGAAAGGGTCTTATCATACCTGGGTTTATCTTCATTCCTTGAAGGCTTCCTCCTGAAGTCCTTCTTTACCATCTTATAGAATCTCTTAGCAAAGAGACTCATAAGTTCTTCATTAGTTGATAAGCTGGGAGATTCTTCTGCAGCTTTGAGTGCTAAGCTTTGTTGCTTCCTGGTAGGGGTTGAAGCTTTTGGTTCAACTGCAGCTTCTCTTGACTTGAGAAGTTGCTCATAGGATTTGAGCTTTCCAAGAAGAGATTCTATTGATATTTCATCAATGCTTCTAGCTTCTCTGATGGGTCAAATTCTGGAGTCCCATGTGCTAGGAAAGCACATGAGGATATTGTCATTAACCTCAATCAGAATGATTTCTTTATCCAATGTTCTGAGCTCACTTATGATGGAGCTAAGCCTATTGTACATTGCTTCTACAGATTCTGCTTCATCTTTCCTGAAGTTCTCATATTGGGAGATGAGATTTGATCTTCTATCATTGATCTGATCTTCAGAGCCTGCTACCATTTTGTTGAGGGAATCCCAAATGGCTTTGGCAGATGTGCAATCAGCAACCTTTTGAAATAGGTCATCTGACATAGTTTGGGCCAGTATATTCATAGCTCTGGCATCAGCAAACTCTGCCTTCTTATGTGCATCAGCTTGATCTGGAGGAGGTACTACACTGAGATTTACTGAAGTTTAGGTAGAGGCCACTAGAGCTGGTGGTCCTGTCAAGATAGAATTGAAAATATCCTCATCAATAGAGTTCATGTACAGCTTGATTCTTTCCTTCCAGATTCCAAACTTTTGCAAGTTACAAACTGGAGGTCTGGTGCTCACATAATCCTTATTTTGTGCCATGATAACAGTAAATAAAAAATAATCAGAGAGACTACTAAAGCATATTTAGAGTTTATCCTGAGGATCTTGGTTAATCTAGGAGTGAGCCTGTATGATATGATTAACCTTCCTCTGATACCAATTAAAAGATAGGGTAAGCTCTGAAAACTCTAGAGGGGGGTGAATAGAGTTATCGAAACCTTTTTGAAATTTTTGTTGTATTAAAGAATCTTTAATAAAATAAGTTACTATACTATAAGTGTATAAGTGTATAAGTGCAGCAAATAAACTAGAGATATATATCTAATCTACACAACACATATATATCACAGCACAAGCACAAAGAAAAATCACAGCAAACACAGACAACATAAGAATTTTATAATGATTCCCCAAACTTGGGTACATCCACTCTTCTACCACCCTTGGTAGGAATCCACTATAGGTTTTGATCAGGTGACTGCCACCAATGAGCTTTTGACCAGGTGCTCCAAACCAACTCTCAAGTCTTTTGGAAGGAGACTTGCAACCAGAATAATTTTGAAGGGAATTAAAACCCTGTACAGAGTTGGGGAAGAGAGTTTTATGAAAGTATTCTTTTCTCAAAACACAGTGAGAAGACTATGTGGATTTGTTGTTATTGATGACAAAGCTCCCCCTGAGATCTTGAATAGTTCAGGAGTGGAAGCTTTGTAGAAGGGTGAGTAGGCCTTGACTGATTTGAATGTTACTATCACTTGAGATCCCTAAAAACAAAGAAGGAGAGGAAGAAAGACTCTTGATGGTGATGGTTGTTCGTTCTTCTTCTCTTGAGAGCAGTCAAATTTTCTGAGAGATCTTTTCACTGCACTTTTGTATGTTTTCTTTTCTGTAACTCTGTTGTTGATGGATTCCCGTTTCTATGTATATGTTGTCTCTGTTTTTGTTTTCTTAACGGGGAGATGTATATCATACAACTGCAACTTCGTCGAAATTCAAAAACTCTGTAATAAATGTTCAGCCGAAATCTTGGGAACGAAAAACGGCAAGAATGCTGTCAATTATTCTATTCTATGTCTGTCCCGAGATATAAGCAATTAATTCCATGGGGGATATTAGAAATCAATGCTGCCAGTAACAGCTTTATTCAGAGAATATAAGTGCATTGATTTACAAGGGAATTAATAGTCTATAATAGATATAAAGTGATGAGAAAGAAAGAGAAAGAATAAATAACAAAATGTCTTACAGTTTTCGTCGACCTCTGATCAGCTTTCGTCGACCTGTAATTTCATCGACCTGAGCTCTGCGAACAACTACACTGCATAAACTGAATGATTCTGTGCTCTGAGTTCGTTGACCTGAGATCAGCTTTGGCTTTGAGTGAATTATGTCGCTGAGTCCATTATGGCGCTGAGTGATTCTGGTGCTGAGTGATCTTTGGCATTGAGAGATGAATTATTAGTGGGCCTGAGAACAGAGATCGTCGAACTCAGTTCAGACATTTTATCTCTGAGTTAGTTGAGCTGAGTACGACTATCTTCAACCTGAGATCGACGAACGTAGATCCCTTTTTCTAAATCTTGATTTCTCTAATTCTTGAGTCTCTGGCAGTGATGGAGGCTTGTTCTTTTTACTGTTGACTCTAAGGACATGGCCTAAACTCTAGAAATACATAAAATTTGACCCTTCTATACAACATGGGTCACAACCTAAGAAGAGAACCTAGCCCAAATCACCTACGGGGTCCAACACAGGCATTGGTGAAAAGACGATGGGACGCACCTAAAGGCACTTATCAAAGGGCGCCTTAAAATGGCATTGTAACTACTAGGGGAATCCACTATCACGAAGCGGCAATTCCTAGACAGCCCCCCCAGCTCGACTTCATTCCTTTCTCCCGAGAATCCGAACAATGTCCCATCTGCTGCCAACACCCTTCCGGTCTCCACCCTCATCTCATTGAATGCCTTCTTGAAGATGACATTCACTGAATTCCCATTATCGACTAGGATACGTGACACCGTAAAGTTTTCGATGGCAGTCTGGATCACCAGCGCATCACAAAATGGATCTTTGTGGTCCGGCATGTCCTTCCGAGAGAAGGTAATTTTCTCATCCGGGGGAGGTCTTGTGACGTCGAGGCTACGATCCGAAGGTATATGGTATGAAGGCTCACCTTACGGGTGGCCTCAATCCCAACTCCCCCATGGATCACTCTGATACCACCCCAGTCTCCCACATCCGCTCGATCCACATACCAGTCCTCCTCCCCGGTCCCAGCCATCTCCACTATCCGTACTGGTAGCTACTGCTCCCCTGCACCACTAGCTCTCTTCATCTCTAGAAACTCCGGTCAGGTAGCCGTTGCATGACCCTCCTCCTCATGGAAGTCACAATATGATAATACTACCTCCTCCTCCTATCTTCCCTCCTGGTGGTTCCTCCTCCTTCTTGCTCCAGCTCCCGCTCTCCCTCTTTCTCTTCCCCTTCCTCTCCCTCGGCCGATGGCCATAGCATGCTGAGGCGGGGGTAGGAGTTGTCTAGGACCATATCTCCACCCCTACTGGTTGAGTCGTCCTGGTCCTCCCAAATAATTGCTTCCCCCTTCGGGAAAACCTCTTCCTTGCCTTTGAACAGGGCCTCCTGGCTGCCTCCAACCCAACTCTTGATATGTCAGAGCCCTCGGCTACTCCCTCCTCCTTCCTTCTTGCTGTCTTTCCCCTCCTGGCTCTCTCGACTCAGCATCCGTCAATCTCACCAATTTCCTTGCAAACACCGGGTTCGCTACCTCCATTGCTATCTCTTTTGCTACTTTATCCATCAACCATAACGACGCCTTCCGGTTTAGGCTCATTTTGAAGAAACCCTCCCGCAGTCCAATGGTGAAATCCATTTGGAGAGCAAATCTTGACACCTCCTGAATATCCAAGATTTCATCCTGGAATCTGTCTGCGTACTGGGCCAAGGATTAATCTGCCTTCTGCTGGATCAGAAAGACCGACTCGGGGTTCTTCTTCCTTTTCTTCGAGGTTGAGAAACGCAACTGGAAACTTCAACTCAGGTTCTCGAAGCCATAGATCGATCCCATTGGGAGTTGATGAAACTAGTCCCTAGCTTTATCTTTAAAGGTGATGGCGAAAAGACAGCACTTGAATGCGTCCGTCATCGGCCTGATGGAGACCGTATCTTCGAACCATTGCAAGTGCTGGAGAGGGTCGTCTTTTCCCACATAGTAGGTCATTTTGGGCTCCCAGAACCCCTCCAAGACTGGAGCTGAAAGGATCAACTCGTAGAATGGGGATCCTATAGCCATGGGTCTCGCCGCCTCCACTCGCACGACGACGTCTCTCGACGAGACGACACTCGTAGGGCTGGGGAATAACTTCCTACCCTCCAGGTCTTGCCCGCTTCCTTCCACCACTTTATCTTTTCCAGGTCTCCCCCGGGTAATCCTCTCCAACCCTTGTCGAGACGAGCTCGTCCTGATGCACGAGAGCGGGCACCTAGGGTAGAGGAATCGAGCAGTCGCCTAGCTTCGAGATCCCCTGCAACATGTCCATGATGCCCCTGATGGACTCCATGAACTCTTCTCTTCTCACGTATCCTCCCGAGTTTTGGGACCCATATCCTTCGCCGAGATCTCCCGCCATGAAGTAGCTCAATATTCTTCTGTGTATGTTGCGGTCCACGCTCACCACACCATAAAATGTTGAAGACAGAAACCCGACTTCACCTAGAGTTCAGATCTAGAGTTGCAGCTCACACCTACTCTTCCTGAGTTCCTTACTTAACGTGAGTCTCGGGAAATAGAAACAGACCGTGGGCTTCATCTTGGAGGTCCCACCACTTACCTAGAAAAACTAGAAATCCTTCCCCTCCCTAACCAGGGCTGAGCTAGGTGCCTTGGAGGAAGAAGATGAAAGGGGTCAACAACCTCTTCAAGGCACCTTATCGGTCTATTTATAGGCCTCCGAGTTTAACCTGCCAATAACAAAACTGAACCAACCTGAAATTACCAAAATACCCTGAGCTGGGTCTGCCAACAACAAAACTCTGTTGTTCTAAAGGGTTATATGCAGACCACAAAGGGCAAAAGAGTAAAATTACCTGAGACCAAAGAATAAAACCCCTACTTGGGGGTAGGAAAGTAAAAAACAGGCCTTTTTGTTGAACCGGCGCTCGACGAATCGTTCGACCCAGCGTTCGACGAATGTCGAGTCGGCGCTTGACGAACGTCGAGCCTGCGCTCGATAAACGTCGACCCGGTACTCGACGAATGCCGAGCCGACGCTTGACAAAAATGGAATCCAGTGGGCGATAGGTACCCACAGCTCATCTCGTGGGTATCTCGTCTCGCCATAAGAGGCCAGCCTATGCGGCGAGAGCCCTCTCTCCCGCTCCACTGCTCCCCTCTCACTTCTCGAGTTCCCTGCCACGCGAATACTTCACCTTACTTCTAAGGGATCCGCACCTACCGTGAGATCCCGCTCGCCTGGCCTGCTTCTCCCCTCTCTCTTCTCGTGTCTCGCTTTTTAGGAATACCTGAGAGTTACATCTGTGGTCCCACTTGCCTATACAATCTTGTCGCCCTAACACTTTTCCTTGAGTTACCTCCTGCGAGCCCGAGGTTGTACATAGGGTACATCCACTTTCCCCCTTATTCTTCACTAGCAATGTGCTAGATAAGGTTATAGCTACTCCTTTTCAACTCGGATCCAAAGATCCTACAAGCTTAGTTTCTATCAAGAAACCTACACTTAGACCAACTGGTCTTACCTTAGAGATTCCCTCAATCTTCTACCTCAGTCCCCCTCAAGAACCCTACCTCAGGCCCTCTCAATAACCCTACCTCAGTCTTTATAGAATAGTCCTATAACTCAGTGATTTACACAAACCACCTACCTCAGGTCCCCCCCCTAGAACTCTACCTCAGCCATTATAATTCAGGCTTATAATCTCATAGAAAAGAATCTCCTACCCACTCAAATCTCTAAGAGATCTTACAATATAAAGTGATAAAATAAGACACATAAAACAAAAAACCTGTAATCTGATATATCTGTTTACATAGATTCTTTAAATCAGCTACAATTGGATTTCTTCTTGATAGATTTGCAGACTAAAAATTTCCTCCTCTAAATCAGCAATCTTCTTGATGTTGATCGGTGTGAATACCTTGAAGATATTATTGATCAAATATAACTACATCTTCAGATCAACCTAGTAAAATGGATCTGAAGACTTTCGTGAAGACCTTCGTCTTCTTCCCCTTTCTCAAAAATTTTGCCTGGTTAGGACTTGGAAGAAATTAGAATGATAAATTCTGATTGCTTGATTTGATCTGTCGATTGTTCTTTTTGATTCGATTTTGTCGTATTCGTCTTTGAAGGCAGCACTTTCTATTTATAAACTTCGCAGATGGCTTGATTCTGTTTGATGATGTCATCAGCATACATTAAATTCTTCCTTGACCTGTTACTTTTGAAGTACGAGTTTTCTGCAACTGACTTGACAGTTCTGACATGTCTTGACATGTTTGGTGTCAACTCAGCATATTTTGAAACATAGGTGTCGAGATGTTCCACATGTCTCGACACATATGTTGAGATATCTTAGTAGTCTCGACGCATTCTAACTTAGAATAATTTTCATCAGAAGATGAAAGTTTTGAGACAGTTGACTTGTCTCAACACAACCATTATCTGTGTCGACATCTCTTAATATTGCCTTGTGTCGAGACAGTTAGATTGTCTCGACACAATTGTCTGCTATGTCGACATTTTCTGATTATGCCTTGTATCGAGATAGTGAGATTGTCTTGACAAAACTATCTGCTGTGTCGACATCTTCTGATTCTGCCTTGTATCGTGACAGTGAGATTGTCTGGACACAATCTATCTGCTGTGTCGATAATTATGCTTAACATGCATTATGTCGAGACAGTTGGTTTGTCTCGACACAATTTTACTCAAAATAATTCTCCTCTTTATTTTGTCAAGTAAGCTAATTTAGTCTTCTAGGTGTTAAGACAACTGACTTTTCTCGACACAGCTTTTGTAGAGGTGTTGACACAATTGAACTGTGTCGAAACATTTATGCTTAGATAAATTTCTTCACTTTAAATCCTGCACATGTAAACTTAACAAACATCAAATAAAATTTTGTGTAAATCATTGAGTTGACAAGGGGCTTCTCCAAATCAGGTACACAATTCCCAATGTATCCAACAATCTCCCCATATTTGGAGAAGTCATAAAACCAATTCAATGATATACACCATGATACCAAAATATGATGTAAAAGATTTAGCATGGCAATAGATTATATTAAGACAACAAAAATAGAAAGCTAGTGAACATTTTTATTTCATTTAACAAAATTTAACCAATCCAAGGATTACAATGTCATAACAGAAATTACATAATTCCTAGACAATAAAAAATAATCTAAGATTGATCTGGCTCCTTAATGACATTGCCATTTCCTGATTGAATTTTGGCTTTAAGTTCTGGTATACTATCATCATCTACCTTCTTGCCTTTTTTTCATGATATTGGAAAGCTGTTCATCCTTAAGTCTTTGTCTTTCAAAGTAATGGAAGGACTTGTGGAAATATTTGCTTGGTTCAACAACAGTAGTTTGAATCACCCCATCCTTCTGATCTTTTCTGAATTTATAGATAACATCTTGTTTGTTGAGATGCTTACTCCATTCCTGCTCAGTGTACCACTTTCCCTTATCATATCTATTAGTGTTAATTGCATGTCAAGCAGTGAGTATAATATTTCTAGAGGTTGGACTCCACTGCTCAATATTAGGCCTAGCCTCGTCCTATTCTCTAAATCTTTTCTTAGACATTTGGACTTCTTTTTTCCTTCAACAGGGCATCATCAGTCATCTCCACCACTTCACAAACAACATCAAGAGCATTAGGTGGTGGACTATACATGGTCTGGACTAAACTTTTAATATCCTGAAAGTGCGGTGGAGGATATATTATCTGTTCTGCAACTGGAGGAATTCCTTCCAACTGAGCTGGTTGGAAGCCAGACTCAGTTGTATGATCATCATAACATTGTGGGGGGTAGCCAAGAGTAGCTCTGATGCTATTGGAAGTCCACTTAGCATTATAAGAGTTGGCTTTTATCAAAACCCTCTCCCCCTTTATGACTTCTCTTTCAATATGATCTCTTAAAACATCCTTCTGAAATCTGACTTGATCAACCACATGATGAGTCCTAGTGGTGTAATAAGTTTTAAATTTCTTAATCTGATAAGTGATACCTTTTTCTGAATCCATTTTGGCTGTACTTAGAGAAGATGATTGAGGGGTTGGCTGCAGTAGCAACTGATGTATAGGTAATCTTTTCTTCCAAAGCTTTTGTTTGTTCAGTAAGCTTTGTTAGTGATATTTCATGCATTCTATGAGATTTTTATTTAATCTCTGTTGATTTTCCAGAACAAAGCCTTGTTGTACTGCAGTTTCTGCTAAAGTCTTCTTTGACTCTTCTTGCTGTTTTGCATGGTAGACCACATCATTTGCACCTTTTTCAAAGAAGTTTGTCATGTCTTGTTTTAGTAAATTTACTTCAAATCTAATGGATTTTATTTCTTGGGCCAGCTATAACTATAAGTCCTTTTTACTTTCATCCACATATTTTTCAAGATCTGTTATGTGTTATCTAACATTATCTATAGCTGAACTAAGAGTGAACTGAAATCCACAACAGGAGAAGGAGATGGTTTTCTTGACTGTATTGCCTTCTTATAGCTCTGACTTCTCCTTTTTTGTTTAGTTATCTTTCTTTGCTATATCTGGGATTCTTCTTCCTCATCTGATTCAGATGAACTGACAATGGTAACAGATTGTTACTGTTCTACACTTCCAGACCTAGGGGACTTGGCTGCTTGCTCCCCCTCAACTCATGCATCATTTTGATCAAGCTTTTGATCTTCTAAGGTAGTCTCATGTTGTTGATCTTCAACAGTAGGAATGTGGTCCTAAGGAGGAGCAGTTATCTCCCCATAGATGGTAGCTTCCACTCCTAGTGGGATTTCTTCCACAATCTCCTTACATACTTCTAACTCAATATCAAGCATATACTCATCTTGTTCCTCATTCACATTGTTTATCACATCTATATTTAGTTCATGGAGAACATCCTTTACAATGTCATTGACAGTTTCACTATCTAAGATAATAGGTTCATTCAGGTTTGTCTCGGCAATTTGGTCTACTATGGGTTCAATCTCCCCCTGCACCTGATGCCTTATTTCAAGTGAGGTCCTTGGAGGAATGTTTGTATCTGGAGCATCACATTGATCTGAACTAGAACTTCCTGGAATTTCAGTATCACTGGAGGATTTGCCTTCCACCACCACTGCCTTTTTCTTCTTCTCTTTCTTCTGTTCAACTACAGAAGGCTCTCTGGAAATAACTCTATCCAATCTTGAAAAAATCCTCATATCCATTTATCTCATATGATTTATCTTTTTACCTAATTTTTGATTTAGGTGTGTAGGAATGGCTGTAAATAAATACAAACATAGGCTTCATTTGGTTCGGCGGTGGCGGATCGATCCGGCGGGTGGAAACGGAGTGTTCGAACCGGAGGGGGGAGGCGGCTGCTCCAAACGAAGCTTTTTCGGGCATTTCTCAAGGCGGGCGAGTGGAAACGGAGCAAACGCCACCGGAGGTTCATTTGTTTACCCTCCTTCCGGCGGCGTTTGCCCAAAACGGAGTATCAAAACGCCCAAACAAATAGAGCCTTAGTATCCTGCCCATGTTGAGCTTCTTGATACTCTCAGAAATCTAGTCAAATAATAAACTACTCCAGTCAGTTTTAATTTTGAAGATTATTCTTGTCATAAGCTCGAACATGTAAGCAGAAATTTTTTCATGTGCCCCTGTCTTACACAGCAACACCTTTCCAATGATTTCTGGCAGAAATTTACCTTAGGTATTCATACCCTTCGGATTCAGAGAACTTCCCATCTTTTTGACTAAATCCAATCCACACCATATCGGTCCTGTTATAGTCTTGGTTGAATCTACTGCATCCTCTTGATTGATTTGAGTTATATGAAATACCTTAGCCAGTCTATTGCTTGTGATTTTAACTTTTGTCCCATTCACAGTGGATTTAATCTTTGTTGAACTGGAATCTAATGTTGCATTGGTGAAGAATTCTAGTACCTCCCGTTTCCAGATGCGTGTAGGTTCTGACAGTAGATATTCAAGGCCTGCTTCTTAGATTAGGACAATGACATTCCTAATCTCTTCTTCAGCGGAGGCAAATCCATTTTGCACAAGTTCGTATCCTTCATTGATGTTTTCATCGTTCTTTGGAGCCAATGATGTTGTCGTTCTTGATTTCGTCGAACGGAATGAGTGACGAATATAAAATAATGGGAATTCGAGGTCTCGACACTTAGCAAGAGATCAAGAAGTCGTAGTAGATTCCTACACTCAATTAGCTTAATATAGGCAAATCGTCCTAGAAGGCGAAAGGGCGCGCTGCATATAGGCTTATTCTAAATTTAGGAAAATACCTAGAGTCGACACAAGGGAATTGTTGACTGTCAAGATGTGTCGACTTGAGTCGACACACCTATATGTGTCTCGATATGTAGTGTCGACACTCTTTCATGAGTCTCGACACAAGACTATATATAGTGTCGACATACATAAATTGTGTCTCGACACAATTATTACTTAGTCAAAATTCTGTTTTCAGAACTGTTACTTTCTATTATTTGAGATGTTTATATCTAATAGAGTAAGATGTGTTTTTGACTATTATTTAATAATTTTTTTAATTATTCTTATTTTAGCTACTCAAGATTTAACATCCCAAGTTCAAAATTAAAGAAATTGAATTTCCCTTCTTCCAGTGGTTTGGTAAATATGTCAGCAATTGTTTATTTGTAGGAACAAATTATAAGCTAATATCTTTATTTTCTACATGCTGCCTAATGAAGTGATATATATTTTCTATATACTTTGTTCTACTATGAGACACGAGGTTGTTTATAATAGAAATATCACTTGTAGAATCACAGAATTAGGGAGTTTCTCTTAGCTTTAACTTATAGTCTTGTAGCTGATGTTGAATCCAAAGAAGTTGAGCACAGCAACTTCCAACTAAATTATATTCAGATTCAGTTGTTGATATTGCCACACTTGTCTCCTTTTTGCTACTCCATAAAACCATCCTTCTTCCAAGAAATTGACATGTCCCTGATGTGCTTTTCCTGTCTTCTTTGCATCCTACATAATCTGCATCTGAAAAGCCAATCAGTTCAAAATCACTCTTCCTTGGATACCAAAGGCCAAGATTAGGTGTGCCCTTTAGATATCTCAATATACTTTTGATTGATGTATAATAAGATTCTTTAGGGCATGCTTGATACTTGGCACAGATGCAAGTGACATACATTATATCAAGTCTACTGGCTGTTAGATAAAGCAGTGATCCAACTATGACCCTATACAAGGTTATATCAACTGGCTTGCCGTCAATATCCTTGTCTAAAGACATAGTGGATCCCATAGGAGTTCTCATTGAAGTGGCAGTTTCCATGTCATACTTCTTGATTAACTCCTTGATGAACTTACACTAATTAATGAAAAGTCCATCTATAGTTTGTTTAACTTGGAGACCCAAGAAAAACTTGAGTTCACCCATGCTACTCATCTCAAACTTACTTTGCATTTATTTGGCAAACTTAGTGCAAAGTGAATCATCAGTAGAACTAAATATAATGTCATCTACATATATTTGTGTCAGGATGGTATTGCCTTTGTCTTATCTTAGGAATAGTGTATTGTCTATTTTCCCTCTTGAGAATTTATTCTCTAGAAGGAACTCAAACAGAGTCTCATACCAAGCCCTTGGTGCTTGTTTTAGACCATAGGTAGCCCTTAAAAGCAAATAAACATGAGTTGGTTTAGTTGAATTAACAAAACCTGATGGTTGATCTACAGAGACTCTTTCTTTGAGGTTGCCATTTAGGAAGGCCGACATAACATTCATTTGGTAAACTTTGAATAGGCTGCATATGCTATGAAGAGTCTTATAGATTCCAACCTAGCCACTAGTGCAAATGTTTGATCAAAGTCTATTGCCTCTTCTTGTCTATATCCCTTTACAACCCGTCTAGCTTTGTTTCTTATTATTACACCATTCTTATCTAGTTTTGTTGGAACCCTTGTTTGGATTTGTTCTAGGTTCACTCTTAGGATGTCTTGACCCCCTTGTATAGTTAGGGTCTCTGTCTAAGTATTAGTTAGGTTCCCTCTAGGTCAGGTTTTGTGCAGACCAGCATTGCAGTGGACTCAGACTCAGATTCAGATAAATGTTTAGGACTATTTATATCAGTTCGACTATAGTCGAACTCAGCTCGACGATCGTCGATCTCCCATCGATGATCTCAGAGTCTTCTACTCTGAACTGAGCTTGACAATCTACGAGCTCAGGTCGACGATTTCGTTTTTCTCAGCAGTAATCTCAGTTCTACGATAGCCATTCTCTGGTCGACGATCTCTTAACTCAGTTCGACGATCTCTGAACCCAGCTCTATGATTCTATACTACTTTCAGTTCTTCAGAACGGTCAGAGTTATTTATTTTGATTATGATAAAGTTTTTCAAGACAGATATATTCTGATAATTAATGTTGATTCTCTCAAGGCTGATAGTCGTATTCTTGAAGCATTAATTATGGTATTCAAAGAATATTTTATCAAGACAGTTATGGTAATGCATTTATGATTGCCAGCAATATCTAGCCGTTAGGACTCCTCAATTCTTGCAGAGAATTATGTTTTGTCTTGGGAATTCAAATTGACGCCGTTTTTCTTCATTCTAACAAAATATATATCTTAAAAAGACTACAAGAAAAAGATAGTAATAGTCAATCAGTAGTCAGAGAAGAATATTGCTCTCAAAGGATCTTGCATGTTTTGCTGAAAAGAAGAAGAAGAAGAACCTTTTCAAAAAAACTCTTTCCAGTCTTGTTCCTTCTTCAGTCTTCAAAGATTTACAGAGAGCCAAAAATCTATAACAGTTCAAAGGCTCAAAAGGCTCTGCAATATATTTTGAAGACCTACACCCAGGGCCAAGTTTTCCTCTTCCTGAATATATACACCATCTCAGGGGAGCTTGGAAACTAAACTTTAATCCACACAGTCTTCTCATTTGCCCGAGAAAGAGAAGATTTCCAATCATTCTTGTTTCTTTTACCTCCATCTGTACAGGGTTATCTCTCCCTTCAAAAGTGAACACTTGTGGTCATAGGGCACCTGATCAAAAACCTATTTGATTTTGAGCTCTTGATCAAAAGCTCAAAGGGTCTCTAGATCTACCTGCAGCAGATCTTATGGTGATAGGGCACCTGATCAAAAACCTAAGTGGATTCCTACCTGGGTGGTAGAAGAGTGGATGTACCCAGATTTGGGGAACCACTATAAATTTTCTTGTGTCATCTGGTAGTTGTGTGATTTCTTTGTGTGCTGTGTTATGCTGTGGTAGTCAAGCCTATTTTACTTCACTAGTTATAGTTATCAATATTTTAATTCCGCAATAAATCTAAACAATTTTTTAAATACTCTATTCACCCCCCCCCCTCTAGAGTAAATCCTATCTATCCCTCTCTTTCTATTGGTATCATAGGGTGTGTTTTTAAGGTTGTACAGGTTAACACCTGAACCTAAGATCTCTGATAGATATTTTTTTCTCTATTTCTTTTACCATGACACAATATAAGGACTTTGCAAGCACCAGACCTCCAGTTTGCAACTTGCAAAAGTTTGGAATCTGGAAGGCAAGAATCAGACTTTATATAAATTCAATTGATGAAGACATTTATGCTTCTATCTTAATATAAGTACCTCCACCACCAGCTGCCACTCCAAGTACTTCCACAAATATGACTGCAGTACCACCTCAAGACTGCAATGATACATACAAGAAAGCATAGATTACTGATGCAAAAGCCATGAATATACTGGCACAAATAATGTCTGATGACATATTTTAGAAAGTAGCTGAAATTGAATTAGCTAAGGCCATCTGGGACTCATTAAACCAGATGGTTGTAGGATCAACAGATGAAAGGAAGGACAGGATAGCTCATCTAATCTCCTAGTTTGAGAATTTTAAAAAGGAAGAAACTGAGGAAGTTTTTGAGATGTACAACAGACTCAGTATCATTGTTAATGAACTGAAAAAACTTGACAAGGACATCTCAGTCACAGAAAAAAATGACAAGATTATCATGTGCTTCCCCGGCTCATGGGACTCTAGAATCTGTCCTATCCGAGAGACAAGAAGCACACATGAGATGACTACTGAATCAGTCTTAGGAAAGCTGAAATCCTATGAACAGCTGCTAAAGACAAGAGAAGCTGAGCAATAAAAGATTGCTACACCAACAATGAAGGAACGAAATATAGCTTTCAAAGCTTCAGAAGAATCAGAAACCTCTCCATCAAATGAAGAGTTGATGAGTCTCTTTGCAAAGAGATTCTTCAAGATGGGGAGAAAAGAATTCAGAAGGAAATCATCAAGGAGTGATGATAAAACAAGGTATGATAAAACCCCCTCTAAAGAGATTGTCTGTTTTGGTTGCAGGAAAGCTAGACACATTCTTCCAGAATGTACATAAAACAAGCACAAGGAAAGGAGAAAGGAGAAAGACTCCAAGAAGCACTCCAGCAAACCATCCTCCTACAAACATAAAAAGAAGGAGAAAGGGTTTGTTGCAGAAACATGGAGTGACACTGAAGAATCATCTTCCTCCAGTTCCAGTGAGGATGAAGAAGAAGCAAAGGCCAAAGAAATTTGCTTAATGACCATCAATGCTTCAGGACATGTCTCAGAAGAAGAAGAATCTGGAGAATGTTCAGATTGTGATCAGGTATTTGAAGACTTTCACTTTACCTCTGAAGATTTTAAATCAAACTTTAAATCTATGTGTAGTGATCTGATTATATCTGAGAAGGAAATCAAACTTCTCAGAGATAGATAATTTAACTATGACAGTTTAGTATCAGAAAATAAAAAATTGAAAAATTAAATAGACATGTATACTGAACAAATCATTTTTCTGAAAAAGGAATTAAGTAAAGCAAACCAGCTAGAGGAATCACTAAATGGGAGAAGCAAACAACTAGTAGATATTACCAGCACACTTAATGCTAGACTTAACAAAAGTAAGTTAGGATTAGGTGCATCATCTAGTAAACCTCCAATTATTCAAACAAACCATCTCTCAAAACCTATAAAGTTTATTTCAGATAAAGGTAAGAAAAAGAAAGAACAAATTAAAAAGGTTAATAAAGTTTTAAAAGAAGTTGAGAAAAACAATAAACTAAGTCTTAACAAAAATCGTCGAACCAAGATCGAAGATCTTAGCATTATGCATCGAACGACGATCGATGATCGTGGAACCCAGATAATAGCTACTATTACTCTGAGAACCGAGATCGACGATATCAATGCTGGTCGTCGAACGCAGATCGACAATCTCAACCTAAATCGTCGAACCCAAATCTGTATCATCAAAACTATAATTTCAACAGAAACTTTAATAAGAACTCTAAATCTAAAACTTTTCATCCCTTAACTGGATAATCCCACCTAGGAGATTTCATCCCTTAGGTTATAAAAGTCAACCTAAATACTCTTATATTTCAAGTTTTCAGTATGATAAGAAGCCAGGACCCAAGGTTACCTGGGTTCAGAATATATAAGCTATTATTTTGCAGGTGAAGACCTATCCTACCATACAGGATAAATGGTATCTAGACAGTGGGTGGTCCAAGCACATGACAGGAAACGAGGCCAACTTGAATAACTACAAGGCAAAGCTAGTCCAAAGGTTATATTTAAAGACTCAAGCTTTAGTCAGACAGAAGGCTATGGAGAATTCACACTTGGAGCTGTCACATTCAGGAAAGTGGCATATGTAAGTGGCCTGAAACATAACTTGATATCCATAGGTCAGCTATGTGATGCAGGTTATGAGGTATGCTTTACTGGATCCAAATGCAACATTTCTTTAAATAATAGCATTGTGTTATCAGGTATTAGGTTAGGACATATCTATTTAGTTGATTTTAATTCTGCTTGTTCAGAAATCTGTTTGTTTAATCAAGTTAGCAATAATAATACATTGTGGCATAAAAGTCTAGGACATGTAAATCTTATAAACATTACTAGGTTATCTAGGGACAACCTTATTAGAGGATTGCCAACTTGCCCCTACAAGAAGGAAAACCATTGTAAGGCTTGTCAAGTAGGCAAGCAAACAAAAAATTGCTTTAAATAAGTTAATAAGAGTGATTCACCTAGGATCTTGTATCTGCTTCATTTGGACCTTTTTTTACCAATTGATGTACAAAACCTGGGAGGGAAGTTCTGTACATTAGTTATTGTAGATGACTTCTCTAGGTTCTCTTGGGTTTTCTTCTTGAGAAACAAGTCTGATAATTTCAAAGTTCTTACAGACTTTCTAAAATGCATAAAGATTGAGTACTCTACTGAAGTTGCATTGATCAGAAGTGATCATGACACTGAGTTTGAATCTCTTCCTATTCAAGAATTATGTGAGAAGGAAGGTATCAGGCACTACTTCTCTGCTCCCAGAACTCCTCAACAAAATGGGGTAGTTGAAAGTAAAAATAGAACACTCATTGAAGCTGCAGGAAAATTGCTTGTTGATGCTCACATGCCTCTATCCTATTGGGCAGAAGCTGTAAGCACAACAAATTATGTCCTGAATGGAAGTTTGATACACAAACTTAAGGGCAAGACTCTCTATGAATTACTCAAAGGGAAGAAACCTAAAATATATTACTTTAGAATTTTTGGTTGTATCTGTTTTATTCACAACAACAACAAAGATTATCTTAGAAAGTTTGAAGCCAAAGCTACAATGGGAATCTTTCTAGGATATTCCCAAGTTAATAAGGCATATAGGGTTTTCAATAAATCATCCTTGAAAATTGAAGAATCTGTTCATGTTACTTTTGATGAAGCTAATATGTTTTATAAGGAGAAGGAAGCTTCTACCAGTAATTGTTTGCAGGTACCCAATCTATGTGAGAAATTGGATGACTTAAATCTCACCCAAAAAGTGACATCGCATTCCTCTTCACAGATTGATGAAGATAGTGAAGAAGAATCTTTGGAAATTGCTGAAGCTTCTCCAACAGCAAATTTAATTCCACAAGAGGAATTAGTTCATGATGTTGCTGTTGTTGAACAAACTCCACCTCCTGACTATATTACACTTAGAGATCATCCCATATCTCAAGTGATAGGAGATATGTCAGTGGGTGTGAAGATAAGGCACCAACTCAATGAGGATGTGATGCATGTCTGCTTCTTATCTCAAAGTGAGCCCTCATCCATTAAAGATATTGAGCAAGATCCACACTGGATTATTGCAATGCAAGAGGAGCTAAATCAGTTTGAAAGATGCAAAGTTTGGAACTTGGTTCCCAGACCCAAAGGATAGCTAGTTATTGGAACTAAATGTGTCTTCAGAAACAAATTGGATGCTCAAGGTATAGTTGTCAGAAACAAAGCAAGACAAGTGGCACAGGGCTATAGGCAAGAAGAATGTATTGACTATGATCAGACCTTTGCACCTGTTGCAAGGCTTGAAGCTATGAGAATTTTCTTGGCTTATGTTGCTCACAAGAAATTCAAGATATATCAAATGGATGTCAAAAGTGATTTTCTCAATGGGGAACTTAAGGAAGAAGTATATGTGGAACAGCCACCAGGTTTTATCTCTTCAACTCACCCCTCTTATGTTTTCAAATTGCATAAGGCTCTTTGTGGTCTAAAGCAAGCTCCAAGAGCTTGGTATGAAACCCTAGCTAGCTTTCTTTTAGAGCATAAATTTTTTAGAGGCACTGTAGATAGGACTTTATTTGTTAGACATCATCATGATAGGATTCTGTTAGTTCAAGTATATGTTGATGATATAATATGTCGTTCTACTGATTCTAAACTTTGCAAAAGGTTTTCTGACCTTATGCACTCTAAGTTTGAAATGAGTAGCATGGGTGAACTTTCTTACTTTCTTGATCTTCAAGTAAAGTAAGCTCCTAATGGCATCATCATATCCCAGTCCAAATATGCTAAGTAATTAGTAAAAAGGTTTGGGATGGCTGATGCCTCAGCAATGAAGTCACCCATGGCTTCTAATGCAATAATTGATTCTGATGAAAAGGGTAAACCTGTTGATCAGAAAAATTTTAGGGCCATTGTTGGGCCCATACTATATCTTACTGTAAGTAGACCTGATATAATATTTGCAACTTGTCTTTGTGCTAGATTTAAAGTAAACCCTAAAGAATCTCATTTAATTCTTCTCAAGAGAATTTTAAGATATTTAAAGGGTTGTCCTAATCTAGGACTTTGGTATCCCACAGAGTCAAAATTTGAATTAACTTGATATTCTAATGCTGACTATGCTGGATGCAGAGTTGACAGAAAAAACACTTCAGGAACTTGTCAATTCCTGGGTGATAGATTAGTATCCTAGTTTTGCAAGAAACAATCATCTGTGTCTACATCAACTGTAGAAGCCGAATATATAGCAGCTGGGAGTTGCTATTCACAGATCTTGTGGATTCAAAATCAGCTACTGGATTATGGGTACTCTCTCAAAAATTCCACCATATTTTGTGACAGTACCAGTGCCATATCTATTGCACAAAATCCAGTTCTGCATTCTAGGACCAAGCATATAGAAATATGACATCATTTTCTTAGAGATTGTGTTGACAAAAACAAGATTTACCTCAAGTTTATCTCCACTGATTTTCAAAGAGGAGATATTTTTACCAACCCTCTAAATGTGCAAAAACATCTATTCTTTTTGAATCAGCTTGGAATGATAAATGACATGGATTAAGATTGACTTTTGCCTCTATTAAGATGTGGTCAATGATCGTCGAACAGAGATCGACGATCTTCGAACTCATCTTGAGCAAAATTGTCAACCTGAGATTGACGACAGCTCTGTGTGAAGACAAAAATCATCGACCGGAGATCGACGACTTTGCTTCAGTAAATCAATCGTCGACCTAAGCTCAACTATCGATTTTTTTTCGAGATCAGAGACCAAAGATATTATTTGTTAATAAATTAAATCTTTGACCTAAGATCGACGTTTCTTGTTTTATCGTCGGAAAAGATCGTATCTTCATATTCCAAAAAGAAACCCTATATGTAGGTTTCTCGTCGATCTCTATCCCGCGCTTTCTCTTTCTCTTTGCTTTTGATCTCTCTATCTCTCTTGAGTCTACAGGTTTTCCATGGCGATTTCTGCAGCAGTTCTCGCAGCTATGAAGTTTGACACAGGATTCGATGTCAACTTTGACTCATTCAGTCATTGTGATCCCGTTTTTCAGGAAATGTTAAAGTTGTGCGATGATCTGGAATTGAAGAAATTCATGAATACAAGGATAAACCTATCTGTTGCTGAAATTAAAGAATGGGTTTACACTTTCTCTACAAATGTCTCTTCAATGATCGGTTTCGTCTCAGGATAGCAGGTTACTCTAAACCCTTCAACACTTACAGAGATTTATTAGTTAAAAATTGGATCAGATGACCTGGAACAGGATAGTTCAAAATATAGCAGGATGCTATTGGAGATGGGTCATGCCGAGGGCATCCCATCTAAGTTATTAAAGAAAAATTTATCCGTAGGTTTTAAGTTCCTTGCGGATATCGTGGTAAAGGTTCTGCTTGGCAAGCATTCGGCCCATGACAACATCAATAGGCAACAAGTTGCCATCATGTCTGCCATGGTAAATAAGAAGGACATTGATTGGGCCAACTTGTTCCTTGATTTGATTAAGAGGAAGAACAAAAAGAAGGAAGTCTGCTTAGGAAGGAATCTTGGAATCTTCCATCAGAAAATAGCTCCAGAGCTATTGGTTTCTCCAACCATAGCTATTAACTCTAGCAAGAGGTTGGATTCCTCTCTATTCGGGAAGTGGGAGAGGATGATTCAAAAGCCCTCCAGGGCTGGAACCTCCTCCCTTATATTTGAGGACACAAGGGCTGTTGTAATGCCCCCGATTTTCCTGCGATTATTTAATTCTTGCTTGGTGTTACGTCGACGTGTTTTCTTGGCTTGTGTCATCTGTGGAGTGTGGTCTTTACTCCTTAGAATTGAGTGGCCCATTTTGTAGCCTATTTTTAAGATCTCCCTAGCAAGCCGAGTCGTTTTGGGTGACCCAGTGTGGCCTCTCAGGGGATGCTTGTGTTTTGTCTTTGGGTGGGTATAACTAGAGTTCTGTTCATCAAAAGTTAATTTTGACTTCGCCGTTGTGTTCGTAGCGTGGATATTTAGCTACGGTGCGAATTTCGTCGAATTCCGAGGATGTTCGGTTTTCGCGTCATTTTGTATTTAATGAAAAATAAAGCTATTTAATAAATATTATATTAAATAATATTTTTTCTGAAAGGGTGCGGATGCTTGGCGGTTTTGCGTTGTCCTTTTTAGCCTTAATTAATTGATTAGTTAATTAAGATTTAGAGGATGCTATATATAGGATAGTTTAGACTTAAGAGGTAACCGCTCCTATTCATCTTCCCGAAAGACCGAACCAGTCTGCGCATATTCGCGGAAAGCAGAGAAACCACCGGAACTGCTCCCCTTCGGACGCCGATTTCGGGAGCGTTTGTGGACGGAATTCGATTCCGAAAATGGATTTGGATTGCTCTCGCCTAGACCTTCATTCCTACGATTTTTGGCCTTGTGCTTCGTTGCCGGATTTGAGTGTGAGAGTAAGAAAGGCCGACCAAGCTTCGCTGGGAATCGAGGCAAGTAGTGCTCCTAGCCCTTGCCATGTAGAAATTTCTTGCTGTTATCTCTGTTTTCCGTCATTAATGCTTCCAGGTTCTTGTTAAAACCCGATTTAGCCATGACAAATGTTGCTTAAGCACGCTAATCATACTCTTTTCCAGATTTTTCCTTTCAGAAGTTCTTTCTTTTTACATCTTAATTTGAGATTGTTTTAATCCCTGCTCTTAGAACTAGGGTTTGATGTTAAACTTGTAGGATTACATAGTTTCAGTGGCTGCTAAGTCTACTACCAGGTTGTCGATGAATATATAAGCCGAGTTTTGCTTGATTAGGCTCGGGATGGGTAGATTTGGCCTGAGAGTAGAGGTAGCAGCAGCAAGAAATTTTTTCTCCTCTCCTAAGTCTTGTCTAATAAAGAGATTCTGGGCAAAAAGTAGTGGTATGATGTCATAGGATGAGTGTGAGAGTTAATTTTCAAGTTACTGTATTTCAGCGTTGAGAGGTTCGGGAAATGCGAAAGTTTTATTTTTAGCTATGTAGTGTGGCGTTGAGTGAGAAATTCTTCTAAGTCAAGATCGACGGGAATCACTAAGTGATTCTCCCCGACTTTGACGGGAATCGTCAGTGATTCCCGCCGATTCGGCGAGAATCGATCTGCATTCACGCCGATTCGGCGAGAATCGAACTGCCATGACAGTTTAGGCGCTGAGTGAGGTGGGATCACTCAATGTCGCAGCCCTTTACTGCGGGTAAGTACTTTGGCGTTGAGAGAGTCGACCTCACTCAACGCAAAAGCTGTTCTATCGTTGAGAATGGTGGGCTCACTCAGCACCGCAGTTTGTTTTCACGGCTATGTACTTTGGTGTTTAGTGAGTCGACCTCACTCAATGCCAAAACTATTTTGGCATTGAGAGTGGTGGACACACTCAACGCCACAGTTGGATTTTGCGGTTTAGTGCTAAGACGTCGAGGGAGTGGACCTCACTCAACGCCATAGCTATTTTGGCATTGAGTGTGGTTAGCTCACTCAACGCCACTGCCTTCTTTGCTGAAGGCGTTGAGGGAGTGGACCTCACTGAATGCCATAGCTATTTTTGCGTTGAGTGAGGTTAGCTCACTCAATGCCACAGCCAGTGTTGCAGAAGGCGTTGAGTGAGTGAACCTCACTCAACGCCATTGTTGTTTTGGCGTTAAGTGAGGCTAGCTCACTCAACGCCACCGTCTGTTTAGGCATTGAGTGAGTGGGGCTCACTCAACGTCATGCCGTGTTGAGTCATCTCAACGCTTTTCCCTTACCTTGATTTTCTCCCCCGAGTGAATTCCTTGATTTTGAGGTTCCTTGTCGGCTATTTTATTTTTTCCAAAAAGGCCGAATCGTGGGTCGTGGTTAGTAGTGGTGGTTTGAAGCTCTTATTGGGGAAGGTGTTGTGTAATTTAGCCAAGGCCACCCTTTTTCTTTTATCTTGCTCCATGTACGGGCTGGGCAATTAGGTGGGAGGTCCCTAGTGCTTTAACATGTATACCCCTGAGCTTTGTTTCATGGAAATGTTGGTTGGGGGACTGAGTTTGCCTCCAACCCGGATCCGCGTTGTTTTTGCTACTACCATATCTCACAGCTTAGGGTGTTAGACGTTTCTTCCTTTGTAAATTTGCAATGTTTGGGCTCATGGTAGCCTGGTAAACTCTGCAGGACTTATTTTTGGGCAGGGTTGTTATTGTTTCCTCGCACTTTGTGCTTTTCTTTTTGTCTTGCCTTGGACAGTGGCGCTTGTTTCGGTTTGCTTACTCTTCTTGCTTACCTTATAACTTAACTTTTCCGTACAGCTTTTTACTTGTTTAGCTTGCTGAGGTATTCTTTCTTCTTTGAATGCCTCAAGTTCTGGTTAGTAGCCGATTAGGCGGCTAGTTGTGCAGTGTTGTTGCTGGTGGTCTCTCGTACTGTGGAGATTAGTTCCTTGGTCTTGTGAGGTAGTTTTACTATTTTTCTTACAGACATACATACTTGTCAGTGGGTTCGTGTCAGTTTGTTGGCGCCCACTAGTAGTTTTACGTTGATACTAGATGTGTTACTTTTTAGCTGCTACCTTTCTGGAGTTAGTCTACTTGCTCTTGGGATGATTTATGCTAGGTTGCTAGTTACTTTTAAAACTAAAAACACTATTATAAGTATTCCTCATGATTAGCATGTTTTATAAAACTCATCACTATTTTCCAAATAACATAAAAAGATAATTTTTCCTATATATATATTGTATAAATCAAAAGTAGGGTCCTGCATAGTATAAGTTGTCCTCTGGAGACACTTATGCACTCTTTTAGGATGTCGAACCTGAATAAAGGATTTTCCTCAGCGTATAAGTATAGTTTTAAAATTGTGGACTAGGTGATCCACCGAGCCGAGTGATACGGCCTTTAAAATATAACTGATTTTCTAATCATTTAACTTATGAATTTTCATAAAGTATAGTTGTTAGTGGTTTGCCTGTGCGTCGGCAGTTTTCCCCTGCTCGACGTGACATCATGACGCGTGTTTTCTCCTACTTTGATAATCCGTTTTCTTCGGAGAAAATACGGTTTATGACAGTTGGTATCAGAGGGAGGTTGCTTGACAAGTTAGTCGGGCAACCGTCCCTTTTGATTGCATTAGTGGTTCAGCATCATGTCATTCACACACCGATATGTCATCAGCACGTCTTGGCAAAAGCATGAACACTACACTCATAGCATAACACGAATTATACGGGGCATATTATGCAGTATGGGATGCATAATATGTGTTCGTATATGGATCCACCATAGGGGAAACATGTGAGGGTTATGTAGTATGGGATGCATAACCTCACCACATGGCTGCGGCTAGCTCGTTTTATTTTCGTTGCATGAAAATGTTCTGTAGTATGGGATGCATTACATTTTCATGTGTACGCCGCTCATAACATGCATTAGGGCATTTTTAGAATGCATAGCACAAACATGCATAGCATAACATTGCATAAGCACAGCGTGCCAAGCTAAAGACTGGCAGGATGACATATGTACACACATAAGTTTTCGAGTCAAAAATAATATAAAGTCATGCATTCTCGATCTAGGCACAAGAGTTAGTATGGTGGTGGTTAACCATCCTAGGTTAGGGCATAACATCAAATATTGTAAAAATAAACTCCCAGAGTAAGTTTAGCAGCTTTAAGTTCATATTTATGTATGTATTGTCTGTACTTGTAGTTATTTGCAGCTGTCGTACAAGGATCTGTCTAAGGTCGCTATGATTTTAGGATGGCGAGACGCCCTTCGACTAGATCGACCCCCCTATCTGAGGGTGAGTCATCGGGAGCGCAGAATGATGCGGTGATCGAGAGCCTACGACAGAGTAGTGATTCCTTGAGCAGGCAAATGGTGGAGGTGCGAGCCCAGATCCAGTCTTTGGTGGCAGTTGTGGCAGGGCAGACTCAGGGAGTGCAAGGCCCTACAGGGGGGTTAGCTGTTCCTCCTCCTCCTGCACCCCTAAGACCTCCAGTGGTGGTGCCAGCAGAGATGGCATTCATCTCGTAATCTCAGAGACTTTGCCCTCCTACTTACGATGGGAAGGCAGATTTCATGGTCATAGACGATTGGCTGATCTCCATGGAAGAGATGTTCTCGTACTCCGGTATTTCAGATGATCAAAGAGTGATGATAGCCGCCTATCATCTCAAGGGTTTGGCGAAGAGTTAGTGGCTTAGAGAAAAGGAGAGCTTGGAAGCTGGTTGCTCTTGGGAAGTATTCAAGGAAATGCTACTGAGGAAGTTCTTGCCTTCGATCGAGCATGACCGTCTTATGAATGACTTCCTCCACCAGAAGCAAAGACAACTCACGGTCGGTGAATATGAGATAGAGTTCAGCAAGTTGAGCCTGTTTGCTCCTGGGTTGGTAAGTGTTGAGGCTGATCGAGTCAAGCGATTCCTTTGTGGCTTGAGGAGCGAGGTGCAGTAGTTGACCAGTACTTATGGATAAGAGACTTATGCAGGGGTAGTGGAGGCTGCTCTGAAGGTGGAGGCTATCGAGACCGCAAAGAGCAGAGGCCAGCAAATGAGGAAGGACAAGAGGAAGTCTGTTGAGGAGAAGAAACCCCAGGTACCGGTGCTGCTTTGGGAAAGAAGAGTAAGGTGGTGTGTAGCTTCTGTGGTCGGTCAGGCCACCCTGTTGAGAGGTGTTTCAAAAAGGCAGTAGCTCAGAAGAAGGAGCAAGTTCATGCTATTCAGGGTGCTCCTAGGAGGGATGTTACCTGTTCTGTTTGCAAGCGACCCGGGCATGATGCTACCCAGTGCTGGTCTAAGGATAAAGTTTGCTATCAGTGCGGGCAGAAGGGTCACATCAAGTCTAGGTGTCCTTCGGTCCAGCCTGCTCTTCATGCAGTTCCACTTCAGGCACTACCTCCGCCTCAGCGTGTGGACAAGGGTAAAGGAAAGCTGAACGTGATCTCTTCCGAGGAGGCTCAAGCTTCGACTCAAGTCATCTCAAGTTAGTTGTTTCTTTTTCCATCTTGAAAGTTTTACTTACTAGAATGGTTACAGTTGGGTTTCGGTAGATCCTTAGATGTATATACTCCTATAGGGAAATTTAAGGCGAAGAACCGTTGGGCGCGTGTTCTGTTCGACTCCGGCACTACCCACTCATTTGTGGCTAGAGCCTTTGTGGAGCGACATCGGTTAACTCTAGATCGAGTTTGTGATACCTTCCATGTCAAGTTCCCTTCTAGTGAATCTGTGTTATCATATTTGGGCATTCTAGATTGCCCTATTTTGTTAGGGGATTTTCTTGTGAGGGCAGACTTGAAGATGATTGATCTGAAGGACTTCGATGTTATTCTGGGCATGGACTGGCTGTCTAAGTATGATGCGGTCATTCAGTGCAAAGGGAAGCGCTTGGACTTCATCAAGGACGATGGTCAGTCGGGAAGCGTATATGCTGAACCGTGCCAAGATTCTCCTGTCATTTCTGCGATATGCTCTCAGAATTTGTTTATTTCTGGTTGTTTTGCTTGTTTAGTCTCGATGGTTGGGACTGCTGTTAGTGTACCGCGCTTAGAGGAGATTCCCGTTGTTCGTGGTTTCGCTGATGTTTTTCTTGATGACCTTCCTGGTCTTCCTCCCGATCGGGATGTCGAATTTGTGATTGATTTGGAATCGGGTACGCGTCCTATTGCTAAGGCACCGTATCGGATGGCCCCTCGTGAGCTAGAGGAGTTGCGAGTCCAGTTAGATGAGTTATTGGCAAAAGGGTTTATCAGGAAGAGTTCGTCGTCTTGGGGTGCTCCTGTTTTGTTTGTAAAGAAGAAAGATGGGTCTATGCGGCTTTGCATCGAGTACAGGGAGTTGAACAAAGTCACTATTAAAAATAGGTACCCTCTGCCGAGGATCGATGACTTATTTGATCAATTGTGTGGTAGCACGGTGTTCTCCAAGATCGATCTTCGTTCTGGCTATCATCAGCTCAGGATCCGTGAGGCAGATATTCCATGGACTGTATTTAGATCGAGGCATGGACATTTTGAGTTCTTGGTGATGTCGTTTGGATTGACCAACGCACCATCAGCTTTCATGGATATGATGAACCAGGTGTTCAAGGATTTCCTAGACAAGTTCGTTGTGGTTTTCATCGATGATGTGTTGGTCTATTCCCATAGCGCTGAGGAGCATGAACAGCATCTGCGCTTGGTTCTATCAGAGTTGAGGAATCACAAGTTATTCGCCAAGTTGAGGAAGTGCGAATTTTGGTTGCCTCAGGTCTCGTTTCTGGGCCACGTGTTGAACAAGGATGGGATCTCGGTCGACCCAGAAAAGATCACAGTAGTGATGGATTGGAGCAGGCCGGGCACGCCAAAGGAAATCAAAAGATAGGGTTGGCCGGCTACTACAGGAGGTTCGTGGAGGGTTTCTCTACCCTTGCTGCACCTTTGACCAGGTTGACTCAAAAGAATGCGGTCTTTGTTTGGAGCGAGAAGTGCGAAGAAGCCTTTTTGGAGCTAAAGAACAGATTGTGCTCTGCTCCCGTCTTGACCCTACCTACTGAGGGTGTGGAGTATGATGTGTACGTGGATGCTTCACATGTTGGTCTAGGTTGAGTGTTGATGCAAGTTGGAAAAGTGATTGCGTATGGGTCAAGGCAATTAAAGACTCACGAGAGAAATTACCCTACGCATGACCTTGAGTTTTCAGCGGTTATTTATGCATTGAAGCTGTGGAGGAATCTACTTAATGGGGCTCAGTGCAAGATCTTCACTGATCATAAGAGCCTGAAGTACGTGTTCACACAAAAGGAGTTGAATCTGCGCCAGCGGCGGTGGCTAGAGTATGTGTCCGATTATGACGTAGAGATCCAGTACCATCCAGGCAAGGCCAATGTAGTGGCCGAAGCCCTGAGCCGAAAGACGGGGAAGATCTTTAATCTCTCCGCTGATCGTTTAGTGGAAGAGTTCCTCCTTATGGATATCTCGGTGGGATGTTGTGGCATGCAGAGTAGTTTGGCAGTGGCAGAGCCGTCTTGGATTTCCCTTACTAGGTTGCACCAGAAGGATGATCCGAACCTTCTGCACTTATACCTCAGGACTGAGAGAGGGGAGTTGCCGGATTTTTCCATCGATGATGCGGGTACTTTGAAGTACCGCAGTAGATTTTGCATCCCCGCTGTCGGAGACATCAGGGGTATGGTATGCAGAGAGGCTCATGGATCCAGTGTTTCCTACCATTCGGGATCTACAAAGATGTATCGTGATTTGAAGCAAATTTCCTAGTGGTATGGGATGAAGAGTGATATAGCCCGATTTGTTGCTGAGTGCCACACTTGTAAGCGTGTGAAGGCCGATCACGGAAGGCCTGGTTGCAAGTTGACTCCACTAGAGATCCCGACTTAGAAGTGGGAAAGTATTTCTATGGACTTCATCACGGGCTTACCGAAATCTCCAAGGGGATTTGATTCTATTTGGGTCATAGTGGAAAGACTGACGAAGTGTGCTAACTTTGTGCTGTATAAGATTGACTATCCGATGAAGAAGATAACAGAGTTGTACTTGAATGAGGTCATTAGATTGTACGGTGTGCCTGTTAGCATCATTTCTGATCGAGACTCCCGATTTACTTCTCGTTTTTGGCAGAGTCTGCAGGAGGGTTTGGGTATAGATCTGAGGTACTCTACTACTTACCACCCACGGACCAATGGGCAGACGGAGCGGGTGAACCAGATAGTTGAGGATATGATTAGATGCTACATTTTAGATCACGGTGGAGCATGGGATGAGCGATTGTGACTTATGGAGTTTGCATACAATAACAGTTATAAAGAAAGTTTGCAAATTGCTCCGTTTGAAGCTCTGTATGGGAGGCGCTGCAGAACCCCCCCTGTTTTGGGCTGAGGCAAGTTAGAGACCCTTGTTGGGTCCGGATGCGCTCGAGGAGATGGAAGTCGCAGTGAAGCTTATTCGATAAAAGCTTCGTATAGCTCAGGAGAGATATGAAAAGAATGCCAATCAGCGTAGGTCTTACTTGGAGTTTTCTATAGGGGACCTTGTGTTCCTTAAGGTTTCCCCGATGGTTGGTGTTATGAGGTTCAGTAAGAACCTGAAATTGGACCCGAGGTATGTGGGCCTGTTTAAGATTGTTGATCGGATTGGCGTGTCAGCTTATAGGTTGGAATTGCCAGCAAACTTCCCAAGTGTTCATAACGTATTTCATGTAAGCCAATTGCGGAAGTGTGCGCGCAGTAGTGGGCAAGTGTTGGATGTTGTGCCCCAGTTCGAGCCTAACCTCTCTTTTATTGAAGTACCGGTCCGCATTTTTGATACTCAAGATCAGGTGCTGCGAAGGAAGTCAATCCCGTTGGTCAAAGTTCTATGGAAGATTCAGGGTTTAGAAAGTGCGACTTGGGAGTTAGAGTCGGCTATGAGGGTGGCTCACCCTCAACTATTTCCCTGATTAGATTGGTTTGTTTTCTTCTTATAATGTTTGGCTTGTTACTTTTCCTACTATAGTTGAGGCGTTATGCGTAAAGTTTCGGGACGAATCTTTCTATTAGGGGGATTGACTGTAACGCCCCCGATTTTGCTGCGATTATTTAATTCTTGCTTGGAGTTATGTCGACGCATTTTCTTGGCTTGTGTCATCTGTGGAGTGTGGTCTTAGCTCCTTAGAACTGAGTTGCCATTTTGCAACCTATTGATAAGATCTCCCTAGCAAGCCGAGTCATTTTGGGTGACCCAGTGTGGCCTCTCAGGGGATGCTTGTGTTTTGGCTTTGGGTGGGTATAACTCGAGTTCTGTTCGTCGAAAGTTAATTTCGACTTCGTCTTTGTGTTTGTAGCGTGGATATTTAGAAACGGTGCGAATTTCGTCGAATTCCGAGGATGTTCGGTTTTCGCGTCGTTTTGTATTTTATGAAAAATAAAGCTATTTAATAAATATTATATTAAATATTATTTTTTCTGAAAGGGTGCGGATGCTTGGCGGTTTTGCCTTGTCATTTTTAGCCTTAATTAATTGATTAGTTAATTAAGATTAAGAGGATGCTATATATAGGATAGTTTAGACTTAAGAGGTAACCGCTCCTGTTCATCTTCCCAAAAGACTGAACCAGTCTGCGCCTATTCGCGGAAAGCAGAGAAACCGCCGGAACTGCTCCCCTTCGGACGCCGATTTCGGGAGCGTTTGTGGACGGAATTCGATTCCGAAAGTGGATTTGGATTGCTCTCGCCTAGACCTTCATTCCTACGATTTTTGGCCTTGTGCTTCGTTGCCTGATTTGAGTGTGAGAGTAAGAAAGGCCGACCAAGCTTCGCTGGGAATCGAGGCAAGTAGTGCTCCTAGCCCTTGCCATGTAGAAATTTCTTGCTGTTATCTCTGTTTTCCGTCATTAATGCTTCCAGGTTCTTGTTAAAACCCGATTTAGCCATGACAAATGTTGCTTAAGCACGCTAATCATACTCTTTTCCAGATTTTTCCTTTCAGAAGTTCTTTCTTTTTACATCTTAATTTGAGATTGTTTTAATCCCTGCTCTTAGAACTAGGGTTTGATGTTAAACTTGTAGGATTACATAGTTTCAGTGGCTGCTAAGTCTACTACCAGGTTGTCGATGAATATATAAGCCGAGTTTTGCTTGATTAGGCTCGGGATGGGTAGATTTGGCCTGAGAGTAGAGGTAGCAGCAGCAAGAAATTTTTTCTCCTCTCCTAAGTCTTGTCTAATAAAGAGATTCTGGGCAAAAAGTAGTGGTATGATGTCATAGGATGAGTGTGAGAGTTAATTTTCAAGTTACTGTATTTCAGCGTTGAGAGGTTCGGGAAATGCGAAAGTTTTATTTTTAGCTATGTAGTGTGGCGTTGAGTGAGAAATTCTTCTAAGTCAAGATCGACGGGAATCACTAAGTGATTCTCCCCGACTTTGACGGGAATCGTCAGTGATTCCCGCCGATTCGGCGAGAATCGATCTGCATTCACGCCGATTCGGCGAGATTCGAGCTGCCATGACAGTTTAGGCGCTGAGTGAGGTGGGATCACTCAATGTCGCAGCCCTTTACTGCGGGTAAGTACTTTGGCGTTGAGAGAGTCGACCTCACTCAACGCAAAAGCTGTTCTATCGTTGAGAATGGTGGGCTCACTCAGCACCGCAGTTTGTTTTCACGGCTATGTACTTTGGTGTTTAGTGAGTCGACCTCACTCAATGCCAAAGCTATTTTGGCATTGAGAGTGGTGGACACACTCAACGCCACAGTTGGATTTTGCAGTTTAGTGCTAAGACGTTGAGGGAGTGGACCTCACTCAACGCCATAGCTATTTTGGCATTGAGTGTGGTTAGCTCACTCAACGCCACAGCCTGCTTTGCTGAAGGCGTTGAGGGAGTGGACCTCACTGAATGCCATAGCTGTTTTTGCGTTGAGTGAGGTTAGCTCACTCAATGCCACAGCCAGTGTTGCAGAAGGCGTTGAGTGAGTGAACCTCACTCAACGCCATTGTTGTTTTGGCATTAAGTGAGGCTAGCTCACTCAACGCCACCGTCTGTTTAGGCATTGAGTGAGTGGGGCTCACTCAACGTCATGCCGTGTTGAGTCATCTCAACGCTTTTCCCTTACCTTGATTTTCTCCCCCGAGTGAATTCCTTGATTTTGAGGTTCCTTGTCGGCTATTTTATTTTTTCCAAAAAGGCCGAATCGTGGGTCGTGGTTAGTAGTGGTGGTTTGAAGCTCTTATTGGGGAAGGTGTTGTGTAATTTAGCCAAGGCCACCCTTTTTCTTTTATCTTGCTCCATGTACGGGCTGGGCAATTAGGTGGGAGGTCCCTAGTGCTTTAACATGTATACCCCTGAGCTTTATTTCATGGAAATGTTGGTTGGGGGACTGAGTTTGCCTCCAACCCGGATCCGCGTTGTTTTTGCTACTACCATATCTCACAGCTTAGGGTGTTAGACGTTTCTTCCTTTGTAAATTTGCAATGTTTGGGCTCATGGTAGCCTGGTAAACTTTGCAGGACTTATTTTTGGGCAGGGTTGTTATTGTTTCCTCGCACTTTGTGCTTTTCTTTTTGTCTTGCCTTGGACAGTGGCGCTTGTTTCGGTTTGCTTACTCTTCTTGCTTACCTTATAACTTTACTTTTCCGTACAGCTTTTTACTTGTTTAGCTTGCTGAGGTATTCTTTCTTCTTTGAATGCCTCAGGTTCTGGTTAGTAGCCGATTAGGCGGCTAGTTGTGCAGTGTTGTTGCTGGTGGTCTCTCGTACTGTGGAGATTAGTTCCTTGGTCTTGTGAAGTAGTTTTACTATTTTTCTTACAGACATACATACTTGTCAGTGGGTTCGTGTCAGTTTGTTGGCGCCCACTAGTAGTTTTACGTTGATACTAGATGTGTTACTTTTTTGCTGCTACCTTTCTAGAGTTAGTCTACTTGCTCTTGGGATGATTTATGCTAGGTTGCTAGTTACTTTTAAACCTAAAAACACTATTATAAGTATTCCTCATGATTAGCATGTTTTATAAAACTCATCACTATTTTCCAAATAACGTAAAAAGATAATTTTTCCTATATATATATTGTATAAATCAAAAGTAGGGTCCTGCATAGTATAAGTTGTCCTCTGGAGACACTTATGCACTCTTTTAGGATGTCGAACCTGAATAAAGGATTTTCCTCAGCGTATAAGTATAGTTTTAAAATTGTGGACTAGGTGATCCACCGAGCCGAGTGATACGACCTTTAAAATATAACTGATTTTCTAATCATTTAACTTATGAATTTTCATAAAGTATAGTTGTTAGTGGTTTGCCTGAGCGTCGGCAGTTATCCCCTGCTCGACGTGACATCATGACGCGTGTTTTCTCCTACTTTGATAATCCGTTTTCTTCGGAGAAAATACGGTTTATGACAGTTGGTATCAGAGGGAGGTTGCTTGACAAGTTAGTCGGGCAACCGTCCCTTTTGATTGCATTAGTGGTTCAGCATCATGTCATTCACACACCGATATGTCATCAGCACGTCTTGGCAAAAGCATGAACACTACACTCATAGCATAACACGAATTATACGGGGCATATTATGTAGTATGGGATGCATAATATGTGTTCGTATATGGATCCACCATAGGGGAAACATGTGAGGGTTATGTAGTATGGGATGCATAACCTCACCACATGGCTGCGGCTAGCTCGTTTTATTTTTGTTGCATGAAAATGTTCTGTAGTATGGGATGCATTACATTTTCATGTGTACGCCGCTCATAACATGCATTAGGGCATTTTTAGAATGCATAGCACAAACATGCATAGCATAACATTGCATAAGCACAGCGTGCCAAGCTAAAGACTGGCAGGATGACATATGTACACACATAAGTTTTCGAGTCAAAAATAATATAAAGTCATGCATTCTCGATCTAGGCACAAGAGTTAGTATGGTGGTGGTTAACCATCCTAGGTTAGGGCATAACATCAAATATTGTAAAAATAAACTCCCAGAGCAAGTTTAGCAGCTTTAAGTTCATATTTATGTATGTATTGTCTGTACTTGTAGTTATTTGCAGCTGTCGTACAAGGATCTGTCTAAGGTCGCTATGATTTTAGGATGGCGAGACGCCCTTCGACTAGATCGACCCCCCTATCTGAGGGTGAGTCATCGGGAGCGCAGAATGATGCGGTGATCGAGAGCCTACGACAGAGTAGTGATTCCTTGAGCAGGCAAATGGTGGAGGTGCGAGCCCAGATCCAGTCTTTGGTGGCAGTTGTGGCAGGGCAGACTCAGGGAGTGCAAGGCCCTACAGGGGGGTTAGCTGTTCCTCCTCCTCCTGCACCCCTAAGACCTCCAGTGGTGGTGCCAGCAGAGATGGCATTCATCTCGTAATCTCAGAGACTTTGCCCTCCTACTTACGATGGGAAGGCAGATTTCATGGTCATAGACGATTGGCTGATCTCCATGGAAGAGATGTTCTCGTACTCCGGTATTTCAGATGATCAAAGAGTGATGATAGCCGCCTATCATCTCAAGGGTTTGGCGAAGAGTTAGTGGCTTAGAGAAAAGGAGAGCTTGGAAGCTGGTTGCTCTTGGGAAGTATTCAAGGAAATGCTACTGAGGAAGTTCTTGCCTTTGATCGAGCGTGACCGTCTTATGAATGACTTCCTCCACCAGAAGCAAAGACAACTCACGGTCGGTGAATATGAGATAGAGTTCAGCAAGTTGAGCCTGTTTGCTCCTGGGTCACATCAAGTCTAGGTGTCCTTCGGTCCAGCCTGCTCTTCATGCAGTTCCACTTCAGGCACTACCTCCGCCTCAGCGTGTGGACAAGGGTAAAGGAAAGCTGAACGTGATCTCTTCTTAGGAGGCTCAAGCTTCGACTCAAGTCATCTCAAGTTAGTTGTTTCTTTTTCCATCTTGAAAGTTTTACTTACTAGAATGGTTACAGTTGGGTTTCGGTAGATCCTTAGATGTATATACTCCTATAGGGAAATTTAAGGCGAAGAACCGTTGGGCGCGTGTTCTGTTCGACTCCGGCGCTACCCACTCATTTGTGGCTAGAGCCTTTGTGGAGCGACATCGGTTAACTCTAGATCGAGTTTGTGATACCTTCCATGTCAAGTTCCCTTCTAGTGAATCTGTGTTATCATATTTGGGCATTCTAGATTGCCCTATTTTGTTAGGGGATTTTCTTGTGAGGGCAGACTTGAAGATGATTGATCTGAAGGACTTCGATGTTATTCTGGGCATGGACTGGCTGTCTAAGTATGATGCGGTCATTCAGTGCAAAGGGAAGCGCTTGGACTTCATCAAGGACGATGGTCAGTCGGGAAGCGTATATGCTGAACCGTGCCAAGATTCTCCTGTCATTTCTGCGATATGCTCTCAGAATTTGTTTATTTCTGGTTGTTTTGCTTGTTTAGTCTCGATGGTTGGGACTGCTGTTAGTGTACCGCGCTTAGAGGAGATTCCCGTTGTTCGTGGTTTCGCTGATGTTTTTCTTGATGACCTTCCTGGTCTTCCTCCCGATCGGGATGTCGAATTTGTGATTGATTTGGAATCGGGTACGCGTCCTATTGCTAAGGCACCGTATCGGATGGACCCTCGTGAGCTAGAGGAGTTGCGAGTCCAGTTAGATGAGTTATTGGCAAAAGGGTTTATCAGGAAGAGTTCGTCGTCTTGGGGTGCTCCTGTTTTGTTTGTAAAGAAGAAAGATGGGTCTATGCGGCTTTGCATCGAGTACAGGGAGTTGAACAAAGTCACTATTAAAAATAGGTACCCTCTGCCGAGGATCGATGACTTATTTGATCAATTATGTGGTAGCACGGTGTTCTCCAAGATCGATCTTCGTTCTGGCTATCATCAGCTCAGGATCCGTGAGGCAGATATTCCATGGACTGTATTTAGATTGAGGCATGGACATTTTGAGTTCTTGGTGATGTCGTTTGGATTGACCAACGCACCATCAGCTTTCATGGATATGATGAACCGGGTGTTCAAGGATTTCCTAGACAAGTTCGTTGTGGTTTTCATCGATGATGTGTTGGTCTATTCCCATAGCGCTGAGGAGCATGAACAGCATCTGCGCTTGGTTCTATCAGAGTTGAGGAATCACAAGTTATTCGCCAAGTTGAGGAAGTGCGAATTTTGGTTGCCTCAGGTCTCGTTTCTGGGCCACGTGTTGAACAAGGATGGGATCTCGGTCGACCCAGAAAAGATCACAGTAGTGATGGATTGGAGCAGGCCGGGCATGCCAAAGGAAATCAGAAGATAGGGTTGGCCGGCTACTACAGGAGGTTCGTGGAGGGTTTCTCTGTAAGACACCCCTCCCGGAACACAACACACGGCACGAGGGGAGTCTTATGCCCGAAATAGCCGCCTTGCGGTAGCACTAACACACGGGTTAGCCTTTACCACAAGACGCCTATTCCGCCGGCTACGATCCATATCACAACAATTCTGCCAACCCAACCATAACAGAAAAGTAAAGCTAAAAGCAGTTCAGTTCACAGCTAAGTTAAAGTCCAAAAATAGCGGAAGATAACAAGCACAACAGGCTTGCACAAAAGAAACAAGAGTCTAGAAATGTTTTGCCAAACGGCTACATGAAACACTCACTACTGTCACTGACGGTGCCGATGGCACCACCACCTCAGGTCCTATCATCCGGGCCTGGCTGTCCTGCTGCATAGTCCGTTGCCGCTCTACCTGCGGGGTTTCCTCCTAAAAAGGAAGACGTAGCAACCGTTAGTCATAAGACTAAGTGGCTTCACATCCGCTCCCCGGCAACTCCTCGGCACCGGGCGGAGAAAGGAATACAGGTACAATATATATACATAAGCAAGTAAACAAGCAGGTGACAGTAAATATGGTGAAGTATAAACTACGCTACACAACTAGCAGTTCTACAAATAACCATATAAATGACAGCAGGTATAATTAATCAGAATAGCAACTTAACTTATAAGAGTGCCCATACAAACTTATAAGTTAAGGATCGTCTTAACAGTAAAGTAACTCATCGTATAAGAGTGCCCATACAAACTTATACGATGAGGATCTTGTGTATGCAATGAATGACATGTTATGAATGTTATGTTATGACCGACTCATGCGCACGCACATGCAACTTGCTATGTCGACACAGACTAGAAGTTCCCACTTTTCGAGCAGGTAGCTAACCTCTCAGGCGTCGTCCGTCGTGGCCAGACGGCGACAGTGGAGCGGGCGTCTCCACTACTAGGTGGTATCACACTACCTATCCTAGGCCCTCGTACGCCTCAACGCTAAGAACACAACAGCGGAGCTCACATGCGTACTACGGCTCAGAAGGGGTCTTGGGTAAATGTGCACCAAGATCACAGCCCAACCTGGCCTTGATTTCGAACCGGATGGAACCTCGGAAACGCACGAGGTGCAAGCCCAACCATTCTCATGGCACGGAGGAGATCTCGGGTTATGGACACCAAGTATCTAACCCTACCGCCCAAGGTCTACTCATTGGCTCCCATCGGTGTGACGACTGGCGAACCCGTAGACCTGCCACAATCATTATCTCAACACCGCGACACGATGAATCGTCGCACATCACATGCCCCAAAACAACTCACTCGACGCTACCCGTAGGGAGACTTCAACTCTAAGCATCGGTTGTTAATAAACCCCTTGGGCTCGGATTACAGTTACAAAATACTCTTCACATAGTGTTCATCATGTTCACGCCCACCTATTCAATGATTTCACCTCAACACTACGTACATTAGATATGTTCAACGCCAATTTGTATAAATATATCCTTTACCAATAGCAACTCCTAATATCTAGTCTTCCCATCCAATCCATTTCTCTACCATTGCGTGGTTATCCCTTATTACACAACCAAATGAGTAACCATACTAAATTATAGTAACAACGACATTATAGTTATATGGGAGCAAGATATCACATGAGCAAATCACAATCATTGCAAGAGTGCTAACATTATAATTTAACAAGTGCATTAACATAGGATAGTCCAATACTAAAACTGGGATTCCCGGAGCTACAGGAATCCGATCACAATGCACAACCCCTCGTTGGAAAGGTATTCGCGAGGGCTACGACTTTCGTGTTGAGTCGATCGCCCAGATCTGGTCGCAACATACCAGAAATTCAACTCGAATACGTACAGGAAACAGTTTCCTGTACAGGAATTTTCCCGAACGCAGCGGACTCGAACCAGCTTTCCCGTGGCTACAGGTATCGCATGGAAACGAGCAACCCCTCGTTGGAAAGGTAATTTCAAGGGCTACGACTTTCGTGTTGAGTCGATCACCCAGATCTGGCCAGAACACCTCCGAAATTGGCCACGAAGGTCGCCGCGTGCAGAAATCAGATTTCTGCACGCATCTTAAGGCGAGATAAACGGCATCCGTTCATCTTCTTCCTTGCAACGACCTCGCATAAACTTCTCCAGAAATCACACCCAACCTTATTTCTCCTTTCAAAGCCAAACCCCCAACGAAAACCCCTCTCATCTCCACTTTGAAGGATGAGAAGGTTGAGGGAGACTAAGCCTAAAACCTAGGCATGGCTTATCCTAAGAACTCTCCTCCTCACCATCAAGACTCTATGGAGTCGATGTCTCTCCTATAATAACTATAGATCTAGCACCAAGGGAGAGGGGAGGAAGCTCACCTCAAGTCCAGCGGTACCACCATGGCCGGCCATGAGCCTCGCACTCCTTCGCGGCGGCATTGTTTTTCCCTTGACGGTGGCGGCGTTTTGATTCCTCCAAGGATGGCTCCGGCAAGCTCTTCCTCCTCCTCCAGCCAAGAACCCTCTCAGGAATTTCGGGGCAGAAGAAAGGAGATGAAATGCTAGGGTTTCCCAACTTTTTCCTTTTTATACATCGCAGACACGGGTAGGCACACGGCCGTGTTCCTACCCGTGTTCAGGTGACACGGCCGTGTGGCATGCCGTGTCTAGGGCCGTGTTCCTCCCAGAACCACTTTCTGCCGGGTCAGGGTTGCGGCACACGGGTAGAGACACGGCCGTGTCCCGACCCGTGTCCTTGGCACACGGCTAGGGACACGCCCGTGTCCCAACCCGTGTCCTTGGCACACGGCTAGGGACACGCCCGTGTCCCAATGCCCGTGTACCTCTCTGACTGGTAAGCCTATTTTTATGAGGCACACGGGTATGGACACGGCCGTGTCCATACCCGTGTCAGCCAAAAATGCTGTTTTGCCTTGTTTTCCTCATTTCCCGCACGTCCGCACCTGTTCACCCACATCCCCCATTGGGCTCACCACAGCCCCCTTGACTCAAATACGCAATCAAGGGGCCTAGCGCGAATTGGGACGTTACAAATCCTATAAACAAAATAAAAGATTTCGTCCCCGAAATCAGGGTAAGGCTATGGGAGTGAAACACATAAAAAGGGAACTATGCTTTCAAATAAAATTTTTACCTGGAGTAAATAATTCCGGGTAGCGTTCTTGCATCAAATCCCTTGGCTCCCATGTGCACTCTTCCTTCCCGTGATTAGACCATAGCACCTTCACCAAGGGAACACTTTTGCGGCGCAAGGTCCTTGTCTCGTTATCAACGATCCGCACCGGCTCCAGTCGCACAGACCTATCAGACGCCACGGCACCATCCGCCGTGGGGATATACTGTTCAGGTCGCAACAAAGCCTTCCGAAGCGACGATACATGGAACACGTCGTGAAGGTTCTCCAGCTCCGGTGGTAACTCCAATCGATAGGCCAGAGGGCCAATCCTTTCCACTACAACATAGGGCCCAACATACCTTGGGCTGAGCTTCTTGACTCCACGTACTCGTGACACTCCGTGCATCGGTCGAATCTTCAGGAACACCTTATCACCCACTTGAAACTCTACCATACGGTGCCTTGCGTTGTAATATTTCGCCTGTCGGCTTTGAGCCTCTAGCATTCGATTCCGGATCAACCTAACCACCGCGTCCGTGTCATCAATATACTCATTTCCCAATGTCTTCGGATCTTCGTCTTGCACCCAGGACAAGGGTGTTCTACACCTCCTTCCATACAAAGCTTCATGAGGTGCCATTCCAATACTAGCTTGATGACTGTTATTATAAGAGAACTCCACGAGAGGTAAGAGTCTCTCCCATGGTTCTCCTTTATCTAGCACACACAACCTCAATAGGTCCTCCAATGTTCGGATGGTTCGTTCAGATTGCCCGTCCGTTTGTGGGTGAAAGGCTGTGCTAAAGGCGAGGCGCGAGCCCAAATAAGCCTGTACAGCCCTCCATTCTCTTGAAGTAAACCGACCATCCCGGTCGGAGACGATCGTCTTTGGCACACCATGGTACCGCACAAATTGTTCCACAAAGAGACGCACTAAGACGCCCACTTGCGCCTCCTTCTTCATTGGGATAAATCGGGCTACCTTGGTCATCCGGTCAACTATCACCCACACAGAATCATTCCCCGAGCGCGAGCGAGGTAACCCGTGGACGAAGTCCATGGAGATGTCCTCAAATTTCCATTCGGGGATGGGCAACGACTGTAGCATTCCACCGGGGCTTCGGCACTCTGCCTTCACCATTTGGCAGGCCACACAATGAGTAACAAAGTACTTGACATCCCTCTTCATGCCCGGCCAACACATCGTCTTTCTCAAATCGGTGTACATCTTCGCGATCCCCGGGTGCACCGAGTACTTGGAGCAATGGGCCTCCTTTAGAATATCCTCCCGAATGTTGTCACCTTCGGGGATGTAAAGCCGGCCACGAAAATGGACGAGGACGTCTTTTAGGGAGTATTCTTCCGTAGTCCCATCCTCCATTGACTTGAAAGCCGGGGTTAAAGCCGCATCCTTCTTTTGTTCCGTACGGATCCGGTCTCATATGTTGCAAACTATACTCATCGCGGCCAAATATTCGGTATACTCTTCCGGTTGATTCTTAAAGACCAAAGTGATTTCCATCTCTTGCAACGTCCGGATTAACTCCATCCTCATCAAGCGGGATTCCGTGCTCGCTTCCGGCGCTTTCCGGCTCAAGGCATCAGCTACGGAATTAACCTTCCCGGGGTGGTAGTTCAAGGTGAAATCATAGTCGCACAAGAACTCCAACCACCGCCGCTGTCTCAAGTTTAACTCCTTTTGGGTGTGGACGTACTTCAGATTTTTGTGATCCGAGTAGATCTCGCAGTGGACGCCGTATAAATAATGCCTCCACATCTTCAAGGCGAATACCACCGCTCCCAACTCTAGATCATGCACCGGGTAGCTGGCTTCATGCTTCTTCAACTGTCTTGAAGCATAAGCGATCACATGCCCATTTTGCATCAACACAGCTCCCATCCCTTGATACGACGCATCCGTGTAAACTTGAAAGCCCTCCTTCCCAGATGGAAGAGCTAGGATGGGTGCAGTCGTCAATCTGTCTTTCAACTCTTGGAATGCAGCTTCGCACTGGGGTGTCCATTCAAACGGCACACCCTTCTTGGTCAGCGTAGTAAGGGGAAGGGCGATCTTCGAGAAGCCTTTCACGAACTTGCGATAGTACCCGGCAAGTCCAAGAAAGCTTCGTATGTCGGCCGCTGACTTCAATGGCGACCACTCCTTCACGGCCCGCACCTTGGCCGGATCTACTGCTAGCCCCGCCCCACTAATCACATGGCCCAAGAACGCGACCTCTCGAAGACAAAACTCACATTTGCTGAACTTGGCAAACAAAGTGTGCTCCTTTAGTTTCCTCAGCACTAAAGTTAGATGTTCGGCGTGTTCTGCTTCAGTCTTGGAGTAGACTAGGATATCATCGATGAACACGATGACAAAGATGTCCAAATAAGGGCCGAACACCTTGTTCATCAAGCTCATAAAGGCGGAAGGGGCGTTTGTGAGCTCAAACGGCATCACGGTGAATTCATACAAACCATATCTCGAACTGAACGCCGTCTTCTGAATGTCATCTTCTTGTATCCTCAGCTGATAATATCCCGAACGCAGATCTAACTTGGAGAACCAATACGATCCCACCAATTGATCGAATAATTCATCAATGCGCGGAAGGGGATAGGTGTTCCGCACCGTTAACCGGTTCAACTCTCGATAATCAATACATAACCGCAAGGTGCCATCCTTCTTTTTGACGAACAAAACGGGCGCTCCCCAAGGCGACGAGCTTGAGCGAACGAACCCTGTTTCCACCAATTCCTGAAGCTGGACTCTAAACTCTGCAAGTTCCTTCGGAGCCATTCGGTATGGAGCTCGCGAGACGGGCTTGGCACCCGGAATTAGCTTAATTTGGAAGTCCACTTCCCTATGCGGGGGTAGTCCTGGCAATTTCTCGGGAAATACCTCGGGAAATTCTCGCACCACCCGCACATCCTTGACCTCTAATGTCAATTTCTTCAACTCGAAGCAAATTACATAGACCTCGTCCCCTTCCATATGAGATTTCATAACTTGGATTGAAGATAATAATTTACGGGGTGCGAATTTAATACCTTGGAAGATGACTTCCGAGTCTCCATGCCTCAACATAACTTGCTTCTCCGCACAATTGATCCTGGCGTGGTGCCAGTCCAACCACTTCATGCCCAGGATGAGATCGAACTCCGGGATTCTTAACACTGTAGCCGGAGTTTCAAAGAACTTTCCTCCAATAAGGGTGTCGAAGTCGCAACTTGCTGACGACGTCATCTCAGAGCCGTCTGGAAGGCTCACCCTTTGAGTAATGCCCGTGAAGTGTTGCACTCCCTCCAAGTCCTTCACGAAGTCCTCCGAAATGAACGAGTGAGACGCACCCGTGTCAAATAACGTATAGGCGGGTCTCCCGCTAACCACGACAGTGCCTAGGTTCCAAAAGGGGTAATCACTATTCAGAATAGCGCGTATCATTTGTATCATAAATCCAACAAGTCATATAATATTAAAACAATTTTGCACGTACCGGTGATGACTTCCTGCGGATTTCTCTCCTGAGTCATATCCAATGCGAATACATGCTCCCGTGCATGTCCTTGATTTCTCCCTGGTGGTCCTCTTCCTCGGCCACGCATGTGCCCTCGTCCCCGTGGAGCTACTGGAGGGGGAGCAATAGGGGCACCCCCGATCAGTCGCGGGCAAACTCGTCGGACATGCCCCGGTTGGTTGCACTCAAAACATATCATCTCACGTCGGCCCCCAGGTTGTTAATAATATTGCTGCTGCGGTGGTGGTGGTAAAGGTAGTGGTTGCGGAATTGGGTACTCCACCCGATAGTTCCGGTTGACCCACCGACCGCCTCTGTGGTTTCCCCTTCCTCTGCCATGATCATTCCGCCTTCTATTACTAGGGCCGACTTCAATTACACCTTCCGCAGGTCTCTTGCCACATCCCATGTGGTCCGCCTCCAGTCTCTTTGCCATGTCAATGATTTCTGCCAGGCTTCCATCGGCTATAAACAAAAGGGCCTGCCTCATGGGGTCCCTTAACCCTTTGTAGAAGCGCTTCGCATAGCCTCTATCGTCCAACTCATAGGAATCGGCAAACCTAGCGAGGTGTTGGAACTCCCTCTGGTACTCCGTTACCGAATTCGATCCCTGCTTCAGCTGCAGAAATTTTTCTTCAAGTCCATCCCGAGCAGAAGAAGGGATGAAGTGCTCCAGAAAAGCCTCGGTGAACTCGTTCCAACCGATGTCCGTGTACAACCGCCCTTGGAAGATGGAGCCCATGAGGGACTTCCACCACCTTTTGGCGTGCAGCTCTAGCAGCGTCACTACCAATGTCACCGCCATGCTGTTCGGACATCTTATGCCAGCCATCAATTCCTGCACGGTATCAAGCCATTCCTCGGTGCGCACCGGCGATTCTGTCCCAAGATAGGCAGGAGGGGACAGGGCACGGAAGGTGCTCAACCAGTTGGAGCTTGGCGCTTGTTGCTGCACCGGAGCTTGCTGGGCTTTAAATGCATCCAATATGGCTGACAGCGTTTGCCCCAGTTCCGACTGCTGGAATTGTGAAGGGACGGAAGGGGTAGGAGTGCCCCCAACCGGCTCCACCTGCGCTGGGACCTATACGCAAGGTACAAACTAGGGTCAGGTTGGCTAAAACTAATGTCAAAGTTGGACAACTTAGTGTGAATTACAGATGGGCACACCACTGCTTCCGCTAAGTCGGTTTGTCCCCAAACCGACTAATTGAACGGGAGTGGCCCATTGTTACCTGACTGCTGTAGGTGAAGATCGGCTTACTCTGATACCATTTGTAAGACCCCCCTCCCGGAACACAACACACGGCACGAGGGGAGTCTTATGCCCGAAATAGCCGCCTTGCGGTAGCACTAACACACGGGTTAGCCTTTACCACAAGACGCCTATTCCGCCGGCTACGATCCATATCACAACAATTCTGCCAACCCAACCATAACAGAAAAGTAAAGCTAAAAGCAGTTCAGTTCACAGCTAAGTTAAAGTCCAAAAATAGCGGAAGATAACAAGCACAACAGGCTTGCACAAAAGAAACAAGAGTCTAGAAATGTTTTGCCAAACGGCTACATGAAACACTCACTACTGTCACTGACGGTGCCGATGGCACCACCACCTCAGGTCCTATCATCCGGGCCTGGCTGTCCTGCTGCATAGTCCGTTGCCGCTCTACCTGCGGGGTTTCCTCCTAAAAAGGAAGACGTAGCAACCGTTAGTCATAAGACTAAGTGGCTTCACATCCGCTCCCCCGGCAACTCCTCGGCACCGGGCGGAGAAAGGAATACAGGTACAATATATATACATAAGCAAGTAAACAAGCAGGTGACAGTAAATATGGTGAAGTATAAACTACGCTACACAACTAGCAGTTCTACAAATAACCATATAAATGACAGCAGGTATAATTAATCAGAATAGCAACTTAACTTATAAGAGTGCCCATACAAACTTATAAGTTAAGGATCGTCTTAACAGTAAAGTAACTCATCGTATAAGAGTGCCCATACAAACTTATACGATGAGGATCTTGTGTATGCAATGAATGACATGTTATGAATGTTATGTTATGACCGACTCATGCGCACGCACATGCAACTTGCTATGTCGACACGGACTAGAAGTTCCCACTTTTCGAGCAGGTAGCTAACCTCTCAGGCGTCGTCCGTCGTGGCCAGACGGCGACAGTGGAGCGGGCGTCTCCACTACTAGGTGGTATCACACTACCTATCCTAGGCCCTCGTACGCCTCAACGCTAAGAACACAACAGCGGAGCTCACATGCGTACTACGGCTCAGAAGGGGTCTTGGGTAAATGTGCACCAAGATCACAGCCCAACCTGGCCTTGATTTCGAACCGGATGGAACCTCGGAAACGCACGAGGTGCAAGCCCAACCGTTCTCATGGCACGGAGGAGATCTCGGGTTATGGACACCAAGTATCTAACCCTACCGCCCAAGGTCTACTCATTGGCTCCCATCGGTGTGACGACTGGCGAACCCGTAGACCTGCCACAATCATTATCTCAACACCGCGACACGATGAATCGTCGCACATCACATGCCCCAAAACAACTCACTCGACGCTACCCGTAGGGAGACTTCAACTCTAAGCATCGGTTGTTAATAAACCCCTTGGGCTCGGATTACAGTTACAAAATACTCTTCACATAGTGTTCATCATGTTCACGCCCACCTATTCAATGATTTCACCTCAACACTACGTACATTAGATATGTTCAACGCCAATTTGTATAAATATATCCTTTACCAATAGCAACTCCTAATATCTAGTCTTCCCATCCAATCCATTTCTCTACCATTGCGTGGTTATCCCTTATTACACAACCAAATGAGTAACCATACTAAATTATAGTAACAACGACATTATAGTTATATGGGAGCAAGATATCACATGAGCAAATCACAATCATTGCAAGAGTGCTAACATTATAATTTAACAAGTGCATTAACATAGGATAGTCCAATACTAAAACTGGGATTCCCGGAGCTACAGGAATCCGATCACAATGCACAACCCCTCGTTGGAAAGGTATTCGCGAGAGCTACGACTTTCGTGTTGAGTCGATCGCCCAGATCTGGTCGCAACATACCAGAAATTCAACTCGAATACGTACAGGAAACAGTTTCCTGTACAGGAATTTTCCCGAACGCAGCGGACTCGAACCAGCTTTCCCGTGGCTACAGGTATCGCATGGAAACGAGCAACCCCTCGTTGGAAAGGTAATTTCAAGGGCTACGACTTTCGTGTTGAGTCGATCACCCAGATCTGGCCAGAACACCTCCGAAATTGGCCACGAAGGTCGCCGCGTGCAGAAATCAGATTTCTGCACGCATCTTAAGGCGAGATGAACGGCATCCGTTCATCTTCTTCCTTGCAACGACCTCGCATAAACTTCTCCAGAAATCACACCCAACCTTATTTCTCCTTTCAAAGCCAAACCCCCAACAAAAACCCCTCTCATCTCCACTTTGAAGGATGAGAAGGTTGAGGGAGACTAAGCCTAAAACCTAGGCATGGCTTATCCTAAGAACTCTCCTCCTCACCATCAAGACTCTATGGAGTCGATGTCTCTCCTATAATAACTATAGATCTAGCACCAAGGGAGAGGGGAGGAAGCTCACCTCAAGTCCAGCGGTACCACCATGGCCGGCCATGAGCCTCGCACTCCTTCGCGGCGGCATTGTTTTTCCCTTGACGGTGGCGGCGTTTTGATTCCTCCAAGGATGGCTCCGGCAAGCTCTTCCTCCTCCTCCAGCCAAGAACCCTCTCAGGAATTTCGGGGCAGAAGAAAGGAGATGAAATGCTAGGGTTTCCCAACTTTTTCCTTTTTATACATCGCAGACACGGGTAGGCACACGGCCGTGTTCCTACCCGTGTTCAGGTGACACGGCCGTGTGGCATGCCGTGTCTAGGGCCGTGTTCCTCCCAGAACCACTTTCTGCCGGGTCAGGGTTGCGGCACACGGGTAGAGACACGGCCGTGTCCCGACCCGTGTCCTTGTCACACGGCTAGGGACACGCCCGTGTCCCAACCCGTGTCCTTGGCACACGGCTAGGGACACGCCCGTGTCCCAATGCCCGTGTACCTCTCTGACTGGTAAGCCTATTTTTATGAGGCACACGGGTATGGACACGGCCGTGTCCATACCCGTGTCAGCCAAAAATGCTGTTTTGCCTTGTTTTCCTCATTTCCCGCACGTCCGCACCTGTTCACCCACATCCCCCATTGGGCTCACCACAGCCCCCTTGACTCAAATACGCAATCAAGGGGCCTAGCGCGAATTGGGACGTTACATTCTCTACCCTTGCTGCACCTTTGACCAGGTTGACTCAAAAGAATGCGGTCTTTGTTTGGAGCGAGAAGTGCGAAGAAGCCTTTTTGGAGCTAAAGAACAGATTGTGCTCTGCTCCCGTCTTGACCCTACCTACTGAGGGTGTGGAGTATGATGTGTACGTGGATGCTTCACATGTTGGTCTAGGTTGAGTGTTGATGCAAGTTGGAAAAGTGATTGCGTATGGGTCAAGGCAATTAAAGACTCACGATAGAAATTACCCTACGCATGACCTTGAGTTTTCAGCGGTTATTTATGCGTTGAAGCTGTGGAGGAATCTACTTAATGGGGCTCAGTGCAAGATCTTCACTGATCATAAGAGCCTGAAGTACGTGTTCACACAAAAGGAGTTGAATCTGCGCCAGCGGCGGTGGCTAGAGTATGTGTCCGATTATGACGTAGAGATCCAGTACCATCCAGGCAAGGCCAATGTAGTGGCCGAAGCCCTGAGCCGAAAGACGGGGAAGATCTTTAATCTCTCCGCTGATCATTTAGTGGAAGAGTTCCTCCTTATGGATATCTCGGTGGGATGTTGTGGCATGCAGAGTAGTTTGGCAGTGGCAGAGCCGTCTTGGATTTCCCTTACTAGGTTGCACCAGAAGGATGATCCGAACCTTCTGCACTTATACCTCAGGACTGAGAGAGGGGAGTTGCCGGATTTTTCCATCGATGATGCGGGTACTTTGAAGTACCGCAGTAGATTTTGCATCCCCGCTGTCGGAGACATCAGGGGTATGGTATGCAGAGAGGCTCATGGATCCAGTGTTTCCTACCTTCCGGGATCTACAAAGATGTATCGTGATTTGAAGCAAATTTCCTAGTGGTATGGGATGAAGAGTGATATAGCCCGATTTGTTGCTGAGTGCCACACTTGTAAGCGTGTGAAGGCCGATCACGGAAGGCCTGGTTGCAAGTTGACTCCACTAGAGATCCCGACTTAGAAGTGGGAAAGTATTTCTATGGACTTCATCACGGGCTTACCGAAATCTCCAAGGGGATTTGATTCTATTTGGGTCATAGTGGAAAGACTGACGAAGTGTGCTAACTTTGTGCTGTATAAGATTGACTATCCGATGAAGAAGATAACAGAGTTGTACTTGAATGAGGTCATTAGATTGTACGGTGTGCCTGTTAGCATCATTTCTGATCGAGACTCCCGATTTACTTCTCGTTTTTGGCAGAGTCTGCAGGAGGGTTTAGGTATAGATCTGAGGTACTCTACTACTTACCACCCACGGACCAATGGGCAGACGGAGCGGGTGAACCAGATAGTTGAGGATATGATTAGATGCTACATTCTAGATCACGGTGGAGCATGGGATGAGCGATTGTGACTTATGGAGTTTGCATACAATAACAGTTATAAAGAAAGTTTGCAAATTGCTCCGTTTGAAGCTCTGTATGGGAGGCGCTGCAGAACCCCCCTGTTTTGGGCTGAGGCAAGTTAGAGACCCTTGTTGGGTCCGGATGCGCTCGAGGAGATGGAAGTCGCAGTGAAGCTTATTCGATAAAAGCTTCGTATAGCTCAGGAAAGATATGAAAAGAATGCCAATCAGCGTAGGTCTTACTTGGAGTTTTCTATAGGGGACCTTGTGTTCCTTAAGGTTTCCCCGATGGTTGTTGTTATGAGGTTCAGTAAGAACCTGAAATTGGACCCGAGGTATGTGGGCCTGTTTAAGATTGTTGATCGGATTGGCGTGTCAGCTTATAGGTTGGAATTGCCAGCAAACTTCCCAGGTGTTCATAACGTATTTCATGTAAGCCAATTGCGGAAGTGTGCGCGCAGTAGTGGGCAAGTGTTGGATGTTGTGCCCTAGTTCGAGCCTAACCTCTCTTTTATTGAAGTACCGGTCCGCATTTTTGATACTCAAGATCAGGTGCTGCGAAGGAAGTCAATCCCGTTGGTCAAAGTTCTATGGAAGATTCAGGGTTTAGAAAGTGCGACTTGGGAGTTAGAGTCGGCTATGAGGGTGGCTCACCCTCAACTGTTTCCCTGATTAGATTGGTTTGTTTTCTTCTTATAATGTTTGGCTTGTTACTTTTCCTACTATAGTTGAGGCGTTGTGCGTAAAGTTTCGGGACGAAACTTTCTATTAGGGGGATTGACTGTAACGCCCCCGATTTTGCTGCGATTATTTAATTCTTGCTTGGAGTTATGTCGACGCATTTTCTTGGCTTGTGTCATCTGTGGAGTGTGGTCTTAACTCCTTAGAACTGAGTTGCCATTTTGCAACCTATTGATAAGATCTCCCTAGCAAGCCGAGTCATTTTGGGTGACCCAGTGTGGTCTCTCAGGGGATGCTTGTGTTTTGGCTTTGGGTGGGTATAACTCGAGTTCTGTTCGTCGAAAGTTAATTTCGACTTCGTCTTTGTGTTTGTAGCGTGGATATTTAGAAACGGTGCGAATTTCGTCGAATTCCGAGGATGTTCGGTTTTCGCGTCGTTTTGTATTTTATGAAAAATAAAGCTATTTAATAAATATTATATTAAATATTATTTTTTCTGAAAGGGTGCGGATGCTTGGCGGTTTTGCCTTGTCATTTTTAGCCTTAATTAATTGATTAGTTAATTAAGATTAAGAGGATGTTATATATAGGATAGTTTAGACTTAAGAGGTAACCGCTCCTGTTCATCTTCCCAAAAGACTGAACCAGTCTGCGCCTATTCGCGGAAAGCAGAGAAACCGCCGGAACTGCTCCCCTTCGGACGCCGATTTCGGGAGCGTTTGTGGACGGAATTCGATTCCGAAAGTGGATTTGGATTGCTCTCGCCTAGACCTTCATTCCTACGATTTTTGGCCTTGTGCTTCGTTGCCGGATTTGAGTGTGAGAGTAAGAAAGGCCGACCAAGCTTCGCTGGGAATCGAGGCAAGTAGTGCTCCTAGCCCTTGCCATGTAGAAATTTCTTGCTGTTATCTCTGTTTTCCGTCATTAATGCTTCCAGGTTCTTGTTAAAACCCGATTTAGCCATGACAAATGTTGCTTAAGCACGCTAATCATACTCTTTTCCAGATTTTTCCTTTCAGAAGTTCTTTCTTTTTACATCTTAATTTGAGATTGTTTTAATCCCTGCTCTTAGAACTAGGGTTTGATGTTAAACTTGTAGGATTACATAGTTTCAGTGGCTGCTAAGTCTACTACCAGGTTGTCGATGAATATATAAGCCGAGTTTTGCTTGATTAGGCTCGGGATGGGTAGATTTGGCCTGAGAGTAGAGGTAGCAGCAGCAAGAAATTTTTTCTCCTCTCCTAAGTCTTGTCTAATAAAGAGATTCTGGGCAAAAAGTAGTGGTATGATGTCATAGGATGAGTGTGAGAGTTAATTTTCAAGTTACTGTATTTCAGCGTTGAGAGGTTCGGGAAATGCGAAAGTTTTATTTTTAGCTATGTAGTGTGGCGTTGAGTGAGAAATTCTTCTAAGTCAAGATCGACGGGAATCACTAAGTGATTCTCTCCGACTTTGACGGGAATCGTCAGTGATTCCCGCCGATTCGGCGAGAATCGATCTGCATTCACGCCGATTCGGCGAGAATCGAGCTGCCATGACAGTTTAGGCGCTGAGTGAGGTGGGATCACTCAATGTCGCAGCCCTTTACTGCGGGTAAGTACTTTGGCGTTGAGAGAGTCGACCTCACTCAACGCAAAAGCTGTTCTATCGTTGAGAATGGTGGGCTCACTCAGCACCGCAGTTTGTTTTCACGGCTATGTACTTTGGTGTTTAGTGAGTCGACCTCACTCAATGCCAAAGCTATTTTGGCATTGAGAGTGGTGGACACACTCAACGCCACAGTTGGATTTTGCGGTTTAGTGCTAAGACGTTGAGGGAGTGGACCTCACTCAACGCCATAGCTATTTTGGCATTGAGTGTGGTTAGCTCACTCAACGCCACAGCCTGCTTTGCTGAAGGCGTTGAGGGAGTGGACCTCACTGAATGCCATAGCTGTTTTTGCGTTGAGTGAGGTTAGCTCACTCAATGCCACAGCCAGTGTTGCAGAAGGCGTTGAGTGAGTGAACCTCACTCAACGCCATTGTTGTTTTGGCGTTAAGTGAGGCTAGCTCACTCAACGCCACCGTCTGTTTAGGCATTGAGTGAGTGGGGCTCACTCAACGTCATGCCGTGTTGAGTCATCTCAACGCTTTTCCCTTACCTTGATTTTCTCCCCCGAGTGAATTCCTTGATTTTGAGGTTCCTTGTCGGCTATTTTATTTTTTCCAAAAAGGCCGAATCGTGGGTCGTGGTTAGTAGTGGTGGTTTGAAGCTCTTATTGGGGAAGGTGTTGTGTAATTTAGCCAAGGCCACCCTTTTTCTTTTATCTTGCTCCATGTACGGGCTGGGCAATTAGGTGGGAGGTCCCTAGTGCTTTAACATGTATACCCCTAAGCTTTGTTTCATGGAAATGTTGGTTGGGGGACTGAGTTTTCCTCCAACCCGGATCCACGTTGTTTTTGCTACTACCATATCTCACAGCTTAGGGTGTTAGACGTTTCTTCCTTTGTAAATTTGCAATGTTTGGGCTCATGGTAGCCTGGTAAACTCTGCAGGACTTATTTTTGGGCAGGGTTGTTATTGTTTCCTCGCACTTTGTGCTTTTCTTTTTGTCTTGCCTTGGACAGTGGCGCTTGTTTCGGTTTGCTTACTCTTCTTGCTTACCTTATAACTTAACTTTTCCGTACAGCTTTTTACTTGTTTAGCTTGCTGAGGTATTCTTTCTTCTTTGAATGCCTTAGGTTCTGGTTAGTAGCCGATTAGGCGGCTAGTTGTGCAGTGTTGTTGCTGGTGGTCTCTCGTACTGTGGAGATTAGTTCCTTGGTCTTGTGAGGTAGTTTTACTATTTTTCTTACAGACATACATACTTGTCAGTGGGTTCGTGTCAGTTTGTTGGCGCCCACTAGTAGTTTTACGTTGATACTAGATGTGTTACTTTTTTGCTGCTACCTTTCTAGAGTTAGTCTACTTGCTCTTGGGATGATTTATGCTAGGTTGCTAGTTACTTTTAAACCTAAAAACACTATTATAAGTATTCCTCATGATTAGCATGTTTTATAAAACTCATCACTATTTTCCAAATAACGTAAAAAGATAATTTTTCCTATATATATATTGTATAAATCAAAAGTAGGGTCCTGCATAGTATAAGTTGTCCTCTGGAGACACTTATGCACTCTTTTAGGATGTCGAACCTGAATAAAGGATTTTCCTCAGCGTATAAGTATAGTTTTAAAATTGTGGACTAGGTGATCCACCGAGCCGAGTGATACGGCCTTTAAAATATAACTGATTTTCTAATCATTTAACTTATGAATTTTCATAAAGTATAGTTGTTAGTGGTTTGCCTGAGCGTCGGCAGTTATCCCCTGCTCGACGTGACATCATGACGCGTGTTTTCTCCTACTTTGATAATCCGTTTTCTTCGGAGAAAATACGGTTTATGACAGTTGGTATCAGAGGGAGGTTGCTTGACAAGTTAGTCGGGCAACCGTCCCTTTTGATTGCATTAGTGGTTCAGCATCATGTCATTCACACACCGATATGTCATCAGCACGTCTTGGCAAAAGCATGAACACTACACTCATAGCATAACACGAATTATACGGGGCATATTATGTAGTATGGGATGCATAATATGTGTTCGTATATGGATCCACCATAGGGGAAACATGTGAGGGTTATGTAGTATGGGATGCATAACCTCACCACATGGCTGCGGCTAGCTCGTTTTATTTTCGTTGCATGAAAATGTTCTGTAGTATGGGATGCATTACATTTTCATGTGTACGCCGCTCATAACATGCATTAGGGCATTTTTAGAATGCATAGCACAAACATGCATAGCATAACATTGCATAAGCACAGCATGCCAAGCTAAAGACTGGCAGGATGACATATGTACACACATAAGTTTTCGAGTCAAAAATAATATAAAGTCATGCATTCTCGATCTAGGCACAAGAGTTAGTATGGTGGTGGTTAACCATCCTAGGTTAGGGCATAACATCAAATATTGTAAAAATAAACTCCCAGAGCAAGTTTAGCAGCTTTAAGTTCATATTTATGTATGTATTGTCTGTACTTGTAGTTATTTACAGCTGTCGTACAAGGATCTGTCTAAGGTCGCTATGATTTTAGGATGGCGAGACGCCCTTCGACTAGATCGACCCCCCTATCTGAGGGTGAGTCATCGGGAGCGCAGAATGATGCGGTGATCGAGAGGCTACGTGTAACGACCCCATCCGTTAAATGACGTATAGTAGAAGGTCCGGCCGGGGCCCCACACTATATGCCACAAACAGACGGTGAGGTCACAGGATAATACCAAACTAAACGAGTCCTAACTCAGAGCATTCTAGCGGAAGCTTATTAAGCTTATTAAGTGCAAGAACTCATACCATTGAATGTCCACTAATATATAAATATCACATTTATATAGAAACCAGGAATGTTTACAAAACCACACCGCACACGGCCTTAAGGCCTTACAAGTTACTCTTAACAACACATATAATTTCATACATCGGCACGCAGGCCGGCCACACATGAAATCCAACACTTCGCACGGCCTTCGAGGGCCTACCAGCAGCATGGGCTTTTGCCCGCTCAATCCATCAGCCCGCAACACCTGCATATGGACGTCCACCCCATGGGTGATAAACAAAGCAACGGTCAGCATTCAGCTGACCAATTATAACGACCCCACCCCTTACCCGGGGCAGTGGTTCCTTCCCTGCATATATAGCAATTTCAACATATAAAGCACATACACCCAACATCACAAACGCCGGCCTCAATGCCAGGCGCTCCGTGCACTCAGGGCACCTTTTATGGTTTGTACTTGGTAGGCGGGCATAAGCCTCCAAACCCTTGTTGAAGACCTCACGCACCCGTCTCACTCAGAGGTACGCACCACACCAAAACCCGTGAGCACTATCAGTCGACCTACTCCCGTAGTGTAACAAGCCTAGGGAATTCGCCCTGCTGCTTTGCTACCAATCGACCGCTCACCCGATCTTAACATTGCCACTTGGTGAAATGGGCATAAGCCTCCAAACCCCTGTTGAAGACCTCACGCACCCACCCACTCAGAGGTGTCCGCACTCCATCAACCAGCTCTTAACAAGCATGCAACCAAAGGAGCTATGCAAAGCATCCTATACACCAAACTCATCGTCCTCACCATCTCCGCAGGCTAAACGATGCATACACGGAGTCTTCTCCGGATCGCAATATAAACATCACCAATCCCGACATACGTCTGGATGGGCTTCACACAACATGCCTATGCCATACTACGGACTTCCGGCTCTAGATGCAGACTCAACTGCTGGAATCACTTACGCGTTTCCATCTCTTGATGGAGGATCCCATGCACATGCAAAACAAAGGGCTTCACCTGCCCAAGGAAGAAAGATCGTTACCCTTGACGATCGCTTCGGCGCCATAGAAAACTAGTCGGATGGAAATCACCGCAGCGGCCTTGCCTCCGCAACGCTGCACTCGGCTCTCTATTCGGCTCGACGAAGCTCCACCGGCCTCCTCCTCCTCCTCCTCCAAGCTCTCCTCTCTTTCTTCTCTTTAGAAAGAGAAAGGCTAAGTGGAATGAGATTTCATCTCAATCCACGGCCTTAAAGAGGTCGGAAAAGCTATGGACCACACGATCCAAATAGAAGGAAACGAACGGCCGAGATCTGCCCAAAACCCCAATTTTTGCCTGACACGGCCTGTGACACGCCCGTGTCACAGGCTGTGTACCCTTAAGCGGCACACGCGGTTTGGAACCGACTGAACAACACGGGGCTCGACACGCCCGTGTCGAACCTGACACGCCCGTGTCATTCTTGAGACACGCCCGTGTCCCCTGCTACACGGCACCCATCGACTTCCAAAACCAGTACACGGGTCGGAACACGGCAGCCGACACGCCCGTGTCCAGCCTGACACGCCCGTGTTCATGGCCGTGTTCACGGCCGTGTACGGCTCTGACCCGAATAGGCCAATTTTGAGATTTAAATCGAACACGCCCTGGGACACGCCCGTGTCCCAGGCCGTGTACCCCCGACACGCCCTGGGACACGCCCGTGTCCCAGGCCGTGTCTACCAGCCTGCTACTCAAAATTGTGCAAAAACATATTTTGAGTTCTGGGGTGTTACAACCCTCCCCTCCTTATAGAAATTTCGTCCCGAAATTTAGCGCAACGCACAAGTATCAACACAACCACGCTGTTGCGATACAACCCAAAACGATCCAGGTTTAGAGCTCAGAGGCCACAGCTTGGCTCGCCCCATGGAATCGTACCACCACACTGTTTGTCCCAAACAGAAATACATACATACATATATACAACAGACAACAAAATAAAGTGCCCACTCCACTTTATTTCGGCTTCTCCGCATCTCGCAGAATCCGTCTAGCGGCCTCCATTAAGTCCAAAGCACGGGTTTGCTGTTCTGCTTGATTTGAGCTTTGCGGCTCCTGCATCTCAAGAGTGTATATTCGCGGTTGCGCCCGCGATGCAGACGACTCTGCCACAGCTTTACCCTTCTCGTCATAAGACGCACCTGTCTTTCTTTCACCCTTGGACGCACCATTCCAGCAAAATCGCGCGATATGTCCTGGCCTCCCACAAATGAAACATGTCCGCGGCTCAACCCGTTCTTGCCCAAACGTTGCTCCTGACGCAACATCTGAAGAAGTTTGTTCAGCAGGCCTGAACCGCTTCTTATCACGTTTCCTGAAATCGGACTGCTCTGATGGCGGAACTTTGAAGTCAGACTTTTCCACCGCTACGATCTTCTTCTCCCGCACCCGCTTCAAATCCTTCTCTAGCGCACTAGCGGTATGCACCAATGCTTGGAATCCTTGGTTCACTGAACTCGGGAGAGCCAACCTCAGCTCATCACGCAGCCCTTCATAGAACCTATTTGTCTTCCGTGCCTGGTCCGCAAACGTCGACCCCGCATAACGACCGAGCTTGGTAAACTCATGTAGGTAATCGTCCACGGTCTTATCACCCTGTAACAGACGTTGAAATTCATTTTCCATTGCAATTCTCTGCGCCATTGGCAAATATTTCGCCCAAAACAATCGAGAGAATTCGTCCATCGATATGTCGCCCAGATCTCTACCGCCCAACTGGTGCAACTCGATCTCATCCCACCAAAGCCTCGCCTCTCCTTCCAGGAGGAAAGTGGCTAACGGGACTTTCTGCTCCTCACTAATCCTGAGCGCAGCCAGGATTCTTTTCACTCGAGAGAGCCAATCCTCGGCCTCTGTTGGAGACGTTGCCCCGACAAACGTAGGCGGATTAAATTCCATAAAGTGCTTAAGTTGCTCGTCCGCTGCTTGCACAGCAACCGGAACCTCAACATGCTCGTGCCTCGCACCAACCTGTACTGGCGCCACAGCGGGCCTCGCTTGCCCAAAAGGTTGTGCCTGAAGCATAGCAAAGATCATCTCCGCAACTAAGCGCACCGTTTCCGCAGAAGGGGGAGGTGTAGGCACCTCAGGTGGTGCCGCACTCTCATCCGAACGCTGGGGCTCCGACTGCCCAGCTCCACTCCTCGTCACCTATAGGTGAACAAGATAGCATTACTTTCCATGGTAATACGGCAAACTCACCGAATAGACACACACACACATTCCTAGTGGACATTCTTGAGTTCATTAGCATTACAGCAGGTCGCACGAACACGTGCTCGCCACCCCACAAAAGAATTCGGCCACGAATTCGGAAGGGAAGACCGACAAAAGCTGATACCAAAATGTAACGACCCCATCCGTTAAATGACGTATAGTAGAAGGTCCGGCCGGGGCCCCACACTATATGCCACAAACAGATGGTGAGGTCATAGGATAATACCAAACCAAACGAGTCCTAACTCAGAGCATTCTAGCGGAAGCTTATTAAGCTTATTAAGTGCAAGAACTCATACCATTGAATGTCCACTAATATATAAATATCACATTTATATAGAAACCAGGAATGTTTACAAAACCACACCGCACACGGCCTTAAGGCCTTACAAGTTACTCTTAACAACACATATAATTTCATACATCGGCACGCAGGCCGGCCACACATGAAATCCAACACTTCGCACGGCCTTCGAGGGCCTACCAGCAGCATGGGCTTTTGCCCGCTCAATCCATCAGCCCGCAACACCTGCATATGGACGTCCACCCCATGGGTGATAAACAAAGCAACGGTCAGCATTCAGCTGACCAATTATAACGACCCCACCCCTTACCCGGGGCAGTTGTTCCTTCCCTGCATATATAGCAATTTCAACATATAAAGCACATACACCCAACATCACAAACGCCGGCCTCAATGCCAGGCGCTCCGTGCACTCAGGGCACCTTTTATGGTTTGTACTTGGTAGGCGGGCATAAGCCTCCAAACCCTTGTTGAAGACCTCACGCACCCGTCTCACTCAGAGGTACGCACCACACCAAAACCCGTGAGCACTATTAGTCGACCTACTCCCGTAGTGTAACAAGCCTAGGGAATTCGCCCTGCTGCTTTGCTACCAATCGACCGCTCACCCAATCTTAACATTGCCACTTGGTGAAATGGGCATAAGCCTCCAAACCCCTGTTGAAGACCTCACGCACCCACCCACTCAGAGGTGTCCGCACTCCATCAACCAGCTCTTAACAAGCATGCAACCAAAGGAGCTATGCAAAGCATCCTATACACCAAACTCATCGTCCTCACCATCTCCGCAGGCTAAACAATGCATACACGGAGTCTTCTCCGGATCGCAATATAAACATCACCAATCCCGACATACGTCTGGATGGGCTTCACACAACATGCCTATGCCGTACTACAGACTTCCGGCTCTAGATGCAGACTCAACTGCTGGAATCACTTATGCGTTTCCATCTCTTGATGGAGGATCCCATGCACATGCAAAACAAAGGGCTTCACCTGCCCAAGGAAGAAAGATCGTTACCCTTGACGATCGCTTCGGCGCCATAGAAAACTAGCCGGATGGAAATCACCGCAGCGGCCTTGCCTCCGCAACGCTGCACTCGGCTCTCTATTCGGCTCGACGAAGCTCCACCGGCCTCCTCCTCCTCCTCCTCCAAGCTCTCCTCTCTTTCTTCTCTTTAGAAAGAGAAAGGCTAAGTGGAATGAGATTTCATCTCAATCCACGGCCTTAAAGAGGTTGGAAAAGCTATGGACCACACGATCCAAATAGAAGGAAACGAACGGCCGAGATCTGCCCAAAACCCCAATTTTTGCCTGACACGGCCTGTGACACGCCCGTGTCACAGGCCGTGTACCCTTAAGCGGCACACGCGGTTTGGAACCGACTGAACAACACGGGGCTCGACACGCCCGTGTCGAACCTGACACGCCCGTGTCATTCTTGAGACACGCCCGTGTCCCCTGCTACACGGCACCCATAGACTTCCAAAACCAGTACACGGGTCGGAACACGGCAGCCGACACGCCCGTGTCCAGCCTGACACGCCCGTGTTCATGGCCGTGTTCACGGCCGTGTACGGCTCTGACCCGAATAGGCCAATTTTGAGATTTAAATCGAACACGCCTTGGGACACGCCCGTGTCCCAGGCCGTGTACCCCCGACACGCCCTGGGACACGCCCGTGTCCCAGGCCGTGTCTACCAGCCTGCTACTCAAAATTGTGCAAAAACATATTTTGAGTTCTGGGGTGTTACACTACGACAGAGTAGTGATTCCTTGAGCAGGCAAATGGTGGAGGTGCGAGCCCAGATCCAGTCTTTGGTGGCAGTTGTGGCAGGGCAGACTCAGGGAGTGCAAGGCCCTACAGGGGGGTTAGCTGTTCCTCCTCCTCCTGCACCCCTAAGACCTCCAGTGGTGGTGCCAGCAGAGATGGCATTCATCTCGTAATTTCAGAGACTTTGCCCTCCTACTTACGATGGGAAGGCAGATTTCATGGTCATAGACGATTGGCTGATCTCCATGGAAGAGATGTTCTCGTACTCCGGTATTTCAGATGATCAGAGAGTGATGATAGCCGCCTATCATCTCAAGGGTTTGGCGAAGAGTTAGTGGCTTAGAGAAAAGGAGAGCTTGGAAGCTGGTTGCTCTTGGGAAGTATTCAAGGAAATGCTACTGAGGAAGTTCTTGCCTTCGATCGAGCGTGACCGTCTTATGAATGACTTCCTCCACCAGAAGCAAAGACAACTCACGGTCGGTGAATATGAGATAGAGTTCAGCAAGTTGAGCCTGTTTGCTCCTGGGTTGGTAAGTGTTGAGGCTGATCGAGTCAAGCGATTCCTTTGTGGCTTGAGGAGCGAGGTGCAGTAGTTGACCAGTACTTATGGATAAGAGACTTATGCAGGGGTAGTGGAGGCTGCTCTGAAGGTGGAGGCTATCGAGACCGCAAAGAGCAGAGGCCAGCAAATGAGGAAGGACAAGAGGAAGTCTGTTGAGGAGAAGAAACCCCAGGTACCCGGTGCTGCTTTGGGAAAGAAGAGTAAGGTGGTGTGTAGCTTCTGTGGTCGGTCAGGCCACCCTGTTGAGAGGTGTTTCAAAAAGGCAGCAGCTCAGAAGAAGGAGCAAGTTCATGCTATTCAGGGTGCTCCTAGGAGGGATGTTACCTGTTCTGTTTGCAAGCGACCCGGGCATGATGCTACCCAGTGCTGGTCTAAGGATAAAGTTTGCTATCAGTGCGGGCAGAAGGGTCACATCAAGTCTAGGTGTCCTTCGGTCCAGCCTGCTCTTCATGCAGTTCCACTTCAGGCACTACCTCCGCCTCAGCGTGTGGACAAGGGTAAAGGAAAGCTGAACGTGATCTCTTCCGAGGAGGCTCAAGCTTCGACTCAAGTCATCTCAAGTTAGTTGTTTCTTTTTCCATCTTGAAAGTTTTACTTACTAGAATGGTTACAGTTGGGTTTCGGTAGATCCTTAGATGTATATACTCCTATAGGGAAATTTAAGGCGAAGAACCGTTGGGCGCGTGTTCTGTTCGACTCCGGCGCTACCCACTCATTTGTGGCTAGAGCCTTTGTGGAGCGACATCGGTTAACTCTAGATCGAGTTTGTGATACCTTCCATGTCAAGTTCCCTTCTAGTGAATCTGTGTTATCATATTTGGGCATTCTAGATTGCCCTATTTTGTTAGGGGATTTTCTTGTGAGGGCAGACTTGAAGATGATTGATCTGAAGAACTTCGATGTTATTCTGGGCATGGACTGGCTGTCTAAGTATGATGCGGTCATTCAGTGCAAAGGGAAGCGCTTGGACTTCATCAAGGACGATGGTCAGTCGGGAAGCGTATATGCTGAACCGTGCCAAGATTCTCCTGTCATTTCTGCGATATGCTCTCAGAATTTGTTTATTTCTGGTTGTTTTGCTTGTTTAGTCTCGATGGTTGGGACTGCTGTTAGTGTACCGCGCTTAGAGGAGATTCCCGTTGTTCGTGGTTTCGCTGATGTTTTTCTTGATGACCTTCCTGGTCTTCCTCCCGATCGGGATGTCGAATTTGTGATTTATTTGGAATCGGGTACGCGTCCTATTGCTAAGGCACCGTATCGGATGGACCCTCGTGAGCTAGAGGAGTTGCGAGTCCAGTTAGATGAGTTATTGGCAAAAGGGTTTATCAGGAAGAGTTCGTCGTCTTGGGGTGCTCCTGTTTTGTTTGTAAAGAAGAAAGATGGGTCTATGCGGCTTTGCATCGAGTACAGGGAGTTGAACAAAGTCACTATTAAAAATAGGTACCCTCTGCCGAGGATCGATGACTTATTTGATCAATTGTGTGGTAGCACGGTGTTCTCCAAGATCGATCTTTGTTCTGGCTATCATCAGCTCAGGATCCGTGAGGCAGATATTCCATGGACTGTATTTAGATCGAGGCATGGACATTTTGAGTTCTTGGTGATGTCGTTTGGATTGACCAACGCACCATCAGCTTTCATGGATATGATGAACCGGGTGTTCAAGGATTTCCTAGACAAGTTCGTTGTGGTTTTCATCGATGATGTGTTGGTCTATTCCCATAGCGCTGAGGAGCATGAACAGCATCTGCGCTTGGTTCTATCAGAGTTGAGGAATCACAAGTTATTCGCCAAGTTGAGGAAGTGCGAATTTTGGTTGCCTCAGGTCTCGTTTCTGGGCCACGTGGTGAACAAGGATGGGATCTCGGTCGACCCAGAAAAGATCGCAGTAGTGATGGATTGGAGCAGGCCGGGCACGCCAAAGGAAATCAGAAGATAGGGTTGGCCAGCTACTACAGGAGGTTCGTGGAGGGTTTCTCTACCCTTGCTGCACCTTTGACCAGGTTGACTCAAAAGAATGCGGTCTTTGTTTGGAGCGAGAAGTGCGAAGAAGCCTTTTTGGAGCTAAAGAACAGATTGTGCTCTGCTCCCGTCTTGACCCTACCTACTGAGGGTGTGGAGTATGATGTGTACGTGGATGCTTCACATGTTGGTCTAGGTTGAGTGTTGATGAAAGTTGGAAAAGTGATTGCGTATGGGTCAAGGCAATTAAAGACTCACGAGAGAAATTACCCTACGCATGACCTTGAGTTTTCAGCAGTTATTTATGCGTTGAAGCTGTGGAGGAATCTACTTAATGGGGCTCAGTGCAAGATCTTCACTGATCATAAGAGCCTGAAGTACGTGTTCACACAAAAGGAGTTGAATCTGCGCCAGCGGCGGTGGCTAGAGTATGTGTCCGATTATGACGTAGAGATCCAGTACCATCCAGGCAAGGCCAATGTAGTGGCCGAAGCCCTGAGCCGAAAGACGGGGAAGATCTTTAATCTCTCTGCTGATCGTTTAGTGGAAGAGTTCCTCCTTATGGATATCTCGGTGGGATGTTGTGGCATGCAGAGTAGTTTGGCAGTGGCAGAGCCGTCTTGGATTTCCCTTACTAGGTTGCACCAGAAGGATGATCCGAACCTTCTGCACTTATACCTCAGGACTGAGAGAGGGGAGTTGCCGGATTTTTCCATCGATGATGCGGGTACTTTGAAGTACCGCAGTAGATTTTGCATCCCCGCTGTCGGAGACATCAGGGGTATGGTATGCAGAGAGGCTCATGGATCCAGTGTTTCCTACCATCCGGGATCTACAAAGATGTATCGTGATTTGAAGCAAATTTCCTAGTGGTATGGGATGAAGAGTGATATAGCCCGATTTGTTGCTGAGTGCCACACTTGTAAGCATGTGAAGGCCGATCACGGAAGGCCTGGTTGCAAGTTGACTCCACTAGAGATCCCGACTTAGAAGTGGGAAAGTATTTCTATGGACTTCATCACGGGCTTACCGAAATCTCCAAGGGGATTTGATTCTATTTGGGTCATAGTGGAAAGACTGACGAAGTGTGCTAACTTTGTGCTGTAAAAGATTGACTATCCGATGAAGAAGATAACAGAGTTGTACTTGAATGAGGTCATTAGATTGTACGGTGTGCCTGTTAGCATCATTTCTGATCGAGACTCCCGATTTACTTCTCGTTTTTGGCAGAGTCTGCAGGAGGGTTTGGGTATAGATCTGAGGTACTCTACTACTTACCACCCACGGACCAATGGGCAGACGGAGCGGGTGAACCAGATAGTTGAGGATATGATTAGATGCTACATTTTAGATCACGGTGGAGCATGGGATGAGCGATTGTGACTTATGGAGTTTGCATACAATAACAGTTATAAAGAAAGTTTGCAAATTGCTCCGTTTGAAGCTCTGTATGGGAGGCGCTGCAGAACCCCCCTGTTTTGGGCTGAGGCAAGTTAGAGACCCTTGTTGGGTCCAGATGCGCTCGAGGAGATGGAAGTCGCAGTGAAGCTTATTCGATAAAAGCTTCGTATAGCTCAGGAGAGATATGAAAAGAATGCCAATCAGCGTAGGTCTTACTTGGAGTTTTCTATAGGGGACCTTGTGTTCCTTAAGGTTTCCCCGATGGTTGGTGTTATGAGGTTCAGTAAGAACCTGAAATTGGACCCGAGGTATGTGGGCCTGTTTAAGATTGTTGATCGGATTGGCGTGTCAGCTTATAGGTTGGAATTGCCAGCAAACTTCCCAGGTGTTCATAACGTATTTCATGTAAGCCAATTGCGGAAGTGTGCGCGCAGTAGTGGGCAAGTGTTGGATGTTGTGCCCCAGTTCGAGCCTAACCTCTCTTTTATTGAAGTACCGGTCCGCATTTTTGATACTCAAGATCAGGTGCTGCGAAGGAAGTCAATCCCGTTGGTCAAAGTTCTATGGAAGATTCAGGGTTTAGAAAGTGCGACTTGGGAGTTAGAGTCGGCTATGAGGGTGGCTCACCCTCAACTATTTCCCTGATTAGATTGGTTTGTTTTCTTCTTATAATGTTTGGCTTGTTACTTTTCCTACTATAGTTGAGGCGTTGTGCGTAAAGTTTCGGGACGAAACTTTCTATTAGGGGGAGTGACTGTAACGCCCCCGATTTTGCTGCGATTATTTAATTCTTGCTTGGAGTTATGTCGACGCATTTTCTTGGCTTGTGTCATCTGTGGAGTGTGGTCTTAACTCCTTAGAACTGAGTTGCCATTTTGCAACCTATTGATAAGATCTCCCTAGCAAGCCGAGTCATTTTGGGTGACCCAGTGTGGCCTCTCAGGGGATGCTTGTGTTTTGGCTTTGGGTGGGTATAACTCGAGTTCTGTTCGTCGAAAGTTAATTTCGACTTCGTCTTTGTGTTTGTAGCGTGGATATTTAGAAACGGTGCGAATTTCGTCGAATTCCGAGGATGTTCGGTTTTCGCGTCGTTTTGTATTTTATGAAAAATAAAGCTATTTAATAAATATTATATTAAATATTATTTTTTCTGAAAGGGTGCGGATGCTTGGCGGTTTTGCCTTGTCATTTTTAGCCTTAATTAATTGATTAGTTAATTAAGATTAAGAGGATGCTATATATAGGATAGTTTAGACTTAAGAGGTAACCGCTCCTGTTCATCTTCCCAAAAGACTGAACCAGTCTGCGCCTATTCGCGGAAAGCAGAGAAACCGCCGGAACTGCTCCCCTTCGGACGCCGATTTCGGGAGCGTTTGTGAACGGAATTCGATTCCGAAAGTGGATTTGGATTGCTCTCGCCTAGACCTTCATTCCTACGATTTTTGGCCTTGTGCTTCGTTGCCGGATTTGAGTGTGAGAGTAAGAAAGGCCGACCAAGCTTCGCTGGGAATCGAGGCAAGTAGTGCTCCTAGCCCTTGCCATGTAGAAATTTCTTGCTGTTATCTCTGTTTTCCGTCATTAATGCTTCCAGGTTCTTGTTAAAACCCGATTTAGCCATGACAAATGTTGCTTAAGCACGCTAATCATACTCTTTTCCAGATTTTTCCTTTCAGAAGTTCTTTCTTTTTACATCTTAATTTGAGATTGTTTTAATCCCTGCTCTTAGAACTAGGGTTTGATGTTAAACTTGTAGGATTACATAGTTTCAGTGGCTGCTAAGTCTACTACCACGTTGTCGATGAATATATAAGCCGAGTTTTGCTTGATTAGGCTCGGGATGGGTAGATTTGGCCTGAGAGTAGAGGTAGCAGCAGCAGGAAATTTTTTCTCCTCTCCTAAGTCTTGTCTAATAAAGAGATTCTGGGTAAATAGTAGTGGTCTGATGTGATAGGATGAGTGTGAGAGTTAATTTTCAAGTTACTGTATTTCAGCGTTGAGAGGTTCGGGAAATGCGAAAGTTTTATTTTTAGCTAAGTAGTGTGGCGTTGAGTGAGAAATTCTTCTAAGTCAAAATCGACGGGAATCACTAAGTGATTCTCGCCAACTTCGACGAGAATCGTTAGTGATTCCCGCTGATTCGGCGAGAATCGATCTACATTCCCGCCGATTCGGCGAGAATCAATCTGCATTCCCGCCGATTCAGCAAGAATCAATCTGCATTCCCGCCAACCTCTTCCGGATGGAGTTGTGAGAGTGAGCCTCACTCAACGCCATGGCGGTTTAGGCACTGAGTGAGGCGGGCTCACTCAACGTCGTAGCCCTTTCCTGCGGGTAAGTACTTTGGCGTTGAGTGAGTCGACCTCACTCAACGCCAAAGCTGTTTTATCGTTGAGAATGGTGGGCGCACTCAGCGCCGCAGTTTGTTTTCGCAGCTAAGTACTTTGGCGTTGAGTGAGTCGACCTCACTCAACGCCAAAGCTATTTTGGCGTTGAGAGCGGTGGACACACTCAACACCATAATTGGATTTTGCGGTTTAATGTTAAGGCTTTGAGGGAGTGGACATCACTCAACGCCACAACCTGCTTTACTGAAGGCGTTGAGGGAGTGGACCTCACTCAACGCCATAGCTATTTTGGCGTTGAGTGAGGTTAGCTCACTCAATGCCACAGCCAGTGTTGTAGAATACGTTGAGTGAGTGAACCTCACTCAACTCCATTGTTGTTTTGGCATTGAGTGAGGCTAGCTCACTCAACGCCACTGTCTATTTAGGCGTTGAGTGAGTGGGGCTCACTCAACGCCATGCCGTGTTGAGTCATCTCAACGCTTTTCCCTTACCTTGATTTTCTCCCCCAAGTGAATTCCTTGATTTTGAGGTTCCTTGTCTGCTATTTTCTTTTTTCCAAAAAGGCCGAATCGTGGGTCGTGGCTAGTAGTGGTGGTTTGAAGCTCTTATTGGGGAAGGTGTTGTGTAATTTAGCCAAGGCCACCCTTTTTCTTTTATCTTGCTCCAGGTACGGGCTGGGCAAGGGGGTGGGAGGTCCCTAGTGCTTTCACATGTAGACCCCTGAGCTTTGATTCTTGGAAATGGTTGTTGGGGGACTGAGTTTACCTCCAACCCGGATCCGCGTTGTTTTTGCTACTACCATATCTCACAGCTTAGGGTGTTAGACGTTTCTTCCTTTGTAAATTTGCAACTTTTGGGCTCATGGTAGCCTGGTAAACTCTGCAGGACTTATTTTTGGGCATGGTTGTTATTGTTTCCTCGCACTTTGTGCTTTTCTTTTTTTCTTGCCTTGGACAGTGGTGCTTGTTTCGATTTGCTTACTCTTCTTGCTTACCTTATTACTTAACTTTTTCGTACAGCTTTTTACTTGTTTAGCTTGCTGAGGTATTCTTTTCTTCTTTGAATGCCTCAGGTTCTGGTTAGTAGCCGATTAGGCGGCTAATTGTGTTGTGTTGTTGTTGGTGGTCTCTCGTACTGTGGATATTAGTTCCTTGGTCTTGTTAGGTAGTTTTACTGTTTTTCTTATAGACATACATACTTGCCAGTGGGTTTGTGTCAGTTTGTTGGCGCCGACTGGTAGTTTTACCTTGATACTAGATGTGTTACTTTTTGCTGTTACCTTTCTGGAGTTAGTCTACTTGCTCTTGGGATGATTTATGCTAGGTTGCTAGTTACTTTTAAACCTAAAAACACTATTATAAGTATTCCTCATGATCAGCATGTTTTATAAAACTTATCACTATTTTCCAAATAACGTAAAAATATCATTTTTCCTATATATATAATATAAATAAAAAGTAGGGTCCTGCATAGTATAGGTTGTCCTCTGGGGACACTTATGCACTCTTTTAGGATATCGAACCTGAATAAAGTATTTTCCACAACGTATAAGTATAGTTTTTAAATTGTTGACTAGGTGATCCACCTAGCCGAGGGATACGGCCTTTAAAAATATAACTAATTTTCTAATCATTTAACTTATGAATTTTCATAAAGTATAGTTCTTAGTGGTTTGCCTGAGCGTCGGCAGTTATCCCCTGCTCGGCGTGGCATCATGACGCATGTTTTCTCCTACTCTGATAATCCATTTTCTTCGCAGAAAATGCGGGTTGTGAAAGCTGTCACAGCCACTTCCCAACCTAATGAAGAAGTTCCTTCTCTTCCTCCTCCTCCTCCAATTACTCCCAGTGTTCCTTCTCTCCCCCCAATGTTGTCCAAACCATCTCTTCTCCTATTCAGCCATCATCTTCCATTCACCCTGCTGAACCTCAAAACCTCCACACCTTATCCCTTCCAAATATTAACCTCCTCTCACCTCTCTTATCTCCTTCTCACCAACCTGATTCACCCATCAACACTGAAACCTAACCACATATTTCCCCTATTCATTCTTACAGAAACTCCCCTATTCAGGATGAGATCATGACCGATTTCACTCCTCCTCCCTCGCAAAATTCTGTCTCGACTATGACTCCATCTAAGTTTCTTCAAATTGATCAAACCTACTCCATCTCTCCTCTTCTAAAACTCCTCACTCCTACTCTAAAATCCTTGATAGCAGAGACTATTTCACCTCTTGCTCTCTCTATTTCCTCTCTTTCTGCCTCTATTTCTGCTTCCTCTATCCCTTCTTCATCTGGGGGCCTGGTTCAAGTTCTCACTGAAATCAGGAAGGGGGAGATGTCCAATGAAGATGCTCCAGGTTCAGTCTCAATAGAACTTCAGGCTCAGTCTCCTCTAGTAGTGCATGAGGATTCTGCAGGTTCAGTCTCAGAAGAGCTTCAGGATCAGTCTCCTCCAACTGTGCAAGAAGAAGAAGTGTTTCACAAATTTTGTACAGACATAGTTCTTTATTCAGATTTGTCGATGTTAGATGAAGACACTGATGTGTCAATTCCTGAGATTTCTAGTGGTTACTGTTTTATTAATCCCTCCATTAATTTACAAATTCTTTTACATTCATTCTTTCTGTTTAGATCAGTTTTGCTTTCAGATGAGATAAACTCTTCCAGGGCCAGTGTCTGTTATACCAGACCCATGAGTCCTTCTGTTGTGAAAAAACTTCTGCAGATTCAGTCAGCTCCAATTTATGCAGATATTCCATCAGTTACATTGTGTACAGATATGTCATCCCCTTTGGATGTTGAGCCTATTCTTTTGTTAGAAGAAAAGAATGAGTTTGATGCCATCTTAATTGCTGATGAACTACTTGATCTAGTGGCCTTAGAAAATCTGGCTTTAGCCCTAGAAAAATTTTTAGTTAATCTCTGTGAGTCTTACAACACTATTCCCTCTCTGGATGATTTAATTGCTACTGATATTCAGGAACAAGCCAAAGAAAAGGCTGCAAAAAAGATTGCTGACAAACAGATGAAGGAAATTGATGAGTTGTATGTCAATCCTCAGGGTTCTTCTAATGATGATGATGATGATTCAGAGGATGGTATTTATAAGAAAAAGAAAGTTTCAAGGAAAAGGAAATTTGCTCCCCAGACTGCTCCCAAGCCAGGAAATACAAATGATACCCCTTATTACATCTTGAAAGGGATTACTCCATACCCTGGGATGGAGAGCTGGATGTGGTTATCCAAAAATGAGCAGAAAGCAAGGAAGAAGAGCAGGAGATATTCTCCTCCTCCTCAGAAATTCAAAAGAGTTCCTCCTCCTCCTACTGCTGCTGGTTCTTCAGGTGTTGTTTCTAAAGCATCTGGTGCATCTTCCCAGCCTTCCACTTTCTCAAGATCAAATCAAAGGCAGGATAGATCTTCCAGGACTTATTCCAAAGGAGACAGCCAGCAACATAGAAGTCAAAGTTCCTCGGAACAAGTTAAAGAAGTGATTTATCAAAACCCCTCCTTCTCTCCTCCTCAACAACAAGTTCCTCCCAAGGAACAGAAGACAGCTGCTTATCAGTAAAGAAGACCTGTTGTATCTCATAAAAGAAAGTACAGTGAGGCTGCTCCTCCAAGATCTCTCTATTCTCAAAGTGATAATCAACACAGATCAATAAAGTTTCAAGCTCAATCCACTCAGTTCAAAGCAGTTACAATGATGCCTCCTCAAGAAGATCAACCACATGTTGATCAGTAACTTGATCCAAACTTTAGGATGGCCAAGCTTCAGGAACTAATTGTTCTCTCTGAGATCAAAAAAGTTGTAGAAGAAGGAGAAGATCCATCTAAAAACCTTACTATGTCTTCCTATTGAGAAAAAGAGCTAAATAAACTTCAAGTTAGCAAGAAAGTCTTTGATCCAGCTGAATATATGACATTGCTTCCTGAAGCAATTGTGCCCAAGACCAGTACTAAGACATCTCTTGGTGGACAAGACTTGATGACATCTAATAAGGATGTACCAGACCCAAGTAGGAAGATAATTTTCTCTAAACCCTCATCTGGTTATCCATCTGATAGATTATAGTTAGTACTCTTTGTCAATTATTTAACTGATTATGTACAATGCACTACTATAACATATCTGCTGATGTTAATTCATCCCTTCAGATATTTATGGTCTTTGTATTTCATTTCTTTTCAATTTTTGTTCTTGAGTGACCTTACACAAATAGGGGGAGATTGTTTGAACCCTTGTTTGGATTTGTGCTAGGTTCACTCTTAGGATGTTTTGACCCCCTTGTATAGCCAGGGTCTCTGTCTAAGTCTTTGTTTGGTCCCCTCTAGGTCAAGTTTTGTGCAGACCAGCATTGCAGTTGACTCAGACTCAGATTCAGATAAATGTTGTGGACTATCAATATCAGTTCGACTATAGTCGAACTCAGCTCGACGATCGTCGATCTCCCATCAACGATCTAAGAGTTTTCTACTCTGAACTGAGCTCGACGATCTACGAGCTCATGTCGACGATTTTGTTTTTCTCAGCAGTAATCTCAGTTCTACGATAGCCGTTCTCTAGTCGACGATCTTTTAACTCAGTTCGACGATCTATGAATGGAGCTCTACGATTCTATACAACTTTTAGTTCTTCAGAACGGATAGAGTTAATTATTTTGATTATGATAAAGTTTTTATAGGTAGATATATTCTGATAATTAATGCTAATTCTCTCAAGGCTGATAGCTGTATTCTTGAAACATTAATTATGGTATTCACAAAATATTTTATCAAGACAGTTATAGTAATGTATTTATGATTGCCAGCAATATCTAGCCGTTAAGACTCCTCAATTCTTGTAGAGAATTATGTTTTGTCTTGGGAATTAAATTGACGCCGTTTTTATTAATTCTGACAAAATATATATCTTAGAAAGACTATAAGAAAAAGATAGTAGTAGTCAATTAGTAGTCAGAGAAGAATATTGCTCTCAAAGGATCTTGCATGTTTTGCTGAAAAGAAGAAGAAGAACCTTTTCAAAAACAACTCTTTCCAGTCTTCTTCCTTCTTCAGTCTTCAAAGATTTACAGAGAGCCAAAAATTTATAACAGTTTAAAGGCTCAAAAGGCTCTGCAACATATTTTGAAGACCTACACCCAGGGCAAAGTTTTCCTCTTCCTGAATATATACACCATCTCAGGGTAAGCTTGGACACTCAACTTTAATCCACACAGTCTTCTCATTTGCCTGAGAAAGAGAAGATTTCCAATCATTCTTGTTTCTTTTACCTCCATCTGTACAGGGTTATCTCTCCCTTCAAAAGTGAACACTTGTTCTGATAGGGCACCTGATCAAAAGCTTATTGGATTTTGAGCTCCTGATCAAAAGCTTAAAGGGTCTCTAAATCTACCTGCAATAGATCTTGTGGTGATAGGGCACCTTATCAAAAACCTAAGTGGAATCCTACCTGGGTGGTAGAAAAGTGGATGTACCCAGATTTGGGGAACCACTATAAATTTTCTTATGTCGTCTGGTTGCTGTGTGATTTCTTTGTGTGTTGTGTTATGTTGTGGTAGTCTAGCCTATTTTATTTCACTAGTTATAATTATCAGTATTTTAATTCCACAATAAATCTAAACAATTTTTTAAATACTTTATTCACCCCCCCCCCTCTAGAGTAAATCATATCTATCCCTCTCTTTCAAGTTTGTTTCTATATGTCAATTTGGTTCCTATGATGTTGCAATCTTGTTATCTGGGAACCAGCTTCCAGACCTTAAATCTCTTGAACTGGTTCAATTCTTCCTGCATTGCTCCTATCTAAAATGGATCCATATTAGCTTTTTTAAACTTCTTTGGTTCTGTTTGTAATAGAAAACTTGAATACATCACATTATTGTGATGTCTGCTTCTTGTGGTCACTCCCTGAGCAGCTTCTCCTATGATCAATTCCCTTGGATGATCCCTTAGATGCCTGACAGCTACAGGCAGTGTGACTTCTTCTCCTGGACCTTCTTGATCAAGTTGCTGAGTTGCATCACCTGGCTCTTCCTGTGCCAGCACTTCCTCAACAATGTTGATTTCATCTTGCATATTCTGCTTTGTTGTAACTGTATCTTCTATAGTGAGCTCCTTTAGCTTAAAGTCCACACCTATTGTGCTTGATGTACCAGATTTATCATTATAAAACATACAACTTTCATCAAATATAATATGTACAAACTCCTCTACAACTTGATCCTTCAAGTTGTAGACCCTATAGGCCTTGCTGTGGTTACTATAACCAATAAATATCCAATCATATGACTTCTCAGCAAACTTGGTTATGTATGTTTTCCCATTATTTAGGACATAACATCTGTAACATCGCATTTCCAACTAGACCCCTAAGAGTGGTTTTGTCATGACAAAACCCTAGGAAGCCCAAGAAAGAGTCAAGTGGACCTGGTGGTGTGGATAGAGGCACTATGGTCTGCAAATAGTAAACTCCAAAACCTTGGTTTAAGATGATCATGAAGCTTCACCAAGACTCCAAGACCCCACCCATATATTTATAACCCTAGTAAGGGGTCAATGGGTCACTAAGGACCCATGGAGGGCAGCCAAAGGACCTGAGTTGACCAGAGTCAACTCTAACCCTAATTGGGTCAAATTGACCTATACAAGGGTCAATTGTAGTCTCTTAGCCAAATGGACCACCCCTATACCTCCATAACCCTAGGTAGGGGTCAATGGGTCACTAAGGACCCATGGAGGGTAGTCAAGGGAGTTAAGTTGACCAAAGTCAACTCTAACCCTAATTAGGTCAAATTGACCTACACAAGGGTCAATTGCAGTCCCTTAGCCAAGTGGACCCCACCCATACCCTCATAGCCCTAGTGAGAGGCCAATAGGTCACCAAGGACCCATTGGGACCAATCATAAAGGCTAGGTTGACCAAAGTCAACTCTTGAACTAAAATGGTCAAAGTGCCCTAGTTAAGGGTCAAGTACCTCCAAGGGCCAATCCAACCCCACCTTGACCCTAGGGGAGGCTAATGGGTCACCAATGACCCATTGAAGAAACCTCAAAGACCAATTTGACCTAGGTGGGCCCTAGTCCAACTTTGGGTCAAGTTAGCCCAAATGGGCAAACTCAAGCTCAAGCCCATTTCAATTGGGCTAACCTTGACTTAAGTGACCAAATGGACTTGTGGGCTGCCATAGGATAGGGAGGAGCCAAATTTCAAGCTTGGTGACTAGGAGAGAGAAAGCCACCCATGGAGGAGAGAGAAAGAGAAGGAAGAAGAAGGAAGGAGGACTTTGTGCTCCTCCTCCCCCCTCCCCAACCTCCCCATTCAATTCAGAAGAACAAGGGGGAGTGCAGCAGCCATTTTGGACTTGTTAGAGCAAGCTCCACCCCCTACTAACCAAGCCGCCATTGTGGACTTAGGCCAAAAATGGCACAAGGCATTCAGCCACCTAACTCCCCTCCTCTCCCTCTTTAAAAGCTTCACTGAGGTCCAAGGAGTAATTCCCACCATTTTCCTGAAGGAGCCAGCAAGTTTCCTGCATTTTTGAACAAGACGACCACCACCGGCCACCACCATGCCAATCCGACGATCAGCACGGCTACAGCCGCCACCACAGGTCCTCCTCCACTCCTTAACCCATGGGCAGACCTTAGAAATCATTAGGTCCAAGGTTCGGGCTCAATTGAGCCCGATCCAATTCAGAAAAATCGCGATTTTTCCATGGTTTTGAGCTTGTCGGGTTCGCCGGAATAGTGCTCCCCGGCGGCCGTGCCGCCGCCTGGAGGTAGCCCCGACCACCCCGAAGGTGTAGGCGGCGGTGGCCGGCCGGGGAGGTGGCCGGATCGCCGGCGGCAGCGGCTGGAAATCGGCCCAGGTAGAAGCAATCCTGGCCGTCTGCCAGAGGAAGAAGATGACGGGATTCCGTCCATCTTGAGCCAAGATTCGTGCTGATGATGATAAAATACTATAGGATATGTGTTTGATTTATTTCATTTTCTGTCACATGTTATGTATTTAATGTTTGTTATTATTAAAAATACTTAGGCTTCAATTCAGAAAAAATGGTCAACACATAAAAAGTATCCTTATGGGTCTACTTTCAAACAAATTTGGTTTGGGCCAATTTGGGTGACTGGTTCGACCAGGGCACTCATTTTGGTGGGGTCTATACATATGTCTAGGCAGACATTAAACAGAGTACCCACACTTCATCCTTAGCCCAAATGAGTTGAAATTTTGGCAGGGAGTCACCCTAACTAATATCTAGACTCTGCCCAAAAATGGGAATTTTTAGAGATAATTTTTCTATAGTTTTGTAAATAATTTAAGTTATCTAGGGTAAATTAATTTTCGGGTCAAATGAAGTCCAAATTCATCCAAATTTTGGTGGGAGATATATGAGGTCAATATTGACCTCTGGTTAAAATTTCATTAAGTTGGGAGGTGATTTGAATGGAAATCATGCAAACCCTAGCCTTGCCCTAAGAAGGGCATTTTGGTCCAAAATGTAATTTTGCTTAGAGTGTCCAATTAACCTCAACAGAGATTCAAATTTGGAACACTGACTTTTCATGAACTTGTGCATCTCCCAATAAAATATGGGGAGGTTTGGAATTGATTTGCCCCAAGATCCTAGGTCAAACCCTAAGGAAGGGCTTTTGTACCTTGTGAAGGGCATGTGGCCAAAACACCTTGTATGACTATGAAATTTTGTAGGGAGGGTATTATGGTAACTATAACCCTCTGGTTAAAATCTTAGGGTGTTTTGGAAAGTTTGGGACCCACAAAACCCTAACCCTAGTTTAGGGCACAAACATTGTAGGGTTTGAATGGGCTAGCTAAACTCCTCCAACTAAGATGAAATTTTAGTAGATTGGTCATAAGGATATTATAAGCCTCTGGTAATTTAATTGGGAATTTTGGGACAATAGTTATAGTACTTCATTTGTAACACCAGGGATGCCTCAATTTAATAAATTGGTCATTATGGTCCCTCTGACCCTTGGGAGGTCATGAAAGTTTGGCAGAGGAAGTTTTGAGTCATTATCAGCATATTTAAATTTTATGAAAATTTTTGGATACCTATTTGAGGTACTTACTTCACAAGCTTGTTAAATGAGGAAATTATTCGATAATTTAATTAAGATTATTTACTGATAAATAAGTTATGAAATTTGGCCCAAATCATTTATATGCCATTAGAATCATACTGGTATTTTCTCTGAATTTTTGGAAGCAATATAGTCTTTTATATTTCTTTAAATGAATTTTCAAGGGTTAAAATGAAATAGGAATTTTGGGATAAAACCTTACTGAAAAATTGAGATATTTTGGAAGATGATTTAAATCCTTATTTTATATATCCTATAAAATTAGTGGAATGATATCTTGCCTGAAAATGGTACTTCATGTTCATTATTGGAAATTTTAGTCATTAGAATAATTAAATAAATTATTAAATAAATAAGGAAAATTTTGGATCTCTGGATTTAGGGCTTAAAGGTCATAATGGCCCTCCATTAATTATTATAGGAGTATTGGAAGATTATTTGATGTACTCCCCATTATACATGGCATTTAACCTTGTGGTCTGCATTTAGTAAATTGTTGAAAGGAAATGATTTGGCATAGTTGGAGTTAGCCATCTTGCTGGATGTTGTAGATGTGGATGGGTCATCCTAGAAGTTTAGGTTAAGTAGTGAGATATGAGTCGGTAGTGTTGAGTAGTGCTTGGGGTCGACGAAAGATCGTCTTTCCCCGTAAGAGTGAAAGGTCAAAATCACCTTAGGTTTTGTCTACCGTAATATGAAAAAGAAATGGGTAATGTATATGGGATTAGTTACCAACCAACAAGAATAAGTGCCTTGCGAAAGGGAGTTTTGGGATTCAGCCCATCATAGCTCCTAGTGCCCTCGAGAGCCCTTCACAGGGAATACCTTGGGCAGTCCTGGGTAAAACCTAAGTTGTAGGTATAAAATCGCCACAAGTGTAAATAGTAAACTTAGGATTTCACACTCTCATGCCCCAATGTCCCGGGAGATAGTTTGGGTTACTCGGGCAATAAGCCTAGTGGTTATGGTGATGGGCATGGTGGCCCAGGGAGCTTCGGCTCGGTTGTTGATTATGACGGACGGGATAGTCCGGGGAGCTTTGGCTCGGTTGTTGACGGACAGGATAGTCCGGGGAGCTTTGGCTAGGTTGTTAATTATGACGGACGGGATAGTCCGGAGAGATTTGGTTCGGTTGTTGTTTGGACTCATAACTATTGCATGTACATAAAGGTATAAGGTGGTGGGTCTTCGGTATTGGAGGGTCGATGCACCAACGCCAATACGCTGACTCAGCAAGTGTGGTTAGGACTTCGCCAACAGAAGTCCGGTGCGCCAGCCGGCAAGAGTACGTAGGATTCCGCTTTGTGCACCAAGCGTTGAGGCGTACGATAGGTCTGACCGGTAGTGCTTTACTGGTTTAGAGGTGGGCGAGGCCCAACCCACCGCTTCCGCCTGCCACTACGGAGGTATCCTGGGAGGTAACGGCTCCGAAAGGGGGAACTAAAGGTCTGTGTACACAGAGTCGAGTGGGTGAGTTGCACTTGCATGCTCACATCATAGCATAATTACATTTCATAGCATAACTATTGCATATAACCTGACACCTAATGTATAAGCGGTATGGGACGCTCTATACATTAGGCCTTGCAAAACGACCCCTTGGCCTATAAGTTCGTGCGAGCGTGCTTATAAGTCAAGGTTCTCTTTCAGTATTATATATTTAAGCCTGCTAGAAAAATCGACACCCTATCGTATAAATCGGTATGGGACTTTTTATACGATAGGAGCCCTGCAAGAGATCCCTTAGCTTATGTGTATTCACATAAGTTAAGGTTACTTTTCCAATTTTGTATCATTATTACCATATTTAGAACTGCTAGTCTAGTTCCGCTGCCATCTGCTATTTGACATTCTCCACCTTCATGTCCTTTCCTTTCCTTCTCCCCGCACGGTGCTTAGGAGCCATGGGGGAAGGGGCGGAGGACGATAGGGCTTAGTCTTTTAGACTAACGGTTTTCGAACCACATCATTTAGGGGACCACGGAGCCCAGCATGGAGGAGCAGCCCCGGAGGTCAGCACGCTTGGAGATCGGACAGTCTAGTACTGGAGTCCAGACAGCAGGGACTGTGAGTCCCGAACACTAGTAGTTGTATTAGTTTGCTTCCGCGATCAGTGATTTGTAGTGAGGACTTGATGTACCGGGCATAAGCCCGAGATTTTTAGTATATGTACTATCTGTGGACACTCCCTTCGTGGAGCTTATTTTCTATACATGTGATTTTCAGTGGACTTGTTTTCATTCTATTGCTACAGTTGTGATCGATTTTGGCCGGCAGAATCGGCATCTTGTAGTGACGACCTTCCCGGGTGCGAAGGTATCACCGCAAGGTGGCGATTCTGGGCCTAAGACCCCGGTGTCGAAAAAAAAATGGGGGTCTTACACCATCTACATCCAAAAATTCCGAAATAGGATATGTTTGATTTTCTGCCCTTCATAAGTTCATTAGGAGTTTTATTTAGTCTTTTGTTGATTGAAGCTCTGTTAAGAACATGACATGTAGTGTTAATTGCCTCAGCCTAGAAATATTCTTGGAGTGAAGAATCATTTAGTATGGTTCTTCCAGCTTCAATGAGAGTCCTATTCCTCCTCTCAGCAACTCCATTTTGCTGGGGTGTTCTTGGTGAAGAAAATTCTTGCTGAATCCCAAGTTCTTCACAAAACTTTGTCATATAATTAGATTGAAATTCAATTCCATGGTCACTTCTAATTCTGACAACAGTACTTTTTAATTCATTCTGAATTTGTGTGACAAAAGTCTTGAAGATAACAGGAGTTTCAAACTTTTTCTTTAAAAAAAAACTCAATTGTATCTGGAATAATCATCAACAATTACAAAGGTGTTGACTCTCCTTCCTAAACTATAAACTGGCATAGGACCAAACAAGTCCATATGTTGAAGGTATAAACACCTCACTGCGTCTTTGGTATCATAACTCTTGAATGAAGCTTTAGTCTACAGGCCTTTATGGCATGCTGAGTAGATGCCCTGCAGGCCTTTATGGCATGCTGAGTAGATGCTCTCCTTTGAGCATTTAAGGTTAGGAACATTCCTAACAAGCTTTTTGCTGTAGAGTTTGCCTATGGCCTTATAGTTCAAATGAGCTAGCCTCTTGTGCCATTTGATATAATGTGAGGCTTTCTCCCTTGCAACTAGACATAAGGGAGAGTCTGACTTTATACATAGAAAATTCAAACAGTACACATTCCCACATCTAGTGCTGTCAAGATGACCTCTTGGTCATCTGACCTTTTTATTAGGCACTCATCTTTGTGGAAAGATATGTCATAGACTAGATAACAAAGGTGGCTTATGCTTATAAGGTTGTGTTGCAACCCTTCCACATAAGCTACTTTGGTGAGTGTGACTAAGCTATTTGTGATCTTACCATAACCTTTGCTTATGTTATTGTCAGCTTTTCCAAAGATCACCTTTGGACCATCCTCCAGAGGGATGTATTCCCTCAAATTTCCTCTTGTTCCAGTCATATGTCTGGAACATCCACTATCCAAGTACCAGATTGGTCTATCTCTAGAACTTGGATATTCCAGAAAAATAAGAATTTACTTTTCCTTAGAAACCAAAATTGTTTTGGGTCCTAGGTTTTTGTTAGCTGTGGCTCTATTAAATCCACCAGAAAACTTCTTGACTGGATATCTTTTCTGAATATGAGACACTGAGTAATTAAACTAGCAATCTAAGACAAAGTGTCCTATCTTTCCACAACATCAGCATTCATATCTGTTGTTACTCCTCTTTGGAGGAACAGAAGGATCTTTGTGCTGACATTCCTTTGGGCAGGAGTCAGCAAACTTAACAGTTTTATCTTGACTAGAAGCATAATACTTGTTTTGTCTCTCAACACCAAGATTTCTCCTTGGAGCCTTAGTCTGGAACACTGGTTGTGGAATGATCGGACCCTTTGGTCCTTTTGAATTTTTGCCCCTTTTTCTTTTGGGTTTAACAAACCCAAGACCACTTCCAGGTGTTCTTAAGAGGTGTCTATTATGGGCAGTACAGTTTTGGGTTTTGAAAATTGATGTAATAGGCTTCTCTCATTCAGGAGTTTGAATTCTAGCTCCTGAATGGTTGCATCCTTTTTCTTAATTAATATTATTTGGTCATCAATGATCTTAGTTAGTTTTGTCTACTTAGAACTTTGAAGACCAATCTTTTGAGAATCCATCTTGTGATGATACTCAAAACTTTTTAGAAATGTAATTTCTACAACTTGTTCTTTAACAAGCTTCTTGCTGTTAGCTAAAGCTACCAGCAATTCACAAAAATTAACTATGAGATGTTGTTGTTCAGTCACAGAGTTAATCTCATGTGAATCAACCATTGAGTCACATGAGTTTTGCTCACCTTCTGTCTCGTAAATAGAAGTCTTAGAGCAAGAAGAGTTGTCATATATTACCTATATACTTTTACAGTCATGTGCTTCTATTTCCGAGTCATCATATATTGCCATCAAGTTCATCTCCATGTCTTCTTCAGAATCACCATAGTTTGATGAAGTTGTGGAGCTCTTCCCCTTGTAAATAGCCCTTCTGATCTTCTTCATAGGAGAACAGTCCTATAAGTTCTTCTTGTGATTCAGTTGAATCAGTTACACTATCAAACAAGGTCTTTAACTTCTTTGCCATAAGACCATTCTTTGATTTCTTGTCCTTATTGAACTTCTTTTCTTTTGACTTTCTGTTCTCCTTTCTTTTTACTGGACATTCAGCAATAACATGCCCAAGCCTATTACAGCAAAAACAAATAATGTCAGTCTAAAATTGTATGTTTTGTTGTGAATCATACCTGACCATAGATTTGTCTCTATGCTTGTCTTTGTTTTTATTAGATCTAGATCCAGAAGGTTTCTTATTTCTCCACTTCTTCCTCCTTCTTAACATTTTCTTGAATTGCCTGGTAAACAGTGCCAGTTAATCATCTGATATTTCTTCTGAAGAAGAACATGCTCTAGTGCTTTTTGTATCTTCATCCCTTCTTGGTTATGATGGGATTTCTCTTCTATCTTTCTTAGAAGTATCTGCTTTGAAGGCCATAGATTTAGACTGAGTTGAGTGTTTGGCAGATTCAGCTTCAGCTTTCCTAGAATTTAGCTGAAGTTCATGTGACATTAACTTCCCATATAGGTCTTGGGGTAACATATTTCTTAGATTCCCCATCTCTCTTACGGCACAAATCTTGATGTCCCATTCTTTATTCAGGAATCTCAATAATTTTTCATTTAGTTCATAGTTTGAGAAGTTTCTGCCATAGTTTCTCAAGTCATTAACTATTCTAAAGAACTTTTCATAGCATTGTTTAATAGAATCAGTTTTCCCTTATCTAAAGGCCTCATACTGCTGGTTGAGGAGAGATTTCCTGTTATCTCTTACCTCTTTTGGGCCTTCCATGTATACTATGAGGGTATCCAGTGCTCTAGATTGTGAAAGGTTGAGTTATATATTGCACTAACTATTATATTCTTTGCTTTCATGTCCATAGTAGCAAATATCACCTCATCCTTTGTCATTTCTGACAGTTTCTTTTGAGTTTGATCATTTGCATCTAAGACTGATATTTTCATGGGCACATATGGACTTTCTTATACTGTGACAAAGATTCTTGGATCTGAGACTTCCATGAACAGTATCACTCTCTGTTTCCATATTGCAAATTTATCCTTAGTAAAAATTGGCAATTTCATATAATTGAGTTCTCTGTGAAATTAAGAAGCCATAGCTCTGATAATCTTCAAATACCCTTAGAATCTTTTTCAGACTTTTAGGTCTTTCTTTGAATAACCTCCCTCTGTTACCACTTGAAAGTCAAGCCTACGGGTAGATAGTTGATGCGTGGAAAACGGCAAGCGCACCGGTCGCACAAGTAATAAAGTTTGGGAATAAATCCCCGAGTGTCGGTCTCTTGAGGAACACAGTAAGGGATGAGTTAATGTCAAGGAGGACTTGAGATTGAAGTCCTCGGGTCGGAGGTAACGATGGGGGTTTTGTGATGGTTGCGGAAAATAAAGTAAAAATCTAACAACTACTCCTATGCAACGCCGCTATGCGATGCTTCGCCAGGCGGGATGGAAGGCTAGTCGGGCCGCTATGCACCGAATCGCTTGGCGGATGGGCGAGTAGGCTAGCGGATGAGGTGGTGAGAATGGCGGAATGAGGGTCGTGAGCACCTCTTCGCAACGCACGCCACTAGCAATTGCTAGTGCGGCAAGGGTGGATGGTGGATGGAATATTAAGGCGCACCTCAAGCAATAATAATGAAAATACACAAATCACATAGACATGATAAAGTGCAAGATCATTAACTACAATAAAATGTACTTCATCAATACAAAGAGAATAACTAAGCTAACAACAACAAGAGGAAGAGGTGTGCGAATCGACCGAATCCGAAGCCTTGTTGGGGGTTCACGGTTGGAATCCCGGGTTGTCAATCCGAGTCCAAGCTCGGTCCTCAACTGCGTCCGGGGTAGAGGAGGTGTCACTCACTCCCAATGGACCCGTCTTCTTCGTTGAAATGATCCGTAGATTGCGGCTCCGGCTCTTCCTTGCTTGATGGAGAAAGCTCGGTCAAAACTCCGCTTGAAGCTTGAGGATGAAGGAGGAGGCCGAGAGGATGCTCCGGCGTTGATTTGGCGTTGAAAGCTTGCCCGGAGACCCTCCCTAAGGTGGAGGATGAAGGGGGACGGAGGAAACCCTCGTCCGAGACGAAGAACGGCGGAAAAATCGCGGATTTGGATCGTCTTTTCGAAATTAGGGCGGACCTGCGCTATTTATAGAAAACAGAATTAAACAGCGCGCACGATCACTGGCGCACGACCAGTGGTCGTGCGCGATATAGTCAGTGATCGTGCGAAATGGAGGCAGAAAAGTGGAAAAAAGATATAATGACTGCGCACGACCGGCAGCGCACGAGCAGTGATCGTGCGCGGTATGGCTGGTGATCGTGCGATATGGCGGGACAGAACTTTCCCAGGAGAGGTCATGACTGCGCACGACCGATGATCGTGCGCCGAAGAGGTCGATGGTCGTGCGTGGGTAAAAACGCACGACCATTGACTCCTTTGCCAAAAATGGGGAAAGTTCGATGCCGGACGCCCACACGATCCCAGAACCTGCAGGAAAACTGGACGGGATGTCGATCATGGCAGTCACAGACATAAATAATATGCAAACAAAAAGGGAAAATACACACACACAGAAATAGGCTAAAAGAGTGCACAAGACGTGGAAAACCGTAGCGAACCAAAAGAAGTGCAAATGACGCTAAACGGTGTGCAAAGACAAGAAAATAAGCCTAGATGAGTCCGAAAATAGGTATATAAAGAGGACTCATCACACCCCCAGACTTAACCATTTGCGCGTCCCGAGCAAACAAAACCTAAGCAGACAGGGAAAATGAACTAGCTAACAAAGAAATTGCAAAACGGAGTACCATGCGAAGTCGCATGCTCGCGTGCATAAAAATAAAGTAAAGGAAATTCTTAAGTATACAAAATATTTTATATTTTTCACAATGCGTAACAGAAATTTATCATTACTCAAAAGTGGAATCACGGTGAATCATCCGGTCCTACGCAGGAAGAAAGTAGGCAGGCCACTAAGGTGAGCATCGCCGAAGACCGGGGCTCAAGATTACCCCCAAAGGAATCCACCAATGTCGGAAACCATAAGCTTGCCCGCTCGCACTCTCTCCACGGCACTAGTCAACTCAAGCGCAAGTCCGTAGGACATTCGGGTAATAATGGGGCTTGGGTTACGGTGAGAAAAACAAGGGTAAACATGAAGGGTATGCACCTAACCCAAATGAGCGAATGTACAAAACTAGTACCCGCTGCCCACAAAATAAACACGGGTGCACCACACCCCCAGACTTAACTTTTACAACATGGGTGTGTGCACCGCCTACTCCAAATCCAAATCATCTCCAATAAAGATTTTCAATCAAACTTTTTCTTTCTCTTTTTCTTTTTTTTCAAATATTTTTCTTTTCTTTTTTCATCTTTTTATTTTCACAATTTCAGCAGATATAACTTGGAAGCACTTCCACATTTTCACAAATAATAACACCACATCACAACCCAACATGAAATGTAAACAACTGAAGCTCTAATTGGGTGTGCGACTAGGATCGGCTATGAGGCTTTGGCGAATATAGTGGAGCTGAATCAAAAGGTAGGGTAGGCACAAAGGGGCTAGCAAGGGCGATGTTAGGAACGGTACAAAGCTCAACCGGGCCAAAAGGATGGCCTACATCACTCTCACGCTAGACTAACCGTGTACCAATGCTTCAAGAATAGCTTGGGGCAAGTTCTTAGCAACCGAGAAAGATAATCCTTCCTCCCGACTCAAGCAATACGAGTCTAGTGGCGGCTACACACATTCCTACGCTACCGTTTGATTCACACCGGATTCACCAACTTTTGAGTAGAATAAAAAAGAATTTACGCAGATAGAAAAATATAAAGCTATAAGCATACAGAAAAATTACATCTACTCAAATTCCTATACAAAACGAGAGCAGTTGACTAGAAACACAGCAAGGCCAACATTTTACTCCGTCGCGCAATCCTGAACTAGCACAGAAATTTTCCAAGTCTAACAAAGACACAAGTTCAACTCGTGACACGCAAACCGCTAAGCTCGCGCTCATGTGGGTGCAGTGGTGTGCGATGCAATGAATTTAAACAAAATAATAATGTAAAAGCTTCTGGTATGCAAAAGAAATGTGCACGTGCAAAAGGTAAACTGACTCTCCCCCAGACTTAAACTAAACAACACATCAAATGATAGAGAAATTTAAATCAAAAAGAGCTAAGGGAAGAGGTTACCCAATGCTCAGCTAGTGAGCATACCAGAAGACGCATGAAAAGTAGAAGCAGGTCCGCCATACGAAGAATCACAACCCCGCCAGAATGAATTTGCAATAGAAACCTGCAGGGGTGAGCTCCGCAAAAACGAAAGAAAAATATACAAAAAGAAATACTAAACTAAGCTAGACATAAAAAGTAAAATGCAGAAATTTAAGATAACTACTGGGGTTATTGTCATCCCAGCACGACTTATTCAGCAAAAGAAAAGTTCTAGCTAATGGGCCTATGAAAGAGAAGATGAACAGGTAACTGTTCCATTATCCGTTGCGGTAGCAAGTACCGATACGGGGAAAGAGCAGTTACCCCTCTACCTAGATAATAATACCTGAAAAGCTCAGGTAGAGGAAGCAGGAAATAAGATGAGGAGGCGACCTGGTCCTCGCTCATCTCATCACAAAAAGAATCCTTGCCGAGCAAGGGGTCATCCCACACAGGTTCGTAGGAAGCAACGGCTTGAGCACAAGGCTCATCGTCATCCCAGCACATCAGCGGAGAATCAACCCGCACAGGCTCAGATATGGAAGGGGGATCAAGGAATAAAAAGGATGAAGAACTAAAATAATCAGAAAATGGGAGAGTGACTCCGGCTTCACTCTCAGCAGGATCCAAACAAAGATCATCGTCGGTATCATACGAGTCGTATCGGGGGAAATCCGACAACTCGAGGTCCGCGGTGGAAAGGGGGACCGCCTCGTCAGATAGGGAGGTGAAAACCTCCGCATCCGAAAGGTAATACTCCTCGTCCCACCGGGGTGCGTCATAGTGGTCCGAAGATCCACACTCTCCATCGGAGATAGCAGAATCGTCATCCCACTTCGGCGCAACCTCGGGCACCGAATCATCCACAATAACGGCCTCATCAGCCGACTCACAAGAAAAAGGAGTAGAAAACTCCGGCAAAAATTGCGGAGGGGCAAGGCTGCTCTCAAAATCAGGCATAGAATGCGCAGGCCCCATCGCAACATCATCCGCAGATGCCACCCCGTCGACGATCGGAACACTCTCATCGTCCCATACAGGATCGTCCATGAGTTCCCGATCCACTCCTTGCGGGCTAACATCCGAGTGAGAATGATCACTCAGAGGAAGCTCGTAAAAAGGGGTTGAGGAACCCATGAAGGAACTATATGCGGCGAGAGATTCTTCCGTAATCTCAACGGGCAAAGATCGAGCAAGGTGCGCCATGTCAATGTATGGGCCAGGCAACACCCTAGTAGGCTTATCCATAGTAGTCTCCCGCGAACAGGGGACTGCTACGGATGCGTCCACAGAGGTAGAAGGCTTGCACAAGCGAGGGCAATCCTTCAACATATGGCCCACACCTTGACATAGAATACACCGAAAACAGTGCTCGGCATTAGAAACAGCTATGGCATCGATGCATCTCCGCAAAGCGTCAATAATACGACACTCGGCAGCAGAATCCATCGCGAACAAAAATATTTACCGGAAATTACTACACACAAGAATAAAATAACTAGGATCTGCAATATTAAAAAAAAAGGAAGACAAGGAAGGGACAAGAAAAATAAAGTAAACAATTTCAAAAACTAAAATAAAGACAAAACAGGGTATGAACAAATGGACAAGGGCGACTATCTCGCATCTACCTCTTCAAAAACTCAAACGACTGTGTTCCCCGGCAACGGCGCCAAAAACTTGATGCGTGGAAAACGGCAAGCGCACCGGTCGCACAAGTAATAAAGTTTGGGAATAAATCCCCGAGTGTCGGTCTCTTGAGGAACACAGTAAGGGATGAGTTAATGTCAAGGAGGACTTGAGATTGAAGTCCTCGGGTCGGAGGTAACGATGGGGGTTTTGTGATGGTTGCGGAAAATAAAGTAAAAATCTAACAACTACTCCTATGCAACGCCGCTATGCGATGCTTCGCCAGGCGGGATGGAAGGCTAGTCGGGCCGCTATGCACCGAATCGCTTGGCGGATGGGCGAGTAGGCTAGCGGATGAGGTGGTGAGAATGGCGGAATGAGGGTCGTGAGCACCTCTTCGCAACGCACGCCACTAGCAATTGCTAGTGCGGCAAGGGTGGATGGTGGATGGAATATTAAGGCGCACCTCAAGCAATAATAATGAAAATACACAAATCACATAGACATGATAAAGTGCAAGATCATTAACTACAATAAAATGTACTTCATCAATACAAAGAGAATAACTAAGCTAACAACAACAAGAGGAAGAGGTGTGCGAATCGACCGAATCCGAAGCCTTGTTGGGGGTTCACGGTTGGAATCCCGGGTTGTCAATCCGAGTCCAAGCTCGGTCCTCAACTGCGTCCGGGGTAGAGGAGGTGTCACTCACTCCCAATGGACCCGTCTTCTTCGTTGAAATGATCCGTAGATTGCGGCTCCGGCTCTTCCTTGCTTGATGGAGAAAGCTCGGTCAAAACTCCGCTTGAAGCTTGAGGATGAAGGAGGAGGCCGAGAGGATGCTCCGGCGTTGATTTGGCGTTGAAAGCTTGCCCGGAGACCCTCCCTAAGGTGGAGGATGAAGGGGGACGGAGGAAACCCTCGTCCGAGACGAAGAACGGCGGAAAAATCGCGGATTTGGATCGTCTTTTCGAAATTAGGGCGGACCTGCGCTATTTATAGAAAACAGAATTAAACAGCGCGCACGATCACTGGCGCACGACCAGTGGTCGTGCGCGATATAGTCAGTGATCGTGCGAAATGGAGGCAGAAAAGTGGAAAAAAGATATAATGACTGCGCACGACCGGCAGCGCACGAGCAGTGATCGTGCGCGGTATGGCTGGTGATCGTGCGATATGGCGGGACAGAACTTTCCCAGGAGAGGTCATGACTGCGCACGACCGATGATCGTGCGCCGAAGAGGTCGATGGTCGTGCGTGGGTAAAAACGCACGACCATTGACTCCTTTGCCAAAAATGGGGAAAGTTCGATGCCGGACGCCCACACGATCCCAGAACCTGCAGGAAAACTGGACGGGATGTCGATCATGGCAGTCACAGACATAAATAATATGCAAACAAAAAGGGAAAATACACACACACAGAAATAGGCTAAAAGAGTGCACAAGACGTGGAAAACCGTAGCGAACCAAAAGAAGTGCAAATGACGCTAAACGGTGTGCAAAGACAAGAAAATAAGCCTAGATGAGTCCGAAAATAGGTATATAAAGAGGACTCATCAATAGTCACCTAAGGGGGTGTGGGGGTGGGGTGGGGGGTGAATAGGTGACCTTTTAAAATTCCTTTGCAATTCTTTGTCCCTTATTGAATATCAATAATACTATCACAGTTTATAGCACACATAGCACAAGTAAAGAATAGTTCACAGCACACAACACACATATAATTTATAGTGGTTCCCCTATCTAGGGTACATCCACTTTCCCCCTTCTTCCTCACTAGCAATATGTTAGATAAGGTTATAGATCCTCCTTTTCAACTCGGATCAAAAGATCCTATAGGCTTTGTTTATATAAAGAAACCTACACTCAGACCAACTGGTCCTACCTCAGAGATTCCCTCAATCTCCTACTTTAGACCCTCTCAAGAACCCTACCTCAAGCCCTCTCAAGAACCCTACCTCATCCTTTATAGAATAGTCCTACAACTCAGTGATTTATACAAATAACCTACCTCAGGTCCCCCCAAAAACCTACCTCAGCCTTTATAATTTAGGCTTACAATCTCAGAGAAAAGAATCTCCAACCCACTCAGATCTCTAAGAGATCTTAAAATATAAAGTGATAAAATAAGACACAGAAAATAGAAAACTTGTAATCTGATATATCTGTTTACACAGATTCTTCAAATCAGCTGCAATTGGATTTCTTCTTGATAGATTTGCAGACTGAAAAGTTTCTCCTTTGAATCAGCAATCTTCTTTTTGTTGATCGGCGTGAATACCTTGAAGATATTGTTGGCCAGATACAACTAGATCTTCAGATCAACTTAGTAAAAGGGATCTGAAGACTTTCTTGAAGACCTTCGTCTTCTTCCTCTTTCTCGGAAATGTCGCCCGGTTAGGACTTGGAAGAAATTAGAACGAGAAATTCTTATTGCTTGATTTGATCTATCGGTTATTCTTTTTGATTCAATTCTCTCATATTCATCTTTGAAGGAAGCACTTTCTATTTATAAACTTCGCAGATGGTTGGTTCATGTTTGATGACGTCAACAACATACATATCCTTCCTTGACCTGTTTTTGTTGAAGTATGAGTTTTTCATAACTGACTTGACAGTTCATACATGTCTTGATATGTTTGGTGTCAACTCAGCATATTCTGAAACATAAGTGTCGAGATATTCCAGATGTCTTGACACATGAGTTGAGATATCTTAGCTATCTCGACACATGTGTTGAGATATCTTAATTGTCTCTACACATTCTAACTTGGAAAAATTTTCATCAGAAGCTGAAAGTGTCGAGACAGTTGACTTGTCTCGACACACCCATTATCTGTGTCGACATCTCTTAATACTGCCTCGTGGCGAGACAGTTAGATAGTCTCGACATAACTTTCTGCTGTATCGACATCTTCTGATTCCGCCTTGTGTCGAGACAGTGAGATTGTCTCCACACAACTGTCTGTTGTGTCGATATCTTCTGATACTGCCTTGTATTGTGACAGTGAGATTGTCTCGACACAATCTATCTTCTGTGTCGACAACTATACTTAACATTCATTGTGTCGAGACAGTTGGTTTGTCTCGACACAATTTTACTCAAAATCATTCTCCTCTTCATTTTGTCAAGTAAGCTGATTTAGTCTTCAAGGTGCTGAGATAACTGACTTGTCTCAACACAGCATCTGCAGAGGTGTCGACACAATTGAACTGTGTCGACAAATTTGTGCTTAGATAAATTTCTTTACTTTAAATCCTTCACATGTAAACTTAATATACATCAAATTCAACTTTGTGTATATCATTGAGCTGACAAGGGGCTTCCCCAAATCAGGTACACAATTCCCGATGTACCCAACTGTAGGATCCCTGTGTGGATCTGTGTATAGGGTTGTTAAGCCTTAGTTTGTTGGATCCTTATGAATATCTGAGTGTAGGGCATGTGTGTCTGAGGCAGGGCATTTGGCCTGAGGTAGGATCTTAATAGATCTAAGGTAGGAGAGTGTTACTCTCATAGTTAAAGGGCTAACCTCCATAACCTGAGCTGTAGGAATTGTGCTCAAGTTTGAGGTTGGTGGTCTTTTGACCTCTGAGTTGTAGGAACAAGTTTGCTCTGAGGTAGGGCTTTAAGCCTGAGTTGTAGGTCTTGGAGGAGACTGAGAGATCCTTAGGGATCTGTGTTGTAAGCTCTAAGGAGCCAAGTGTTGGAGAAGGGACCTTGTCTAACAAGCTGTTAAAAAGGTGAGGGAAAGAGGACGTACCCATAATTTGGGGAACTACTATAAATATTATGTGTGCTTTGTGTGATTGTTTTGGAATAAATATTTAACTCACCCACAACACATTAAGTAGAGGTAAAATTATAAAAGACCAAAAACCTATTCACCCCCTCTAGGTGTTTAGCTACCTTGTATTTAAAATACTTTAAAGTGGTATCAAAAGGAGGTTGTTCAAGGACCTAACAGTCAGAGCAGATCTCAAAGGGTAGCTGAAATAAGTATACTTATGGGTTCATGAGAGAACCATAAGGATCTAGGTTCCATGAAACTCCCCATCTGCAGGAAGGAGAGTTTTGGAATCTGAAAAGAGAGGGTCAGGCTGTTTATGGAAGCCTTTGACCCAAGGATCTTTGTGACTGTCAAAGAGGGACTTATCATCCCTATGATCAGTTCTGGATGCAATAATCCAGTCACCAAAGATATATTCTGAAATGACTAAGGATGAGGTCATACTGGCTACATTTGACATGAGGGCATAAAATATTATTGTTAGTGCCATAGATGATTCAACCTTTCAGAATCTGGTTCACTGCCAGACATCCAAGTAGATGTGGGACACTTTGGTGGTCTACATGGAGTGAACTGAAGAGGTTAGAGATGATAGGAAGTCCATGCTCAGCTAAGAGTTTGAGGCTTTCAGGCAGTCCTAGAAAGAGAATATAGCTACTTGCTATGAAAGATTTTTCAGGACAGTTAATGAGCTGAGGATCTATGGGAGGGTCTTCAGTCATTATAAGCTTAATGACAAGTTACTGAGGTCTCTCACCAGAGACTGCGACATCAAGATATTTGTCATCAGAGAGGAGGACAAGCTAGCTGATACTCCTCCCCATACAATATTTGGAAAGTTGCTCTCTTATGAGATGTAGTTAGCTGCCAGGAAAGTGGAGGTGTAAGATCCGACTTCGCAATTTGGAATCATACCCAGATCTTATGCCCAGAACCACCGCCTTACAATGATATTACAATACGGGTGAGTCGACACTACAAGACGCCGATTTTGCCGGCTAACATGATCATATCCCAGAGCAAACATGAGTAACAGAAGCAAGAAAAAAAGTCCATAGTCACAACATATATATATATAAATAGAGTATGCATCAGTCCGGAAGGAGTACATAAATGAAAAGGGCTTATGCCATGTACATCATATATATAAAAAATCTCTCTCTCTCATCTAACAGCGGAAGATACTATAATCTCTAACTCATCCCACCTGTGGTATCCCTGCAGTAGTAGTAGTAGTAGGTGGTAGTCGAACTGGCTCCTCAGGTCCTGTCACCTCGTCCTGCTGGTCGTGCTGGTACTCCATCTCCTCGAGCCCCTAAAAATAGATGGTCACCGACCGTTAGTCAAAAGACTAAGTTGTTTCCTCCTCGCCTCACCCCCACGACTCCTAGGCACCGTGCGGGAGGACGAAGCGGGGGACAACAAGGGGGGGAAAGTATAAGTAGATGACAGTGGCCCTATACTAACAAGTATATGAGGAGTAATAATAATTCTACTCAAGCAGTTCTAGGTGAGAAGTACAAGTACAGTAAGTAAAATATAGAACAGCAATAAGTAAAGTAAGGAACAGTAGTAATTAAAGTAAAAGCAGTACTATGCAATATTGTGAAGTGAGTATTAAATTGTACTTCTAATCTACCACCACAGAAGTACCCTAACTTATATGAGTGCTCATACAAACATATAAGTTAGAGTTTCAAAATTTTAACTTATCATAAAAAAAAGAGCCCATACTAATTTATATGATAAGGATCCATGAAGCGTATGCCTAATAAGAATGAATGCATGCAGGATATTATGCAGCATGCAAGTGCAACTCACACACAACGACTCTGTGATCACAGACCTTTAGTTCCTGTTTTTTGGAGCTAGAATCAATCTCTGGTACCGCCGCTGTGGCTACGGCAGCAGTGGAGCAGGCGTCTCCACTCCTAGGCAGGTATGCACACTACCAAACTTAGACCTCCCATACGCCTCTGTACATATCCTAGGTGCACTCTAGAGTCTTGCGTACTAATTATTGACTACCTGTCAGTCTTGTTGGGTCGGGTGTGCGTTTTTGGGGATTGTCCTCCAGACCGTAGTATAAAAACAACCTACTGGCCCCTCAAACCCACACACCATCCTGAGTCACCGTACTGCCATCAGTGTGCCGATTTGCCCAACACCGCATGAACCGCCACTAGTATCTTTATGCACATGCAAGGTATTTATACTCGAGCCTCCAGCTCGTAGTACCAACCTATCCTGAATCCCTCCAACCCTACACGGGTGAGCATATACTACAAATCCCTCCAACCCTACACGGGTGATAATATGACCATAGATCCCTCCAACCCTATACGGGTGAGAATGATGACACGATGTCTAACCTATTAGGCTACTCTTGTCTATGGGTTATTATATTTAGTGTCTTAGGATTTATCCCAGGACTGCCCAGGGCATACCCGGTGAAGGGTTCTCGGGGGCACTAGGAACTATGATTGGCTGAAGCCCAAAGCTAACTTTCTCAACGATATTTACTTTAGTTGATGTCTACCCATAATTCCCCTGTTCTCAGTGTTACTCTTGAGCGATCCTAATGACTTAAGGTATTATTAGGTACGTGGCGGTCTTCCGCCGGTCCCCGTTATTGTTGCGTTCACGGTACTTACACTCTTCCACACACATGGTTAAGGAATCCTCCAAGAGACCAACCAGGGATATTTCCTCTTCTAAGATCCTCACCTTGCTAGTTTATCATACTCCTCTCCTGGTGGCCCTACTAGTACAATTATCAATTTTATACCCTTACCCATGTCCCAATACCACCCACAAATATGACCTTCTGATTCCTTTGGCTATATGCCTCAAATTATTTATCCTAGGATGATATGGACCTATATGTTGACCAAGATGATTTTCATAATTTTCCAAATTAATTACACCATTAAATTAATTCCTTCAATTAATTCTTCAGGTCATTTAACACATGAAGTATAACATACTATAATCTTACTGATGTAAGAAATTTTCTTGACCTATAATATGGTGAAATATCACTATCTTCCAAGAATCATAATTTTCCTTTAAGTATTTATATTTATTCTTTAATTAATACCAAATTCACATAATTGTCATTTTCCAAACGAAGTATAAGGAATTCATTAACAAAAATTCTAGGAAAACTACAGAGTACATGTATTGATAAGATAAGGCTAAATACAGAGTTTCTTAAACTTCTAAGGTACAATGGCCTACCAAATCCCTTTTTAAGTAATTTACAAAAACTCCATTATTGGGTTTTCAAAATTATTGAGACTTCAAAAATATTGAAATAATTATACAAGGTTCTTTATACAATGATACATCTCTAGAAATTTTTCCACAATTCTTCTACTACATATTTCTATCAATCTCCAATTAAATGAAATAAGGGCAAAATGGTAAATCCACATAATTCTAGTAACAAAATTCATAGAACAGAGAAGTAAAATTTCTAGGAGATTAACTATATCCTCTTTGTGATCATTGCAAAATTTGGGGATTTATTTCCATACTAAATCCATTTTCCAATTTATTTAGCAAAAAGACCTAATATTTCAAAAATTCCAAATAATGGGATTTTTGCTCCCAAAAATCACATTATTACTGTGAGGGGTGTAATTCATTAGAACAAACCCATATATAGAGTTTCATTGACATGCATGATGTGAAAGTTGCTAAATCCATATTTTGGAGATTTTGCTAAATGCACCCCACATACATATGTACCCTACACATGCAGGTGAAATAACTCCACATGTAGTGGGCCAAAATGTATGAAATTTATACCATAGGTTTAAAATGTCCCCAAGGACATGCCACCAAAATTTGGGGCCCATATGAGCCATAATACTCAAAAAAATTCATTTATATAAATTTGTGTATTTGGATAAAAACTTTAAAAAAGGTTTTCCCAAAAATTTCCAATTTTAGGTAAATGCTAGATATGCTTGGGTTAAGAACATGCCCAAAATCTTGGGTCATTTGGACATCTGGTTTGGCATGGGCATGCATCTGAATTTCTGCCCTAAACTAGGACCAATCCTAGTAGAACAGCCCTACAGGGAGTTATACTATTTCTAATTTTAACTTTAGGGTGGCAACTGAACGTTAAGACATAGATCTACAAATTTTATGTTGGTGACTAGTTCTGAAATTGCTTCTAAGGGGTGTTTATTTAACATGCAAAGTTCTTTATAAAATGTGACAGAAATTAAATGACATTTATATAACACTATAGTTTAATTTGATTAAAATGGATGGCATCCCATCATCTTCTCCAACCAGCCAATGCTCCAGATTCATCCCGCCTGTAGCGGCTCCTCTTGGTATTTCCCGACCATCCAGCCACCTCCCCGGCCGGCCACCACCACCACCACCTCTATTGAGGTAGGGGCTAACGTTTGGCGACGACTTGGCCACCGGAGGCGGCGGTTTCCGGCGAACCCGAGCTCCATTAAAAACCATGGATTTTATCTCACACCACACATGGATCCAAGCTCAATTGAGCTCTAAATCTCTCCTAAATAATCTAGGAAGCTAACACAAGGGGAGAGGAGGAGAAACGGACCTTAATCGGAGACCGGCGGCGGCGGCGGTGGTTGGCCATGGAATTTCTCCTCTCCGGCGAGCTTGCTCCCGAACTCATTTCTCCACCAAAATCTTTGATCCAGATATCGAATTCCACTCCTCTCGGCCTTCTAAAGCTGATGGTGAGGTCAAAATGTGGGTGGGGTGGCTGTATAGGGATATGTCATCAATGAGAATTTCGGCCACTACATTAGATGCTCCTCCTTGGTTCCAAGTGGCACCCCCTTTGCTAGAATTATGCTGGGGAACTTATCCTAAGTTCAGAACTTAGCTTTGGGAGGGAGGAGGAGGGCCAAGTGGCCTCCATCCCCTCTTTCCCTCTCTTCTCTCTCCTCTCTTTCCCCAAATTTCCAAAACTACCCCCTTGCATGCAATCTCTCTCCAATTTGAGGGGGGTAGGGGCTATCATTAACCATTAAGGCTGGTCACGGGCCTTGGTTCATGGGCTTAGACCATTTTAAATGAGCTTGACTCTCATTTTCTCTCTTTAGGCCTTATATTGACCAAGTTGTCTTTTAGGGTTGACTTGGTCAACTTGATGTGTTGGCTGGCCCCAACTTATGGTCATGAACCCCATGTAATCACCTAACATGGGTTTGGCCATGACTCAAGGACTTAGCCCATTAGGAATGAACTTGGTCTTCAAATCTACTTAAATAAGCCAAAGGTTGACCAAGTTGACTTTTAGGGTTGACTTTGTCAACTTGATGAGTGGGCTGACCCCACTTGATGATCATGAGCCCTATGACATCACTAAACATGGGTTGGGCCATGGTGATGCCCCACTTGGCCTAATTGGGCCTATATGTGTTGATTTGGCCAAATTAGGGTTATGGTTGACTTGGGTCAACATGGGTCAATGGTTGACCCAATGATGTGGCTTTTGGTTCACTTAGATTGCTTTTAGGGCTAGAGGCATAGTGGTGGGGCCAATGTGTACCTATTATTCCATTTTGCACCAGTTTGACCTGATTTTACTCGAACCCTATAGTGGGCCCTATGTAAATCCACCCTAACTCCATGGGTCAAACATAGCCTAACCTTACTCATCCACCACATGTCCTACCCTAATCTTAGTTTAGGGGTCTAGTAGGAAATGGGATGTTACAAATCCCAATAAACAAAAGAAATAATTTAGTCCCCGAAATTCAAGTTTGGGTCTACGAAATTTTTGTGCACAAGAATTCCAAGAAACTTTCAATATAAATTAAAATATACTTGGTGCAAAAAGCTCTGGGGTCCTCATCCTGAACCAAAGATAGCAACGTCCGACACTCCTTATCATGTAGAGCTCCATAAGGACTCATTCCAATACTTGCCTTGTGGTTGTTCTTTATAAGAAAACTCTATTAGAGGTAACAGTTCCCTCTAAGTGTATTTTCATTATACTTCGTGGTATTCATAATCAAGATTATGTGGCATATTTCTAATTCTTCTGACACATTATCATTAAATAAACCTTGATCATATGTTGGTTCGGAGTCTCTTGCGAGCAATGATCACCAAGTACGCGAAAACCAACAATCTCATAAGTAGAGATCTTTTCTATTCATGTCCACCTAGATTATTATTTATCACCCAACGTAAACTTACAATCACCCAAAAATATCACACACATTAGACTGACACTATTCTGTGTAGTAGTTAACTAACTTCCGAGATCATGATGTGATAAAAAGATCATCATTTTGTTTCTCCCAAATTCAAGAGTTATTACATCTCTACATAAACAGCAGTTCATAATTCATAGAGTGTTCATATTTCAAGCATATATCAAACGATCATTATTGATATTGATGTTGATACAGATGACTCCCAATTGCGTTTCACATGTAGTCTAATTCATAAATTTATAAGCATATCTTTTCAAATATGGTGAGGTCTGACACAAATTGATTCCATCATAAAGAGAATCTTATTAAACCCTCATTACTCCTCGTGTAATTTTACTGTATACACCTTTGCAAATCAAAATCTAAATCTCATTGTCATGAATCCTCCTAATAGTGACTATAATGTTATTAATGTATGTATCACAGTTCTGGACGCCATCATAATCATGAGTCATATATATGTGTACAACTTTAATTAATCATCTACCCCTTTTAAATTTGCTGAATCGTTACATTTCCAATGTTATGTCATAGCAAATTAATCTTGTGTCATAACGTTAACTTAATTCAATTCTTATGTTTCCAATACAATGACTTCTTTTTTTTATTGAGCCATTCCGAAGTAATAGTTCACAGTTATGGTCATGTGACTTGACTATATCAGGTAAGCGTAGATAGTAATGATACTTCATTATATGTTTTATTCTCCGAATCCAATCCCCTTTTGGGATCAAACATGATTGTATTAAATCATACCGACCATAGTAAAATTAACTATTACATTCTAAATGCAAGAAATTGTCTTATCAAGATTTCCGATTATACCTTAAACTATCTCCCAAAATATAAGGGTAAATAACCATTCAAGTTTGAAAGGGTTTGATTCTTTGATAGAATAAATCATTTGTAAATCATCTTTGAATCCCTTAAAGTGCCAAAATTATGACTTGCAATAATCTGATTCCAAACCACAAATTCCATGACGCGATTTAATTATCCTAGACAACTAGACTTGGCAACCCCGTGTCTTGACTAAAATCAGATATCCTTTGACCCATTATGTTTAATAGTTTGTCCCGATAGTAATATAGATCATCATTTTGAGATTGAGGAGAAGAATCTAAGGTACCATATATCTCACAAGGGATTATTTAAATTTGTTCATGTCTTAAGACCATGAGCACCTATAGCCATGTTCTGTCCTTATCAAATCTTTATCCGACATAAACTTATACATAATTCATACTCCACGTCATTCTTTCTTGCGATCTACATTAGTTTGTGAATCAATCCTTTAACAATCAGTATAATATTATTCGTACATTACCATAATAAGGTTAGGGTTTTAGAGCACTTAGGAATATGCTTGGTTGAGGCAATCGACAAAGCACATCCTTAATTATATGTAAATTCTTCTACAACCAATACTGATTCTAATTCAGGTCTTTTGTATGCAAATTGCTCCGATTTCACATGTATAGGTAAACGATCTACACCGTGTCTGTATTAAGGAAATCACGAGTGCTCCTTAGATTGTGTACTAAGTAGTTACTTCATTAAACTAAAAAATTGAGAACTTTCCTAAAGACTTATACGATCTCTCTTGATTTAAGAGTCGTATATACATATCATTAGGTGACCATTTATGTATATCTCAAGAAATTAATTAACTACTCTCCTTGTTTACTTATCCGCATAGACTTGGAGCGATAAGGAGAACGAATAATCATTCTTGAAATGCTCTACTTTCCTATTTCGCTCGTGAATTTGTAGCGTTTACAATTTGGCATTTATAATCCATGCCATTTAAGATGAAACAATTCTTCGAGGGTCCTAATCTTCTAGGGAGGATTGATCATCATACAGACCATGTATATACAACGTCTCATCTTTACTTGAGCAATCCTTGAATAAATGAAAACTACAAGGTTACTATGTTTGCGGCTCAACTTTTACTAAACAAGATGTATGGAAATCCAAGTCTTTATCAAATTAGCCCAATAAACAAAAGGATAAACCCCCATACCTTTTGGGCGAAATTCCCTTAATATCTAGTGCATTCTTCTTATATGTGCACTCAATCCTTAGGTTTAACAATATTAGACCTGGATTTCCACCTTAATCGATATGTTACATACCTTAGGCCTTCAAGGTTACTATACGACAAATTTTTCAAGGTCAACATGTGATCCAACCAAAATAATGGCTCTCTTTGGGTACTTGAATTTTTATTCGACCTTGTATTTTCCACTATGGTTGTCTCAAGGAAATCAAGTCATCGGTATAAGGGTTAAGTTTACGAGTATCCTATTATTTCACTGATATATTATAGGCACAAGTTCTTCTTAAGGTGGTCCTATTAGTTTGGGTAAGAATTGATAATATCACTTGATAGGGTTAGTTGAGACATCGAATTTTAAGACTTAAGTAGTGACTCTTGCGTTAAATTCTTTCCTTAATAAAGTTGGGTATGCTCGAACCTTATCTAATCTATATCTAAGGTCGATTTTAGACTAAGGTATGACTCAAAATCCTCTTAGTAAGTCAAACTAAGTGGTTTTCTAATTGAATTGGCCTAACTTATTGCTTAAATGGACTGTTTTATGTGACTTTTTACACCTGGGCACACCATTGCTTCTGCTATATAGTTTGTCCGCAAACTAATGCTCGAGCGGGGTGAACCAGTGTTGTAGACTTCTTTCTCATATGATCGTTTGTTCAAGTGATACCAGTTTATAAGATCCGACTTCCTAATTTGGAAGCACACCCGGATCTTATGACCAGAACCGCTGCCTTACGATGATAATACCATACGGGTGAGTCGACACCGTAAGATGCCGATTATGCTGGCTAACACGATCATATCCTAGAGCAAACATGAGTAACATAAGAAAGTAAAATAGTCCACAGTCACAGCATATATATATAAATAGAGTATGCATCAGTCCAGAAGGAGTACATAAATGAAAAGGGCTTATGCCCTGTACATCATATATATAAAAAATCTCTCTCTCTCTCATCTAACTGCGGAAGATACTATCATCTCTAACTCATCCTACCTGTGGTATCCCTGTAGTAGTAGTAGTAGTAGTAGGTGGTAGTCGAACAGGCTCCTCAGGTCCTGTCACCTCGTCCTGCTGGTCATGCTGGTACTCGATCTCCTCGAGCCCCAAAAAATAGTTGGTCACCGACCGTTAGTTAAAAGACTAATTTGTTTCCTCCCCGCCTCACCCCGGCGACTCCTAGGCACCGTGCAGGATGACGAAGCGGGGGACAACAAGGGGGGAAAGTATAAGCAGATGACTGTGGCCCTATACTAACAAGTATATGAGGAGTAATAATAATTCTACTCAAACAGTTCTATGTGAGAAGTACAAGTATAGTAAGTAAAATATAGAACAGCAGCAAGTAAAGTAAGGAACAGTAGTAAGTAAAGTAAAAGCAGTAATATGTAATATGGTGAAGGGAGTATAAACTTCTACTTCTAATCTACCACCACAGAAGTACCCTAACTTATATGAGTGCACATACAAACATATAAGTTAGAGTTTAAAAATTTTTACTTATCATATAAAAGAGCCCATACTAATTTATATGATAAGGATCCATGAAGCGTATGCCTAATATGAATGAATGCATGCGGGTTATTATGCAACATGCAAGTGCAACTCACACACAACGACTCTGTGATCACAGACCTTTAGTTTCCGCTTTTCGGAACTAGCATCACTCTATGGTACCGCCGTTGTGGCTACGGCAGCAGTGGAGCGGGCGTCTCCTGTAACACCTCTACCCGTCAAGAAGAATATAATATAGGGTCCGGCCGGGGCCCCACACCATATTCCACCAACAGGTGGAGACGCTACGAAATAATATCAAAACCAACACATCCGAACACAGAGCATTCTAGCGGAAGCTTCACGGTTGAAAACATGAACTCAAGCAAAACAAGAACTGTCCACTAAACCATAGGAATGTATACAACCAAGTATCTGGCCTTAAGGCCTTACAAAATTTCTATTTACAAGGTGTGGTTTACAGACATCGGCACTCAGGCCGGCCAGATATGAACAAGAAGAAACAAAACAAAGCCCTCGAGGGCAGCAACGCAGCTTGGGCTTCAGCCCGCTAAGTCCCGCTCGGACCAGCACCTCCAGCACCTGCAATAACCAATCCACCAAGCGGTGGCAAACAGGGCAACGATCAGCATTCAGCTGACCAATTATAACGACCCTGCCCCTGGCACGGGGCAGCGGAATTCCATCCCTGCATAGCATTTTCCAATATGATATATATATAGCAAACCATGCAATACGTGCACGACCGCACAGTCAATACATATCACAAATGTCGGCACGACGGCCCGATGCTCCGTGCACTCAGGGCACATTTGGGTGTACCGGAAACACCGGATCCCACCAATGAGCATTCTAGTCTTGATCGGCATGCAAGCCGTCGACTCTCACTATATTATCCTAACAGGGACTTAAGCACCCAAGGTTAGACAATCATAACGCGGGTACAGATCCGCCTATCCCGTTTCTCACATCGTCAGACTCAAGACCGGACTGACGCGAATACAGCTTCACCTTGCCCGTCCACCATAAGAGTTGAACCCAACTCACACAATTTCCTAGACTTCCTCCAGTACTTCCTGCTGCACCAGGCAACAGGTATGCACAACAGATTGCACACAAACAATCAAATTCTCAAAGATTCCTCCGAATGCAAATAAGCATCACCAATCCAGACTAGCACGTCTAGACGGGCTTCAAACAGCATGCCTAGATCCATACTCCAATTCCGGATTCTAACAAGGGGGACTTCACATATCTACCCCAAGGGACGCCACAATCCACAGCATAATCGCGGGGAAGGGTTTTCCCTATGCACATGCAGGAAAGAATGACTTTACATGTCCAAGACGGAAATCGTTACCCTTGGAAGTCGCCTCGGAGCCATGGAGAGAATTTAGATGGTTGAAATCCTTCGTAGCAGCCTTGCCTTCGCAAATCCGAACTCGGCTCGCGATTTGGACCACCGTAGCACCACCGATGGCCGGATTCCCCTTCTTCTTCCTCACCTTGCTCTCCCCTCTCTCTTAACCTTGGAAAGAGAATGATAAAACTCAAATGAGCTTTCTCTTCTTCAATCCCGGCCTTATCAACCCAGGGAAGAGCCCAGACCATTGGATCTTGGTCAAAGAAAATGAACTGCTCTGATCAGCCCTGAAATTGATTTTCTGGGCCGAACACGGGTAGTGACACGCCCGTGTCACAGGCCGTGTTCCTGAAGCGGCTAACAACCGACTTAAGCCAAACCAGAACACGGGTGTCGACACGCCCGGGTCACACCCGTGTCGACACCTGACACGCCCGTGTCGAGGGGCGTGTTCCCCCATCTAGACGGAATCGCCATTTTTCCCGAGAACCACACGAGCACTGGGCACGCCCATTTTCCATTTTGGCACGCCCGTGTCACGATTGACACGGCAGGGCCTCCAACCGTGTCCTTCACGGGACATTCTGGCTAATAATTGGGCATGACACGCCCTGAGACACGCCCGTGTCCTCCGGTCGTGTCACCACTCAACGCCACTCAACACCACTTCACTCAGCGCCACTCAACGCCATCCTAGCAGGACACGCCCTGGGACACGCCCGTGTCCTAGGCCGTGTCGACACTCAACGATCGTTGGCTCAACGATCGTCGACCAAGAAGAACATGCCCTGGGACTTTGACCATCCCGATTGTTTTGTTCCGCAACTGTTTCTCGGCTCGATCCTCGATCTGAAAGGGCCTCACCTTTGTCGTTATCCCATACTCAACCTGCACCCGATCATTCTCAATCACTTGAGCTGGGTCTTTGACTGCTTTTCGTAGTACCGAGATGTGGAACACATCATGCAGTCCACCTAATTCCGATGAAAGAGCTAGTCGATAGGCAGCTTCCCCAACTCGCTCCACCACTTCAAACGGACCAAGGTATCGCGGACTTAGCTTTTTCAACCGCCGAATCCGAGATACGCCTTTGAAGGGTTTAATATTTAAATAGACCCAGTCACCCACCGCTAACTCCACGTTCCGGTGCTTAGTGTTGTAATTCTTGGCTTGCCGATCCTGGGCTATTAGTAGTCTCTCTCGAATAGAGCGTATTGGTTAGTTAGCATACTCGACTGCCTTTTGACCCAAAAGTTTGGATTCGCCAGTTTCTGCCCAAGCTAAAGGTGTACGGCACTTGCGACCATACAGAGCTTCAAACGATGCCATGCCGATGCTCGCTTGGTAGCTATTATTGTATGCAAATTCCACCATAACAAGGTGATCTTCCCATTTCTTACCGAAGTCCAGGGCGCACATACGGAGCATATCCTCCATTGTTCTGTTGGTTTGTTCAGTTTGGCCATCCGTTTGCCTATGAAAGGCCGTATTGAATACTAACTTCGTGCCCAATAGCTGATGAATTAGCCTCCAATCCTTTGAAGTAAATCTCCCATCACGATCACTAACGATGCTTCGGGGGATACCATGCAATCGAACAATCTGCTCCACATAGAGCTTTGCCAACGTTTCCACTGAATCGTCCCGCTTGTTTGGTAGGAAGTGAGCCACCTTTGTTAATCGATCAACAATCACCCAGATTGAGTCATTCCCACATTGAGATCTCGGCAATCCGTGCACGAAATCCATAGAAATATCCTCAAACTTCCACTGCGAAACTGGCAATGATTTTAGGAAACCACTAGGCCGTTGACACTCTGCCTTTACCAAAGCACAAGTACGACACTTAGCCACATACTCGGCTATGTCCTTCTTTAAACAGGGCCACCAGAACAAATTATTCATGTCCTTGTACATCTTTGTGCTCCCAGGGTGAATTGAGTACTTTGTAAAGTGTGCTTCATATAACAATTCTTCTCGCAATTTACCCGCACAAGGGACGCACAATCGGCCATCCTTCCGTAATAACCAGTCATCCAAGAAAAATTGGTCACCAGACCCTTCCTTGGCATAGCGTTGGAGACTTTCATCAAGCTCCGTTGCCCGCCGAACCCTGTCTGCAAGGTCATATTGAACTTCAATCCAGTTCAAGCATGCATCGGCCGAAGAATCCCTCTCAACACAAGATATCTCCAACGCTTCCAATTCCTGGATTAGATGCTCGTCATGTATCCGCAACCAACTTGCCCATATCGGAGTCCGACGACTCAAGGCATCAGCGTCCACATTTCCCTTTCCGGGAACATAGTGAATGTCGAAGGTATAATCCCCTAGGAATTCCATCCGCCTCCTTTGTCGCATATTCAACTCCTTTTGATCGAGCAGATACTTCAGGCTTTTATGATCTGTATAAATATCTACCTTCACGCCATAAAGATAGTGCCACCACAACTTTATTGAAAAGATCACCGCCGCCAACTCCAAGTCGTGGATGGGGTAATTACGCTCATGCACCTTTAATTCACGTGAGCCATAAGCGATCACCTTGCCAAACTGCAGGAGAACGCAGCCTAAGCCGCTTCCTGACGCATCGTTGTATATCTCAAAACTGTCTGCACCACAAGGCGACGTCAAAAACGGCGCCGTTGTCAAACAACCTTTTAGCTCCTCAAAAGCTTGCGTGCACTCCGGCATCCAAACAAACTTCAGATCTTTTCTCGTCAACGTAGCCAAAGGCAAAGCAATCCGGGAGAAGTTCGCCACAAATCGTCTATAGTCGCCTGCCAGTCCAAGAAAACTCCTGACTTAGGCCACCGAAGACATCAATGGACAATCATGAATGGCACTTATCTTTGTCGGATCCACCGCTATGCCCTCTCCACTTACCACATGGCTCAGAAAAGCCACCGACGAGAGCAAGAACTCACACTTAGATAACTTGGCATACAACTTATTTCTCTTCAAGGTATGCAATACCAACCGCAAATGGTTTGCATGATATTCCTCCGACTGAGAGTACACGAGGATATCATCAATGAACGCAATCACAAACAAATCCAAGTATTCGCGGAACGTTCGATGCATGAGATCCATGAATACCAAAGGCGCATTACATAAGCCGAACGGCATCACTGTGAACTCATAATGACCGTAGCGTATGCCAAACGCTGTCTTGGGAATGTAACCTTCCCTAATCCTCAATTGGTAATACCCGGATTTCAAATCCAACTTGGAATAGACGGTTAAGCCTGCTAGCTGATCAAACAAGTCATCGATCCGTGGAATCGGATACTTGTTTTTCTCCGTCAGCTTATTCAGTTCGCAATAATCAATACATAGCCGCAAACTACCGTCTTTCTTTTTCACAAAAAGAACAGGCGCGCTCCAAGGTGACATACTTGGGCGTATGTATCCCTGCTCTAACAGTTCTTGCAACTGAACTTTTAGTTCGGCCATCTTTTTTGGTGCTACTCGATACGGCGAACGGGCCACAGGCTTCGCACATGGCACCAACTCGATAGCAAAGTAGATTTCCCTTTGGGGAGGTAACCTCGGAAGGTCCTTTGGAAACACATCAGCATACTATGAAACAATCGGCACTTCACTCACACTGGCCTTCGGCGCCACCGCCTCTACGAGTGTGAAGAACAACTTCGCACCCTTCCGAACTGCCTTAACAACTTGGAGAGCAGATATTAACATCCCACTAAACCCTTGTATACCAATGAACTTGGTCTCTTGTTCGGTATTCTGCCCGAGTGTGACCTCTTTTGAAGTCCAATCTATATAGGCACGCTGCTCTGACAGCCAGTCCATACAAAAAATTATATCAAATTCCTTGATCGGTAATACTAGTGTTTCCACCTTGAACTCCTGACTCCCTATCTTGACCTCAAGACCGTAAGATTTATCCGCGCACATCAAACATCCATTAGGTAACAACACCTTTACACGTTCTGTCGTGGTCTGGATAGGTACCCCGACACGCAAGACGAACTCTTCAGACAGAAATGAATGTGAAGCACTTGTGTCAAACAGTACTCGCGCCGGATACTCTCGTATAAGGACAAACCCTAAAACATCACAATCAAAACAAGCACAGCACACAATATAAAATAACATTAAAAACTGTGCGCACCTGTGACGTCATCCGCCTGCTTAATGGCCTCCTGTTGTCTAAGGTTGAAGACCCTGGGCTGCGCGTGCGAGGATGAAGACTCCACCACAATCTTCCCTTTCTCCGCATAAGACGCTCCCGTCTTCTTGTCACCCTTTGGAGGACCAACTCGGCAATCATGTGCGAAGTGTCCCAACTTATCGCACGTAAAACAAGCGCGAGATCCATTCCCAGATGTCTCTGTCACAGTCGCAGAAGGAGCTTGTCCAATAGACTTGGACTTATTTCCCCATCTCTTACGGTACCCAAACTTATCCGGACACAGCGGCTTGAACTCTGGCTTTGTCATAGCCAAGGTCCCCTTTGCTTGCCCCCTTTTCATGTCTGTCTCCAAAGACCGAGCCGTATAGACTAAGGCTTTAAATCCCTGACTCACAGAACTCGAGAGCAAATACCGCAGCTCATCTCGTAGTCCCGCATAAAACCTACTAGTCTTACGCTCTTCTTCGGCAAAGATTGTACCCGCATATCTTCCCAAACATGTGAACTCATGTAGGTAATCATCCACACTACGATATCCTTGAGTTAACCGTTGAAATTCCTTTTCCATCGATATCCTTTGCTGCATTGGTAGATGTTGTGTAACGACCCCATCCGTTACATGACGTATAGTAGAAGGTCCGGCCGGGGCCCCACACTATATGCCACAAACAGACGGTGAGGTCACAGGATAATACCAAACCATACACGTATCCTAACTCAAAGCATGCTAGCGGAAGCTTTAAGTTGTAAATTGAACTCTAACCAGGAATGTCCAATATATAAACCACAGTTATATATACAGCCACGGAATGTACAACAAATACACAGGGTTTGGCCTTAAGGCCTTACAGTTCCTCTTTCCACACCGTATGGATTACAAACATCGGTGCGCAGGCCGGCCATACATGAGTAAAAGAAAACAAACAAAAACATTCGCATAGCCTTCAAGGGCCAGCCGCAGCAGCAGCAGCAAGGGCTTCAGCCCTTCATTTACCACTTGGCTCTCCAGCACCTGCATAGGGACAATCCACCCAAACGGTGGCAAACGCGGCAATGGTCAGCATTCAGCTGACCCAATTATAACAATCCTACCCCTTTCTCGGGGCAGTAGCATTCCTTCCCTGCACAGCATGGTATCAACAATAGCAAATATGTGCTCGCAGGCACACTCAAGCCATCACAACCGTCGGCCACACGGCCCGACAGTCCGTGCACTCAGGGCACATTCTTGGTGCACCGGAAAACCAGGGTCAACACCACCGTTTACATGGTATTGAGCATTCTAGTCTTTTTGGCGCGTGGGCCTAAGACTCTCATTATGCGCTCCAACGAAACCTATAACTAGGCTTACCAGTCGGACGGACATAACGCAGGTACGGATCAGCCACCCCCCATTGCTCAAGTCGCCGTGCCACCTCGAATACGGAAGTATCCATGGCAATTTATAGGCGCGGGTCGGTTTCACCTTTCCTGTTCGGCAATCTACCTTTTCATCGAGTTGCAGCCCAACGGCTCAACCGCACACAAAGTGGCAACGCACGGCCACAAGAGTTGCATCCAACCCTCTTCATTTCCTGGACTTCATCCAGTACTTCCTGCTGCACCAAGCAACAGGTAGGCACAAGGCAAACAAGCCATAACCACGGAGTCTTCTCCGATATGCAAACAAGCATCACCAATCCAGATCAACATGTCCAGATGGGCTTCACACAGCATGCCTAGATCCGTACTCCAATTCCGGACTCTAACAAGGGGGACTTCACATATCTACCCCAAGGGACGCCACAACCCACCGCACACTCGTGGGGAAGGGTTTTCCCTATGCAATGCAGGAAATAAGGACTTCACATGTCCGAGAAGGAAATCATTACCCTTGACGATCTCTTGGGAGCCATCAAAGTCTAGCCGGTGAGAAAGCACCGCAGCAGCTTTGCCTTCACAGCGCTGGCCTCGGATCTCGAATCGGACCACGGGAGCTCCGCCGGTGGCTTGATCTCCTCCTCCTTTTTCTTCCTCCTCTCTCTTTCTCTCTTCACTTAGCCAAATGAAGAATGATCTCTTCATCAATCCTCTGGTGACTTGATCCAGCAAGGAATCACCTGAGCCTTTGGATCCAAATAGAGAAAAGGAACGGCCACGATTTTCCCAAAATTCCATTTTTTTGGCTGACACGGCCTGTGACACGCCCGTGTCACAAACCGTGTACCCTTAAGCGGCACACGCGGCACTCGTACCGACTGAAATCTACCAGAACACGGGCATCGACACACCCGTGTCGAACCTGACACGCCCGTGTCAGTCATGTGGCACGCCCGTGTCACCCCTGCCTCAACGAGCTCCAAAACCAACAAGCAGTACACGGGTAGGCACACGCCCTCGGACACGCCCGTGTCAAATCTGACACGGCCGTGTTCAAGGCTTGGTTCCGGGCCGTGTAATTCTCTGACTCAGTCCGCCCATTTCTTGAGTGACACGCCCTAGGACACGCCCGTGTCCCAGGCCGTGTACCCCCGACACGCCCTGGGACACGCCCGTGTCCTAGGCCATGTCAAACAGCCTGCACCTCAAATCCAGTTTTGAGATTTTTGGGGTGTTACAATCCTCCCCTCCTTAATAAAATTTCGTCCCGAAATTTGACACGGTAAGGAAACAAGAAAATACAATGCTATAACTTGATAACTCTGTTATAACAAAAGGTACACGGTCTATAGTTTATACAAACAGCTCGGGAAATTCAGCTCGCATGGTCTGCTCTCGCTCCCATGTTAGCTCTTCACGGCCACAATTGTCCCATCGGACTTTGACCATCCCGATCACTTTGTTCCGCAACTGTTTCTCGGCTCGATCCTCGATCCGAATGGGTTGAACCCTCGTCGTTAGCCCATACTCGACCGGTACCCGATCATTCTCTACTACTTGAGCTGGATCCTTAACAGCCTTACGAAGTACTGAGATGTGAAATACATCATGTAATCCACCCAAGTCTGCTGAAAGTGCTAGTCGATAAGCAGCTTCCCCAACTCGCTCCACCACCTCAAATGGACCAAGATACCTCGGACTTAGCTTTTTCAAACGCCGAATCCTGGACACGCCTTTGAAGGGTTTGATCTTCAAATATACCCAATCACCCACCGCGAACTCCATGTTCCGGTGTTTGGCATTGTAGTACTTTGCTTGACGATCTTGGGCTATCAATAGCCTCTCCCGAATAGAGCGTATAAGTGAGGTAGCTTCTTCGACTTCCTTTTTCCCATGCAGCATAGAATCGCCTGCTTCTGCCCAAGCTAACGGTGTACGGCATTTACGACCATACAAAGCCTCAAATGGTGCCATACCGATGCTCGCTTGGTAGCTATTATTATAGGCACATTCTACAAGAAAAATATAATCTTCCCATCTCTTACCAAAGTCTAGGGCGCACATGCGGAGCATGTCCTCCATCGTCCTGTTGGTTCGTTCAGTCTGGCCATCCGTTTGGGGATGAAAGGCCGTACTAAACGCTAATTTTGTACCCAACATTTGATGAACTAGCCGCCAATCATTCGATGTGAATCGCCCATCACGGTCACTGACGATGCTCCGAGGAACACCGTGCAGTCGAACAATCTGCTCCACATAGAGCTTGGCCAAGGTTTCCACTGAATCATCTCTTTTGTTTGGAAGGAAGTGCGCCACTTTTGTCAACCGGTCCACAATCACCCAGATTGAATCATGACCGCGTTGAGATCTCGGCAACCCGTGCACGAAATCCATCGAAATGTCATCGAACTTCCACTCCGGAATGGGTAACGACTTCAGGAAACCGTCAGGCTTCTGGCATTCTGCTTTCACCAACGCACAGGTATTGCATTCTGCCACATAACGTGCTACATCTTTCTTTAGTCCGGGCCACCAGAACAGCCTTTTCAGATCTCTGTACATCTTTGTGCTTCCTGGGTGAACTGAGTACTTTGCAAAGTGAGCTTCGTACATCAACTCTTCCCTCAATTTACCCACACTCGGGACAAACACTCGACCATTTCTTCGTAACAAACCGTTATCCCAAGAGAATTGGTCATCCGGCCCATCTTTAGCATAGCGCTGGAGACTTTCATCAAGCTCCGTTGCTCGCCGAACTCTGTCCGTAAGGTCATATTGAACCTCCGTCCAGTTCAAGCATGCATCGGTCGACGAACCCTTGTCAACACAAGATATCTCCAATGCTTCCAATTCCTGGATTAAACGCTGATCATGCCTCTGCAACCAGCTTGCCCGTACCGGAGTCCGACTCAAAGCATCAGTGACCACATTTCCCTTTCCGGGGGTATAGTGAATCTCGAAGGTGTAGTCCCCAAGGAACTCCATCCATCTTCGTTGTCACATATTCAGATCCTTCTTATCCAACAAGTACTTTAGGCTTTTGTGATCTGTATAGATGTCCACTTTAACGCCATAAAGATAGTGCCGCCACAACTTGAGTGCAAAGATTACCGCCGCCAACTCCAAATCATGGACGGGGTAATTCCGCTCATGCACTTTCAACTGGCGCGAGCCATAAGCAATCACTTTACCAAACTGCAGAAGAACGCAGCCTAAGCCGCTCCCGGAAGCATCACTATAGATCTCATAGCCATCTGTACCACATGGCGATGTCAACACAGGCGCCGTGGTCAAACGACTCTTCAGTTCTTCAAAAGCACGCGCGCACTCTGGCGTCCAAATGAACCTTTGATCTTTTCTCGTCAGTGTGGTCAGAGGTAAAGTAATCCGTGAGAAGTTTTCCACAAACCGTCTATAGTAGCCCGCAAGCCCAAGGAAGCTCCTGACCTCGGCCACTGAAGACATCACTGGCCAATCTCGAATGGCACTTATCTTCAACGGATCCACCGCGATACCTTCTCCACTTACCATATGGCCTAAAAAGGCTACTGAAGAGAGCCAGAACTCACACTTTGAGAACTTGGCATAAAGCTTATTCCTCCGCAGGGTATGCAAGACCAACCGCAAATGGTTTGCATGATCCTCTTCCGACTGAGAGTATCTTAAGCTGTCATGGATAAACACAATCACGAACAAATCCAAGTACTCTCGGAACGTTCGGTGCATTAGATCCATAAATACCGAAGGCGCATTACATAAGCCAAACGGCATTACCGTGAACTCATAATGACCGTAGCATGTTCCAAACGCCGTCTTGGGAATGTCACCTTCCCGAATCCTCAACTGATAATATCCCAATTTCAAATCCAACTTGGAATAGACCGTTGATCCTGCCAGCTGATCAAATAGGTCATCAATCCGTGGAATCGGATTTTTGTTTTTCTCCGTCAGCTTATTCAATTCACGGTAGTCTATACATAACCGTAAACTATTGTCTTTCTTTTTCACAAATAGAACAGGCGCGCTCCGAGGTGACATACTTGGGCGTATGTATCCCTGCTCCAACAACTCTTACAATTGGACTTTCAATTCAGCCATCTCTTTTGGCGCGATGCGATATGGTGAGCGGGCCACAGGTTTAGCACCTGGCACCAACTCAATAGAGAAGTCAATCTCCTGCTGGGGTGGTAACCCAGGAAGATCTTTAGGAAACACATCGGCAAACTCTGACACAACCAGAACTTCACCGACACTGCCCTTTGGCTCAACAGCCTGAATTAGCGTGAAGAATAACTCCGCGCCCTTCCGAACAGCATTGATGACTTGGAGCGCAGACAACAAAGTCCCGCCAACTCCTCGCATACCAGCGAACTTCGTCACAAGTCCGGTATTCTGGCCCAGTGTGATCTCCTTGGAGTTGCAATCAATAAAGGCACGCTGCGCCGAGAGCCAGTCCATGCCAAAGATCACATCAAACTCCGATAATGGTAGCACAACTGCACTCAAACCGAAATCCTGACTTCCTATTTGAACATCCACATCGCAAGCCCTAACCGCAAGTATCACACAGCCATTCGGCAATAACACCCTTGTACTATCAACCGTCACATGACTCGGCACCCCAATTCGAGATACGATGTCCTCAGACAGAAAAGAATGCGAAGCACCCGTATCAAACAGGGCTCTCGCCAGATTATTCCGAATCAGGACAAAGCCTGCAACACACACACATCATGCACAAACTATACATTAGCACTTAAGCAAGTAAGCTATATTAACTCGTACCAGTGACGACGTCACTTTGCTTAATCGCCTCCTGCTGACCAAGGTGATAAACTCGGGGCTGTGCCTGGGACGCAGAGGAATCAACCACCGCTTTGCCTTTCTCAGCATAAGACGCACCCGTCTTCTTTTCCCCTTTGGGCTGAACAACCCGACAATCACGGGCTATATGCCCCACCCGGCCACAAGTAAAGCATGTACGAGACTCCGGCCTTGACGTCGCCCCCGACACAACGGTCGTAGACACTTGCCCAGACGGCTTGGACCTCTTGCCCCCTTTCTTCTGGTAGAACGATTTGCTAGGGCGAGGTGCTTGAAACTCTGGCTTTGACACAACCAAGCCCTTGTTCCCTTGTACCCGTCTCATGTCCTTCTCCAACGAACATGCAGTATCAACCAATGCCTGAAACCCTTGGTTCACTGAACTCGAAAGCAGGAACCTCAACTCATCCCGAAATCCTTCATAGAACCTATTCGTTTTCCTTTGGTCATCCGCGAAGATTGTTCCCGCATACCGTCCCAACCTTGTAAACTCATGCAGGTAGTTATCCACGCTATCTTCTCCTTGCTTTAACCGTTGGAACTCATTTTCCATGGCAATGCGTTGCGCCGCTGGGACATATTTCGCCAGAAATATTCGAGAGAACTCCTCAATCGATACTTGCGTTAATTGCCTGCCCGCCAAATGGTGTACCTCAACCTCGTCCCACCACAACCGCGCCTCTCCTTCAAGCATGAAGGTGGCCAAGGTGACCTTTAAAGTTTCCTCCGCCCTGATCGCTGTCATTATCCGCTTGACATGCGATAACCAATCCTCTGCCTGCGTTGGGGATCCCAGTCCCGTAAACGTAGGCGGACTGAAGCTCATAAATTGCTTCAACTGTCGGTCAGCTGCTCGTGGATCGACAGCCTCAACCGGCTCGGGTCTTACATCAACACGAACTGGCAGTACTGCCAGCTTCGCTTGCCCGGTCGGCTGAATCATGGCAAATAGAGCCTCAGCAACTAAGCGAACAGTTTGTGCAGATGGAGGAGGTGTTGGCACCTCAGCTGGTGCCGCACTCTCATCAGAGCGATGGGGCTCAGACTGCCCAACACCACTACGCGTCACCTATAGGTGGACAAGACACACATTAGCGATCGTATGCAAGCAAAACAACAGAAAAGGAACGCGCAGATTCCTCAAACAAGATTATGTACATTCCTTAGTGGACATTCCTTAGTTCATTAGCGTTACAGCAGGGCGCACAAACACGCGCTCGCCACCCCATAAAAGAATTCGACCACGAATTCGAAAGAGGAAGACCGAACGAAGCTGATACCAAAATGTAACGACCTCATCCATTACATGACGTATAGTAGAAGGTCCGGCCGGGGCCCCACACTATATGCCACAAACAGACGGTGAGGTCACAGGATTATACAAAACCATACACGTATCCTAACTCAGAGCATGCTAGCGGAAGCTTTAAGTTGTAAATTGAACTCTAACCAGGAATGTACAATATATAAACCACAGTTATATATACAGCCACGGAATGTACAACAAATACACAGGGTTTGGCCTTAAGGCCTTACAGTTCCTCTTTCCACACTGTATGGATTACAAACATCGGCGCGCAGGCCGACCATACATGAGTAAAAGAAAACAAACAAAAACATTCGCATAGCCTTCAAGGGCCAGCCGCAGCAGCAGCAGCAACAGCAGCAAGGGCTTCAGCCCTTCATTTACCACTTGGCTCTCCAGCACCTGCATAGGGACAATCCACCCAAACGGTGGCAAATACGGCAACGGTTAGCATTCAGCTGACCCAATTATAACAATCCTACCCCTTTCTCGGGGTAGTAGCATTCCTTCCCTGCACAGCATGGTATCAATAATAGCAAATATGTGCTCGCAGGCACACTCAAGCCATCACAACCGTCGGCCACACAGCCCGATAGTCCGTGCACTAAGGGCACATTCTTGGTGCACCGGAAAACCAGGGTCAACACCACCGTTTACACGGTATTGAGCATTCTAGTCTTTTTGGCGCGCGGGCCTAAGACTCTCATTATGCGCTCCAACGAAACCTATAACCAGGCTTACCAGTCGGACGGACATAACACAGGTACGGATCAGCCACCCCCCATTGCTCAAGTCGTCGTGCCACCTCGAATACGAAAGTATCCATGGCAATTTATAGGCGCGGGTCGGTTTCACCTTTCCTGTTCGGCAATCTGCCTTTTCATCGAGTTGCAGCCCAACGGCTCAACCGCACACAAAGTGGCAATGCACGGCCACAAGAGTTGCATCCAACCCTCTTCATTTCCTGGAATTCATCCAGTACTTCCTGCTGCACCAAGCAACAGGTAGGCACAAGGCAAGCAAGCCATAACCACAGAGTCTTCTCCGATATGCAAACAAGCATCACCAATCCAGATCAACATGTCCAGATGGGCTTCACACAGCATGCCTAGATCCGTACTCCAATTCCGGACTCTAACAAGGGGGACTTCACATATCTACCCCAAGGGACGCCACAACCCACCACACACTCGCGGGGAAGGGTTTTCCCTATGCAATACAGGAAATAAGGGCTTCATATGTCCGAGAAGAAAATTGTTACCCTTGACGATCTCTTGGGAGCCATCGAAATCTAGCTGGTGAGAAAGCACCGCAACAGCTTTGCCTTCACAGCGCTGGCCTCGGATCTCGAATTAGACCACGGGAGCTCCTCCGGTGGCTTGATCTCCTCCTCCTTCTTCTTCCTCCTCTCTCTTTCTCTCTTCACTTAGCCAAATGAAGAATGATCTCTTCATCAAGCCTCTGGTGACTTAATCCAGCAAGGAATCACCTGAGCCTTTGGATCCAAATAGAGAAAAGGAACGGCCACGATTTTCCCAAAATTCCATTTTTTTTGCTGACACGTCCTGTGACACGCCCGTGTCACAGGCTGTGTACCCTTAAGCGGCACACGCAGCACTCGTACCGACTGAAATCTACCAGAACACGGGCATCGACACGCCCGTGTCGAACCTGACACGCCCGTGTCAGTCATGTGACACGCCCGTGTCACCCTTGCCTCAACGAGCTCCAAAACCAACAAGCAGTACACGGGTAGGCACACGCCCTCGGACACGCCCGTGTCAAATCTGATACGGCCGTGTTCAAGGCTTGGTTCCGGGCCGTGTAATTCTCTGACTCAGTCCGCCCATTTCTTGAGTGACATGCCCTGGGACACGCCCGTGTCCCAGGCCGTGTACCCCGACACGCCCTGGGACACGCCCGTGTCCCAGGCCGTGTCAAACAGCCTGCACCTCAAATCCAGTTTTGAGATTTTTGGGGTGTTACATATTGTGCCAATAACACCCGAGAAAATTCGTCCATCGAGACTTCTACAAGTTGTCTACCGGCCAAGTGATGCAGTTCAATCTCATCCCACCATAAGCGAGCCTCTCCTTCCAGTAGGAAAGTGGCCAACATAACCTTCTGTCCCTCCTCAACCTTGATCGCTCTGATGATCCTCTTGATCCTTGCAAGCCAATCCTCTGCTTGGGCCGGTGACCCTGCCCCAGTAAATTGTGGAGGGTTGAAGCTCAAGAATTGCTTCAATTGTTGATCTGCTGCCCGCGGATCAACTACAGCTTCTACCAGTTCTTGCCGTACTCCAGCATGCGTTGGCACCACTGCAGGACGTGCTTGCCCAGCCTGCTGAGCATTCATCACAGCAAGTACCATTTCCATGATGAAATGTACTATTTCAGCGGATGGAGGAGGTGTGGGCACCTCAGTTGGTGCCGCACTTTCTACAAAATGTTGAGGTTCGGATTGACCCGCAACACTTCTAGTCACCTATATGTATAAAACACACAATTTAGCGACCATGTAAAACGACAAACATACAAAAAGAATACACAAGTTCAACAAACAAGTGTATTTGCATTCCTAAGTGGACATTCTTGAGGTCAAGTTACGTGTTATAACGACTGCACGAACACGTGCTCACCACCCCTCAAAAGAATTCGTTTGCGAATTCGGAAGAGATCGACCAACAAACTGATACCAAATTGTAACACCTCTACCCGTCAAGAAGAATATAATAGAGGGTCCGGCCGGGGCCCCACACCATATTCCACCAACAGGCGGAGACGCTACGAAATAATATCAAAACCAACGCATCCTAACACAGAGCATTATAGCGGAAGCTTCACGGTTGAAAACTTTAACTCAAGCAAAACAAGAACTGTCCACTAAACCATAGGAATGTATACAACCAAAGTATCTGGCCTTAAGGCCTTACAAAATTTCTCTTAACAAGGTGTGGTTTACAGACATCGGCACGCAGGCCGGCAACACATGAACAAGAAGAAACAAAACAAAGCCCTCGAGGGCAGCAACGCAGCTTGGGCTTCAGCCCGCTAAGTCCCGCTCGGACCAGCACCTCCACCACCTGAAAGAACCAATCCACCAAGCAGTGGCAAACAAGGCAACGGTCAGCATTCAGCTGACCAATTATAACGACCCTGACCCTGGCATGGGGCAGCGGAATTCCATCCCTTCATAGCATTTTCCAATATGATATTTATATAGCAAACCACGTAAGACGTGCACGACCGCACAGTCAATACATATCACAAACGTCGGCACGACGACCCGACACTCCGTGCACTCAGGGCACATTCGGGTGTACTGGAAACACCGGATCCCACCAATGAGCATTCTAGTCTTGATTGGCATACAAGCCGTCGACTCTCGCTATGTGATCCTAACAGGGCCTTAAGCACCCAAGGTTTGACAACCATAACGCGGGTACAGATCCGCCTATCCCGTTTCTCACATCGTCAGACTCAAGACTGGACTTATGCGGGTACAGCTTCACCTTGCCCGTCCATCAAAAGAGTTGAACCCAACTCGCACAATTTCTTGGACTTCCTCCAGTACTTCCTGCTGCACAAAGCAACAGGTATGCACCACAAATTGCACACAAACAATCAAATTCTCGGAGATTCCTCCGAATGCAAACAAGCATCACGAATCCAGACCAACACGTCCAGATGGGCTTCACACAGCATGCCTAGATCCGTACTCCAATTCTAGATTCTAACAAGGGGGACTTCACATATCTACCCCAAGGGACGCCACAATCCACCGCATACTCGCGGGGAATGGTTTTCCCTAATCACATGCAGGAAAGAGGACTTCACATGTCCAAGACGGAATCATTACCCTTGGAAGTCACCTCGGAGCCATAGAGGGAACTGAGATGGATGAAAGCCTTCGTAGCAGCCTTGCCTTCGAAAATCCGAAATCGGCTCGCGATTTGGACCACCGTAGCACCACCGGTGGCCGGATTCCCCTTCTTCTTCCTCACCTTGCTCTCCCCTCTCTCTTAATCTTGGAAAGAGAATGATAAAACTCAAATGAGCTTTCTCTTCTTCAATCCCGGCCTTATCAACCCAGGGAAGAGCCCAGACCATTGGATCTTTGTCAAAGAAAATGAACGGCTCTGATCAACCCTGAAATTGATTTTCTAGGCCAAACACGGGTAGTGACACGCCCATGTCACAGGCCGTGTTCCTGAAGCAATTAACAACCGACTTAAGCCAAACTAGAACACGAGGGTTGACACGCCCGGGTCACGCCCGTGTCGACACCTAACACGCCCGTGTCGAGGGCGTGTTCCCCCATCGAGACGGAATCATCATTTTTCCCGAGAACCACACGAGCACTGGGCACGCCCATTATCCATTTTGACACGCCTGTGTCACGATTGACACGGCTGGGCCTCCAACTGTGTCCTTCACGGGACATTCTGGGCTAATAATTGGGCATGACATGCCCTGGGACATGCCCGTGTCCTCCGGCCGTGTCACCACTCAACGCCACTCAACGCCACTTCACTCAGAGCCACTCAACGCCATCCTCGCAGGACACGCCCGTGTTTTAGGCCGTGTCGACACTCAACGATCGTTGGCTCAACGATCGTCGACCAAGAAGAACACGCCCTAGGACACGCCCGTGTCCCAGGCTGTGTACCCTAGACACGCCCTGGGACACGCCAGTGTCTTAGGCCGTGTCAGCCAGCCTGAACCTCACTTTGGCTTTTTGAGACTTTTGGGGTGTTACATCTCCACTCCTAGGTAGGTATGCACACTACTAAACCTATACCTCCCATATGCCTCTATACACGTCTTAAGTGCACTCTAGAATCTTGCGTACTAATTGTTTACTATCTGTCAGTCTTGTTGGGTCGGGTGTGCGTTTTTGGGGATTATCCTCTAGACCGCAGTATAAAAAGAACCTACTGACCCCTCAAACCTACACACCTGCCTGATTCACCGTACTGCTATCGGTGTGCCGATTGGCCCCGCACCGCATGACCCTCCACTAGTATGTTTATGCACATGCAAGGTATTTATACTCGAGCCTCCAGCTCACAGGACCAACCTATCCTGAATACCTCCAACCCTACACGGGTGAGAATATGACGATAGATCCCTCCAACCCTATATGAGTAAGAATGATGACACGATGCCTAACCTATTAGGCTACTCTTGTCTACGGGTTATTATACTTAGTGTCTTAGGATTTATCCCAGGACTGCCAAGGGCAAACCCGATGAAGGGTTCTCGGGGGCACTAGGAACTAGATGGGCTGAAGCCCAAAGCTCCCTTTATCAAGGATATTTACTTTAGTTGATGTTTACCCATATTTCCCCTTCTTTCAGTGTTACTCTTGAGCGATCCTAATGACTTAAGGTGTTATTAGGAGCGCGGCGGTCTTCCGCCGGTCCCCATTATTGTTGATGTCACCGGACTTACACTCTTCGACAAACATGGTTAAGGAATCCTCCAAGAGACCAGTCAGGGATATTTCCTCTTCTAAGATCCTCACCTTGCTAGTTTATCATACTCCTCTCCGGTGGCCCTACTAGTACGATTATCGGTGCTATACCCTTACCCATGTCCCAATACCACCCACAAATATGACCTTCTGATTCCTTTGGCTATATGCCTCAAATTATTTATCCTAGGATGGTATGGACCTATATGATGACCAAGATGATTTCCATAATTTTCCTAATTAATTATACCATTAAATTAATTCCTTCAATTAATTCTTCAGGTCATTTAACACATGAAGTATAACATACTATAATCTTACTGATGTAAGAAATTTTCCTGACCTACAATATGGTGAAATATCACTATCTTCCAAGTATCATAAATTTCCATTAAGTATTTATATTTATTCTTCAATTAATACAAAATTCACATAATTGTCATTTTCCAAATGAAGTATAAGGAATTGATTAATAAAAATTCTAGAAAAATTACAGAGTACATGTATTGATAAGCTAAGGCTAAATACAGAGTTTCTTAAACTTCTAAGGTATAATGGCCTACTAAATCTCTTTTCAAATAATTTATCAAAATGCAATTATGGGGTTTTGAAAATTATTGATACTTCCACAAATATTGAAATAATTATACAAGGTTCTTTATACAATGATACATCTCTATAAATTTTTCCACAATTCTTTTACTGCATATTTCTATCAATCTCCAATTAAATGAAATAAGGGCAAAATGGTTAATCCACATAATTCTAGTTACAAAATTCATAGAACAGAGAAGTAAAATTTCTAGGAGATTAAATATATCCTCTTTGTGATCATGGCAAAATTTGGGGATTTATTTCCATACTAAATCCTTTGTCTAATTTATTTAGCAAAAAGACCTAATATTTCAAAAATTCCAAATAATGGGATTTTTGCTCCCAAAAATCCCAATATTACTGTGAGGGGTGTATTTCATCAAACAAAACCTATATCCAGAGTTTCATTGACATGCATGATGTGAAAGTGGCTAAATCAATATTTTAGAGATTTTGCTAAATGCACCCCACATACATATGTACCCTACACATGCAGGTGAAATAACTCCACATGTAGTGGGCCAAAATGTCTGAAATTTCTACCATTGGTTTAAAATGTCCCCAAGGACATGTCACCAAAATTTTGGGCCCATTGGAGCCATAATACTGCAAAAATTTCATTTATTTAAATTTGTGTATTTGGATAAAAACTTTAGAAAAGGTTTTCCAAAAAATTTCCAATTTTGGGCAGATGCTAGATATGCCTGGGTTAAGACATGCCAAAAATCTTGGGTAATTTGGACATCTGGTTTGGTATGGGCATGCATTTGAATTTTTGACTTAGACTAGGACCAGTCCTAGTAGAACAGCCCTATAGGGAGTTATACTGTTCCAAATTTTAACTTTATGGTGTCAAATGAACGTTACGACATATATCTACAAATGTTATGTTGGTGACCAGTTCTGAAAATGCTTCTAGGGGGTCTATATTTAACATGCAAAGTTTTGTATATAATGAGACAGAAATTAAATGACATTTATATAACACTATAGTTTAATTTGATTAAAATGGATGGCATCCCATCATCTTCTCCAACCGGCCAACTCTCCAGATTCATACCACCTGTAGTAGCTCCTCTTGGTGTTTCCCGGCCATCCAGCCACCTCCCCGGCCGGCCACCACCACCACCACCTCCATTGAGGTAGGGGCTAACGTTTGGCGGCGACTTGGTCGCCAGAGGCGACGGTTTCTGGCGAACCCGAGCTCCATTAAAAAACATGGATTTTCTCCCACACCTCACATGGATCCAAGCTCAATTGAGCTCGAAATCTCTCCTAAATGATCTAGGAAGCTAGCACAAGTGGAGAGGAGGAGAAACGGACCTTAATCGAAGACCGACGGCGGCGGCGGCGGTGGTTGGCCATCAAATTTCTCCTCTCCGACGAGCTTGCTCCCGAACTCGTTTCTCATCAAAAAGCTTCGATCCAGATATCGAATTCCACTCCTCTCGGCCTTATAAAGCTGATGGTGAGATCAAAATGGGGGTGGGGTGGCTGTATAGGGAGATGTCATCAATGAGAATTTCGGCCACCACTTTGGATGCTCCTCCATGGCTCCAAGAGGCACCCCCTTTGCTAGAATTTTATTGGGGAACTTATCCTGAGTTTAGAACTTAGCTTTTGGAGGGAGGAGGAGGGCCAAGTGGCCTCCATCCCTTCTTTCCCTCTATTCTCTCGCCTCTCTTCCCCCAAATTTCCAAAACTACCCCCTTACATGCAATCTCTCTCCAATTTCAGAGGGGTAGGGGCTGTCATTAACCATTAAGGCTAGTCATGGGTCTTGGTTCATGGGCTTAGCCCATTGTAAATGAGCTTGACTTTCATTTTCTCTCTTTATGCCTTATATTGACCAAGTTGACTTTTAGGGTTGACTTGGTCAACTTGATGAGTGGGCTTGCCCCACATAATGGTCATGAACCCCATGTCATCACCTAATATGTGTTGGGCCATGACTCAAGGCCTTAGCCCATTGGGAATGAACTTGGTCTTCAAAACTACTTAAATAGGCCAAAGGTTGACCAAGTTGACTTTAAGGGTTGACTTTGTCAACTTGATGAGTGGGCTGACTCCACTTGATAATCATGAGCCCTATGACATCACTAAACATGGGTTGGGCCATGGTGATGCCCCACTTGGCCTAATTGGGCCTATATGTGTGGATTTGGCCAAATTAGGGTTATGGTTGACTTGGGTCAATGGTTGACCCAATGATGTGGCCTTTGGTTCACTTAGATTGCTTTTAGGGTTAGGGGCATAGTGGTGGGGCCAATGTGTACCTTTGATTCCATTTTGGGCTAGTTTGACCTGATTTTACTCGAACCCTATAGTGGGCCCTATGTAAATCCACCCTAACTCCATGGGTCAAACATAGCCTAACCTCACTCATCCACCTACATGTCCTACCCTAATCTAAGTTTAGGGGTCTAGTAGGAAATGAGATGTTACAGAAGGAGTCCTTCAGCAAATCCCAGGCCAAGGAAATGTCTTTGGCCTTCAGAGCAGAGAGCACCAAGAAGGGAAAGGAGAGGATTGCCTCTCCTCCAAGGAGGCCTACTGGCTCAGACAGCACTGTGCCAAATTCATCTGACAATTGCTTATCAGAAGAAGACTTTGCTTCCTTATCCAAGCAGCTTCCGAATTTGATGAGGAGGAAGAAGTTGAAGAGCAGACCTTCCTCCTCCTATCATGATTAGGAGGACTACTACAAGATAGAGAAGAAGCGCTCTAAGGGAGGCAGGAATGACTCTAATCCTAGTAAACATATTTCCTCTAAAGTTTTTTGATACTATTGCAGCAAACCTGGGCATATTATTGCTGACTGCCCAGTGAAGAGAAAAGAGGCTGGTGAGAAAATGTCTCACCATCATAAGGGGAAGAAGGATAATTCCTTCATTGAAAATAAAGAGAAGAGCTAGACAGACTCATCTTCATTAGAGTCTGTAGAAGAAGAAGCCTATGTTGGGATGGTTGCTATTGCTACTGAAGAAGAAGCTAAAGCAGAAGCTGAAGACTATCCTACTGAAAGGATAGGGATCAGGGCCCCTCTATCACATTTAGAAAGTGATCCAAAGGTGGATGATGAAGATGAAGAAGATGGCATCAGCTTCTATGGGTTGATGGCAAGGTCTGATGATAAATCCAGCCAGGGACAGCCTGGTCAAGTCAAGGTACATTCCTTATCCAAATCATCTTCTGACTCAGATTATGAGACTAGTCCAGACTCTAATGCTTCTTCATCCAGTGGTGAAGTGGGCTCAGTTTCTGAGAAAGATGTCATTCAATTAATTTACTTGTATGGTGAACTTCTGGATGCCTTTAAGAAGTATAAGGAGTTGACTAAAAAGTAAGTTGTGGAGATTGTGTCTCTTCAGCTAGCTGCTGCCCAGCATGCTGAGATAGTATCTTTGCTGCATCAGAAGGATAGGGAAATTAGCCAACTAATGTCCATGACTCTTATCTAGATTGACACCATAAAGTTCAAGAATAGTCTCATAAGGGACCTTGAAGAGAAGCTCTAGAGGGAGAAGAGAATTGTGGCTAGTTTCTCTAAGCCCAATACTATATTGCCCTTGATAGACTCCTTCTCCTCTTAGAAGGGTAAGAAGGGGTTGGGGTTTAAGGGAAACACTGGAGTTGCCCCTTCTAAAGGGAAGGGAAAACATCCAATTCAGCCTCTAGATTCCAAGCCTCCCATTCCTTTTAGGAAAGTTTAGTTACCTTCAAACAGGTATGACCAATAGAGCATATATTGTCACTGGATGAATGGTAGATCCACTACTGTGAACAAAGAGGTTCACAACTATGGTGGAAGGTACAGTAGGGGAGTTAGTGCCTTTAAGGCTCCCCATGAGATAATCAAATTGTCCCATCATGGGCCATTTGTGTTTGGTGCACCAGCCCCTTCACTTAAGAAAGAGGCAGTGGCTAACTCTTAAGGTCTTCCAGCAAAGTCCTAGACCAAGGTAAGTCTATCAACAAGCCAGATCTATCTATCTATGATGTTATAAATAATATGTCATCTGCAAAAAAGACTGCCATAAATAGCATTCAGAGCAAGCCAAGAAAGCCTTTTGAAAGACTCACCTTCAGTCAGATCCTTGCAGAAAGGAACTTGAAGAAGGCTGATGCACCTCTTCCTTCTATACAGTCAGCAGTTAACCCAACTATAAGACCTGCTCAGAAGAGAAGGTATAATATTAATGAGTGTTGGTGCTGTGTCAAGGTGGGACATTTTGCCTTTGATTGCTGGCACAATCCTACTATACCGAGAGCGAGTGTTAGTCCACCAGTCAGAAAAGTTGTTGGTAGACATGTTCATTTTCAGACTAACATACACCTAGGACCAAATAGATATTGGGGTCCTAAGGTAAAATAAATTATGTGATACAGGTTAGTCCAAGTGCTCATACCCCTATATGGTACTTGGACAGTGGTTGTTCCAAACACATGACTGGGACAAGGAGCAACTCAATGGAGTACACTTCAGTAAAAGATGGAGCCAAGGTTATCTTTGGTGGTACAAATAGAGGAGTGACAAGAGGCTATGATAAGATTACCAATGACATAGTCACCATCTCAAAAGTAGCTTATGTTGAAGGGTTACAATACAACCTTATTATCATAAGCCAACTCTCTTATCTTGGCTATGTCATTGTCTTCCACAAGTATATGTGTCAGATTAAGAGGTCAAGTGACTAAGAGGTCATCTTGACAGACACTAAGAGTGGAATTGTTTATTGCTTAAATTTCCTTTGTCTAGATACAGGCTCGCCTATTTGTCTACTGGCAAATGAGAAAGTTTCTTATTGTGTGCAATTACATAAGAGGCTAGCTCATTTGAATTATAAGACTATTAGCAAGCTCTTTAGTGAAGAGCTAGTTAGGAATTGTACTAAGATGAAATGTACCAAGGAAGGCATGTGCTCAACATTCTAAAAGGGCAAGCAGACCAAGGCTTCCTTCAAGGGCATTTGGACCAAAGACTCTGTGAGCTGCTTATACCTCTTGCATATGGACTTGTTTGGTCATATGCCGATTCATAGTCTAGGTTGGAAAGTCTACACCCTTGTGGTGGTTGATGACTATTCTAAGTTTACTTGGGCGTTCTTTCTTAATAAAAAGAATGAAACCCTTGATGTATTCATGAAGTTTGTTAAGCAAATTCAGAATGAGTTTGATAGTATTGTGGTAAAAATCAGAAGTGACCATGAGACTAAATTCTAGTCTGATAGCATGACAAAGTTCTGTGAAGAGCTAGGGATTCATCAAGAATTTTCTTCTCCAAGAATACCCCAACAAAATTGCATTGTTGAGAGGAAAAATAGAACTCTCATAGAGGCTGGAAGGACCATGTTGAGTGACAAATATCTCCTATAATTTTTTTGGGCTGAGGCCGTGAATACTGCATGTCATGTCCTTAACAGAGCTCCTATCACCAAGAGGCACAAGAAGACTCCCTATGAGATCTTGAAGGGTAGAAAACCAAACCTGGGCTATCTTAGGATCTTTGGTAGCAAGTGTTATGTACTTCATAATGGTAAGTATTATGTGACTAAGTTTGCTGCCAAGTCCTTTGATGGGATTTTTGTTGGGTACAACAATCATAGTAAAGTCTATAGGATCTACAACTTGAAAAGTCAAGTTGTAGAAGAGTCTGTGCATGTAGTCTTTGATGAGTCTACCATGATTAACAGTGAGATGCCAAGCTCCTCTTCTAGTACTGCAGGTACAGAGCTGATGATGGACTAGGTAATCATCAAGGAATCTGCTCCAGTAATCCAAGATGGAGTGGATATTCCAGAAGGAGCGCAAGGCACACTTGAAGAGGATGAAGATCAACAAGAAGCTGATGCTGAAAGAAGATTGCCTCCTGCTATCAGGCATCTAAGAGATCATCCAAGACACTAGATAATTAGTGATGCAAACTAAGGAGTGGTGACAAGAAGTAAGAGCCTTAATACAACAATGTATGCAAGTTTCCTGTCATAGGTTGAGCCAAGAGATTTGAAGAGGCCAAAATAGATCAGTTTTGGATTGTAGCAATACAAGAGGAACTGAACCAGTTTAAAAGGAGCAAGGTCTGAAAGCTATTTCCCAGATCACAAGGAAATAATGTCATTAGAGTCAAATGGATTTAAAGGAATAAACTTTATGAAAATGATATTATAATCAAGAATAAGGCAAGACTAGTAGCTAAGAGGTACAAACAAGAAGAAGCTATTGATTTTGATCAAACCTCTGCCATGTAGCAAGATTGGAAGTCATCAGACTCTTCCTTGTATATGATGTATTCAAAGGATTTAAAGTCTACCAGATGGATGTAAAGTCAGCCTTCTTGAATGGTGACTTAAAGGATGAAGTCTATGTTGAGCAACCTCTAGGTTTTGTTGATTATAACTCACCTGAATTTGTTCATAGACTTGGGAAAGCTCTATATAGGTTGAAGCAAGCCCCTAGAGCATAGTGTGAGACATTGTCAAGCTTCCTAGTTGAGAACAAATTCTCAAGGGGGAAGAAAGACAAGAACCTATTCCAAAGGGAATCTAAGGGCAAGATCATCCTAGTCCATATATTTGTAAATGACATAATCTTTAGATCTACTGATGATAATCTCTGCAAAAAGTTTGCAAACTTATGCAAGGGACGATTGAGATGAGTAGTATGGGTGAACTTAAGTTCTTCTTGGGCCTCCAAGTAAGACAGACTGATGATGGAATATCCATATCCCAGTCTAAGTTCACAAGGGAGTTTATCAAAAAGTTTGGTATGGAGAATTCCCCACCATGAAAACTCTCAGGGGGACAAGTATGCCTATAGGAAAATATGAGGCAACAAAACCTGTTGATGAAACTTTATATAAGGGGATAATTGGCTCCATTCTATATCTTACTTTAAGTAGGTCAGACATCATGTATGTTACATGAGTTTGTGTTAGGTATCAGTCTAGCCCTAAAGAATCTAACTACTCCACTGTTAAGAGGATTTTGAGGTATCCTAAGGGCACACCAGATCCTGGCATATGGTACCTTAGAAATATGGATTTTGAACAAACAGGCTATTTTGATACAGATTTTGCAGTCTGCAAAGAGGACAGGAAGAGCACTTCAGGCACCTGTCACTTCTTGGGAGGAAGTCTAGTTTCTTGGAGAAGCAAGAAGCAGACCAGTGTTGTAATCTCAACAATTGAGTCAGAATACATCTTAGCAGGTAGCTGTTGTACCTAGTTACTGTGGATCTAGCATCAGCTCCAGAACTATAACATCTAGATAAGTAAAACTCCTTTGTATTATGATTATACTAGTGCAATCTCAATTATTAGGAATCTTGTCACTCATAATAGGACTAAGCACATTAAGATTAGGTATCATTTCATTAGGGAGCATGTGGAGTGTGAATATATTAGTCTTGAGTTTGTCCCTACAGACAAGCAAGTGGCTGACATCTTCACAAAGCCACTGGATGAAGCAAAGTTGAACACCTTCAAGTTTGAGTTGGGTATGTTGAACTTGGTATAGCTTCAATTGCTTCCTGTGTTGTTATTGTTGCAGGTTGTACTACTTCTTACAGGTGGAAAAGACCTTCAGTGGCAAAGAAGATTTCTCAAGCGGTATACCTTCATTGGTATCAAGTTTTTCAAGTGGTTCAAGTGCTATCAAAACTGGAATAGACTAAAGTTTCTACCATGAAGGATGAAAGAAGATGATCCTATTGAGGGGGAGCAAGTCAAGATGCTCCTGTTAAGGGGGAGCAAGTCCAACAACTGCTACAGTGATCAAAGATCATCATTACTGCTGCTTTGAAATCACTGCTACTATGAAGTCATTACTGCTGTAGGAAAAAAGGAATATCCAGCACCACCCTTACTATAAATACATAAAGCCTTAAGTTGTATAGGTGTAGCATTGACTCAAGTGGAACTATGTTAGCATCTAGCTCAAGTGTTGCAGTGATGTGTTGTATCAGTGTATCAACACAAAAGGTATGACTCCTAATCAAATTGTTTGATCACTAGGCTAATTTCCTTAGTGGTATCAACATAGAATTTTGGCTAAGATAGAGTGATAAATTCTCTGGTACATGATCCTATCACATCCCTCAATAGATATAAGCCTATAGAAGAAGCCAAAAATGCTGAGATGTGTGGCAACACTTGGAAAGGGGGAGAAGTAAGTATTACCACACACCTTGGATCGGTTATGGTTCTAAGTCTTTGGTCGTTCAAGCTTGCTAGGGAGAAGTAAGTGTGCGGTCACCCCTTCCCCAAGGGTTCGAACTCCACAGAAGCCGAATTTCGGTTTCAATAGTTAATCCCAGTTAACATTGTCTGAATATGTCATGATGTGTCAAATCTATAGGCACTTGATACCGAGTGCGACTATATTATATTTTGAATATACCTCTAAGTATGTGTGATGATTTAGGTAGAGTAATGACATTACACTATACACACATCCCTAGAAAACACACTCGTGTAGAAATTCATGTGTATATTTTAAAACTCATGATATTGTGTCTAACATGCTAGAAATAACTTGAACAATCAATGTCACGGTGTTCCTATTTTTATATAAGGCTATAAATTTGAGCCAAAATTCTTTTGAAAATGTTTTTTGCATATCAGTTAAAGTGTATCTATCTATATGAGTAGATTTCGATTGATTCAGAGTCCTTGAACTCAACAATGTTATAAAATTGGTAGTGACAAAAATGAATGAATGTGAAAAAACATATACTGGGTATATCATATACTATCAACTCACATATTAAGGATACCCCCCAAGAACTACTCAAACCTTCTGATAAGTCTTCATGAGCATTGCGAGATGAGCACCTTGGCCAAAAGAATCATTTTGATCTTGTGCAATGACTATAATTTGAGTTAGTTCTTCTTGTTTGAATCTTGATAAGATATAGATGGCAATGTGACATGATTTTTCACTCTATTTATCTTTTGCTAGAATATTGAATCATTGAGATAAAACATGTAGTATATCATATACTTGATGTTTTTTCTTTTGTTACTACACATACACATGTCATTATTCTGTCAAATGCTTCAATGCATAATAATTGGATTTACACTGCATTATATGTCTATAACACATAGGTACTAGTACATAATTGAAAGTGAAAAGTTGTCAACCTAAATCACCTAGAGGGGGGTGAATAGGTGAATCGTGCGTCTATTTGTGGAATAAAAATTTTAACGATCTAGCACAAGAAATCAAGCAATCACAGAAAGACAAGTAGATTTATAGTGGTTCCCCAATCTTGGGTACATCCACTTTACCTCACCGATCTAGCGAATCACTAGACTCGGCTACTCCACTATCTCGGATTGAAAACAATCCTACGTCTCGGAACCAAGTTCCTACAAACTTGATCCAAATGGATCTACACTCGGAAGATGAAAACTTCCTACAACTCGGAGAACAACGCTCCTACACTCGGAGAAAATCTCCTACAATGATAACAAAAAGATTTGGAAAATTACAAACAGAGATTTCTCAAATCGGGAAAAATTCAGCCCTAGGTCTTCTTCTTGAATTGGCAACTCTTCAAGAAATGGTTGAAGAAGACTTGACGATCTGACCTGAGAAAGCTTTGACCTACTAGATCAAGGAGAAGATGATGATCCCTTGAACAGCAAGTCTTCTTGCATCGAAAGCAAAAAGATCGATCTACTCATGAGCGGTGGCGGTGGCTTCAGAATGTGTTCTTTTGGAAAGAGAAGGCCGATCCAGAAATTTAGAATGTACGAAAATCCGCTCCTTGTAATTGTTAGGGTTTTGTCTTAACGATAAGACTTTATATAGGATTACCCTTAACGGCTTGAAAAGACATTAATGCCGACACGTGGACCAATCACATCAAGTCATTTGAAAAAATTTCGGCTGATCTGGACTTAACATAATTTTCTGAAAAATTCGACTTACAGTTCTCTAGAAGTAACTTTAGTTCTCGAGAACTAGAAACCGAGTTCTTGAGAGCTATCAGGACTTCTCGAGAACTATACTACTGAGAAGAATTCTGGACTTCTCGAGAACAAAAGGCTGAGTTCTCTAGAACTAACTGACTTCTCGAGAACTATGGGGACTTCTCGAGAACTAACACTTAAGAGAGATTTCTGAGCCAACTTTTGACTATTCGAGAAATAAGGCTTGCAGTTCTCGAGAACTTAAGCCAAGCTTCTCGAGAATAAGTTGGACTTCTCGAGAACTAAGAAGACTTCTCGAGAACTACATCAGACTTATTGAGAAATCTGACTTAGAAAAATTATTGAACTTGTCTGGACTTCTCGAGAACTTTGAAGCAAAGCTTCTCGAGAACTCTAAGCACTTCTCGAGAACTTTGAAGCAAAGCTTCTCGAGAATTCAAAGGACTTCTCGAGAACCAAGAGGACTTCTCGAGAAGCTGACTTAGAGAATTTTCTGAACTTTAGAAGAAATCTTTCTCTTCTCTTCAAGAGTCCAATCTTCATTCCATGATCCAAGGTTTGAATATGAAGTGTATCCCAATAGAGAGGCTACACATGAGTCAACACCTTGGGTCACATAGTGAGGGATTACACTGTATGGTCATGTGTTCATGACCACTATAGACTGATATTGGTCTACACTTAGCAATGGTAATCTGTAAACACATAGCTAAAACAAGGATATCAAATACAACTTAATTCATCTTAGTTTAAGGGTGACTTCATGCAAATCTGGGTTATTGTGGATGCAATACCCAACAATCTCCCCCTATTTGTAGAAGTCAGAACCCTCTACACTAAGGTGAATTATGACAATTAAGAAAGAACTGGAAATGAATAATTCAATCTAAATGCAATAACAGTTTAATTAAAGACATAATTAGGCAAAATTAGAGATTATATATATGTAATGTTTTAGATTTCTAATCAACAACCATTTCATCCAAATTCTCAAAAACATATCAACAAGAGTTCATTCTTTGCATTGATGATGTCTGTCCTGCTTCTCTTACTGTCACCTCTGATAGCTGAAGGGCTTAGGATAGTACCTTGGAGGCTTAGGAGGAGCTTTGGGATTATTCTTGCAAAACTCTCTATCATATATCCTTCTCTTGGTCATGAACTTCTCATATAATTCCCACTCAGATGAGCTGTAGTGGAGATTTCTGTTCTCATTAAAGTCTATCACCAATTTGGGAGTGTCAAGAATTAAGCTTTTAGAAGTGGGGCTCCAAACTTCAGCAAACTCCTTTGCTTTCCTTTTCTCTGCATCTGTCTGGGGAATAGATTTGCTTGTAGATGGACCTTCTCCATACTTTCTCTTCTTAGAGGTTTGAATTTTGGGTAAATCCTTAGGAATAATATCATCCCAAACCTGGTCATAGGAAGCAGGAGGAGGATCTGATCTTCTGGACTTGGAGAAAAAGTAGGCATTTGAGGTTGAGGCATCTAGCTGGATTGACCTTCAGCAAGGGGGTTCAGGTGATGAGGAATAAGATTAGGATCAGCCTGAAAGTCAGGGAAAATCTGGTTGTGCATCCAAACTGCAGTGTCATAAGTGTGGAATTTCACTGATTGGATTTTATCTAAAATATTCTTATTTATCTAAGTCAATTTCTCATTCCAGAGAGATTTTGCATCTGCAGTAAGTTTTTCCACTTGTTCTTTCACTAAACTCTCCCCCTTTCTGATTTCTACACAAAGCTTTGCTATGGTGTCTTTTTTGAATGTTCAAACTTCCTCACAGATTTTCATTAAATGTTCTTGAGCTTTCTTTTCCAAATGAATTTGATTATTTTGATAGTATGATAGACTTGTCCATGACCTAACCAATACTGGTAATGGTGTGGTCTTTGGCTTTGCAACCAATTCTGAACAGCTCTTTAAGAGAATCTGTGTTGTGTTGGATCTCTACAAATCCTCTGCTCATTTCCTTTTCTAGAGAGGTGACCTGATCTTTGACTGACTTGAGAGATTCATCAAAATATTGCCTTTGGGCAGCAAGCATACCATCAAAATTAGATAGAATATCTGAACTTACAGTTGCAGTATCAGCAGGAGTGGTAGAAACAATGATAGTAGGAGGGGTACTAGATGTAGCAATCTGAGGTGGAGAAGGTGCTTTCTATGGAGGAATTTCTTCTATTACCACAGAGCTCTGGGCTCTTACAGTGTGAGATACTGTATCAGCCTCCTTATCAATAAATATTAGGAGGGAGAAGTCAAGGTTCCTGAGAGGGGCTTCCACCTCTTTAAATTCTGGCTCATCCTCTTCATAGATAGGAATGGTCTCTAGTGGAGCAGATTATTTCCTTGGAGAGGGATAAGGAGGTGGAGTAGCTTGGGGTGAGGGTGGTGGAGAAGGTTCTTTTGATGGTTCTGTAGAGGTTTCTTTGTGAAGGGAAGAAAGTGGTTCATCTGAAATGAGTTCTTCAATCATGATGTCAATTGCTGCATTTGTGTCCTTAAGGTTTTCCTGTCCTAGAATATCCGATAAGGTGGCATCTGGAGAATCTTCCACAGGGCTCCTGATTGGAGATCTCACTAGGCTTCTGAGAGGAGATCTGCTAGCTGATCTGGCTAGAGAGGAAGGAGTAGGTCTGGCAGCAGGAACAGAGGCTGCAGGCTCCCCCTCAGTTGCTACACCAGAAGGTTCAACAACATTATGAGAGGAGGGAGATGGGGTCCTGACCTCAGAGGCAGAAGCTGCAAGTTCTTTAGCTAACTTCTTGGAATTCTTCAGCTTGAGATCCCATCTTTGGATGGAGGCCAATGAAATCTTTTTCAGATGATGGATATGAGTACCTTTAGAGGTTTTGAAGGTGACTGGGTCAATCTCACTCAGCAACAGGGTGATTATCCTTACAAACTTTGCAGGCTGAATACTATCCCTGATCAAAGCAAATACCATCATTCCATATTGAAATTTCTTTTTGCAGATAATAACTATCATAACACCAAATAGATCATTGGTTATGAAACTAATGGACCCTGTTCTGCACCACAAGATCTTTCCAATTAAATCTACCAGAAGCTTTCCTACATAATTGAAGAGATTTCTTCTTAAAGATTTGAACTCCACAGAAACTCCACAGAAAGAGTAAGTTCTGTCATAATCTTCAAGTGTTAGGTCATCCTCTTTATCCACAACGGGCATCTTTAGAATCTTTGAGACTTTTGTTTTATCCAACTTGATTTTGATCCCTCTTACTTTAGTTTTCAACACTGTACCATTTCGCCTCACCTTGGCATTCCAGAAGAATTCCTCTACATCTGGAAATGAAATCTTGCAGGGTTTTGAGAGAATTAACATCAGACCGGTTGTATCCAGGAGAAGGAGCAAGTTCTTGAAGTCATCAAAAATGTCTGTAATCCCTGCGATGACGAGTTCACTGCTGAATCCTATCTTCGAACTCTACGCCATGGACAGTGATGGCGGCGATGGACGGAGCGCAAGACGATGGCTGCGACGAAGCTTTCTGTCGGCAGAAGACGAAGAGTTTTCGAGAAGTGGAAATTTGAAATGTCGGTTGATTATTGATTTCTAAAACTTTATATATATATATATAATTCAAATTTTGATAATTAAATGTCTTAGTAATCTAATATAAGCATTTTAATAAGTCGAAAAAGATAGGTCGGTTTGCGCAAAGACAGAATTGGAAAAGACGGGTCATTTCTCGAGAGGTGGGGTTAGTTTTCGAGAAGTATCGTATTGTTCTCGAGAAGTAAGGAAATAAGTTCTCGAGAGCTGATAGTAGACTTCTCGAGAAGTAGCGCCTAGTTCTCGAGAGCTTTCAGAGTACTTCTTGAGAGGTAGAGTTATTAGTTCTCGATATCTTATGGGTCTTCTCGAGAGACAGACTTTTGTTCTCGAGAAGTTGAGTAAGTTTTTGAGAACTAGTACTTTGCTTCTCGAGAAGTAGGCTGAGTTTTCGAGAACTAGCTTCCTCTTGAGAGATTTCTGATTTTTTTGAAAAGTCCAAGATTCTTGAGCCTTGAACTGTTCCACTTTAGTCTATTCTTCTTTGTTCAGAAGCCCAAGTTCAATTTTGAAGAAATTGAACTTGATCTCGTCCAGCGGCTTTGTGAAAATATCTGCAACTTGTCGATCTGTTGGCACGTACTACAGATCCACATCCCCTTGCTCTACATGCTCCCAGATGAAATGATATCTGAGCTCGATGTGCTTTGTCCGGCTGTGCGAGACTGGGTTGTTCGCGATTGCAATCGCGCTGGATGAGTCGCAGAACAATAGGATGTCTTTGACCTTCATATTGTAATCTTCTAGCTGATTCTTTAGCCACAGTAACTGTAAGATCCAACTCCCACTTCTAAGGAGTTAACCCGGATCTTATACCCAGAACCGTCGCCTTATGGTGACACTAACACACGAGTTAGTCGACTGCACAAGCTGCCGATTCTGCCGGCTAGCACGATCATATACCTGTTCGGCCAATTGAGAAACAGAAGTATAAAACAGAGTATACACAGCATAGTCCACAGCCAAAGTACTAATCACATATATAATAAATGAAAAGTACACAAATGAATAGTCCAAAATGAGTGCAAAATGAAAGAGTAATAAGGGCTTAAGCCCAGTACATCAAATCAAATAATTCTCTCTCTCTCAAATCAAATCAGCGGAATCTAATCATCCAAACTCATCCCACCTGAGGACGTGCTCCAGTAGTGGTAGTAGGTGGAATCGGCATCTGCTCTTCAAGTCCTGCCTCCTCGACGTGCTGGTCAATCTCCTCGAGCTCCTAAAATGATATGGTCACCGACCATTAGTCAAAAACACTAAGTCGTTTCCTCCGCACCTCGCTCCGCAACTCCTAGGCACCGAGCGGGAGGACGAAGTGGAGGACAACAAGGGGTAGCAAAAAGGGAAGCAGGTGACAAAAGCTAACTAGCATGTGTATAATATAATTCCACATCTATCAGTTCTAAGCACAAGGTATAAAGAAGTAAAGTGCAGTATAGTAAGTAAAAGAACTGAAAGTAAAGCAGAAGTAAGGCTACACTACCACTATACTATCATCACAGAGCGTACCTTAACTTATAAAAATGCCCATACAAATTTATAAGTTAAGATTTCCAGAAATTATAACTTATCTTATAAAAGAGCCCATACTAATTTATATGATAAGGATCTATGAAGCTTGTTAATGATTATGCTATGGTTATGCAACATGAAAGTGCAACACAAGCACGCGACTCTGAGATCCCAGACCTTTAGTTCCAACATTTCGAGAGATAGCATCACTCTCAGGTACCACCGTTGTGGCTACGGCAGCAGCAGATAAGGCTTCTCCGCTTTCTAGGCGGGTATACACACTACCAGGCCTAGAACTCTCTTGTACGCCTTTGTACACGTCCTAGGTGCACTCTAGAGTCTCTGCGTACTAATTGCTAGCTACCTGCTAGACTTTTAGGCCGGGTATATGTCTTTGGGGATTGTCTGCCTGACCGCAGTAATAAACAATATACTGGCCCTTCCACCCGTACATCTTACCCGGGTCACCGTACTGTCATCGGTAGGATGACTGGCCCAGTACCGCATGACCCACCACTAATTTATGCACATGCAAGTATTTCATCTCGAGCCTCCAGCTTGCAGGACCAACCTATCCTGATTCCCTCTAACCCATCACGGGTGAGAACACATATTAGTTCCCTCCAACCCATCACGGGTGAGAATATGCCATATCTCCCTCCAACTCGGCACGAGTGAGCATAACATCCAACAATTCCTCCAACCCATCAAGGGTGAGCATGTGTACCATTTCACTTAGCCTAGTATACTACTCTTGTCTACCGATTATTAAACTTAGTAGTTTAGGGTTAATCCCAGGAATGCCAAGGTATGCCCAATGGAGGGGTCTCGAAGGCACTAGGAATAAAGATCGCAAGGATAATTACTTTTAGTTGATTTCTACCCATGATCAACACTCAACTCTCCTTATTACTCTTGGGCGATCCTAATGACTTAAGTTATTATCGGGGAGGGCGACGGTCTTCAGCCGACCTCCACTCTAATTGTTACCCAATGATATGCACTTAATCTCGTCAATAAGACAACACTACCCACCAGGGTTATACTTTCAATTGTAATCTCCAGCTCAATTGTCGATCTATCCCCCCGGTGGGCCTTATAGTATAATCTTACCTTTACTATGCACAACCCATGACCTAATACCACCCCGAAGTTGAACTTCCAATTCCTTGGGCCACCAACCCTTAATTATTTATCCTAAGGTGGTATGGACTAATGAAATGAGCATGTTGATTTTCATAACTTTCCTAGGTCACTAAGGCTTCTAATTCAATCATTTAATTTAATTCCCTAGGTCACTTTACACATGAAGTAGTATAATTTATAATCCACTGACCTAAGTAATTTTTCCTAGGTTGAGTAGGCTCAATATAGGGAATACCCTAACCCTGGGAACCGGGCAGTTGAGAAGGAAGTGAGCCATCATCCCGGTCGACGTTAACGCAAAGTTTGTCCACAGTGTTTTTTGAGATTCATGCCTGCCTGACTCCTAGGCTGAGCTACGCTTTTTCCCTTCCGTTCTGTTCGCTGCTACTACCCGCTATACTCTTTCTTCCCAGTCTCTACCTTTTACAGATTCAAGACTTTCCTCAGGATTGGAACTACGCTACGATTACTATATTAGATGCTCCCTGAGGATTAAGCTTAACAAATCATAGTCATCTGTATACCAAGAACGTCTAGCTTGAAGCATGTGAGTTCTCCTGAGATCCAGGGTGTCCTTAGAAGCTTTCTCAAACTAGATTAACACTTAGCAAAAGCATATCCCAACCTCTTCTTCTTTCCCGCTTTCGCGAATCATCTATTGTCGGATAGAAAGAGGAAAGTGAAGCCCACTCAACTAGTTGAAGAGCTAGCAAGTCTCTCAAGAATATGGAGAACCCAAGGATAATTCGGAGATAGTAGGTGAGGCTGGGATTAAGAGTATAGGATGATCAACGATAAGGCAGCGCTACCATATTGCTGTCTAAAGAGCTTCATAATTTCCCTTTGATTATTTATATTTATTCCTTAATTAATACAATATCCACATAATTACCATTTTCCAAATGAAGTATATGGAATACATAAGCCAAAATTCCAAGAAACTTACATAGCATATATATCATTAATTTAACACTAATGGCAGAGTTTCATTAACCTCTATAGTGTAATGGCCTATCAAATTCCATTCTTATGTATTTACCAAAATGCCATTATGCTAAATTAAAAATTATTAGTACATCCAAAAAATTTGAGATAAATACACAAGGCTAATCCTACAAATATACAATGCTAGAAATAATTCCAAAATTTTCTGATATGTATTTCAATCAATTCATGAATAATTGAAATAAGGGTAAAATGGTAATTTCAAGCATTTTACTCCAAAGGTTCTCAAACAGAAGGATAAAATTTTCATAAGTCAATTATTACCTCCATCGTATCTTGAAAGAATTTGGGGATTTTTCCAATATATTTTCCAAAAAGGCTATATTTTTAAAAATTCCAAATAATGGGATTTTTGATCTCAAAAATCCTATAATTAATTTGAGGGGTGAACTTTACCCTAATGAATCTCTGGAATCAATTCCATGATTTTTGCATGCCTCAAATAGGCTGAATGTACATCATTTCATTTATTGCTATTTGCACCCCAAGGCCATATTTAGCCAACACATGCAAGTGGATTAACCCAACATGCAGTGATCCAAATGTGTTGAAATTTTTATCAGGAACCAATGATGTCCCCAAGGACCTGTCACCAAAATTTGGGGTCATTTGGGTGTTTATAACTCCAATTATTACATTTATTTAGTTTTTGATATTATGACAAATACTATAGAAAAATGTTGTCCCAAAAATTCCCAATTTTTGGCAGGGGCTAGATATGCACTAGACATGCACATGCCCAAAATTTTGGGCCATGTGGAGATCTGGTTTTGCATGGGCTTAGGTTTTAGTTTCTACCCTAGCCTAGGACCAGACCTAGCTAAATGGCCCTAGAGGGGGCCCTACTGCTCCAAATCTTATGTTTAGGGTGGCAAACAAAAGTTAAGATCAAGGCCTACAAATTTCATTTAGAGTCCAGGCTTTGGATATGTTGGGTTTCTCTATGAGGATGACACAACACTTGTGCACGCAGCGGAAGTACTAAAATCAAGAACAACCCAAAAGAGATTGGGATCGGGCCATGAATATTGAATCAAGAAGTTAAGAAAAACTAGGTAAAAATTACATTGGCGGCGTTGAGTAACAACTCAACAAAGATGCTCAAATATATGAGTCCTTGTAAGTGGAGAGTTCCATGTAGAATAACGTCTACGTCTCTGCAGAAATCCACACGAGCGGAAGAACACCGAGCATCGTCGCACGAAGGATCGGGAAGGAGATCAACCGCACCTTGCACTTCCACGGACTGCTAGGTCCGCGCCAGGAATAGCTACACCGGCGAATGTCGCCGGAGAGGAGGTGGTCGGTGTAGCGAACGAGGCGGCGGAACACTTCCGTCTGGCGGGGTTCGGGAATAGGCGGAGCGAACGAGCGGCGGAACGCTTCCGCCGGGTTCGATTCGGCCACAGGAGAAAAAGCCCGATTCATTTCCCAAAACCCTAAGTCTCAATTTATACCAAAGGCATAAACAGACCTGAGAGTATCGCTATCTGCAGACCACCCAAAATAGGGTTTCAGAATCATTCGCCGAGAATCAGCACAGGTTCGGAGAGAATCAGTCGGCGAGAATCAGAAGACAGAATCGGCGAGAATCAGCATACAGATTCGGCGAGAATCAGTAGACAGATTCGGCGAGAATCAGCAGACAGATTCGGCGAGAATCCAACAGACAGATTCGGCGAGAATCAGCAGACAGATTCGGCCAGAATCCAACAGTTTGATTCTCGACGACTTTGCCTTAGTCGGCGAGTCATACTCGATGACTCCCGACGACTCCCGACGACTCTTGACGACTTTGCCTTAGTTGGCAAGTCATACTCGACGACTCTTGATGAAACTCCTTTGACAACGATTGCCCGACCCCATTCTGTGTGGTGATTGGTAACCCTTACTAACACAGTCAATGTTCCAACTTCTCCACTTACTCTTATGTGCGACCCTGCAAGCTCATATCGTATTGGAAGTGAGATTACATGTTTGACCACTTATAGATCACCATGGTAACTCCAACAGTCTCCCACTTGATCTTGAAAGTATCAAACCAAAAACCTCACAAACAATGAGCGGCATCTAGCAATGCATCATTGCTACCCAAGCAATAAGAGTTCAGAACTCAAAAGCCTTTATGAATAATGCCCCAGCATTATCTTTGTCCCTTTGTCACTTACATCCAGAAAGAACTAGAGGCATGGACCGTGTCACCCTCGTAATAGCTCAATCCAAGTTTCTTGATCTAGAACGGACTTTCAGAGAATGGTGAGTCCAATATCACATATTGACTCAACCAAGCATGGCCATGCATTTCTCAGTCCAGTTCCATCAAGGGGCCCATGGATGCAACTCCTATCATATAGGAAGACAAATCTCATATCTGCTCACACACAAACACCCAAATGATTTGTAACGTGCCCAACAACCACCCTTATCATCAACCTTTCTCAAGGAAGATTTTAGATGGCATCAAAGCACGCTCTTCCTCACTTGATGAATGTTGTGACTTCAGGTCAAAGGACCACAACACCATTGTCAATTGAGACCTACTCGTGACACGTTTAGATAACAATCCACAGAGTAGTATCAGGTTGGGTCTGTCTAGTACAACTTGTTCATTAACAAGTACCCACGTGATGACTTGATATCACAATATCATGACCTGTGAGAACTGGTCATCAGTCAACGCACGTGCTATTCTTAATGTTTCATCATCACCCTTAGTTTCTATGATGATACTACGACCAGGGACCTTTCAAGAATGAAGCTTCAAATAAATCATAGGCTCTCAAATTCAAGTCACGTACTTGATGTCCTATAGAAGTGAACATTCTAAGGGTATTTATTATGTTAACATTTAACTATCGCATAGAAAAATCATAATAAAAGAACTTGCCATTAATTGTAAAATTAAATTTTGGTACATAATTCATCATATGAATAAACAACAAACAGCCAACAGAATATATGTTTACATGCAACCCACAAGACTCTCACTAGAGCTGATCATTTAGGTATCGTATACCCATTGATCTAGTATGACCATCATGCTTTCTCTGCGCGAGAGGCTTTGTCTGTGGATCCGCAATATTCTCCTCAGTTGGTACTCTGCAAATGTTCACATCTCCTTGTTCGACAATCTCACGAATAAGATGGAAACGCCAAAGTATGTGCTTGGAGCGCTGATGGGATCTAGGTTCCTTAGATTGTGCAATTGCACCATTGTTATCATAGTAGAGAACTACGGGACCAACAATGCTAGGAACTACATCAAGCTCGCCGATGAATTTCCTAATCCTTACCGCCTCCTTTGTTGTGTAAGCTGTAGCGATATACTCGGCTTCTGTTGTAGAATCAGCAACTGCCTCTTGCTTGGAACTCTTCCAACTCATAGCTCCTCTATTAAGGCAAAACACAAACCCTGACTGAGACTTTGAATCGTCCCTATCAGTTTGGAAGCTAGCATCCGTGTAACCACTTACAACGAGCTCTTCCTCTCCACCATACATCAAGAACACATCCTTTGTCCTTCTCAAGTACTTCAGGATATTCTTGACTGCAATCCAGTTACACTCACTGGGGTCTGACTGATACCTGCTAGTCATGCTCAAAGAAAAGGAGACATCGGGTCGAGTACACAACATTGCATAAATGATTGATCCAATTGCCGAAGCATATGGAATCAACTTCATGCGGTCCTTATCTTCACAAGATTTTGGACACTGGTCCATTGAGAGATTCACACCATGAGACATGGGTAAAAATCCTTTCTTGGACTCAAGCATGTTGAACTGCTTCAACACCTTTTCAATGTATGTACTCTGGGTCAAACCAAGCAACTTCTTTGATCTATCTCTATAGATCTTAATACCGAGTATATAAGTCGCTTCACCAAAGTCCTTCATAGAAAAGTAGTTCCCTAGGTTGTTCTTAACAACTTTCAGGGTAGGAATGTCATTCCCAATCAACAGTATGTCATCTACATACAATATCAGGAAGATAACAATGCTCCCACTGATTCGTTTGTAAACACAAGGCTCATCTTCATTCTTGATGAAACCAAACTCTTTGATTTTCTCATCAAAACAAAGATTCCAACTTTCGAGAGGCTTGCTTCAGTCCATAGATGGCCTATTCAGCTTGCATATTTTAGTGGCTTCATTTGGGGATACAAAACCCTCGGGTTGTGTCATGTACACTTCCTCAAGGAGGTTTCCATTAAGGAAAGCCGTTTTGACATCCATCTGCCAGATCTCGTAGTCATAATATGCAGCAATAGCAAGTAATATCCTTATGGACTTTACCATGACAACAGGGGAAAAAGTTTCATCATAGTCAATACCATGAATTTGCTTGAAACCCTTAGCCACCAGTCGCCCTTAGAATGTCTGTACATTCCCATCCATGCCGGTCTTCTTCTTGAAGACCCATTTGCACCCTATGGGTCGTACCCCTTCAGGTGGTTCCACCAAGTTCCAGACTTGGTTTGCATACATGGAGTCCATTTCGGATTTCATAGCCTCAAGCCATTTGTCGGAGTCCGGTCCATTCATAGCCTCTTGGTAGGTTGCTGGTTCATCATCATGATCCATAAGCAACACATTACCTATTTGAGACATGAGAAATCCATATCTCTAAGACTCAAATCTAGGTCTAACAGATCTACGTAGGACTTGTGTTTCTTGAGTAGGTTCTCTAGCTACAATATCTTATAGTCCTATCTCAGAATCCAATTCCGGTTCATTCACTACTTGTGGTTCTTGAACTTCTTCAAGTTCTACCTTTTCAGTCTTTCTTGATAAGAATTCTCTCTCCAAGAAGACGCCAGTCCTTGCGACAAACACTTTGCCCTCGGACGGTAGGTAAAAGTAATACCCTTTCGTTTCCTTAGGATATCCCACTCGATAACATTTATCTGATTTGGGTTCCAGCTTGTCAGGCATTTGATGTCGCACGTATGCCTCACAGCCCCAAATTTTGATGAACGACATACTAGGATGCTTCCTAGTCCATATCTCATATGGTGTCTTATGAACCGTTTTCATTGGAGCGCGATTCAGTGTCATTGCAGCAGTCTCTAAAGCAAAACCCCAAAAGGAAACAGGAAAGTCTGCATGACTCATCATCGAACGTACCATGTCTAACAAAGTGCGATTTCTCCTCTCAGATACACAATTATGCTGTGGTGTTCTAGGTGGAGTGAGCTGTGATACAATACAACACTCTTTCAGATGATCACGGAACTCATGACTCAGGTATTCGCCACCTCGATCAGATCGGAGTGCTTTAACCCTTTTACCCAACTGGTTTTCTACTTCATTCTTGAACTTTTTGAACTTTTCAAAGGTCTCGAATTTGCACTTCATAAGATACACATATCCGTATCTACTGAAATCATTAGTAAATGTAACGAAGTAGAAATACCCACCTCTAGCCATGGAACTCATGGGTCCGCATACATCACTATGTACAACACCCAAGAGATCCTCAGCCCTCTCAGTATAACAAGTGAAAGGGGCCTTAGTCATCTTGCCTAACAAACAAGATTCGTATTGCTCAAATGATTCATAATCAAATGAGTCCAAAAGTCCATCTTTATGGAGCTTGGATATGCGCTTCTCGTTTATATGGCCCAAACGACAATGCTAGAAATATGTAGGGTTTGAGTCATTTGTTCTTAGTCTTTTATTATTTTCTACATTATAGATCTGATGGTCCAAGTTCAAAACATAAAGACCATTAAACAATTGGGCTACAACATAACAAACATCATTCTTAAATATAGAACAACAGTTGTTCTTAATCATAAAAGAAAATCCAATCATGTCCAAGAATGAAATGGATTTAATGTTTCTAGTTATTGCCGGAACAAAATAACAGTTATCTAGTTCTATTACAAGCCCACTGGGCAAAGAAAGACGGTAAACCCCTACGGCCACAATAGCAACTCTTGCTCCATTGCCGACACGCAGGTCCACCTCCCCTTTACTCAGCAATCTTCTCTTTCCCAGTTCCTGCACATTTGTGCAAATGTGAGAACCACATTCGGTATCCAATACCCAAGATGAAGGAGCAGAGAGGTTTATTTCTATAACGTAAATATTCGAAGCGGAAGTCATAACTCCCTTCATTTTCTGCAGACCCTCAATGTAAGAAGGACAGTTCCTCCTCCAATGACCAGCCTTGCCACAGTGGTGGCATTTCCCCTCCTTCACCGTGCTCTTCTTTTTCATCAGTGCAGAAGACTTGGGATCGAGATGTGACTTAGGTCCCACCTTCGTCTTCTTAGAGCCCTTGGCCTTGCCCTTGCCCTTATGCACCATCAATATGTGGCAGGCAGGCTTGGCCTTCTTCATATTAATCTCGGCAGTTCTAAACATGCCTAGGAGCTCGGGCAGTGTCTTGTCTATTTCATTCATGTTGTAGTTCAATAAAAACTGCTCATAACTGTCCGTCAACGATTGCTGGATTAGATTTGTGGCCAACTCTTGACCCAGAGGAAAACCCAGCCTTTCAAGGTTCTCTATATTCCCAATCATCTTGAGTACGTGAGTCCTTACTGAGTCTCGAACTCCTATCTTGCACTGAAACAACGCTTTTGTGACGTCAAACCTCTCTTGACGAGCTTGCCCTTGAAACATTTTCTTGAGATACTCGTCAATCTCCTTGCACCCCATGTTCTCATGTTGCTTCTGAAGCTCAGAGTTCATGGTGGCAAGCATAATGCATTCGACGTCTAAGGCGTCATCAGTATACTTCTTATAAGTTTCCTTATCAGCACGGGAATAGTTCCCAGTCGGCACCTCGGGGGCTTCTTCTTCCAAGACATAGAGCTTTCGCCCTTGCCTGAGAACAATTCTCAGGTTCCTGTACCAGTCCATGTAGTTAGTCCCATTGAGCTTATCCTTCTCAAGGATGTCTCTCAGAGACAGAGTGGAGTGTGAACCACTTGGCATGGAATTCTACAAGAATTCATGAAGAATAATATCAGCACCAAAATTTCAAAATACAATTTATTTTTAATTTGGACTTCAATTAAAACTCCCACTATTTTATTTGAAATGATAGCCCTCACTATCAATTTGGAGAGTTCATGCGAGCTACTCTCTTAGTGGACAAGATCCGTATTTCACCAACACAATGAGTCAGCTTTGGCTTTTCTCTCACGATGTGGTTATTTAGGTAGGCAACGCTTGCCAATTGCATCCTCATGCAATTATTATATGACTGGTGAATAACTCCTTATTCGCATCCATCATATGGTGCATGCCAACCCTATGCCTCTAGACACTCAACCTTTGAGGTCACCTAGTTAAGTTGGACCCGATGTCGACAGTGGGATATCACAATTATCCCCTCGCACCCTTACCAAGATAGATCAATGCACCTTGCTTTGGCAAGCCCACACTTCATCGATCGAGGCAGGAAGAGTGTCATCCATCAGAAGGCATCCGAAGACTTAATATTTGATGAAGGGATTTTTGATAATAGGTTAACAATTAACCATGATCAACATTTGATCAATGTGCACATCCACAGAAAAACACTTTCTAAAATCAACATGCATCCCTTATGTGCACAACATGGAACTATCAATATTTGACAGAAGAAAGGGCTAAATCTAGATATCCGGACTCTTCCAAATTTTCAGATTTACATGCATTGGACAAAGGCAAAGGCAACTTGACTTAAAGCAGTAGACAAGCTCGTCTCTCATTATTGGATTCAAAATCCAAAACAATACACGGGTTCATTAACCACTCGAGGGACGGTTACTTCTAAGGAGATAACAATTTTTAACAATTAGAAATTACCACGAAATCCCAGACGTTCCTGGCGGGGTTCCAAGGGGCAGAGCCCCTAACCTGTGGGTTATGGGCCCAACGATTTCCCTTGGAAAAACCATCAACAATTGATGTTCTAGGATTAAATCTAACATTCAGAACACTTCTAAATCTCAAGGTTTACACGTACTGGAATAACCTAACTTCCAATACAACAATCATGGTCAAAACCTTCCTCTGATACAACTGTTTGGTTTCTCTATGAGGATGGCACAACACTTATGCACGCAGCGGAAGTAATAAAATCAAGAACAACCCAAAAGAGATTGGGATCGGGCCATGAATATTCAATCAAGAAGTTAAGAAAAACTAGGTAAAAATTACCTTGGCGGAGTTGAGTCAAAACTCAACAAAGATGCTCTAATATATGAGTCCTTATCAGCAGCGAGTTCCACATAAAATAACGTCTACGTCTCTACAGAAATCCACACGAGCGAAAGAACACCGAGCCTCGTCGCACGAAGGATCGGGAAGGAGATCAACCGCACCTTGCACTTCCACGGACTGCTAGGTCCGCGCCCGAAATAGCAACACTGGCGACTGTTGTCGGAGAGGAGGTGGTCGGCGGAGCGAACGAGGCGGCGGAACACTTCCGTCTGGTGGGGTTCGGGAATCGGCAGAGCGAACGAGCGGTGGAACGCTTCCGTCGGGTTCGATTCGGCCACAGGAGAAAAAGCCTGATCCATTTCCCAAAACCCTAAGTCTCAATTTATACCAAAGGCATAAACAGACCTGAGAGTATCGCTATCCACAGACCACCCAAAATAGGGTTTCAGAATCATTCGCCAAGAATCAGCACAGGTTCGGCGAGAATCAGCCAGTGAGAATCAGAAGACAGAATCGGCGAGAATCAGCAGACAGATTCGGCGAGAATTAGCAGACAGATTCGGCAAGAATCAGCAGACAGATTCAGCGTGAATCAGCAGACAGATTCGGCGAGAATCCAACAGACAGATTCGGCAAGAATCAGCAGACAGATTCGGCGAGAATCAAACAGTTTGATTCTCGACGACTTTGTCTTAGTCTGCGAGTCATACTCGACGACTCCTGACGACTCCCGACGACTCTCGACGACTTTGCCTTAGTCGGCGAGTCATACTCGACGACTCTCGACGAAACTCCTTTGGCAACGATTGCCCGACCCCATTCTGTATGGTGATTGGTAACCCTTACCAACACAGTCAATGTTCCAACTTCTCCACTTGCTCTTATGTGCGACCCTGCAGGCTCATATCGCATTGGCAGTTAGATTACATGTTTGACCACTTCTAGATCACCATGGTAACTTGATGGGCTAAAACCCGAACAGGCAAGCGTACCTATCGAATCGTAGTATCAAAGTCGTATTTAAAACTCGGGGCAGGCAAGTACTATTACTCACAACGACTCTATTATCCTACCGAACGATTCATCAGTTTGAAAATTAAAATAAACTAAACTAATTTTTAGACGAAAAACTTATAATAAAAAGCTAGCATCCGATCAGTGAATCACCATGAAATGAGATAAGGCAAAAAGAGTATAGTTTTATCTTTTCAAATCAAACTCGACCGTGACGGATCCGAAAATAAGACAAAATCTCGCTAGAGCATTAAGTCCCTTAACTTATAGACACTTTGATCGAAATCTCTTTACTAATCAAAGAAGCCTAAAGTTGCATTATCGAGGTGATTCACACTATTGGATTTGACTCCAATCCGGAGGATTTACGTCATCCTATCTCTAGGGTTGCGTTCAACTCCTTCCTTCCTTGAGTGATCTTTCACATTCACGAGCCTCTCGGCTACTCAAATATGAGATCGGATGCCTACTACCGTATACTGGAATACGGAGTTGACACGATAAAAATCAATGAAGGATCGAGCATGAAATAACAAAAATAAAACTAAGATATAAAATAAACTCTCATCTCACTCCATGGATCCTCACGATCAAATGCTAGGTAAAGTTAGTTACTCATGATTAAAAGAGAAGACAAGATAAGAGAAAAACATTTTCATTGCTTGATAAAAAGGAGTACACGAAAAATAAAAATACTATATTAAAGAGAAAGAAAATTACAATAATAAAAGAAACAACAACAAGTAAAGAAGAAAAGAACTACTAACACTCTTGAACTAACACTCTCTACCAAAAACTACTTAACCTCTTGAACTAACACTCTCGACCAAAAACTACTTAACTTCAAACAAGAGGGAAGGGGTTCCTTTTATAGGAGAGGAGGCAAGCTTCTAAATGGAAATGAAGAGGGGGAATCCAAGGGGGGTGGCCGGCCACTTCAATGGGAGGAGGTTCATGCATTCATTTAATAGAGGAGAGAGATGATAGCTACATGCATTGTATTGTATTGGAGGGAAGTGAATTATAAAATATAAAACAAACAAGGGGAATGAATGGGTTTAAATGAGAATGAAAGAGGGGAAAAAGGGATGGATGAGAAATAAAGAGAGGGGAAGAAAATAATAAAGGAGAGAGAGGGGAGTGGCCGGCCATTTCTTGGGGAAAACATGCATGCATGTAATAAATGGAAGTGCAAAGTGGTCGGCCACATCATGTGGGCTGCTAGGTGGGCTTCATGGAGGCTTATGGGGCTTGGGTAAAGGGTTGTGGGCTGCTCCACAAGTGGCTGGGCTCGGGTAGAGGCTTCATAGGCTTGCATGGGGGGCTGCTTGGGCTGCATAGGGGGCTCGGGTAGGCTTCATAGGCTTCTCCAAAGGTGGCCGAGCTGCTCCAAATGTGGCCGGGCTGCTTGCTTCCTACAAAATAAACCAAGACTATCATTAGACATGTAATAATAATAACAACAATTGAAAACACCACATGAAACATACAATATAAAACATAAAATATAAAACATAAGACCAACACACATAAGAAATTAAAATATACAAAACATACAATATAAGAAATTATACCAAAAAACGATGAACACACATAAGATAATATAAAACATACGAGATAAGAAATTATATTGTAACAAAACATACAATATAAAACATAAAATAATAAGATCAACACACATAAGAAATTAAAATATCATATCATAAAGGACATTAAATGAGAAAATAAAACAAAACATACATAATATAAACAAAATTATAAATAAACTTAGGGATTTGGGCTACTAAATTATACAAAAAACGATGACTAAAAGTAGTCATCTTGGTAACTCCATGGTAACTCTAGATCACCATGGTAACTCCAACAGGATATGCCTCTAAGAGGCCCATTTTTAACAAATAAAACTCTGTATAAAGTGTGACAAAAAGTCACTATTCATTTATTTCATTTCATAACATATATTTAAATTTGCACAAATCTTAAAGCAGCCATGGACGGCATCTGGTCATCATCCCCAATCACTGGACGGCTGAGATTGAGCCGTCCTGGGCCACCTTTGCTGGCTATTTCCGGCCAGCTAAGCCACCGCCACCGCCGACGATTATCGCCACCACCTCCATTGAGGTGGGGGCTAGCGTTTCCCAGAAGTGAGGCCGCCAGAATTGGCCTCTCTGGCGATCCGGAGCAAGAAGAAAAAGCTCGGAAATTTCTAATTTCCTCTCATGGCATCGGGCTCAATTGAGCCCGATATCTCCCCTATTTGATCTAGACTGCTGGTACAGGTAGAGGGGCGGCGAAACGAACCTGAGTTGGTGGCTGGCGGCGAGTTTGGCGGCAGTTTGCCATGGTAGAGCTGCTCCGGCGATCTCCTGGCCGAAAGCTTGTTTCTCCACCAATTTCCTTGTTGCAGCTATCGAATTCAAGTCGATTTCTCCTTCTGAAGCTAATGGTAGTGCTGGTTTGGACTGAGGTGGCTTATACATGGAGATAACTCCAAGGTGAGCTCGGGCTCAACCTTGTATGCTCCGCCCATGGTGCCATGTGGCCAACCCAGCTCCAAATCCTTCTGAAATTCTCTGGGCAGTCGGCCAGCAATCCCTTGGGCAGAAAAATCCAAGGCCAAGTGGCCTCCTTCCCATAAACCCACTTTCTCTCTCCTTCTTTTGGTGAATTCTCCAAAATGCTCCCTTGCATGCACTCTCTCTCCACAACCAGAGGGGTGGGGCTGGTCTTTTACTCTTTGGGCTGCTAATGGCCCATATTTAGTTGACTTGGCCCAAGGGAAATGGCTTAGCCATTATTTTTCCTCTTTTGGTCCATTTGTTGACTTTGTTGACTTTTTGGGTTGACTTGGTCAACATGATGAGTGGGCTGACCTCACTTGTTGTTCATAAGCCTAATGGCACCACCCAACTTGGGTTAGGTCAAGGAGGTGCCCTACTTAGGCTAATTGGGCCTATGAGTGTGGGTTTGACCACTTTAGGCCCAAGGTTGACTTGGCTCAACTAGGGTCAAAGTGTTGACCTAGTGACATGCCCTAGGGTCCACTTAGATTGTTTTTAGGGTTAGGGCAATGTGGTGGGGCCATGGTGTAGCTAGGGTCCCTATTTAGGCTAGTTTGACCTATTTTGACTTGGTTCTATAGTGGGCCCCACATGGCTACAACCCACTACCTAGGGTCAAACCTAGCTAATTTCCCTAACACCCACGCTATGCCTAACCCAATATAAGTTAAGGGGCCTAGAAGTAACATGGGATGTTACAAATCCTATAAACAAAAAATAATAATTTCGTCCCCGAAATTTAAGTTCGGGTCTACGGGGTTCTACTTGCAAGAATTATAAGTAAATTTAAAGCAAAAATTAAAATGTACCTGATGTAAATAACTCCGGGTGTTGCTCCAACATTAGATCCCTCGGTTCCCAGGTGTGTTCCTCCCGTCCATGATTGGACCACAACACCTTCACGAGAGGGACCTTCTTCTTCCGCAACACTCGGACGGCCGTATCGTCAATCCGGATCGGCTCCAGTCTAACTGATCTGTCTGGCGCTACTGGTCCGGCTGTGGTAGTAATGTGCTGTTCTGGCCGAAGGAGAGCTCTTCTCAAGGAAGAGACATGGAAGACGTCGTGTAAGGTACTCAACTCCGGTAGTAGCTGCAGTCGGTAAGCCAAGGGGCCGATCCGCTCCAGGATCAAGTATGGCCCCATGTATCGTGGACTGAGCTTCTTATGCCTCCGCACCCGAGAGACACCGTGTACTGGACGAATCTTAAGTAAAACTCTGTCTCCAACCTGGAACTCCACCTTCCGGTGCCGAGCATTATAATACTTTGCCTGCCTGCTCTGGGCCTCTAGTAGCCGATCCCTGATCAAACGAATCTGAGCCTCCGTGTCTTCCACCAAATCTGAACCAAGAGCTCGAGTGTCCACGTTCTAAACCCAAGATAGCGGTGTCCGACACTTCCTCCCATATAGTACCTCATATGGAGCCATCCCGATGTTATCCTGGTGGCTGTTATAGTACGAGAACTCAATCAGTGGTAGCATCCTCTCCCAAGGCTTCCTCGTATCTAATATGCATAGTATGAGCAGGTCCTCCATAGTCTTGTTTGTCCGCTCCGTCTGGCCGTCGGTCTACGGATGGAATGCAGTGCTAAAAATAAGTCTGGAACCCAAGTAAGCATGCACTGCCCTCCACTCCCTGGAAATGAAGCGACCGTCTCGGTCCGAGATAATAGACCTGGGGATGCCATGATATCTGATGAACTGATCCACGAACACTCTCACAATATCTATAACTGGAGCATCCTTCCTGACTGGAACGAACTGCGCTACCTTGTCAGTCTGTCTACAATGACCCAGATGGAATCGTGCCCAGAGTGGGAGCGAGGCAGTCCGTGCACAAAATCCATAGTAATGTCCTCGAACTTCCACTCCGGGACTGGCAGTGGCTGTAATAAACCACCTGGACTCTTGCACTCCGCCTTCACACGCTGGCAAGTCTCACAATGTGTGACAAAATAGGTGATCTCCCTCTTAATCCCAGGCCAGTACATGATCCTCCGTAAGTCTGCCCACATCTTGGTGATGTCGGGATGCCTTGAGTATCTGGAGCAATGCGCCTCTCTGAGAATGTCATCCCGGATAACATTTCCTGCTGGTATGTATACTCGACCACGGAATCGAAGGAGACCATCTTGTAGCGTGTAATCCTCATACTTTCCCCCTTCCAGAGCGTTGAAAATAGGCTCTAGTGCAGCATCCAGACTCTGATGTGTAACAATGCGCACTCGAATATCATCATCACTGATCAAAGAGCTCAGGTACTCTCGATACACCACTGGCTCAGTCTCCGAAACCATGGTAATGTGCATATCTTCCATCATGCGTAGCAACTCTATAGACATCACCCGAGGCTCCGGTCCAGAAGTGTCAGCTGTCCTGCTCAAAGCATCTGCTACATTATTTTCCTTCCCCGGGTGATAGTGCATCTCATAATCATAATCACAGAGGAACTCTAGCCATCTCCTCTAGCGCAGGTTCAGATCCTTCTATGTGTCAATATACTTGATATTCTTGTGATCCGAGTAGATATCACAATGAATCCTGTATAATTAGTGTCTCCACGTCTTGAGGGCGAATACCACAACCCCGAGCTCGAGATCATGTACTCGATAGTTATGCTCATGCTTCTTCAACTATAGCGAAGCATAAGAAATAACGTGTCCATGCTGCATCAGGACAACACCCATCCCCTTATAAGAGGCATCTGTATAAATCTGGAGTCCTTCACTCCTAGATGGGAGTGCAAGGATAGAGGATGAGGTTAGTCGTTTCTTACGTTCCTAAAAAGCTTCCTCGCACTGCTCTGTCCAATCAAAAACCGCATCCTTCCTCGTCAAGGACGTGAGGGGGAGGGCTATCCTCGAGAATCCCTCCACGAACTTGCGATAATAGCCTGCTAAACCCAAGAAGCTGCGGATGTCTGACGCTGTTTCTGGCCATGGACAATCCCGCACTGCCTCTATCTTGGCTGGATCCACTGCCAATCCATCCCTGCTGATAGTATGCCCCAAATAAGTGACCTCCTGCATCCAGAACTGGAATTTTGAAAACTTTGCATACATCTGAAACTCTCTAAGCCTCTATAAAACCTATGCCAGGTGTTCTACATGCTCCTCTAGAGTCCGGGAGTAGATCAGGATATAAACGATGAATACTATGACGAAGCGATCTAAATAAGGCTCGAATGCACGGTTCATGAGCATCATGAATTCCGAGGGGGCATTCGTGAGCCCAAAAGGCATCACCGTGAACTCGTATATCCCATAGCGTGAACGGAATGTCGTCTTCGGTATATCTTCTTCCCGGATGCGGAGCTGATAGTATCCAGACCGCAAGTATAGCTTAGAGAACCAGAAAGCTCCCTAATGCTGGTCAAATAACTCGTCTATCTGAGGCAGTGGATAGGTATTCCGAATCGTCAACCGGTTCAGCTCTCCGTAATATATACATAACTGCAGCGATCCGTCTTTCTTCATCACAAATAGAATGGGTGCTCCCCACAGCGATGAGCTCGGCCGCACAAATCCCGACTCCACTAGCTCCTGAAGCTGAGTCCTGAACTCTGCCAACTCCTTGGGAGCCATCCTGTAAGGTGCCCGGGACACTAGTCTCGCCCCCGGCACCAACTGAATCCTGAAGTCCAAATCTCGGGCTGGTGGTAGTCCGGGCAATTTCTCCGGGAATATATTATAGAAATCTCGAGCCACCGGGATGTCAGCTATGGAACTCTCTACTGCTGCCATCTCGAAGCAAATGAGGTACACCTCCTCCCCCTGCTCATAGGCCTTGACAGCCTGTACAGAAGATAAAGAAAGGTGGGGGATGGGACGGATACCTTCAATGGTGACGTAGGAATCTCCATGTCTGAGTGTGATCCTCTTCGAGGGGCAGTCGATCTTGTCATGGTTTCAATGGAGTCAGGTCATGCCCAAAATCAGATCAAAGTCCGGCAATCTCCGGACCACTGCCGGAGCCTCGAATGCCTTGCCTCCGATCTCGGCCTCCATGTTGCAGATATCCGTGGTCCGTAGCTCTAAGCCATCAGGAAGGCACACCCTCATTTCCAGGACAGGGAACCTTTCCACATCCTCTAGTCCTTCAATAAATGTGTCTGACACGAATGAGTGGGAGGTACCCGTGTCGAAGAGAGTATGGGCGGGCTTACCGCTGATCATAACTATCCCTTGGTTTTGTTTGAGTTCAAAGATAAGGATTATTTCTAAGGTTCTCAAGGTACTTATTAAAGTTGAAAAGTCTAAATTTTGCAATAATTAAAGTACCTGTAATCACTTCCTCGGGGTTCCTCTGCTCTGTGAGGTCCAACGCATACATTTATTCCTTGCCACGTCCTCGGCCATGATGTCCACGACCTCAGCCTCGACCTTGTCCTCGGCCTCGACCATTGTGTGCTGGAGGGGAAACTAGAGGTGGAGGAGGAGGGAGTGGGTGGATCTGATGTGGGCACTGCGACCTGATGTGCCCAGGCTGGTCGCATCCAAAGCACGTGATCTGCCTCTGACCCTGATTGTTTTGCCTCATTGGTCCTTGCATCTGCAGAGGTGGGGGAGCCAATGGTGGAGGAGGCCCCTGCTCCTGCCTATAGTTTAGACGACGCCATCCCCCACCCCTCTTATAGCCGATAACCTTGCTCCTTTGGGATACCCTGCTACCATCTCCCGATGATGACCCCTCTAGCGGTCTCTTTCCTCTTCCTTGCACCATTAGCTGGTCAGCCTCCAGCTTTTTCGCCATCTCAATAATCTGTGTAGTGGTGCCATGAGATATGAACAATAAGGGCTGCCTTAAGGAGTCTCGGAGCCCATGGTAGAATCATTTTGCATACTTCCGGTCATCCCAGTCATGGAATCCAACAAACCTGGCCAGATGGGAGAACTCTAATTGATACTCGATCACGGATTTGCTCCCCTGCTGGAGGTTAAAAAACCTTGCTTCCAAAGTATCTCTGTCTGTGGTGGATACATAGTGTTCTAGGAACGTATCACTGAACTCCTACCAAGAAATGTCTGTCAACTCCCTATCATCATATATAGAGTCCCGGGCAGACTTCCACGATCTTTTCGCATGTGCATCCAGTGCGGAAGTGGCAAGAGGGACTCTCTAGCTGACTAGGCAGCTAATGCAAGCCAACAACTTCTGAATAGTCTCCAGCCATTCCTCTATCTTCACCGCATCCTCTGTCCCTCGGTATACTGGCATAGATAGACTCTTAAAGGCACTCAGCAAATTTGATCCCAGATTCTGCTGCGGGGTCGGGGCCTGCTGAGCTCTGAAGGCTTCCACGATAGCCGTCAGAGTTTGCCCCATCTCTGTCTGCATGAAATGAATGGCAGCCGGAGGGGGAGGAACCACATCCTGCGGAGGCTGCATAAAGGTAAGGTAAACATCAAAAATTGGCATAACTCTTTGTTTAATGGTCTATTTTATGTGACTTTTGCACATGGGCACACCATTGCTTCCGCTGTATAGTTTGTCCGCAAACTAATGCTCGAGCGGGGTGTTCTAGTGTTGTGGACTTCTTTCTCATATGATCGTTTGTTCAAGTGATACCAGTTTGTAAGATCCAACTCCACCTTCTGAGGAGTTAACCCGGATCTTATGCCCAGAACCGCCGCCTTACGGTGACACTAACACACGGGTTAGTCGACTCTGCAAGTCTCTGATTCTGCCGGCTAGCACGATCATAAACCTGTTCGGCCAATTGAGAAAGAGAAGTATAAAACAGAGTATACACATCATAGTCCACAACCACAATACTAATCACATATATAATAAATGAAAAGTACACAAATGAATAGTCAAAAATGAGTGCAAAATGAAAGAGTAAAAAGGGCTTATGCCCAGTACATCAAATCAAATAAATCTCTCTCTCTGAAATCAAAATAGTGGAATCTAATCATCCAAACTCATCCCACCTAAGGACGTGCTCCAGTAGTGGTAGTAGGTGGTATAGGCATCTGCTCCTCAAGTCCTGCCTCCTCAATGTGCTGGTCCATCTCCTCGAGCTCCTAAAATGATATGGTCTCTGCGTACTAATTGCTAGCTACGTGCTAGACTTTTAGGTCGGGTATACGTCTTCGGGGATTGTCTGCCTGACCGCAGTAATAAACAACATACTGGCCCTTCCACCCGTACACCTAACCCAGGTCACCGTATTGTCATCGGTGTGACGACTGGCCCAGTACCGCATGACCCACCACTAATTTATGCACATGCAAGTATTTCATCTCGAGCCTCCAGCTCGCAGGACCAACCTGTCCTGATTCCCTCTAACCCATCACGGGTGAGAACACATATCAGTTCCCTCCAACCCATCACGGGTGAGAATATGTCATATCTCCCTCTATAACATCCCATTTCCAACTAGACCCCTAGATGTGGTTTTGTCATAACAGAACCCTAGGAAACCCAAGAATTGAAGTCTATCGACCAAGATTTCGAGTCACGGGTTGGTCACGCCCGTGACTGACTCGTCACGCCCGTGACCTAGGGCGTGACCCCTTCGACGATCGTCGACCTCAGAAAGACGATCGGCGAGGTATGAAATTTCAACATGGCTTTGGCACACCCGTAACTAACCCGTCACGCCCGTGACCTTGGAATGGCGTTGAGTGTAGTCTGTGCACTCAACGCTGTCTAGCTTATGGCATTGAGTGAGATTACCTCACTCAATGCCATAAGCTAGACAGCGTTGAGTGCATATACTGTACTCAATGCAATCTTAAGTAGGCTGGATGGCATTGAGTGAGCAGAGCTCACTCAACGCCATAAGCTAGACGGCGTTGAGTGCACAGACTACACTCAACACCGTCTTAAGTAGGCTGGATGGCGTTGAGTGAGCAGAGCTCACTCAACGCCATAAGCTAGACGGCGTTGAGTGCACAGACTGCACTCAACGCCACCTTGAGTAGGCTGGATGGCGTTGAGTGAGCAGAGCTCACTCAACGCCATAATCTTGATGGCGTTGAGTGAGCTGAGCTCATTAAACGCCTTAGTTTGGAAGGGCTGTATTTTGGATGGCGGTTAGTGAGAAGGGCTCACTCAATGCCGTATCCTGGATGGCGTTGAGTGAGCAGAGCTCACTCAACGCCGTAGCATGGATGGCATTGAGTGAGTAGAGCTCACTCAATGCCATAGCTTGGATGGCGTTGAGTGAGCTGAGCTCACTCAATGCCATTTTACTTAGAAACTTTGTTTAAGCTTGGCTGATGGTCAGCTGAACCAGGCCGGTCTAGATAGTGGGCCCGAATGCATTATTAGGCCGTTTCTCTTATTAATACCAAATTAAGTATTGTTTTAAAATGTTGACCGGTTAATGACACGTTGCCGTCAGTTTTGAAAACGAGGAGGAGCCACGGCCATAGCCGGAAACCGGCGTACACAGCCATAAATGGCACTTGATGTCGTGGCCCCTTCCCCTCCTCTTTAAAAGCTGGATTCAAGTACTCATGGGGAGAGGAGGAGTTTCCAGCCTTCCTCCAGCTATTTTGAGCTGTTTAAAGATCCCCTCCACCATGGCTGAAGCATGCATGTAAGGAGGCATTAATGGCTGGACAACCTATACCCGCCTGCTCCCCATTTCTTCCCTTTAAAAAGGCTCCCTAGACTCAGAGATGAAGTTTCCACCCTGACCCGACGGATTGGAGCTTGTACTGTGTTGTAGAAGAATTCCGGCGACACCACTACCGCGCCAATGGCATACCGATGATCTGCACGCCTCTAGCCCGCAAACAAGGTCCTCCCCTTCTCTCTTTCTACGAGTAGATCTTAGAACTCTTTAAGGTTGATAATCGAGATCAATGGAGCTCGATCGGGAAGGGCTCCTCTTCCTGGTTTTTCCAGTAACAAACTTAGCTCTCGGATTCGCCGGATTCTGCCTCTCCGGCGGCCGAGCCACCGCCCGGCGATGGCCGCCACCTCAACGGAGGTGGTGGTGGCGGTGGCCGACCAGGGAGGAGGCTGGATGGCCGGCGGCAACACGTAGAATGAGCTATAGGTTCGGCCAATCATGGACCTAGGCTTGAGGAAGAAGACGACCCAGCACTGTTGGATTTGCTTCAAGATCTTTGCTGATCATTTAAATTCTTTACTTTAAAAATGATTTTCTGTACTGAAATAACAGTCACTTAGAAAAATTAAGGAAAAATACATAAGGGCTCTATATGAAGAAATGGTAAATATATAATTTGTATCCCTATGGGTCTATTATATTTTAAAATTTATTTGGGTCAATTTGGCCAACTGGTTTGACCAGGGCACCTCTTTTGGTGGGATCTATACCTAGAGCTAAGCAGAGATTAAAATGGATGCCCACCCTTCATCCCTTGTCCAAATGATATGAAATTTAGGCAGGGAGCCTAGCCGAGCTATACCTAGGGCCTGTCCAAAAAGGATAATTTTAGGAGAATGTTTTTCCATAGTTTTTAGGAAAAATTTAATAATCTTAGGGTAAATTAATTAGATGGCCTAATGAATTCCAAACCCACCCAAAGATTGGTGAGTGGTCCCTGGGTTCTTCATAAGGGCCTGTATAATTTTTCATCTCATTTGGAGATGTTTTAGATTAGAAATGAACAAACCTAAGCTTTGCCCTATTAAGCGATTTTTAGGTCAAGAGTCTACTTTGTGATTTGAGTAGTAATATCACCTCAACAGAGGCTGAAATTTTGACCACTGACTAGGCATGATTCATAGTACCCTCTCATGGATTTTGAGGTTGATCGGGGTACAATTGCCTTAGGACCCAAGGCCAAACCCTTAGTATGGCTCTTGGTGGTTTGTGAAGGGCAAGTTGTAAAATGACCTGTTTATTATTTGAAACTTGGTAGAGAGAATTCTAGGGTAGTTAGAATCCTCTTGCAGAAATTTAAATGGATTCTAAAGTAAATAGGTCCCTCAAAACCCTAACCCTAGTTTAGAGCACAAACCTTGTAGAGATAGAAAATGTCACTACAACTCACTTAACAGTGAAGAGATTTGGGTAGAGTAGTTTTTATAGTAAGTACAAGCTATGGAGATTTTATTATGAGTTTAGGATCATTTTTTTCGATACTTCATTAACAACTTAGTAATTTGTATCATTTACTTAAAAATTTATTATGAAGTAACTACTTGCTAGAAATTGATGAACTTTATCCAGAGGACTTTTTATTATGTTTAAAAGCTTTGTGAATTCTTATGGGAGTTTTGGAAGATTATTCTAAGAGTTGGTTCTTTAAGTATTGTTTCCCATGAAAACCTAATTAAATTATTTTGGTGTTTAGCAAGCCTGTATATTATGATTTTTGCACAGTGACCCTTTTTGTACCATATTAAGATTCTGTAATTTTTATATAATTTTCTGATGAATAATTTTGGTACTTCCTTCTTTACATATGGTTAATTAAATTATATTGGATAAATTAATTAGAGGCTAAATCAATTCTATAAAATCATGGAAATTAATATTTATTGAATACTCTCTGTTATTTAGTGATTATAATTTTTGAGTGGCCATTACTTGAGAAAATCATGTAGTTCATGTTTAAGATCACCCATGGCCAATCTTTTGGAAAAATTAAATAAATATCATATTAATTAGGAAAATTATAAATTTCTTGATTTAGGCTAATTATGTCATGATAGACCTCCAGTAAATTTTATAGGAGATTGGAAGACCGCTTGGAGTACCTCCCTTTGTATACCTCTTATAGCTTAGGATGGTCTGCATTTAGTAAAAACTACTAGAATCTTATTAAGCCTGCAGGATGAACTTAGAGGATTTGGATATTAGGATATTGGTTTGGAATTGTGTATGAATGCATCCTCAGTAGTCAATATGAGGATAGGTTGGTAGGTTGTCTAGTCATAAGAGGTGCTCGGGACCGACGAAAGATCGTCCACCCCAGTTGGAGAGGAAGAGTCTCAATACACTAGGTTAGATCCAAAGTAATTTGAAAGGGATCGGGTAATGGGTAGAAATCAATAATATTAAGTGCCTTGCGAAAGGGAGCTTTGGGCTTCAGCCAATCATAGTTCCTAGTGTCCTTTGAGAGCCCTTCACGGGGTATGCGGGGGGCAGTCCTGGGCTAACGTAAACCGTAGGAATAATAAACTAAAAGAGCAACTAGTATAACTAGGGTTTCACATTCACACACCCCGGTAGTTAGGGAGGTAGATTAGGTTGGTTTGATTGTCATTCAGTCGGTAGTTTCTGAAGGTAGATTAACACGGGACAGTCCGGGGAGCCAAGGGCTCGAGGGTTTAAATACATAATAAGGTGGTGGGTCTTTGGTATTTGACTGTCATTCACACCGACGTCGGTACGTAGACTCGGCGGTGTTAGACACTTAGCCAAAGAAAGTCTGGTGGATACAGCCAGCACTAGTACGCGGATACTCTAGGTTGTGTTCTTCTAGGGGCGTACGGAAGGGCTAGGCCCGGTAGTGTGGATACCTGCCTGGGAGTGGGGGCCCGACCCACTGTCTTCGTTTGCCACTACGAAGGTTCTTGGGAGTGAAGCTAGCTGCCCGAACAGGGGGAACTAAAGGTCTGTGCGCATAGAGTCGTGTGCGTGGGTTGCACTTGCATGAATCATGGCATAGCATATCACTACACTCATATTTGCATACAACCGACACCCCAATGTATAAATCGGTATGAGACTTTTTATACGAAGGGAACCTTGCAGAAGACCCCTTAACTTATAGGTTTGTATGTGCATTCATATAAGTTAAGGTTACTTACTTATTTTCTGTTTGTCTTTTTATATATATATTACTTGCTACATGTCTACTTTACTGCTCACTATCGTAGAACTACTAGATGTTCTTTATTCTGATTAGCTGTTTATATACCGTAGGATTACTGTTTGACTAGTTCCTCTGTCACCCGCCTTGCTTATTCTCCACCTTTGTAGCTTCCCTTTCCTCCTCTCCGCTCGGTGCCTAGGAGCCGTGGGGGGAGGGGTAGGGGATGATAGGGCTTAGTCTTTATGACTAATGGTTTTCGAACCACAACATTACAGGAGCTTCGGATGGGAGACAGGGACCAACAGTCCAGGGACCAGCACCAGCAGAGTATGGTGCGGATGAAGGTGGGCAAGTCTAGTTCCGGAGTACTTGTGACCAGCTCCGTGAGTGATTAGTCTTTCTTATAGCTTCCGTGATGAGTGATTTATAATGAGGACTCTGATGTACCGGGCTGATCCCGTTTATATATTCATCTGTACTATTCTTTTGCAGTACTTTATACTTTATATATATTGATGGACTTGCTGTAATTTTTATTCATATATGATTCTGTGGACAAGTTTACATTCAGTGTATTTACTTACTTCTCTCTCTTTTGTGATCGAAAAGGGCCGGCAGAATTGGCGTTTTGTAGTGGCGCCTCCCCGAGTGTTGGTGCCACCGCAAAGCGGAAATTCTGGGCATAAGACCCCGATGGTTGAAAAAAAAAAGAAAAAGGGGGGGGGGGGGGGGGTCTTACAAGTGGTATTAGAGCCAACCTTGATCAAAAGAGAAGTAGTCCACAAAATCTTGGGCCACCCCCGTGCGAGCTTAGTTTGCGGACAAACTAGCAGCGTAAGCAGTAGTGTGCCCATAAGGGAAATCACATGTGAAATTCAATCCTACCCCTTTCTTATATTCCATTCATACGTTCTCTAACAAATGGAATTTTTCCTTGTAGCCTGCGACGAACCCTACACCACAGCAGGGGACACCTCAGGCTCCGAATGTGGTCCCTCCTCCGCCGGCTCCAGCTCCGTTCAAGCATATGGAGGTGGGGCAAACACTGACGACCATTCTAGAGGCCATTAGAGTTCAGCAAGCCCCGGCTCCACAGCCAAACCCCGGGGCCAACTGGATGAGTGTCTTCCGGGGACTTTCCCCTCCATCCTACCTGGGGACGGTGTCGGCAGTACGCACTGAGGAATGGTTGGATACCATCTACGAGATGCTTGCGGGGATCCGATGCCTCACTAAGGAGGCAGTTTCTGTGGCGGACTCCTGCCTGGAGTCACATGGAAAGAGGTGGTGGAAGTCACAGCTGGACACCACCTTTGCGGGTATGGATTGCGCAGATATTACTTGGGAGGAGTTATGAGCAGCGGTCCTGGGACATTTCGTACATCAGTCGGCGAGGGACGAGCTGGAGGATAGGTTCCTGCGGTTGCGGCAGGGGAAAAGGACGGTGCTGGAGTATTATTAGGAGTTTACTCTCCTGGCCCACTATGCGGATGCTTATGAGTTAGAAGACGCTGGCTATGCTAGTAGGTTTTACAAGGGACTGCAAGATGACATGAGACAGGCCCTCTTCTTTGTCTCAGAAGGGAGTTTGTCCAGGATTCTGAAGATGGCTAAAAAGAGAGAAGCGGATCATCTTACAGTCAAGAGCCAGAAGAGACCGGTTGACGATGTACTGATTGGAGGTCGCAGAGACCGTCCTCGAGGCCTGGTTATTGGGGAGAGAAGAAATGGGGATCAACCTCGCCAGGATATTGGGCAGGAGCAGAGGAGTCAGGGGGTATTGTCTCCCCATCCTTTACAGATGCTGTAGATTCCAAGGATAGTAGAGCATGCACCAGTATGCTTTCAGTGCAATCAGCCGGGGCATATCAAGAGGAACTGCCCTATGAGGCGAGCACCCCCACCAACACATCAGGGTGCCCCACCTCCCCGACAGTTTGGAGGCCGAGGACATGATCAAGGACGAGGATTTCAGGGCCGAGGCCACAGGCCAGAAAGGGAGCAAGTGTATGCTCCTGACCTGACACAGCCCCGGAACCCGGAGCAGGTTATCGCAGGTATGTCAGTACTTTTAAAGTTTTCTTCCTAGGAACTAGTTTTCTAGACATAACCTTATTATAAATTAAGAGAAGACAATTATAACAAGAATACTAAGACATTTAATTATCTCAGGCATAGTTTTCATTAGCGGCAAGCCCGCTCACATGCTCTTCGACACTGGTGCTTCGCACTCATTTATGTCGGAAGATTTTGAAAAAGGATTGGCAGGCGTGGAGCCGTTCACCGGAAAGATGATGAGGGTGCGCCTACCCGATGGATCAGAGCTAATGACCTCTGCTCATTGCAATATGGAAGTGGAGATCGGCGGGAAGGCATTTAAGGCACCAGCGACGATTCTGAAGATGCCAGATTACGATCTTATCCTGGGCATGACTTAGCTATGCTGGAACCATGCCCAGATTGACTGCGTGGTGAAGAGGATCACCGTGAGGCACAGGGACTCCTTTATTGTTATCGAAGGTATTATACAAGCACCCCACATATTATTATCACCTATGCAGGCCATTAAGGCCCATCTGCAGGGGGAGGAGGTTTATCAGGTCCTTTTTGAGGCGGTCATGGCCAAGTAATCCATTTCAGATATTCTAGTAGTGCGAGACTTTGCTGATGTATTTCCGGAGAAGCTACCAGGGCTACCCCCGCATCGAGAGAAGGACTTCCAGATTCAGCTCGTACCGGGGGTTAAGCCGGTATCCAGAGCTCCCTATCGAATGGCCCCAAAGGAGTTGGTGGAATTTCGAAGCCAGCTTCAGTAGTTAGTTGAGGCCTGGTTCGTTCGGCCTAGCTCTTCACCATGGGGAGCTCCGGTGTTATTCGTCAAGAAGAAGGACGAAACTCTTCGGCTGTGTATAGATTACCGGGCCCTGAAAAGGTTGACGATCCAAAATACTTATCCCTTGCCAAGGATAGACGAGCTATTTGACCAGCTGGAGGGAGCCCATTGGTTCTTAAAGCTGGATCTTAGGTCGGGGTATTACCAGCTTCACATTCAAGAGGAGGACATCCCGAAGACGGCCTTCAGTAGCAGATATGGTTTGTACGAGTTTACCGTGATGCCTTTCGGGCTCACGAATGAACCCTCCGCATTCATGACCTTGATGACCCGGGTGTTCGAAGAGTATCTGGAAGTCTTTGTTATCGTATTCATCAATGACATCCTTATCTATTCAAGGACGGAGGAGGAGCTGCGGGAGCATAAGATGTATGCCAAGTACAGCAAGTGCCAGTTTTGGATAAAGGAGGTGGCCTTTTAGGCCATGTCATCAGTGGAGCTGGTCTGGCAGTGAATTCGGCGAAGGTCCAGGTAGTACGGGATTGGCCACAACTAAAGTCGGCCTCGGATGTTCGAAGTTTCTTAGGACTTGCCAGTTATTACCGGAAGTTCGTAAAGGGGTTCTCTCAGATCCCCCCCTCTTACATCTCTAACGAAGAAGGAGTCCCCTTTTATTTGGACACCACGACGCGAATCTGCTTTTCAGAAGCTAAAGGATCGTCTCACCTCGGCTCCCATCCTTGCTCTTCTGTCAGGGAAGGAAGGATTCCAAGTGTACACAGATGCTTCCTATCAAGGGATGGGTGTCGTTCTGATACAGAGCGGGCATGTAATAGCCTACGCCTCCCGTCAGTTGAAGCAACATGAGCAGAAATACCCCGTGCACGATTTGGAGATGGGGGCAGTAATTTTTGCTCTTAAGATCTGGCGACACTACCTCTACGGAGTTCATTGAGATATCTTCTCAGACCACAAGAACTTGAAATACGTAGACACAGAGAAGGAGTTAAACATCAGGCAGAGACGCTGGGTGGAGTTTCTGTCGGTCTACCAGTATACTATGCACTACCATCCAGTGAAGGCAAATGTGGTCGTAGACACTTTGAGTCGGAGAGCGAGTACATTAGGAGTAGGCTTGTAGCTAATGGCCTTGGAGTTTGTTAAATCATTCGAGGAGATGCAGATATCACTAGTGTCCGAGGATGACCCGGAGTTATACATGGAGTACCTGGGATCGATGGTTACTATTGATGATATTCGGCACCGCATCAGAGATGGGCAGAAGCTGGATGTGAGAGCTGAGCCGATATTCAGGGCCTTGGAGGAAGGCACGGCAGGAGATTACTCCTTGAGGGATAGGCTCCTGTGTTTCAGAGGCAGGGTCTACATACCGGCAGGAGGCCAGATCCGGGAGGACATCATGACGGAAGCTCACTACAGCCGATACTCGGTACACCCGGGGATCACCAAGATGGTAAAGGATTTGAAGAGGATGATGTACTGACTAGGTATGAAGAAGGACATTACATACTTTGTGACGCATTGCGAGGCCTTACAACTCGTAAAGGCAGAGTATAGGAACCCGGCAGGCTTGCTGCAGCCACTTCTGGTGCCGGAGTGGAAATTTGAGGATATAGCCATGAACTTCATACATGGGCTACCTCGATCCCGTGGGGGAAATGACTCGATCTGGGTGATAGTGGACAGGCTGACAAAGGTGTCCAGATTCATCCCAGTTGCGAAGGACGCTCCGGTTAGTGTATTAGTACGGAGGTTCATTGAGCAGTTTCTGCGTTATCATGGGGTGCCAAAGACTATCGTTTAGGATCGGGATTGGCGGTTTACATCCAGGGAGTGGAGGTCAGCCCAGGCCCATCTGGGTTCTCGGTTGACATTCAGCACGGCTTTTCACCCTCAGACCGACGGGCAGACGGAGCGCACCAATAGTACACTGGAAGATCTTTTGCGCCAGTGTATTTTGGACCGTGGCGAGCCTTGGGAGAGGTTGCTACCACTGGTCGAGTTTTCATATAATAATGCCCATCAGTCCAGCATAGGAATGGCTCCATATGAGGCGTTGTATGGACAAAGGTGCAGGACCCCACTATCATGGGTTCAGGATGAGGATCTGCAGGCACTAGTCTCGGAGTTCGTGGGAGATACAGATGCTCAGATTAGATTGATCCGGGACAGGATGTTGGAAGCCCAGAGTAGGCAGGCCAAATATTACGATGCGAGACAACGTCAGGTGGAGTTCCAGGTTGGAGACCGAGTTTTCTTGAAGATACGGCCGATGCACGGAGTCTCGCGGGTTCGCGGGCGGAAGAAGCTCAGTCTGAGATATATGGGGCCTTACAGGATCCTAGAGTGGATCGGCCCCTTGGCTTATAGATTGGAGCTACCTCCAGAGTTAGCGGGATTGCATGACGTCTTCCACGTCTCCTCACAACGGAGGGCTCTGTTACGCCCTTAACAGCTGATTTCCTCGGCCGACGGCCTGGTGGCCTCGGATCGGTCAGTCAACTTGGAGTCTATCAGGATCGATGACACGGTAGTGCGGGTCTTGCGACGTAAGAAGGTTCCATTAGTCAAGTTTTTGTGGAGGAACCACAGTCAGGAGGAGCATACCTTGGAACCGCAGGACCTGATGCGACAAATGTATCCGGAGCTGTTCAGTCAGGTATACCTCATAACCTCTCAAGATGTTCAATTTACTTTCCTATCTAAAACTAGTAGGACTGAAATTTCAAGAATAGGGGCTAATCTTTTGTTTATTGGGGTCTAGACTTATCAATTGGACGAATTGGTCTTAGATTTGACTATCACCTTCAAACCTCACATAGCAAACATGGCGTTAAGATGTAAATCTTTCAACCCTCATGGGATGTTACAAGTTTCTTTCTCCTCGATAGGAGCCCCCTTAGGCTTAATCTTTATTTCGGGGACGAAATCTTTGTTTTGTTTATTGGGATTTATAACATCCCATTTCCAACTAAACCCCTAGAAGTGGTTTTGTCATAACAGAACCCTAGGTTACCCAAGAATTGAAGTCTATCGACCAAGATTTCGAGTCACGGGTTGGTCATGCTCGTGACTTACCCATTATTCCCGTGACCTAGGGCATGACCCCTTCGACGATCGTCGACCTCAAAAATACGATCGGCGAGCTCAGAAATTTCAACATGGGCCTGGCATGCCCGTGACCGACCCGTCACGCCCGTGACCTTGGAATGGCATTGAGTGAGCTTAGCTCACTCAACGCCGTAGTCTGGATGGCATTGAGTGAGCTTAGAAGCTAGACAGCATTGAGTGCACAGACTGCACTCAACGCCATCTTAAGTAGGCTGGATGGCATTGAGTGAGCAGAGCTCACTCAACGCCATAAGCTAGACGGCGTTGAGTGTACAGACTGCACTCAACGCCATATTAAGTAGGCTGGATGGCGTTGAGTGAGCTGAGCTCAATCAATGCCATAATCTAGATGGCGTTGAGTGCACAAACTGCACTGAACGCCACCTTCAGTAGGCTGGATGGCATTGAGTAAGCAGAGCTCACTCAACGCCATAATCTGGATGGCGTTGAGTGAGCTGAGCTCACTCAACGCCATAGTCTGGAAGGGCTGTATTTTGGATGGCGTTGAGTGAGCAGAGCTCACTCAACGCCGCATCATGGATGGCATTGAGTGAGTAGAGATCACTCAATGCCGTATCTTGGATGGCGTTGAGTTAGCTGAGCTCACTCAACGCCATTTTACTTAGAAACTTTTTTTAAGCTTGGCTGATGGTCAGCTGAACCGGGCCAGTCTAGATAGTGGGCCCGAATGCATTATTAGGCCGTTTCTCTTATTAAGACCCAATTAAGTCTTGTTTTAAAATGTTGACCGGTCAATGCCACGTGGCCGTCGGTTTTGAAAATGAGGAGGAGCCACAGCTATGGCCGGAAACCGGCGTTCACAGTCATAAATGGCACTTGATGCCGTGGCCCCTTCCCCTCCTCTTTAACTGCTGGATTCAAGTCCTCATGGGGAGAGGAGGAGTTTCCAGCCTTCCTCCAGCTATTTTGAGCTGTTTCATCTCCCCTCCAATATGGCCGAAGCATGCATGTAAGGAGGCATTAATGGTTGGACAGACTATACCCATCCGCTCCCCATTACTTCCCTTTAAAAAGGCTCACAAGACTCGGAGATGAAGTTTCCACCCTTACCCGATGGATTGGAGCTTGTACTGTGCGGTAGAAGAATTCCGGCGATGCCACCACCACGCCAATGGCATCCCGACGATCTGCACGCCTCCAGCCCGCGAACAAGGTCCTCCCCTCCTCTCTTTCTACGAGTAGATCTTAGAACTCTTTAGGGTTGATAATCGAGATCAACAGAGCTCGATCGGGAAGGGCTCCTCTTCCTGGTTTTTCCCGTAACAAACTTAGCGCTCAGGTTTGCCGGATTGCGCCTCTCCGGCGGTTGCACCGCCTCCCGGCGATGGCCGCCACCTCAATGGAGGTGGTGGTGGCGGTGGCCGGCCAGGGAGGAGGCTGGATGGCCGGCGGCAACACCTGGAATAAGCTCCAGGTTCGGCCAATCATGGCCCTAGGCTGGAGGAAGAAGACGACCCATTACTGTTGGATCTGCTTCAAGATCTGTGCTGATCATTTAAATTCTTTACTTTAAAAATAATTTTCTGTACTGAAATAACAGTCACTTAGAAAAATTAAGGAAAAATACTTAGAGGCTCTATATGAAGAAATGGTCAACATATAATTTGTAGCCCTATGGGTCTATTATATTTTAAAATTTATTTGGGTCCATTTGGTGAATTGGTTTGACCAGGGCACCTCTTTTGGTGGGATCTATACCTAGAGCTAAGCAGAGATTAAAATGGATGCACACCCTTCAACCCTTGTCCAAATGATATGAAATTTGGGCAGGGAGCCTACCCTAGCTATACGTAGGGCCTGTCCAAAAATGGGAATTTAAAGAATGTTTTTCCGTAGTTTTTAGGAAAAATTTAATAATCTTAGGGTAAATTAATTAGATGGCTTAATGAATTCCAAACCCTCCCAATTTTTTGTGAGTTGTCCCTGGGTTCATCATAAGGGCCTGTATAATTTTTCATCTCATTTGGAGATGTTTTCAATTGGAAATGAACAAACCTAAGCTTTGCCCTATTAAGCAATTTTTAGGTCAAGGGTGTACTTTGTGATTTGAGTAGTCATATCATCTCAACAGAGGCTGAGATTTCTACAACTGACTAGGCATGATTCCTAGCACCCTCTCATGGATTTTGAGGTGGATCAGGGTACAATTGCTCTAGGACCCAAGGCCAAACCCTAAGGATGACTCTTGGTGGTTTGTGAAGGGCAAGTGGTCAAATGACCTGGTTATGATTTGAAACTTGGTAGAGAGAATTCTAGGGTAGTTAGAATCCGCTTGCAGAAATTTAAATGGATTCTAAAGTAATTAGGACCCTCAAAACCCTAACCCTAGTTTAGAGCACAAACCTTGTAGAGATAGAAAATGTCACTACAACTCACTGAACAGTGATGAGATTTGGGTAGAGTAGTTTTTATAGTTAGTACAAGCTTTGGAGATTTTATTATGAATTTAGGATCATTATTTTGGATACTTTATTAATAACTTAGTAATTTGTATCATTTACTTAAGAATTTATTATGAAGTAACTACTTGCTGTAAATTGATGAATTTTATCCAGAGGACTTTTTATTATGTTTAAAAGCTCTGTGAATTCTTATGGAATTTTTGGAAGATTATTTCTAAGAGTTGGTTCTTTAAGTATTGTTTCCAATGAAAACCTAATTAAATTATTTTGGTTTCTAGCAAGCCTGTAAAATTATGATTTTTGCACAGTGACCCTTTTTGTACCATATTAAGATCTTTAATTTTTATGTAATTTTCTGATGAATAATTTTGGTACTTCCTTCTTTACATATGGTTAATAGAATTATATTGGATAAATTAATTAGAGGCTAAATCAATTCTGTAAAATCATGAAAATTAATATTTATTGATATCTCTCTGTTATTTAGTGATTATAATTTTTGAGTGGCCATTAATTGAGAAAATCATGTAGTTCATGTATAAGATCACCAATGGCCAATCTTTTGGAAAAATTAAATAAATATCAGATTAATTAGGAAAATTATAAATTTCTTGATTTAAACTAATTATGTGATGATATACCTCCAGTAAATTTTATAGGAGATTGGAAGACAGCTTGGAGTACCTCCCTTTGTATACCTCATGTAGCTTAGGATGGTCTGCGTTTAGTAAAAACTGCTAGAATCTTATTAAGCTGTAGGATGAACTTAGAGGATTTTGATATTAGGATATTGGTTTGGAATTGTGTATGAATGAATTCTCAGTAGTCAAGATGAGAATAAGTTGGTAGGTTGTCTAGTCATAAGAGGTGCTCGGGACCGACGAAAGATCGTCCACCCCGGTTGGAGAGGAAGAGTCTCAATACACTAGGTTATATCCAAAGTAATTTGAAAGGGATCGGGTAATGGGTAGAAATCAATAATATTAAGTGCCCTTGCGAAAGGGAGCTTTGGGCTACAGCCCATCGTAGTTCCTAGTGTCCTTTGAGAGCCCTTCACGGGGTATGCCGGGGGCAGTCCTTGGCTAACATAAACCGTAGGAATAATAAACTAAAAGAGCAACTAGTATAACTAGAGTTTCACATTCAAACACCCCGGTGGTTAGGGATGTAGATTAGGTTGGTTTGATTGTCATTCAGTCGGTAGTTTCTGAAGGTAGATTCACGGACGGGACAGTCCGGGGAGTCGAGGGCTCGAGGGTTTAAATACATAATAAGGTGGTGGGTATTCGATATTTGACCTTTGTTCACAGTGACGTCGGTACGTAGACTCGGCGGTGTGGGACACTTAGCCAAAGAAAGTCTAGTGGATACATGATGTAGGCCACTATGTTTGTCACTATAACGGCTAAGGGGATTACACGTACGCCTCTCTATTTCCACTATTACGCTCACACAATACTTAAACGCAGCACACTCACGAACAACATTATCAAGTATTACTAACGTACGGTAGCCACGCCGTTTTAAGATCGAACAAACGACTATAGGTCGTCGTTCTCTCAAGCTAAAAGGACCCACCCGGTCCGAACGAGCGATGGTTGTACCAAAAGAGATCTACCGAAAAGTTCGGTTCGAAAATGGTAGATCTCTCCCAACAAAATGAAAGCGAGGCTCGCCAAACCTCTCAGAAATTTAAACAACTAGAAAGAACAACACATGCAATCGGAAAGATAAACCACGAACGAAAAAACGATTCCAAAGTAACACAAAGGTATTCCACCAAATGAAAATCTAAAAAAATAAGAATCACACAAGAGGTAGAAGATCTCGTTACCCAACCGGAATAGATGATTCCGGTTCACTTTCAAGGATCGTTCTTCCATGACTCCGCCGGAGTTTCGCCGACCGGAGAGAAAACTTGTCCGCTTCCTTTGCTTCACGCCGGGATGGAGGAAAACCACAAAGGGAGAAAACACCTTGATCTTGTTCGAATTCACTATGAAAAAGGGCTGATTTGGGGGCTCTTGATGGAGGGGGTTGATCGGTTTTTTTTGGGTGAGCGGGAAGACTTTGGACGAATATTGGAAAGGAGGAGGAGGAGGTAGAGATGAGGGAAAGAAAGGGGAGGCCGAAATTTTGGAGAGGAGGAGAGGAGAGGAGGAGGAGGAAACGAAGTTTCCAAGAGGGGAAGAGAGAGGAGTGGGGAAATTCAAATTTTGAATTTTGGTTTTCAATTTTTCATTCTCTAAATAAAACCATGAAAGTCCATGTCTATATATAGGCTTTACAACATACCTTGGCTATATGCAGCCCACATAAAGAAAATAAAAACAATACTAAATGTTTTAAACATTACATGATGAAAATAAAAATGAGAATAGAAATAAACTAAATAATGTTTAAAAGCCTTCATCTCATATAGCTCCACATCATGTAGTCTTCATCTTCATCATGTAGGAGAACGCCGTCGCCGTCGCCGTCATCATCTTCAACATGTAGGAGAACGCCATCGCCGTCGCCGTCGCCGTCATCATCTTCAACATGTAGGATCACGCCGTCGCCGTCACCGTCATCATTTTCAACTTTAACACGTTGGGGGTTGCCGCCATCAATCCTCCCCCGCTCAAAATAACTCATCACCGATGAGTTGGCATGGAGGTGCTGGCGCCGAAGAACATCATCCAAAAGAACCATCGCCGAGTCCGAAATCCAAGGGTCACCGGAGACCGGGCGAGCACACCATCGTATCACATAACGCTGAATACCACCGCTTGGAGAGGAGAGCAAAAAATCAAATATGAACCTGTCTAGCAACAAGATTGTCCTGGGGAAACTGGGAAAAGCATTAGGCAAATAAAGAGGAAAAATTTCTTCATCAACAGTCAACGTACCTATATTAGAGACTGATGGAGAGGACGATCCAAGAACAAGCTCACCCCCCAACCCAAATGAAAATATAGTGGCACCAAACGTAGAGTTAGATATTTCAAAAGGTGGAAAAACACAATGCGTGAAATTGGAAACATTTAAACTAGGGGAATTACCCCATTCAGTGGTTAACTTCAACAGATATGTTGTTTCTCCTAATTGATTAAAAATCCGAAAAGTTCTAACTCGCCAAATCGCCAACGTTTCTATAGTTCCCGAAGGCATCCGTTCTGGGATGAGACGCACCAAGAGTAAACCGAAAAACTTATAAGGAGACACCCTCTTATGTAAGTTAGCGATATATTGATAAGAAGACATGTGTGTGACTAACGCTTCCTTACCGTGCTTATGTAAATTAAGAACAAAAGAGGCAAATACTAGTGCATGTTGACTTGTCATAGAAAATGGCGGTAACGGAACTACATAAGGTGGCACAAACGGAAATAAATATGGTGGTGCAAACGGAAAGTAATAGGGTGGCACTAGCGGAACTACATCAGGAGGCACTAGTAGAATGAAATCAGGTGGTACTAACTGCATGCAGTCCGATGGCACAAAAGATGGCCACGTCATTAACGTGCTCTCAGAGATTTGGTGAATCTTAGAAAATTGAGAGGGTACTGAATTAACGAGACTGTCATCATGACCCAACACAACATCTAATAACACACGACGCGACATGTCCCAAGGAGGGTCCAGCATGGATGGTAAAACTAATTGACTCAAATCAGGCAAATTAAACGCACAACCCAAAGGATCCGCTGGTCGGGTCAACATATCAGGAGGGATTATCGGTAGCACTAACAACGAGAAAGAGTTAAGATTGTATTTAAATTCACGCCACGGAGTTAGCATAAGGGGACGCTTATCCGGGTCTATCTCAATAATGACCTCCAAAAGTATAACTCTCTCACTTGGAAATTCTTCCAACTCATAAATTGTGACATCAGTAGCAGTAGAAATCTCAGGAATGGGCGCATCGATAGATTCCGGAGGAGGGGCTACGTCGTACCCAGTGTCAAAATATGGATTTATCGTCCAAGTAAAATCCTCCGGGTGCAAGCCATCAAACTCTACCGCAAAATCAAACAAAAGATTTTCCCTCACGATAAACTCATCTGGCTCATCATCACCCAACTCACTCTCCGAATAACACTCCTCACAGGAGGACTCTACCAACTCATCCAAAAGTTCTTCCAACAATAAATGTTGATCATATAGTAAGTCTTCCAAATCAGTTGGGGCATCCATTAATTCGTGATTAGAGAAATCAACTAGAACATCCTCACTTACAAGATCCTCAGGAAAATCAGAGATATTCTCATTAGGTGTAATCGTAGCCTCTAACACGTCAAGGCTTGTATTTTGGAGAGGGCTCTCAACACTAGGGTGATCAGTCACAACGCTAGTGTGGCTAGTAATGGGCAAAGTAATACTCTCACAGGTCAAACTATCATCATCCCAAACATCATCTAACTCACGACTGGGTATGCTCTTAGCGTAAGATAACTCTTCCGATTCAGCTAGATTGTCAATCGAATTAGGGTCATCAAAAGACTCCACTACGATCAAGATGGATGGCTCCGAAATGTCGTCGAAGGGGAGTGGAGATGATTCCTCATAAGAGAAATCCTCATCAAGATCACTAGGGTAACCAATCTCCTCAACGTCGCTATACTCGTCAGTGATAATAACCTCATCCTCGGTGATGGGCGCAATCGTAGAATCAGCCTCAGACTCATTAGGGGAGTCAATAACTAGATTTGACAGCTCAGGGGGCGACTCTAAGGAGACTACGGGCGTAGTCAGAATAGAATGATCGATAGTGCCAAACCCAATCGTTTCACTAGTCTCACGTGTCTTGATCGCCTGACTACCCACGAGGATAGGAACACTCTCATAATCAAGTTGGGGTCTAGTGTCCTGGCGGGGAGAAGTAAACATATGTGATGTCCTAGCACGGGAGTACGGGGTGTCATACTGGTACGGTGTAGGCATAATCATAGGTGGCGTTTCACTTACATTTTTAGATGACTGAGAACGATAGTGGGGAGGGTAATACTCATCCGTTAATAAATTCTTCATAATATTCCAACCTACAGGTGACTCTTCGAGGGATGTCCCAAAACGTCTCTCCTCATTGAGCCAGAAGGTCTGGGCTCGACTAAATAATTGAAGTCTCGCGACGGGGATCCTCTGGGGGTCCACTATCTGATATCTCTCAAAATAGCACTCCATAGCCTTTACCCAGCTTAAAAACTCTTGAGTTCCACCTAGCCCATCATAGGTCGGAGCTGGAACTCTAACATGCCTAGATGAGTGTGGTACAACCTGATTAGCCTTTAGGTGGCCAATCAACCCATTAATCTCTTCCACTACCGGACAATGGAAAGGCTTTCTAATGTTCATGACAGAACCTAAAGATTTCATTCGGGAAACGTGAACATCGTAGGCCATTTTTGTTTTAATTTTCAGCGGGAAAATGGGGATAGACTACGCGGAGTAAGCGCACAAATACAAAGAAATATAGTTTGATCCTGATTAATTTTCAAAGATAGATTTGTTCCCGCTAAAATTTCAAAATAATATATATATATATATATTTTGATATTCTTGCTGGCAAAAATATGGAGATTATTAATTAATTTTTTTTTCTTAATTTTTGCTAAAAATTAAAAATTTAGGCTGCTATTGGCAGACCACAAAAAAATATTTTTTTGCTTTTTTATTGTTTGAAAATTTTTGTGCACGTGCGTGTCGGCCTACTAAAATTAAATAGGATAGTGTCAATTAAGAAATTGACACAACCTCCCTCTAATACCAAATTGATGTAGGCCACTATGTTTGTCACTATAACGGCTAAGGGGATTACACGTACGCCTCTCTATTTCCACTATTACGCTCACACAATACTTAAACGCAGCACACTCACGAACAACGTTATCAAGTATTACTAACGTACGGTAGCCAAAAGGACCCACCCGGTCCGAACGAGCGATGGTTGTAACAAAAGAGATCTACCGAAAAGTTCGGTTCGAAAATGATAGATCTCTCCCAACAAAACGAAAGCGAGGCTCGCCAAACCTCTCGGAAAATTAAACAACTAGAAAGAACAACACATGCAATCGGAAAGATAAATCACGAACGAAAAAACGATTCCAAAGTAACACAAAGGTATTCCACCAAATGAAAATCTAAAAAAATAAGAATCACACAAGAGGTAGAAGATCTCGTTACCCAACCGGAATAGATGATTCCGGTTCACTTTCAAGGATCGTTCTTCCACGACTCCGCCGGAGTTTCGCCGACCGGAGAGAAAACTTGTCCGCTTCCTTTGCTTCACGCCGGGATGGAGGAAAACCACAAAGGGAGAAAACACCTTGATTTTGTTCGATTTCACTATGAAAAAGGGCTGATTTGGGGGCTCTTGATGGAGGGGGTTGATCGGTTTTTTTGGGTGAGCGGGAAGACTTTGGACGAATATTGGAAAGGAGGAGGAGGAGGTAGAGATGAGGGAAAGAAAGGGGAGGCCGAAATTTTGGAGAGGAGGAGAGGAGGAGGAGGAGGAGGAGGAAACGAAGTTTCCAAGAGGGGAAGAGAGAGGAGTGGGGAAATTCAAATTTTGAATTTTGGTTTTCAATTTTTCATTCTCTAAATAAAACCATGAAAGTCCATGTCTATATATAGGCTTTACAACATACCTTGGCTATATGCAGCCCACATAAAGAAAATAAAAACAATACTAAATGTTTTAAACATTACATGATGAAAATAAAAATGAGAATAGAAATAAACTAAATAATGTTTAAAAGCCTTCATCTCATATAGCTCCACATCATGTAGTCTTCATCTTCATCATGTAGGAGAACGCCGTCGCCGTCGCCGTCATTATCTTCAACATGTAGGAGAACGCCATCGCCGTCGCCGTCGCCGTCATCATCTTCAACATATAGGATAACGTCGTCGCCGTCACCGTCATCATCTTCAACTTTAACACGTTGGGGGTTGCCGCCATCAATACAGCTAGCACTAGTACGCGGATACTCTAGGTTGTGTTCTTCTAGGGCGTACGGAAGGGCAAGGCCCGGTAGTATGGATACCCTCCTAGGAGTGGGGGGCCCGACCCACTGTCTCCGTTTGTCACTACGGAGGTTCCCGGGAGTGAAGCTAGCTGCCCGAACAGGGGGAACTATAGGTTTGTGCGCATAGAGTCGTGTGCGTGGATTGCACTTGCATGAATCATGGCATAACATATCACTACATTCATATTTGCATACAACCGACACCCCAACGTATAAATCGGTATGAGACTTTTTATACGATGGGAGCCTTTCAGAAGACCCCTTAACTTATAAGTTTGTATAGGCATTCATATAAGTTAAGGTTACTTACTTACTTATTTTATGTTTGTCTTTTTATATATATACTACTTGCTACATGTCTACTTTGCTGCTCACTATCGTAGAACAGCTAGATGTTCTTTATTCTGATTAGCTGTTTATATACCGTAGGATTACTGTTAGACTAGTTCCGCTGTCACCCGCCTTGCTTATTCTCCACCTTTGTAGCTTCCCTTTCCTCCTCTCCGCTCGGTGCCTAGGAGCCGTGGGGGGAGTGGTAGGGGATGATAGGGCTTAGTCTTTATGACTAATAATTTTCGAACCACAACATTACAGGAGCTCCGGATGGGAGACAGAGACCAGCAGTCCAGGGACCAACACCAGTGGAGTACGGTGCACATGGAGGTGGGACAGTCTAGTTCCTGAGTACCTGTGACCAGCTCCGTGAGTGATTAGTGTTTCTTATAGCTTCCGCAATGAGTGATTTGTAGTGAGGACTCTGATGTACCGGGCTCAGCCCGTTAATATATTCATCTGTACTATTCTTTTGCAGTACTTTGTACTTTATATATATTGATGGACTTGTTGTGATTTTTATTCATATATGATTCTGTGGACATGTTTACATTCAGTGTATGTCCTTATTTCTCTCTCTTTTGTGATCGAAAAAGGCTGGCAGAATTGGCGTTTTGTAGTGGCGCCTCCCCGAGTATTAGTGCCACCGCAAAGCGGCAATTCTGGGCATAAGACCCGGATGGTTGAAAAAAAAACGGGGGGGGGGGGGGTCTTACACCCTCCAACTTGGCACGAGTGAGCATTACATCAAACAATTCCTCCAACCCATCACGGATGAGCATGTGCACCATTTCACTTAGCCTAGTATACTACTCTTGTCTACCGATTATTAAACTTAGTAGTTTAGGGTTAATCCCAGGACTACCCAAGGTATGCCCAATGAAGGGGTCTCGAAGGCACTAGGAACCAACATGGAATTAAAATCCAAATTTCCCTTTCGCAAGGATAATTACTTTTAGATGATGTCTACCCATGATCCACACTCAACTCTCCTTATTATTCTTGGGCGATCCTAATGACTTAAGTTGTTATCGGGGAGGGCGACGGTCTTCCGTCGACCTCCACTCTAATTGTTACCCAATGACTTGCACTAACTCTCGTCACTAAGACAACACTACCCACCAGGGTTATACTTTCAATTGTAATCTCCAGCTCAATTATCGATCTATCCCCCCCGGTGGGCCTTATTTTACTATGCGTAGCCCATGACCTAATACCACTCCGAAGTCTAACTTCCAATTCCTTGGGCCACCAACCCTTAATTATTTATCCTAGTGTGGTATGGACTAGTGAAATGAGCATGTTGATTTTCATTACTTTCCTAGGTCACTAAGGCTTCTAATTAAATCATTTAATTTAATTCCCTAGGTCACTTTACACATGAAGTAGTACAATTTATAATCCACTGACCTAAGGAATTTTTCATAGGTTGTATATTGCTAAAATATTGCTGTCTACAGAGTTTCATAATTTCCCTTTGATTATTTATATTTATTTCTTAATTAATACAATATCCACATAATTACCATTTTCCAAATGAAGTATAAGGAATACATAAGCCAAAATTCCAAGAAAATTACAGAGCATATATATCATTAACTTAAGACTAATGGCAGAGTTTCATTAACCTCTATAGTGTAATGGCCTATCAAATTTCATTCTTATGTATTTACCAAAATGCCATTATTCTAAATTAAAAATTATCAGTACATCCAAAAATTTTTAGATAAATACACAAGGCTAATCCTACAAATATACAATGCTATAAATAATTCCAAAATTTTTTGATATGTATTTCTATCAATTCATGAATAATTACAATAAGGGTAAAATGGTAATTTCAATGCATTTTACTCCAAAGGTTCTAAAACAGAAGGATAAAATTTTAATAAGTCAATTATAACCTCCATCTTATCTTGACAGAATTTGGGGATTTTTACTTGAACAAAACCTATTTTTCCAATTTATTTTCCAAAAAGGCTGTATTTTTAAAAATTCTAAATAATGGGATTTTTGATCTCAAAAATCCCATAATTAATTTGAGGGGTGCAATTTACCCTAATGAAACTCTGGAATCAATTCCATGATTTTTTTCATGCCTCAAATAGGCTGAATGTACATCATTTCATTTATTGCTATTTGCACCCCAAGGCCATATTTAGCAAACACATGCAAGTGGATTAACCCAACATGAAGTGATCCAAATGTGCTGAAATTTTTATCAGGCACCAATGATGTTCCCAAGGACCTGCCACAAAAATTTGTGGCCATTTGGGTGCTTATAACTCCAATTATTTCATTTATTTAGTTTTTGATATTATGACAAATACTATAGAAAAAGAGTTGTCCCAAAAATTCCCAATTTTTGGCAGGGGCTAGATATGCCCTAGACATGCACATGCCCAAAATTTTGGGCCATGTGGACATCTGATTTGGCATGGGCTTAGGTTTTAGTTTCTGCCCTAGCCTAGGACCAGACCTAGCCAAATGGCCCTACAGGGGGCCCTACTGCTCTAAATCTTATGTTTAGGGTGGCAAATGAAAGTTAAGACCAAGGCCTAAAAATTTCATTTAGGGTCCAGGCTCTGGATACGCCTCTAAGAGGCCTATTTTAAACAAATAAAACTCTGTATAAAGTGTGACAAAAAGTCACTATTCATTTATTTCATTTCATAACATATATTTAAATTTGCACGAATCTTAAAGCATCCATGGACGGAATTTCGGTCATCGTCCCCAATCACTGGACGGCTGAGATTGAGCCATCCTGGGCAACCTTTGCTGGCTATTTCCGACCAGCTGAGCCACCGCCATCGTCGGCGATTGTCGCCACCACCTCCGTTGAGGTGGGGGCTAGCGTTTCCCAGCGGTGAGGCCGCCGGAATTGGCCTCTCCGGCGATCCCGAGCAAGAAGAAAAGGCTCGGAAATTTCTAATTTACTATCATGGTATCGGGCTCAATTGAGCCCGATATCTCACCTATTTGATCTAGACTGCTAGTACAGGCAGAGGGGCGGCGAAACGAACCTGAGTTGGTGGCTGGCGGCGAGTTTGGCGGCGGTTTGCCATGTTAGAGCTACTCCGGCTATCTCCTGGACGAAAGCTTGTTTCTCCACCAATTTCCTTGCTCCAGCTATCGAATTCCAGACGATTCCTCCTTCTGAAGCTAATGGTGGGGCTGGTTTGGACTGAGGTGGCTTATACATGGAGATAACTCCAAGGTGAGCTCGGGCTCAACCTTATATGCTCCGCCTATGGTGCCATGTGGCCAGCCCAGCTCCAAATCCTTCTGAAATTCTCTAGGCAGTCGGCCAGCAAGCCCTTGGGCAGAAAAATCCAAGGCCAAGTGGCCTCCTTCCCATAAACCCTCTTTCTCTCTCCTTCTTTTGTGAATTCTCCAAAATGTCCCCTTGCATGCACTATCTCTCCACAACCAGAAGGGTGGGGCTGGTCTTTGAATCTTTGGGCTGCTAATGGGCCATATTTTGTGGACTTGGCCCAAGGGAAATGGCTTAGCCATTATTTTTCCTCTTTAGGTCCATTTGTTGACTTTGTTGACTTTTTGGGTTGACTTTGTCAACATGGCGAGTGGGCTGACCCCACTTGTTGATCATAAGCCTAATGACACCACCCAACATGGGTTGGGTCAAGGGGGTGCCCTACTTAGGCTAATTGGGCCTATGAGTGTGGGTTTGACCACTTTAGGCCCAAGGTTGACTTTGGTCAACTAGGGTCAAAGTGTTGACCTAGTGACATGCCCTAGGGTCCACTTAGATTGTTTTTAGGGTTAGGGCAATGTGGTGGGGCCATGTGGTGGGGCCATGGTGTGGCTAGGGTCCCTATTTAGGCTAGTTTGACCATGTTTGACTTGGTCCTATAGTGGGCCCCACATGGCTACAACCCACTACCTAGGGTCAAACCTAGCTAATTTCCCAAACACCCACCCTATGCCTAACCCAATCTAAGTTAAGGGGCCTAGAAGTAACATGGGATGTTACAGCAACTGTGCACAACAACTGCTGGCAGAAATGTATTCTTACTCGGCCGTTGAGATTGCGACACAATTTTGCTTTTTGCTGCTCCATGATATAAGCCTTAATCCCAAGAACTGGCACGTCCCGGAAGTGCTTTTCCAGTAATCTTTGCTACCTGCAGAGTCTACATCTGAAAAACCAATTAGTTCGTTGTCATTACTTCTTGGGTACCATAAACCAAGATTCGGTGTACCTTTAAGGTATCTCAAAATCCGCTTTGTAACAGCATAGTGGGATTCCTTACAGTTCACTTGGAATCTAGCACAGACACATGTAGAGAACATTATGTCTGGTCTACTAGCAGTAAAGTAGAGAAAGGATCCAACAATGCTTCTGTACTTGGTTTCATTAAAAGGTTTCCCTTTCTCATCCTTGTCCAGAGACATAGCTGAGGTCATTAGAGTCCTCATAGAGGTTGCACTCTCCATTCCGAATTTCTTAATCAACTCCTTTGTGAACTTAGTCTGAGAGATGAAAATTCCATCTTCAGATTGTTTCACCTGAAGTCCAAAGAAATACTTCAGCTCTCTCATACTACTCATTTCAAACATCCCTTGCATAAGTTTAGAAAACTTTTTGCAGAGGTTATCTGTAGAACCAAAAATAATGTCATCGACATAGATTTGCTCTAGCAAAATCTTGCCTTTAATTTCCCTAAGAAATAATGTCTTATCTATCTTTCCCCTTGTGAACTTTTTCTCGAGGAGAAAGGTAGATAACATTTCATACCAAGATCAAAGAGCTTATTTCAAACCGTACAGCGCTTTTGATAATAAATAAACATACTCAGGAAAATTAGGATCAACGAAACCTGGGGGCTGTTCAACGTACACTTCTTCCTTTATGTCAACATTTAGGAAGGCGGACTTTATGTCCATTTGATAGACAGTGAACCCCTTCAGTGCAGCATAAGCTAGGAACAATCTGATGGCCTCCAGTCTTACCACTGGAGCGTATGTCTGGTCGAAGTCGATCCCTTCTTCTTGATGGTATCATTTGGCGACGAGTCTGGCCTTGTTCTTTATGATAGTCCCATCCTCGTCTATCTTGTTCCTATAGACCCACTTCGTTCCGATGACATTCTTACCTTTGGGTATTGGAACAAGCGTCTAAACTTTGCAGCGCTTGAACTGATTCAATTCTTCTTCCATGGTCAAGATCCATGATGCATATGAGTTTGCTTCCTCATACTTCTTTGGTTCAACCTGTGAGAGAAAACTTAAATATAAATTCTCGTTAGTTGTACCTGTCACAACCCGCATTTTCCCAACAATTAGATTAAATCAGAGTAAGGGAAAATACGCGCCGTGATGCCACGTCGTGCAGGGGATAACTGCAGACGCTCAGGCAGGGCTCCAAACTCTACAGTTTTAAAAGAAAACATATGTTATCATTAACAAAATCCCATTTAAGTTGAGAAGATAGCCGTATCCCTCGGCTTAGTGGATCATTTAGTCCACGGTCTATAATATAATTATACGCTTGCGGAAGATATTTGATTAGATTGACTCTAACATCCTACATGAGTATAAATGTCCCCGAGGAATAACTCATGCTATGTAGACTCTAGATTTATAATAAGTATATGAAAAGTCTTTACGCTAACTAGAAAGTAGTGACTTAGTTTTGAAAGAAATTGCATGGATGCTTTACTATTAATAGGTTTTTTTTTATAAGTCAAAATACCTAACATGCAGTCCTAGCAAGGAATCATCCCAGAGAGCAAGTTATCTAAATCAAAACATAAGAAACTACTACAGCCAGCAAGTGTCAAAAATCAACAATCCTGTGGGCGTCAACAACCTGACACGAACCCACAGTATTAGGTATGTCTGAACTAAGGAAAACAACTAAAAAGACAAACTACCTCGCTATGGCGAGGTGCAAAACCACAGCCAACACTGCTGCTCAGAAAACCAAAACTAGCTCCACTATCTGCTACTGCTCTGAACCTGAGGCATTCAAAAAAACAGAACACCTCAGCAAGAAGGTGCAAGTAGCGGCAAGAAAATAAATAAAGTAAACAAATGAACAAGGTCGAAAGGGGTACCAACCCAGGACCCAAAGTACTGAAATAAGGTACAAAACAAAATTTGAGAAATAGAACTTACGTGAATCGTCACGTACAACCAATCATGCCAGATACCCAAGGCAGGGGGAAAACAAAGGCATGAGTAGATCATAAGAAAGAAACTCAAAACAAACAACTTTATTAGCCGCGTGAGGTCAACTCTATCTAAACAGGCAGGGTGCTCACTAATAAGGACACACCCCTCACAGATGTTAAAATCCGTCTAATTGCGGGGGAGACTTATACACTCCACTAATCGCCGCAGGATGCCCAACCACCAATAGAGTTGCACGACCACTAATAAAGGAAAATAAACCTTGCGGTCGGTGGATTTGCCCACAAACACCTGCAAGAACGAGTCACTAGGAAATAAATCACAGGATTTGGCACATCGGATTCTACTCGATATATTCTAAGTTAAAAACACGGTTGATCAACCTCTAGAAACGATTTACGACCCTAGGTAATTTCTAACGCGATAAAAAGGGCGATAAAAGCCCACAATAAAACCCTACATCGCATTTCTACAACTCCACAAGACGAGATTTTTTTTCATGCCAAAAACTAAATAAAAACCAAGAAAACTCATAAGGAGGACTCAACAAGCATACTAAACCGAATCTCAAAAGTGCACAAGGATTGAGAACTAAAGCTTAACCGTTACCATCGAAATCGGACGAGAGGGAAGGAGGGAAAACCACTACTTGCCTTGGTTGCACCGGAAACGTTCTCTGAATCGTTCTACGCTGTAGATCGGGACAAAAGAACTCAGGAGAAGTAGAGATCTAAACAACAATGGCGGAAAAGGGGTTAGGGCCGAAAAACCCTAACAAGAAAGCTCACGGAAAGAGGAAGAAATTACCACGATAGCGTAGCTCTCGGTGAGAGCTTTCCGGATCTACGATCGGTTGAAGATTCCGAGCACCGGAGCTCCGTCGGCGGCCACCGGAAGATCCACGAAGTGGAGAAACTTATCTCTCGCCGCTGGTCTGGTTCAGAATAGAAGTATCGGAGAAGATGAAGTTATATCCTAATAACCTAAGAGAAAAGTATATATATAGTTTTTTTTTCTTTTATAAAAATTTCAACTTAAAAGGGACAGCCTCGGAAATATCAAAAATAGGCATCCAAGATGGCTTCAAATCGAAAAGTGGTCAACATGAAAGTTGTAGATCTCGTCGAGACGAACAAAATTTATGTTGACCATTTTTTTGATACGATGCCGTTTTGACCATCAAAACGGCGCTCTAACGCTGACAGGAAAGGACAACTCGAGTGGCAGCAAACATACTCGAGTAGAAGCTTACATACTCGAGTAGAAGCATACTTACTCGAGTAAGAGATCAAATATACTCGAGTAGGAGTCCAAATACTCGAGTAGGAGTTCAAATACTCGAGTAGGAGTCCAAATACTCGAGTAGGAGTCTATATACTCGAGTAGAAGCACCATACACGAGTTCCAGCAGAAACAACGAGAATAAGGGTTCAAGATGACCTCAAATCGAAAAGTGGTCAACATGAAAGTTGTAGATCTCGTCGAGACAAACAAATTTGATGTTGACAATTTTTCCACCCGACACCGTTTTGACCTTCAAAACGGTGTCCGAACGCAGACAGTACATGACTACTCGAGAGGAATGAAGGATACTCGTGTATAAGAGCAAAATACTCGAGTGGAATGAAGGTTACTCGTGTATAAGAGCAAATACTCGAGTGGAATGAAGGTTACTCGTGTATAAGAGCAAAATACTCGAGTGAAATGAAGGTTACTCGTGTAGATCAAAGGTACTCGAGTAGAAATCAAAAATACGGCTTATTTACGAGCAGTTTTGGGAAAATCAAAAATAGAAGCCTAAGATGGCTTCAAATCAAAAAGTGGTCAACATAAAAGTTGTAGCTATCGTCAAGACAAACAAACTTGATGTTTACTAAATTTTGATACGACACCGTTTTGACCCTCAAAACGGCGTCCGATCGAAATCTGAAACGGGCTACTCGAGATAACAAAGCGCAAATTCTTGAAATGAAATTTTTTGAACAAAGGGACACGAGTTCAGAACAGAGGCCCATACACGCACCGAATTAAGCGAAACTCACACCATAGGCAAAAACTGGCGCTACGATTCCAATGGCGAAGCCAAAACCTAAATCCGACGAGCCATTCCTGAGATAAAAATTTCCAAATACAATGACATAAATACTCAAAACTTTAATCGCGCGCCGAGACTCCAAAAATGCTCGGATTGCGACGAAACTTGACGAGCAAGTTTAAAATTACTCAACTTAAACCTCATAGAAATATTTTCTGATTTCGACAAAAAACCAAGAAATTGGCTGACTCGACCGAACGGACGCGAAAATGCCTTATCGGCGATGCGCCGTCAACCCGACGTTAAAAGTAACGCCATGACGTCAAAAAATATGACGATACCAAAACCAAACAAAATCATCGAAAAATCAGGGGCGTTACAGTCACTCCCCCTATAAAGAAGTTTCGTCCCGAAACTTAATACAAATCCAAAATCTAACAAAAGCGAAGAAATCAAACACAACCTAAAACATATAAACATACCAGAACTAGGCGAAGAGGTGCGGATGAGATTCTCTCATCGCTGATTCCAACTCCCACGTCGCGCTCTCGACGTCCTGGTTTCTCCAAAGAACTTTGACCATAGGAATGGTCTTCCTCCGCAACACTCGATCTAGAGATTCCAAAACGCGGACAGGCTCTTCCACATACGAAAGATTGGGCTGAATCTGGGGCACCGAATCAAGGACTTGACGACCATTACGAACACACTTCCGCAACTGGCTCACATGGAACACATCATGGACACCAGGGAAAGTAGCAGGCAAATCCAGCCGATAAGCTGACACTCCGATGCGCTCCAGAATTTGAAAAGGTCCCACATACCGGGGATCCAACTTGTGGTTCCTTCCAAATCTTTTAACACCTGGCATCGGAGAGACCTTCAGAAAAACCAAGTCCCCAACAGCAAACTCCAGATCGACCCTTCGTCGATTAGCATATTTCTCATAACGCTCTTGTGCTACATGGAGTTTCTCACGAATATGAGTTACAGCACAATTCATCTCCTCAAGGGCTTCCGGACCTAGCAACGGCCTCTCACCAACTTCAGCCCAAAACAAGGGAGTTCTACAACGCCTCCCATATAAGGCCTCAAACGGGGCCATCTGCAGACTCTCTTGATAGCTATTATTGTAAGCAAATTCCATGAGTCTGAGACGCTCATCCCAAGCACCACCATGATACAAAATATAACACCTGATCATATCTTCCACAATCTGATTCACTCTTTCCGTCTGACCATTCGTCTGCGGATGATAGGCGGTGGAATACCTTAAATCAGTACCCAACCCCTCTTGTAAACTCTTCCAAAAACGAGACGTAAATCTGGAGTCTCGATCTGACACGATGCTGACAGGTACACCATGTAATCTAATAACTTCTTCAAGATATAACTCAGCGATCCTTTTCATAGAATACCCAATCTTAAATGGCACAAAGTGAGCACACTTAGTCAGCCTATCGACTATCACCCAAACCGAATCGTGCCCACGGGGAGATTTTGGTAGACCGGTAATGAAATCCATTGATATACTCTCCCACTTCCATTGTGGAATATCTAGCGGTGTCAGTTTACCACCAGGCCTCCTATGATCTGCCTTAACACGCTGACACGTGTAACATTCTGACACAAACCTAGCTATATCACCCTTCATTCCCGACCACCAAACAATTTGCTTTAGATCTTTATACATTTTGGTGGATCCAGGATGATAGGAAACACTGGAATCATGAGCTTCTTGACAAATCTTAGCCCGAATGTCACCAATGGCCGGGATACAAAATCTACCTCGATATTTCAGAGTACCTAACTCATCCAAAGAAAAATCAGGTAACTCTCCTTTCTCAGTTCTAACCCAGAGGTGCAACAAATCAGGATCATCCTTCTGGTGCACTCTAGTAAGGGAAATCCCAGAGGGCTCTTCTGCTTCCAAACTGGAAGTCATCGAACTACTCCCAACTTCAATGTCCATTAACAAGAATTCTTCCACCAGGGATTGCACAGATAAATTGAAGATTTCAGCTGTCTTCCTACTCAAAGCATCAGCTACTACATTAGCCTTTCCCGGGTGATAAAGGATCTCCACTTCATAATCAGCCACATACTCTAACCACCTACGCTGGCGCAGATTTAATTCTTTTTGAGTGAATACGTACTTCAAACTCTTATGGTCTGTGTAGATCTTGCACATCGCGCCGTACAATAAATGTCTCCAAAGTTTTAATGCATAAATCACTGCAGCAAACTCTAAATCATGAGTGGGATAGTTTCTTTCGTGAACTTTTAATTGTCTTGATCCGTATGCAATCACCTTTCCTTCTTGCATCAAAACACAACCAAGTCCAATGTGTGATGCATCCACATACACAGCATACTCAAGTCCTTCAGTAGGCAGAGTTAAAACTGGAGCAGTACACAATCTCTTTTTCAATTCTTGGAAGGCTTCCTCACACTTATCGCTCCAAATGAACGCGGTGTTCTTCTGGGTAAGTTTAGTTAGAGGGGAAGACAACACAGAGAACCCTTCCACGAATCTTCTATAATAACCGGCCAGACCTAGAAAGCTCCTAATCTCCTTAGGAGTAGAAGGTCTCTTCCATTCCATCACAGCAGAAATCTTTGTTGGGTCTACAGAAATACCGTCCTTGCCCACCACATGGCCCAAAAAGGACACCTGGGGTAACCAGAATTCGCACTTACTCAACTTAGCGTAGAGCTTGTGCTCCCTCAGGGTTGACAAAACTAAGCGCAAATGTTTAGTATGCTCCTCGACACTGCGGGAATACACGAGGACGTCATCTATGAACACAATAACAAAATGGTCCAAGTAATCCTTGAACACTCTATTCATTAAATCCATGAACGCCGAGGGTGCATTTGTCAGTCCAAAGGACATCACCAAGAACTCAAAATGCCCATGCCGAGAATGAAAAGCCGTCCGGGGTACATCAGCCTCACGGACTCTCAACTGGTGGTAGCCTGAACGAAGATCAATCTTCGAAAACACAGAGCATCCCCACAATTGATCAAATAGGTCATCAATCCGAGGCAACGGATATCGGTTCTTGATGGTCACCTTATTTAACTCTCGATAATCTATGCAGAGCCTCATAGAACCATCTAGCTTTTTAACGAACAAAACAGGAGCACCCCAAGGTGAAGAACTCGGTCTAATAAAACCACACTGCAGCAACTCATCCAGCTGAGCGCGCAACTCTTCTAACTCTCGCGGAGCCATGCGGTATGGTGCCTTAGCAATAGGGCGAGTACCTGGCTCAAGGTCTATCACAAACTCTATCTCTCTTTCAGGAGGAAGTCCTGGAAGACTATCAGGAAAGACATCTGGATACTCTTGCACCACCGAGACATCCTCAAGACGTGGTGTAACAAAAGCTGATTCCAAAGCCGACAGAGAAACAACATATGCCTCACAACCAGACTCTAAAGCTCGACAAGCACGTACCGCAGAAATAAGGAGGGAACTCTTGCCTTGAGAACCATAGACACTCATAGGTTGGCCGTTGCCCATCTTGAAATCCAGCCGCTTAGCCTTGCATTGGATGACTGCATCATACTTGGACAACCAGTCCATGCCCAAAATCACGTCAAAGTCTGCCAGATCCAATACCATCAAATCCGCAAAAGCTAGAAAATTGCCTAGACAAATAGGGCATCTCTGAATTCCTCGACTTGATGTCACTAGATTTCCAGAAGGAAGCTTGACGTTGAAGGAATCTTCTAATTGATCCACGCTCAAACGATGTTTATCTACAAAACTCTGCGCCACGAAAGATTGGGTGGCACCCGAATCGAAAAGGACGCGCGCCCACCTGTTCCGCACCTTAAACTCCCCTATAATCGTAGCATACGTAACTAAACGAACGAAAACTACCACAAACAAGGAGAGTAAAAATCAAGTTAGAATCTAACCTGATATCACTTGGGTAGAGGTCTGAGCTTCCTCTCTAGTAACCACGTTTAACTTTCCTTTTCCTTTGTCCTGGTTTGGTGGCGGCGGTAGAGCTCGGAGTGGGGTAGGCTGCAATGGGGGCTGAGCCTGAGGGCATGCAGACTTCTGGTGTCCCTTCTGTCCGCACTGGAAACAAGTTCTATCCTTCAACCAGCAACGACTCACGTCATGACCCTTCCTTGAACAAAATGAGCACACCAGCTCTCCCTTGGGTACGCCTTGAATGGCGAGCACCTGCTGCTTCTTCAGGGTAGCGGTCCTCTTGAAACACCTTTCGTATGGGTGGCCAGATCGACCACAGAAACTGCATATCTCTCCACCTTTCTTTTTCGACGGAGGTCCAGATGCCCTAGAGCTTCCGTCTTCGGCACCTTTCCTCTTATCTTTTCTCGCTGCAGCTCCTCGATTCTTGGCATTTTCAATCGCCTCAACCTTCAGTGCGGCTTCCACTGCCTCTGCAAAATTCTCCGCTCTATAAGCGCATGCCAACTGCTGGACATCGCTTCTTAGTCCTGCAAGGAATCGCTTCACTCTACCATCCTCCGAAGCTACTAAATCTGGAGCAAATCTACTCAACTTGCTAAACTCAATCTCGTACTCGCTCACCGTGAGCTGTCTCTGTTTCAGGTACAGGAAGTTATTCATCAGGCGGTCCTGCTCGACCGAGGGTAGAAACTTTTTCAGCAACATCTTCTTGAAAGACTCCCAAGAACAACCTTCCTTCAGACTCTCTTTTTCACGAATCCACCAGTTCTTTGCCAATCCTTTTAACTGGTAGGCCCCAATCATTACCTTCTGGGCTTCTACAATCCCCGAATATGAAAACATCTCCTCGATAGAGATGATCCAATCGTCTAAAACCATAAAGTCTGCACTTCCGTCATAGGTAGGAGGCCCCAGCCGCTGGAAGTGTGAAATAAAATTCATCTCTGGTGGTAGAGTCACCGGGGGCACTAGAGGAGCAGGGGTATCGGGTACAACTCGATCCACAATAGGGTCTTGCACTAAGGGTTGCTGCACAGGGGCGGCAGACAAAAAGGATTCCATTTGCGATTGCATCGCAAGCACTTGCCTTGACAGAGCCTCGTTGCTCTGACGTAGACTCTCGATCAACGCATCACTTTGCGCACCTGACGACTCACCCTCCGACTGGGAGTTGACCTCGTTGCAGGACGCTTAGGCGGCATTTCTAAAAGGGTAACAAACGATCACTCAATTAAAATCCTAGATTACGACTAAGACAAACAAAACTAGTTCAGACCATACTTGAAAGACACTTGCTAAAGCTGCCACTTGCTCTGGGATTATATGATGATGATATGTCCTACTCAGGATGATATCTTATCATCCTATTGACTCATGTGCCTATGATATGAATGCATGAATCCTTTACTCTTATTTAAAATCATGTGTGTACATATGTCATCAAGTAAATCTTTAGCTTGGCATGTTGTGCTTATGTTATGCTATGCTATGCATGTGGTGCTATGAATTCTATAAAAGGCCTTAATGCATGATATGAGAGGCGTACACATGCAATGTTATGCATCCCATACTACATAATATTGCATGCAACGAAAAGAAAACGTGCTAATGAGCATTCATGTGGTGAGGTTATGCATCCCATACTACATAACCCTCACATGTTGCCATCTATGGTGGATCCATATACAAATACATATTATGCATCCCATACTACATAATATGCCCCGTATACTTCTAATCATGCTTATGAGTGTAGTGTTCATGCTTCAGCCAAGACATATTGATGACACATCGGTGTGTGTATGACATGACACTAAACAACTAACACTAACAAGGGAAGATTGCCCGACCAATTGTCAAGCAACCTCCCTCTGATACCAACTGTCACAACCCGCATTTTCCCAACAATTAGATTAAATCAGAGTAAGGGAAAATACGCGCCGTGATGCCACGTCGTGCAGGGGATAACTGCAGACGCTCAGGCAGGGCTCCAAACTCTACAGTTTTAAAAGAAAACATATGTTATCATTAACAAAATCCCATTTAAGTTGAGAAGATAGCCGTATCCCTCGGCTTAGTGGATCATTTAGTCCACGGTCTACAATATAATTATACGCTTGCGGAAGATATTTGATTAGATTGACTCTAACATCCTACATGAGTATAAATGTCCCCGAGGAATAACTCATGCTATGTAGACTCTAGATTTATAATAAGTATATGAAAAGTCTTTACGCTAACTAGAAAGTAGTGACTTAGTTTTGAAAGAAATTGCATGGATGCTTTACTATTAATAGGTTTTTTTTTATAAGTCAAAATACCTAACATGCAGTCCTAGCAAGGAATCATCCCAGAGAGCAAGTTATCTAAATCAAAACATAAGAAACTACTACAGCCAGCAAGTGTCAAAAATCAACAATCCTGTGGGCGTCAACAACCTGACACGAACCCACAGTATTAGGTATGTCTGAACTAAGGAAAACAACTAAAAAGACAAACTACCTCGCTATGGCGAGGTGCAAAACCACAGCCAACACTGCTGCTCAGAAAACCAAAACTAGCTCCACTATCTGCTACTGCTCTGAACCTGAGGCATTCAAAAAAACAGAACACCTCAGCAAGAAGGTGCAAGTAGCGGCAAGAAAATAAATAAAGTAAACAAATGAACAAGGTCGAAAGGGGTACCAACCCAGGACCCAAAGTACTGAAATAAGGTACAAAACAAAATTTGAGAAATAGAACTTACGTGAATCGTCACGTACAACCAATCATGCCAGATACCCAAGGCAGGGGGAAAACAAAGGCATGAGTAGATCATAAGAAAGAAACTCAAAACAAACAACTTTATTAGCCGCGTGAGGTCAACTCTATCTAAACAGGCAGGGTGCTCACTAATAAGGACACACCCCTCACAGATGTTAAAATCCGTCTAATTGCGGGGGAGACTTATACACTCCACTAATCGCCGCAGGATGCCCAACCACCAATAGAGTTTCACGACCACTAATAAAGGAAAACAAACCTTGCGGTCGGTGGATTTGCCCACAAACACCCGCAAGAACGAGTCACTAGGAAATAAATCACAGGATTTGGCACATCGGATTCTACTCGATATATTCTAAGTTAAAAACACGGTTGATCAACCTCTAGAAACGATTTACGACCCTAGGTAATTTCTAACGCGATAAAAAGGGCGATAAAAGCCCACAATAAAACCCTACATCGCATTTCTACAACTCCACAAGACGAGATTTTTTTTTCATGCCAAAAACTAAATAAAAACCAAGAAAACTCATAAGGAGGACTCAACAAGCATACTAAACCGAATCTCAAAAGTGCACAAGGATTGAGAACTAAAGCTTAACCGTTACCATCGAAATCGGACGAGAGGGAAGGAGGGAAAACCACTACTTGCCTTGGTTGCACCGGAAACGTTCTCTGAATCGTTCTACGCCGTAGATCGGGACAAAAGAACTCAGGAGAAGTAGAGATCTAAACAACAATGGCGGAAAAGGGGTTAGGGCCGAAAAACCCTAACAAGAAGGCTCACGGAAAGAGGAAGAAATTACCACGATAGTGTAGCTCTCGGTGAGAGCTTTCCGGATCTACGATCGGTTGAAGATTCCGAGCACCGGAGCTCCGTCGGCGGCCACCGGAAGATCCACGAAGTGGAGAAACTTATCTCTCGCCGCTGGTCTGGTTCGGAATAGAAGTATCGGAGAAGATGAAATTATATCCTAATAACCTAAGAGAAAAGTATATATATAGTTTTTTTTTTCTTTTATAAAAATTTCAACTTAAAAGGGACAGCCTCGGAAATATCAAATATAGGCATCCAAGATGGCTTCAAATCGAAAAGTGGTCAACATGAAAGTTGTAGATCTCGTCGAGACGAACAAAATTCATGTTGACCATTTTTTTGATACGATGCCGTTTTGACCATCAAAACGGCGCTCTAACGCTGACAGGAAAGGACTACTCGAGTGGCAGCAAACATACTCGAGTAGAAGCTTACATACTCGAGTAGAAGCATACTTACTCGAGTAAGAGATCAAATATACTCGAGTAGGAGTCCAAATACTCGAGTAGGAGTTCAAATACTCGAGTAGGAGTCCAAATACTCGAGTAGGAGTCTATATACTCGAGTAGGAGCACCATACACGAGTTCCAGCAGAAAAAACGAGAATAAGGGTTCAAGATGACCTCAAATTGAAAAGTGGTCAACATGAAAGTTGTAGATCTCGTCGAGACGAACAAATTTGATGTTGACCATTTTTCCACCCGACACCGTTTTGACCCTCAAAACGGTGCCCGAACGCAGACAGTACATGACTACTCGAGAGGAATGAAGGATACTCGTGTATAAGAGCAAAATACTCGAGTGGAATGAAGGTTACTTGTGTATAAGAGCAAATACTCGAGTGGAATGAAGGTTACTCGTGTATAAGAGCAAAATACTCGAGTGAAATGAAGGTTACTCGTGTAGATCAAAGGTACTCGAGTAGAAATCAAAAATACGGCTTATTTACGAGCAGTTTTGGGAAAATCAAAAATAGAAGCCTAAGATGGCTTCAAATCAAAAAGTGGTCAACATAAAAGTTGTAGCTATCGTCAAGACGAACAAACTTGATGTTTACTAAATTTTGATACGACACCGTTTTGACCCTCAAAACGGCGTCCGATCGAAATCTGAAACGGGCTACTCGAGATAACAAAGCGCAAATTCTTGAAATGAAATTTTTTGAACAAAGGGACACGAGTTCAGAACAGAGGCCCATACACGCACCGAATTAAGCGAAACTCACACCATAGACGAAAACTGGCGCTACGATTCCAATGGCGAAGCCAAAACCTAAATCCGACGAGCCATTCCTGAGATAAAAATTTCCAAATACAATGACATAAATACTCAAAACTTTAATCGCGCGCCGAGACTCCAAAAATGCTCGGATTGCGACGAAACTTGACGAGCAAGTTTAAAATTACTCAACTTAAACCTCATAGAAATATTTTCTGATTTCGACAAAAAACCAAGAAATTGGCCGACTCGACCGAACGGACGCGAAAATGCCTTATCGGCGATGCGCCGTCAACCCGACGTTAAAAGTAACGCCATGACGTCAAAAAATATGACGATACCAAAACCAAACAAAATCATCGAAAAATCAGGGGCGTTACAGTCACTCCCCCTAAAAAGAAGTTTCGTCCCGAAACTTAATACAAATCCAAAATCTAACAAAAGCGAAGAAATCAAACACAACCTAAAACATATAAACATACCAGAACTAGGCGAAGAGGTGCGGATGAGATTCTCTCATCGCTGATTCCAACTCCCACGTCGCGCTCTCGACGTCCTGGTTTCTCCAAAGAACTTTGACCATAGGAATGGTCTTCCTCCGCAACACTCGATCTAGAGATTCCAAAACGCGGACAGGCTCTTCCACATACGAAAGATTGGGCTGAATCTGGGGCACCGAATCAAGGACTTGACGACCATTACGAACACACTTCCGCAACTGGCTCACATGGAACACATCATGGACACCAGGGAAAGTAGCAGGCAAATCCAGCCGATAAGCTGACACTCCGATGCGCTCCAGAATTTGAAAAGGTCCCACATACCGGGGATCCAACTTGTGGTTCCTTCCAAATCTTTTAACACCTGGCATCGGAGAGACCTTCAGAAAAACCAAGTCCCCAACAGCAAACTCCAGATCGACCCTTCGTCGATTAGCATATTTCTCATAACGCTCTTGTGCTACATGGAGTTTCTCACGAATATGAGTTACAGCACAATTCATCTCCTCAAGGGCTTCCGGACCTAGCAACGGCCTCTCACCAACTTCAGCCCAAAACAAGGGAGTTCTACAACGCCTCCCATATAAGGCCTCAAACGGGGCCATCTGCAGACTCTCTTGATAGCTATTATTGTAAGCAAATTCCATGAGTCTGAGACGCACATCCCAAGCACCACCATGATCCAAAATATAACACCTGATCATATCTTCCACAATCTGATTCACTCTTTCCGTCTGACCATTCGTCTGCGGATGATAGGCGGTGGAATACCTTAAATCAGTACCCAACCCCTCTTGTAAACTCTTCCAAAAACGAGACGTAAATCTGGAGTCTCGATCTGACACGATGCTGACAGGTACACCATGTAATCTAATAACTTCTTCAAGATATAACTCAGCGATCCTTTTCATAGAATACCCAATCTTAAATGGCACAAAGTGAGCACACTTAGTCAGCCTATCGACTATCACCCAAACCGAATCGTGCCCACGGGGAGATTTTGGTAGACCGGTAATGAAATCCATTGATATACTCTCCCACTTCCATTGTGGAATATCTAGCGGTGTCAGTTTACCACCAGGCCTCCTATGATCTGCCTTAACACGCTGACACGTGTAACATTCTGACACAAACCTAGCTATATCACCCTTCATTCCCGACCACCAAACAATTTGCTTTAGATCTTTATACATTTTGGTGGATCCAGGATGATAGGAAACACTGGAACCATGAGCTTCTTGACAAATCTTAGCCCGAATGTCACCAATGGCCGGGATACAAAATCTACCTCGATATTTCAGAGTACCTAACTCATCCAAAGAAAAATCAGGTAACTCTCCTTTCTCAGTTCTAACCCAGAGGTGCAACAAATCAGGATCATCCTTCTGGTGCACTCTAGTAAGGGAAATCCAAGAGGGCTCTTCTGCTTCCAAACTGGAAGGCATCGAACTACTCCCAACTTCAATGTCCATTAACAAGAATTCTTCCACCAGGGATTGCACAGATAAATTGAAGATTTCAGCTGTCTTCCTACTCAAAGCATCAGCTACTACATTAGCCTTTCCCGGGTGATAAAGGATCTCCACTTCATAATCAGCCACATACTCTAACCACCTACGCTGGCGCAGATTTAATTCTTTTTGAGTGAATACGTACTTCAAACTCTTATGGTCTGTGTAGATCTTGCACATCGCGCCGTACAATAAATGTCTCCAAAGTTTTAATGCATAAATCACTGCAGCAAACTCTAAATCATGAGTGGGATAGTTTCTTTCGTGAACTTTTAATTGTCTTGATCCGTATGCAATCACCTTTTCTTCTTGCATCAAAACACAACCAAGTCCAATGTGTGATGCATCCACATACACAGCATACTCAAGTCCTTCAGTAGGCAGAGTTAAAACTGGAGCAGTACACAATCTCTTTTTCAATTCTTGGAAGGCTTCCTCACACTTATCGCTCCAAATGAACGCGGTGTTCTTCTGGGTAAGTTTAGTTAGAGGGGAAGACAACACAGAGAACCCTTCCACGAATCTTCTATAATAACCGGCCAGACCTAGAAAGCTCCTAATCTCCTTAGGAGTAGAAGGTCTCTTCCATTCCATCACAGCAGAAATCTTTGTTGGGTCTACAGAAATACCGTCCTTGCCCACCACATGGCCCAAAAAGGACACCTGGGGTAACCAGAATTCGCACTTACTCAACTTAGCGTAGAGCTTGTGCTCCCTCAGGGTTGACAAAACTAAGCGCAAATGTTTAGTATGCTCCTCGACACTGCGGGAATACACGAGGACGTCATCTATGAACACAATAACAAAATGGTCCAAGTAATCCTTGAACACTCTATTCATTAAATCCATGAACGCCGAGGGTGCATTTGTCAGTCCAAAGGACATCACCAAGAACTCAAAATGCCCATGCCGAGAACGAAAAGCCGTCCGGGGTACATCAGCCTCACGGACTCTCAACTGGTGGTAGCCTGAACGAAGATCAATCTTCGAAAACACAGAGCATCCCCACAATTGATCAAATAGGTCATCAATCCGAGGCAACGGATATCGGTTCTTGATGGTCACCTTATTTAACTCTCGATAATCTATGCAGAGCCTCATAGAACCATCTAGCTTTTTAACGAACAAAACAGGAGCACCCCAAGGTGAAGAACTCGGTCTAATAAAACCACACTGCAGCAACTCATCCAGCTGAGCGCGCAACTCTTCTAACTCTCGCGGAGCCATGCGGTATGGTGCCTTAGCAATAGGGCGAGTACCTGGCTCAAGGTCTATCACAAACTCTACCTCTCTTTCAGGAGGAAGTCCTGGAAGACTATCAGGAAAGACATCTGGATACTCTTGCACCACCGAGACATCCTCAAGACGTGGTGTAACAAAAGCTGATTCCAAAGCCGACAGAGAAACAACATATGCCTCACAACCAGACTCTAAAGCTCGACAAGCACGTACCGCAGAAATAAGGAGGGAACTCTTGCCTTGAGAACCATAGACACTCATAGGTTGGCCGTTGCCCATCTTGAAATCCAGCCGCTTAGCCTTGCATTGGATGACTGCATCATACTTGGACAACCAGTCCATGCCCAAAATCACGTCAAAGTCTGCCAGATCCAATACCATCAAATCCGCAAAAGCTAAAAAATTGCCTAGACAAATAGGGCATCTCTGAATTCCTCGACTTGATGTCACTAGATTTCCAGAAGGAAGCTTGACGTTGAAGGAATCTTCTAATTGATCCACGCTCAAACGATGTTTATCTACAAAACTCTGCGCCACGAAAGAATGGGTGGCACCCGAATCGAAAAGGACGCGCGCCCACCTGTTCCGCACCTTAAACTCCCCTATAATCATAGCATACGTAACTAAACGAACGAAAACTACCACAAACAAGGAGAGTAAAAATCAAGTTAGAATCTAACCTGATATCACTTGGGTAGAGGTCTGAGCTTCCTCTCTAGTAACCACGTTTAACTTTCCTTTTCCTTTGTCCTGGTTTGGTGGCGGCGGTAGAGCTCGGAGTGGGGTAGGCTGCAATGGGGGCTGAGCCTAAGGGCATGCAGACTTCTGGTGTCCCTTCTGTCCGCACTGGAAACAAGTTCTATCCTTCAACCAGCAACGACTCACGTCATGACCCTTCCTTGAACAAAATGAGCACACCAGCTCTCCCTTGGGTACGCCTTGAATGGCGAGCACCTGCTGCTTCTTCAGGGTAGCGGTCCTCTTGAAACACCTTTCGTATGGGTGGCCAGATCGACCACAGAAACTGCATATCTCTCCACCTTTCTTTTTCGACGGAGGTCCAGATGCCCTAGAGCTTCCGTCTTCGGCACCTTTCCTCTTATCTTTTCTCGCTGCAGCTCCTCGATTCTTGGCATTTTCAATCGCCTCAACCTTCAGTGCGGCTTCCACTGCCTCTGCAAAATTCTCCGCTCTATAAGCGCATGCCAACTGCTGGACATCGCTTCTTAGTCCTCCAAGGAATCGCTTCACTCTACCATCCTCCGAAGCTACTAAATCTGGAGCAAATCTACTCAACTTGCTAAACTCAATCTCGTACTCGCTCACCGTGAGCTGTCTCTGTTTCAGGTACAGGAAGTTATTCATCAGGCGGTCCTGCTCGACCGAGGGTAGAAACTTTTTCAGCAACATCTTCTTGAAAGACTCCCAAGAACAACCTTCCTTCAGACTCTCTTTTTCACGAATCCACCAGTTCTTTGCCAATCCTTTTAACTGGTAGGCCCCAATCATTACCTTCTGTGCTTCTACAATCCCCGAATATGAAAACATCTCCTCGATAGAGATGATCCAATCGTCTAAAACCATAAAGTCTGCACTTCCGTCATAGGTAGGAGGCCCCAGCCGCTGGAAGTGTGAAATAAAATTCATCTCTGGTGGTAGAGTCACCGGGGGCACTAGAGGAGCAGGGGTATCGGGTACAACTCGATCCACAATAGGGTCTTGCACTAAGGGTTGCTGCACAGGGGCGGCAGACAAAAAGGATTCCATTTGCGATTGCATCGCAAGCACTTGCCTTGACAGAGCCTCGTTGCTCTGACGTAGACTCTCGATCAACGCATCACTTTGCGCACCTGACGACTCACCCTCCGACTAGGGAGTTGACCTCGTTGCAGGACGCTTAGGCGGCATTTCTAAAAGGGTAACAAACGATCACTCAATTAAAATCCTAGATTACGACTAGGACAAACAAAACTAGTTCAGACCATACTTGAAAGACACTTGCTAAAGCTGCCACTTGCTCTGGGATTATATGATGATGATATGTCCTACTCAGGATGATATCTTATCATCCTATTGACTCATGTGCCTATGATATGAATGCATGAATCCTTTACTCTTATTTAAAATCATGCGTGTACATATGTCATCAAGTAAATCTTTAGCTTGGCATGTTGTGCTTATGTTATGCTATGCTATGCATGTGGTGCTATGAATTCTATAAAAGGCCTTAATGCATGATATGAGCGGCGTACACATGCAATGTTATGCATCCCATACTACATAATATTGCATGCAACGAAAAGAAAACGTGTTAATGAGCATTCATGTGGTGAGGTTATGCATCCCATACTACATAACCCTCACATGTTGCCATCTATGGTGGATCCATATACAAATACATATTATGCATCCCATACTACATAATATGCCCCGTATACTTCTAATCATGCTTATGAGTGTAGTGTTCATGCTTCAGCCAAGACATATTGATGACACATCGGTGTGTGTATGACATGACACTAAACAACTAACACTAACAAGGGTAGATTGCCCGACCAATTGTCAAGCAACCTCCCTCTGATACCAACTGTCACAACCCGCATTTTCCCAACAATTAGATTAAATCAGAGTAAGGGAAAATACGCGCCGTGATGCCACGTCGTGCAGGGGATAACTGCAGACGCTCAGGCAGGGCTCCAAACTCTACAGTTTTAAAAGAAAACATATGTTATCATTAACAAAATCCCATTTAAGTTGAGAAGATAGCCGTATCCCTCGGCTTAGTGGATCATTTAGTCCACGGTCTACAATATAATTATACGCTTGCGGAAGATATTTGATTAGATTGACTCTAACATCCTACATGAGTATAAATGTCCCCGAGGAATAACTCATGCTATGTAGACTCTAGATTTATAATAAGTATATGAAAAGTCTTTACGCTAACTAGAAAGTAGTGACTTAGTTTTGAAAGAAATTGCATGGATGCTTTACTATTAATAGGTTTTTTTTTTATAAGTCAAAATACCTAACATGCAGTCCTAGCAAGGAATCATCCCAGAGAGCAAGTTATCTAAATCAAAACATAAGAAACTACTACAGCCAGCAAGTGTCCAAAATCAACAATCCTGTGGGCGTCAACAACCTGACACGAACCCACAGTATTAGGTATGTCTGAACTAAGGAAAACAACTAAAAAGACAAACTACCTCGCTATGGCGAGGTGCAAAACCACAGCCAACACTGCTGCTCAGAAAACCAAAACTAGCTCCACTATCTGCTACTGCTCTGAACCTGAGGCATTCAAAAAAACAGAACACCTCAGCAAGAAGGTGCAAGTAGCGGCAAGAAAATAAATAAAGTAAACAAATGAACAAGGTCGAAAGGGGTACCAACCCAGGACCCAAAGTACTGAAATAAGGTACAAAACAAAATTTGAGAAATAGAACTTACGTGAATCGTCACGTACAACCAATCATGCCAGATACCCAAGGCAGGGGGAAAACAAAGACATGAGTAGATCATAAGAAAGAAACTCAAAACAAACAACTTTATTAGCCGCGTGAGGTCAACTCTATCTAAACAGGCAGGGTGCTCACTAATAAGGACACACCCCTCACAGATGTTAAAATCCGTCTAATTGCGGGGGAGACTTATACACTCCACTAATCGCCGCAGGATGCCCAACCACCAATAGAGTTGCACGACCACTAATAAAGGAAAACAAACCTTGCGGTCGGTGGATTTGCCCACAAACACCCGCAAGAACGAGTCACTAGGAAATAAATCACAGGATTTGGCACATCGGATTCTACTCGATATATTCTAAGTTAAAAACACGGTTGATCAACCTCTAGAAACGATTTACGACCCTAGGTAATTTCTAACGCGATAAAAAGGGCGATAAAAGCCCACAATAAAACCCTACATCGCATTTCTACAACTCCACAAGACGAGATTTTTTTTTCATGCCAAAAACTAAATAAAAACCAAGAAAACTCATAAGGAGGACTCAACAAGCATACTAAACCGAATCTCAAAAGTGCACAAGGATTGAGAACTAAAGCTTAACCGTTACCATCGAAATCGGATGAGAGGGAAGGAGGGAAAACCACTACTTGCCTTGGTTGCACCGGAAACGTTCTCTGAATCGTTCTACGCCGTAGATCGGGACAAAAGAACTCAGGAGAAGTAGAGATCTAAACAACAATGGCGGAAAAGGGGTTAGGGCCGAAAAACCCTAACAAGAAAGCTCACGGAAAGAGGAAGAAATTACCACGATAGCGTAGCTCTCGGTGAGAGCTTTCCGGATCTACGATCGGTTGAAGATTCCGAGCACCGGAGCTCCGTCGGCGGCCACCGGAAGATCCACGAAGTGGAGAAACTTATCTCTCGCCGCTGGTCTGGTTCGGAATAGAAGTATCGGAGAAGATGAAGTTATATCCTAATAACCTAAGAGAAAAGTATATATATAGTTTTTTTTTCTTTTATAAAAATTTCAACTTAAAAGGGACAGCCTCGGAAATATCAAAAATAGGCATCCAAGATGGCTTCAAATCGAAAAGTGGTCAACATGAAAGTTGTAGATCTCGTCGAGACGAACAAAATTCATGTTGACCATTTATTTGATACGATGCCGTTTTGACCATCAAAACGGCGCTCTAACGCTGACAGGAAAGGACTACTCGAGTGGCAGCAAACATACTCGAGTAGAAGCTTACATACTCGAGTAGAAGCATACTTACTCGAGTAAGAGATCAAATATACTCGAGTAGGAGTCCAAATACTCGAGTAGGAGTTCAAATACTCGAGTAGGAGTCCAAATACTCGAGTAGGAGTCTATATACTCGAGTAGGAGCACCATACACGAGTTCCAGCAGAAAAAACGAGAATAAGGGTTCAAGATGACCTCAAATCGAAAAGTGGTCAACATAAAAGTTGTAGATCTCGTCGAGACGAACAAATTTAATGTTGACCATTTTTCCACCCGACACCGTTTTGACCCTCAAAACGGTGCCCGAACGCAGACAGTACATGACTACTCGAGAGGAATGAAGGATACTCGTGTATAAGAGCAAAATACTCGAGTGGAATGAAGGTTACTCGTGTATAAGAGCAAATACTCGAGTGGAATGAAGGTTACTCGTGTATAAGAGCAAAATACTCGAGTGAAATGAAGGTTACTCGTGTAGATCAAAGGTACTCGAGTAGAAATCAAAAATACGGCTTATTTACGAGCAGTTTTGGGAAAATCAAAAATAGAAGCCTAAGATGGCTTCAAATCAAAAAGTGGTCAACATAAAAGTTGTAGCTATCGTCAAGACGAACAAACTTGATGTTTACTAAATTTTGATACGACACCGTTTTGACCCTCAAAACGGCGTCCGATCGAAATCTGAAACGGGCTACTCGAGATAACAAAGCGCAAATTCTTGAAATGAAATTTTTTGAACAAAGGGACACGAGTTCAGAACAGAGGCCCATACACGCACCGAATTAAGCGAAACTCACACCATAGGCGAAAACTGGCGCTACGATTCCAATGGCGAAGCCAAAACCTAAATCCGACGAGCCATTCCTGAGATAAAAATTTCCAAATACAATGACATAAATACTCAAAACTTTAATCGCGCGCCGAGACTCCAAAAATGCTCGGATTGCGACGAAACTTGACGAGCAAGTTTAAAATTACTCAACTTAAACCTCATAGAAATATTTTCTGATTTCGACAAAAAACCAAGAAATTGGCCGACTCGACCGAACGGACGCGAAAATGCCTTATCGGCGATGCGCCGTCAACCCGACGTTAAAAGTAACGCCATGACGTCAAAAAATATGACGATACCAAAACCAAACAAAATCATCGAAAAATCAGGGGCGTTACAGTACCTCAATGAGTTATGACACCATCCCGGGGATCTCCTATGATCTGGTCCATTGGGTGATCCTTTAGATGTCTGAGCTCTAGATTCCTCGCATCCTGAACTTATTCAGCCACTGGAGTGACTTCATCAACTTGGACAATATTTTCATCTTGATCCTCTACCTCTCTAATAAAGCTTGGAGAGGTGATCTTGATTAACTTTTCATCTTTACCTTCGGTCGATTCATCCAAGCTGATCTCTTTAAGCCTTGTACCTGCAGCTTCAACAAGCACACTAGACGATTCACCTTGCAGCAAGCTCATCTCATCAAATACAACATGTATGGATTCCTCTACAACCCGAGTTTTTCTATTGAAAATCCTGTATGCCTTACTATGGCTACTATATCCTACAAAAATACCTTCAAAACGTTTCTCACTAAACTTGGTAGTATGATACTTACCATTGTTAAGCACGAAGCATTTATAGCCAAAAATTCTAAAATATGAAACTGTTGGTTTCCTGCCTTTTAGAAGTTCATAAGGTGTCTTATCATGATTCTTGTTTATGAGGGCTCGATTTTGCACGTGGCATGCAGTGTTGACGGCTTCAGCCCAGAAGTACTCCGGTAGTGAAGCATCACTCAACATTGTTCTGCAGGCCTCTATGAGTGTTCTATTCCTTCTCTCAGCTACTCCAATTTGCTGTGGAGTACGAGGAGAGGAAAACTCATGAAAGATACCTAGGCTTTCACAAAATTCTGTCAAGGACCCAAATTTGAATTCAGTTCCATTGTCACTTCTGATTTTAACTATGGAACAGTTGTATTCATTCTGGACCTACCTGACAAAATTTGTAAAGATATCGAAGGTATCTGACTTGTGTTTCAGAAAGAACACCCACGCAAAATGCGAGTATTCATCAAGAATTACCAACGTATAATCCTTACCTCCTAAGCTTCTAATTTGCAGTGGACCGAACAAGTCCATATGAAGTAGGTATAAACACCTATTAGAGTTTTTTTCCTATAATGCTTTTAAAGGTAGCCCTTGTTTGCTTGCCTTTTACGCATACATGACAAGGTCTCTCTTTGACGTGCTTGACATTTGGGGCATCACGCACTAAGTTCTGGGAGAATAATTTATTAATAGTTTTAAAATTAATATGTGCTAGCCTCTTGTGCCATTGGTCACCAAGAGACGCACTATCTTTAGCCAAAAGACACACTGGTGTAGAAGAATCTATAGAAATGAAATTTAAGAAAAATATGTTCCTGCTTCGAGTGCCTGATTGAATTGTTTCCATATTATCACCAGACTTTATCAAGCACTTGTTAGCGTGGAACTCAACTATGTATCCTTTGTCGCATAGTTGACTTATGCTTATGCGATTGTGTTCTAATCCCTCCACATAAGCTACATCCGAAAAAGATACACTACCATTAGTGATCATACCGTAGCCTTTGGTTATCCCTCGGTCTGAACCTCAAAAGATAATCTTTGGTCCGTTGCAGACTGGAGTGAAATTCTAGAGTAGGCTTCTTGTCCCGATCATGTGCCGAGAGCATCCGCTGTCCAAGTACCAGATTGGCATTTTGGTGGCCTTTGGAAGTATCTCCATTCATGATCACTTTGCCTTAGGAACCCAAACATTTTTTGGTACTTGGTCTCAGGTTAGAACACTCTCCCTACGAAGATTAGCATCCTGAGTGGTCAATCTCATGTTGCCAACTTGAGGAGTAGTGACCTTCCTGGTATTAAACCAACAATCGATGGCAAAATGACAAATTTTGCCACATCACCAACAGTCAAACCTGTTGTATCTTTACCTTATGTACTCCTGCTTGACCTTTTGAGATGGTGGTCTAGCAGAGGTAGTATTCTTGGAGGAGGAAGCTTCATGGTGATGGCAGTCACATGATTTCTTCTCATTCGAAGGCCTTTCCCCAACGGGCTTTACTTTAGGTGCTTTATTGAAGTTGTGGCCATGATTATAAGGACCAAAGCCCTAAAGAATCACTTCTTCATAAGGTGCCTTAAAGACACTCTCACCAAAGTTCCGAGGGCGAGTCCATCCTTGGTATCGAGACTTTTGCTCTACATAAGTAGGCCTGGTCAAGTGACCATAGGACGAGTCCAGATCAAACTTATTTGTTGGAAAGATAACTTTCTTAAAGACAGTCTGATCCAGAGGGGCTTTCCCTTTTTCTTTGGCCAAGGCATTCTTGACGGCCTTATTCTTCTGTTGAGCCTTGTTTCTCCTAGAAAATTTACTAGGAGCGTCAACATGGCCTAGTCCAGCTCCTTGGGCCTTAGCTGAGAATTCGGCAATGAGTGGAAGAACATTCATGGGCTTGGAGAAACTTTCAACAAGTTTCTTTTCAGCTTCGAGTTATTCTTCCAACTCGTTGATGATTTTCTCTTTAAGGTCGAGGTGCTTAAGAGCTTGATTGTATTCTTCAATAGCAAGATTGAACTTCTCTTGAAGAGAGTACGACTTACCGACTTCTTCTCTCAAGCTGCTTGATAACTCACTAATTATAGTTATTTTCATATAGTTTTTATTTAATTAATAATAAGATTATAGTTATATTTTAGTAATTATGATTATAATTGCTTTATTTTCATATTTTAGGTCAATCTGGGCTGTGAATAGCAATTTGGAGCTTGCAGGACTGATCAGAAGTTGAAGCGGTGAAAATTAACATTTTTGATAACGGATAGCTCAACTTCAAATGGTCATAACTTTCAAACCAGGAAGAGTTACGGGACGTGCAACCAGTCAACGGAAAGAGGACGACGTCCTCTACAATTTTGGAAAATTTCACCAGTACACGCCCGTGACACGGGCGTGACATTTGAGTCACGGGCGTGTCTAGGTCAAAAAAACTGTTTTTTCCAGAAATCTTCCCTGAACAATTTTGGGACTTTTTTCTAAGGACACCCCCCCTGTCACGGGCGTGACCTAGGGCGTGACCTACCCAAAACTGCGAAATTAATCCCAGATTGCGCCGTTTCCAACCATTTTGCTGGCACAGTCAGACACGCCCTTGGTCACGGGCGTGACCTAGGGCGTGACCACTTTAGAAACGCCAGAATTACTTCCCGCCGTTTCCGTTCCCGCCGTTTCCTGTAACAGACTAGACACGCCCTAGGTCACGGGTGTGACCTAGGGGCGTGACCCGCAAAACGGCAATTTTTGGCGGTTTTTCTCCAACGTTCCCGAGCTTTCAAGACTGCAGTTTCCGAGCCTAACACGCCCTAGGTCACGGGCGTGACCAATGGGCGTGACTCCCAAGCAGAAAAATCTATAAATAGCAGATGTGTTCAGAAGCTCAAGGAGAGGATTAGGAGCTAGTTTTAGGCTTATTTTGTAGTTTACTTTGTCGTTTTTTGCATTCCTTCTATGTAATTTTAATTTTATAACTTAGTTTTATTTTTGTAATTTCAATTCAAGCATTTTCTTTTTGCAAACATGTTCTCCTCTCCCTTCTTTTTATGTAACTTTTATATTATGTCAAGTAGCCAATTTCTTTAGCACTTGATCATGATTATCTTTGAATAAAACTCTTTTTGTCAAATCTTTTTACCACTATCGATTTATCTTTGAATTATATTTTGTCGAATTCATATTTTGCGGGTATGTTCTTCGATCCTAGATCCGTATCCTAAATGACCGAGAGGTTGCAGATACGAGTAGATCGCTCAAGGATAAAAGGAGTTGAATGCACTCCTCGAGAGGGGACGACATAAATCTGCCGGATTGGAGTCAAATCCAATAGAGGGGTTCACCGCCTAAAGCAAGCTTAGGGGTTTCGACTGGCCGAGAGGTCTTAATCGATCAACCTAAGGTTAGTCAGAAGCATGAGCTCGAGAGAGACGCTTTTGTACTTTAGGAACCTCCACGGTCGAAGTGAGTAATTTAGAGTTTGTATTTTATAAAAGGTTTATTCAAAGAGAGTCTAGATCAAGTGTTTGTGTTAGTCTATTTTCTTCCTTCTTTAGTTTAATTTACCCCTCCTTATATTTCGATAAAATAATATTAATTTGCGTGAGTAGAAGTACTCAACAGGCCCCGAGTCTAATACGACATTTCCTATACTATATTTCGATAGGTACGCTTGCCTATTTGAGATTTTAGTTTGGATAATATTTTAAAATTATAGAAAATCTTCATCAAGTTTTTGGCGCCGTTGCCGGGGACTATTTTGTTGATATTTTGAAAACGCAAATTGTATTACTTTTATCCCTCTTTTTCTCTATCACCATTTCTCTTTTTAATTTTCTTTTTCAAATTCATTTCAATTAGCTAACGGTTGTTTTTTTTTCTTCTTTTATAAAAAAAAATGTTATCACAATTGGCCGCTAAAATTGTCGAGCTTACACACAAAGTAAATCTTTTGAAAGCCGCAAGACAACGCCAAATTGTTTGTTATTATTGTGGTGGTTCTCATCAAAGTGAATATTGTTATCATTATAATTTTTATAAAAATCTTTCTTATGAAAATAATTTCTATAATAATTATGAAAATAACTATTCTCACTTTTATGATAATTCTTTTTCTAATTTTCATGAAAATAATTTTTCCTATTCTTCTAATTTTCATGAAAATACTTTTTCAAATTTAAATACGAATAATTATTTTGATTTAAATAATTCTTCTTCCACCTCGGCTACTGGTTTTTCTTGTTCGCAAGATCAACCGGAAAATTTTTCGAGTTATGAGAACAATTATTTAGATCCTAATTCTTGTTCTTCTTTTATCACACCACCCACTTCTTCTAATCTTTGGGACTTTACACAATTTCAAGTTGATCCTCCCAAAACTTTAGAAGAAATTATTGCTTGTCCTAAGAATTTTTCTCCTTCTTTAAAACTTTTACCTTTGGCGGAACATGAGTCTTCATGTACCCCCGTAGTTATTTATACCAAAGAAGAGGAAAAACTCTTATTTCAAGAGTTTGTTAGGTGTATGGACGCTATGGACGAAGTAGAAGAAGAACATGTGTCTCCTCCTACGACTTCCACCTTTTCTCCTCCATGCACAATTTATGACTTTTTAGGAGCAAAAATTTTTGATCCTGATGCGTCCAATGATTTTATTTCCAGTAAAATTTTGGATAAAAAATTAATTTTAGAAAATAAACAACCGGAGCCTAATCTTATACCTTTGCAAGAGCCTCCTCCTTGCGAAGATTTTTCTGAAATGCTTACTTTTGATTTTCCGTATACTAACGATTTTCCTGTAGAAGAGGAGCCGTTGCAATTAAACGTCATCCACGATCCATTTGCCGCTCCTCTACAAAAATTCAAATCACCTCAGGTATGGATAGGTGATTTGAATTTATATTTTCAAGTCAACTGCTACAACAAGGAAAATCAAGAAGACAGCGGAGGAGTAGTCGGGCGAGCGACTTTTGCTTCTTCGCTAAAGCGGGAATTAAGGGAGTTGCCCTTACACTTCAATTTTTATTTCCCTTTTTCCTAACCCAAACCGTCTAGCTTAAAGACGGGAAAAAGAAAAGCGCTCTTGGGAGACACCCCTTGATTATCTTTAAATTATTGCATTTTTTTATTGCATTTTTTCCCCTCCTACTTGGCTTGAAAACATTGGGGACAATGTTTATTTTTAAGTATGGGGGTGGAATCCATTTTAGGCTTTTATTTCAAAAAAACAATTGAAGAAAATCTTTAAAAATACAAAAAAAAAATTGTTTTCTTTTTATTATCAAAAATACAAAAAAAATAGAAAATCAAAAATTAATTTCTTGGAAAGGGCCGTGTTGGGCTTTCATCCCACAAAACCACCTAGTACCTTGCGAACCCGTCACTGGGTAGCCCTTGGGAAGTCCAAGAAATAACAAAAAAAAATTAGGATTTTAATTTATCTTTTCTTTGTTTTAGTATTGTTATCTTAAAAAAAAAAATTCTAAAAAATATAAATAAACCCCTTCTTAATTTTATGTGATTTTCATCAATTTAATTGAGTTTATTTATAGAATTTTTATAATTTTTAAATTGCTAGTCTTTTATTTTATCATAGTTAGTTAAATTAATTTTTAGCGATTTAATTTTGATAAATAAACTTATGAATTAATTTTGTTTAGAGAACCTTATTTACTTCCTTTTCTCTTAATTCTAATTAGTTTCAACTTTATAGTGTTTAGTTTAACAATCTTTTGATTTTAATTATAATCATTTATGCTTAAAAATTCTTAGGAAATTCTAAATTTACTATAGTTGCTCTCTAATTATTTTAATTTAATCTAAATTTTGTGTAACCTTCCCTTTGTTTTAAATTTTCTTGTTAGATCATATGTCATAGGGATGAGAGGATAAAATTCATCATCCCTTGGTACACATATGCAATTTTTTTTTATTTTGGTTAGATCATATGTCATGGGACTTATAAATTCCTTGGTACACATATGCAATCCCCAAATAAAAAATAGGAGTAAGAGAATAAAATTCATTACTCCCATTAAATTTTTATTTTGATTTGAAGAGAAAAAATATTTGTTCATATGTCATGGAAAATGAGAGGATAAAATCCATCATTTTCTTGGTAAACATATGCAAATATCAAAAGAAAAAAATATGTGGGGTGAGAGGATAAAATTCATCACCCCCAATCCAAAAACTCTTCATTTTCCTTTTCCCCAAACCCTAAAAAAAATGGTTTTAGATGTAAATTAAAATACTAAGAGAGCATAAGTAGTAGTTAAAAATTTCTTACAAGTTTCTTTTTAGTAATAATGTGAATAATTCTAATCTAATTTTGTTTGCTAAATTACTTAATTTTGAATTCTAATTAATTTATATGAGAAATTTTTGCTAAATACCTTTCTCTGTACATTTTAATTTCATAGTTTAGGATTTAATATTTAAATCGCTAAATTTTATTTTTAACTTTCTTTTGATTTAATGAATTTTTAGTTTAAATTAAAAAATATAAATTTTTTATAAGTACTTCTCATAGTTTTGCTCTGGAATAGCAAAAGATTAAGTATGGGGGTATTTGATAACTCACTAATTATAGTTATTTTCATATAGTTTTTATTTAATTAATAATAAGATTATAGTTATATTTTAGTAATTATGATTATAATTGCTTTATTTTCATATTTTAGGTCAATCTGGGCTGTGAATAGCAATTTGGAGCTTGCAGGACTGATCAGAAGTTGAAGCGGTGAAAATGAACATTTTTGATAACGGATAGCTCAACTTCAAATGGTCATAACTTTCAAACCAGGAAGAGTTACGGGACGTGCAACCAGTCAACGGAAAGAGGACGACGTCCTCTACAATTCTGGAAAATTTCACAAGTACACGCCCGTGACATGGGCGTGACATTTGAGTCACGGGCGTGTCTAGGTCAAAAAAAACTGTTTTTTCCAGAAAGCTTCCCTGAACAATTTTGGGACTTTTTTCTAAGGACACGCCCCCTGTCACGGGCGTGACCTAGGGCGTGACCTACCCAAAACTGCGAAATTAATCCCAGATTGCGCCGTTTCCAACCATTTTGCTGGCACAGTCAGACACGCCCTTGGTCACGGGCGTGACCTAGGGCGTGACCACTTCAGAAACGCCAGAATTACTTCCCGCCGTTTCCGTTCCCGCCGTTTCCTGTAACAGACTAGACACGCCCTAGGTCACGGGCGTGACCTAGGGGTGTGACCCGCAAAACGGCAATTTTTGGCGGTTTTTCTCCAACATTCCCGGGCTTTCAAGACTGCAGTTTCCGAGCCTGACACGCCCTAGGTCACGGGCGTGACCAATGGGCGTGACTCCCAAGCAGAAAAATCTATAAATAGCAGATGTGTTCAGAAGCTCAAGGAGAGGATTAGGAGCTAGTTTTAGGCTTATTTTGTAGTTTACTTTGTCGTTTTTTGCATTCCTTCTATGTAATTTTAATTTTATAACTTAGTTTTATTTTTGTAATTTCAATTCAAGCATTTTCTTTTTGCAAACATGTTCTCCTCTCCCTTCTTTTTATGTAACTTTTATATTATGTCAAGTAGCCAATTTCTTTAGCACTTGATCATGATTATCTTTGAATAAAACTCCTTTTGTCAAATCTTTTAACCACTATCGATTTATCTTTGAATTATATTTTGTCGAATTCATATTTCGCGGGTATGTTCTTCGATCCTAGATCCGTATCCTAAATGACCGAGAGGTTGCAGATACGAGTAGATCGCTCAAGGATAAAAGGAGTTGAATGCACTCCTCGAGAGGGGACGACATAAATCTGCCGGATTGGAGTCAAATCCAATAGAGGGGTTCACCGCCTAAAGCAAGCTTAGGGGTTTCGACTGGCCGAGAGGTCTTAATCGATCAACATAAGGTTAGTCAGAAGCATGAGCTCGAGAGAGACGCTTTTGTACTTTAGGAACCTCCACGGTCGAAGTGAGTAATTTAGAGTTTGTATTTTATAAAAGGTTTATTCAAAGAGAGTCTAGATCAAGTGTTTGTGTTAGTCTATTTTCTTCCTTCTTTAGTTTAATTTACCCCTCCTTATATTTCGATAAAATAATATTAATTTGCGTGAGTAGAAGTACTCAACAGGCCCCGAGTCTAATACGACATTTCCTATACTATATTTCGATAGGTACGCTTGCCTATTTGAGATTTTAGTTTGGATAATATTTTAATACTATAGAAAATCTTCATCACTGCTCTCAATAGACTTTAGAGACTTAATCTCTTTAGCCTTAGTTTTCACGACTCGGCGACATTTGTCGTAAGTCATGATCAACTCCTTGTACTGGTCCATAAGTTAAGACTCATCTTCAGAAGAGCTATCCTCATGATCATGCTCAGAAATTTCAGATTCAGAGAGAGGAGTGTGAGATTTTACCTCCCCAGTAAACTGGGGCTCTTATTCGTCATCTGATTGAGCCATGAGCCAAAAGTAGTCTTCCTCTTCTTCACTCGACTCAGATGAGTCAGAGTCGTTGAGAGTCTAGCTCTTCTTGGCCAACAGGCTCTTCTCTGTCATCTTCTTGTGGTACGAGGACTTCTTTTCCTCCCTTCTTCCACCCTCCTTCTTCTTGTGGGGGCAGTCAGCTATGACATGACCTGGTTTGTTGCAGCAGTAGCAAATAATGTCAGTAGAAATCTGTTTGTTCTGTTTAGAGTTATACCTGTCATGGCTACTCGAGCCTTTCTTTCGGTAATCACCGTCATGTCGTGATCTTCTGTATGAGGCATCCTTGCCTCTCCACTGATTCTTCTTGTTCAAGAATTTCTTGAACTACCGTGAGAGCAAAGAGAACTCTCCTTCAGATAGTTCTGACCCCGAGGTGCTTGGCTCAGTGTTTTCTTCTTCACTCACTTATTGAGCAGGTGCTGGTGAGGCAGCTTTGCCCTTCCTTGAACTGTCAGCCTTTAAAGCAACCGACTTCTCTTTTGAGGAGAAGCGACTTTTCTCTTCTTCAACTTTTCTGGAATTGATCTGCAGTTCATAGGACATCAGCTTGCCAAATAGATTTTGTGGGTCTGTTTCAGCTAGTCTGCCAAACTCCTGGATGGCACAGACTTTGTTGTCCCATTACTTTGTGAGAGACCTCAGAAACTTATCATTCAGCTCCCCATTGGTTAAGACTCGGCCATACACTCTTAGGCCATTTACTATCTTGAAGAAATTCTCAAAGGTATCTGTAATGGTCTCCTTTGACCCTTGCCTAAAGGCTTAATATTTCTGGTTTAGTAGGGATCTTCTATCATCCCTCACTTCTTCAGTACCTTCCATCAGATTTACTAGAGACTGCCACATCTCCTTAGCCAATTTGCAATGAATCAGATTCTACAGCATCGAGTCATCGACTGTACTTACTATAATATTTTTAGCTTTCTTGTCAAGAGAGACAAGTGCAATCTCGTCCTTATCAAGATCCATCAATTTCTTAGGAACCTTCTTGGTTGGATATATAGTGGAGGTAGTCATGGGGACGTAAGGACCTTCTTCAACAATCATGAAGATCCGGGGGTCCACAACTTCCATGAAAAATTGTATTCTCTCTTTCCATATGAGAAAGTTATTCTTTGTGCACAGGGGAAGCTTGGCAAAATCTTTAACCTTGTCCATTACTTGAATAACTAAATGACAACTTTCGAGAGGAAATTGATCAAGGTGTTAACCTTTTAACGACCAACATCCCTCTGATACCAATTGAAAGTGAAAAGTTATCAACCAAACAAACCTAGAGGGGGGTGAATAGAGTTATTGAAATCTTTTTATTTTTACTGAAATAAAAGATCTTTTATAAAATAGGTTACTATAGTATAAGTGTATAGGTACACAAGTGCAGTAGATAAACTAAGCTACACAATAAGAATATATCACAGCACAAGCACAAGGAAAAAAAAACACAGCCACACAAATAACACAAGAATTTTATAGTGGTTCCCCAAACTTGGGTACATCCACTCTTCTACCACCCTAGGTAGGAATCCACTACAGGTTTTTATCAGGTGACTGCTACCAATGAGATTTTTGATCAGGTTCTCAAAAACCAAACCTCAAGTCTTTTGGTTAGGAGACTTGCAACCAGGAATAATTTTGAAGGGAATTAAAACCATGTACAGAGGTGGGGATGAGAGAGTATTGGTGTTCTTCTCTTTCTCAAATATAATAGAGAGAAGACTAGTGGATTTGTGTTGTTGTCAAAGCTCTCCCTGAGATCTTGAATAGTTCAGGAGTGGAAGCTTTGCAAAAGGGTGAGTAGGTCTTTTAGCTCTTCAGAGATCCTTGACTGATTTGAATAGCTTGTCACTTGAGATCCCGGAAAGCAAAGAGAAAGGAAGAAGGACTCTTGATGGTGATGGTTGTTCCTTCTTCTTCTCTTGAGAGCAGTTGATTTTCTGAGAGCTATTTTCACTGCACTTTTGATGTCTGTGAGCTTTTTCCTGTATCTTGCTTGCTGATAGCACACGAGTTTTTGTGTAACTTTTTTTTTCTATTTTTCTTAGCTTTCGGTGTCTTATCTTGTTTGAGAGATCCTCTAATGATAACTTCAACTTGGTCGAATTCAAAAACCTGCAATAAATGCTTAGCCGGAATCTCAGAAATGAAAATGGTAAGTATGCTGTCATATATTCTATTCTATGTCTGTCCCGAGATATAAGTAGTTAATTCAATGAAGAATATTTGTAATTAATGCTGCCAGTAACGGCTCAATTCAAAAGATATAAGAGCATTGATTATCAAGGAAATTAATGGCTTATAGTAGTATAAGACAAGGAGACAGAAAAGGAAAGAATAAATGATAATATGCCTTACAGTTTTCGTCGACCTAAGAACAGCTTTCGTCGACCTGAGAATGACTGATTCTGTACACTAAGTTCGTCGAACTGAGAACGGCTATTCGTCGAGCTTAGATCCAAGATCGTCGAGCTGAGTCTGCAGTCTGGACTTAGAATATTTTCTGATGTTGAGAATTGAAGTATTGATCTGGAGTTGAGTTAGATGTACTCTGGTTTTGAGTGTTAGATCACCATTCTGTAGTTGAGTCATTTAAGAGTGTTGAGTCATTGATAGCGTTGAGAGCGTTGAGTGAACTTTGGCTCTGAGTAAACTTTGGCTCTGAGTAAACTTTGGCTTTGAGTGAACTGTGGCGCTGAGTCAATTTTGGCGCTGAGAGATCTTTGGCTCTGAGAGCTGAAGTGTTAGTCGACCTGAGGACTGAGTTCGTCGAACTGATGTTCTTAGTTCGTTGACTGAAGTTTGACAGAGGAGTTATTACTATATTCAGAGATCGTCGAGCTGAGATCTATGTTCGTCAAGCTCAGCTCAGAGAATTATCTCTGGGTTAGTTGAGCTGAGCACGACGATCGTCGACCGGAGTTCGACAAATGCAGATCTCCTTTTTATTAAGTCTTGAATCTCTGTCAGTGTTGGAGGCTGGTCCGTTCTACTTTTGACTTTAAGAACATGGCCTAGACTCTAAAAATACATGACATTTGACCCTTCTATACAACATGAGTCACAACCTAAGAAATGAACCTATCCCAAATCACCTATGGGTTCCAACAATCTCCCCCTATTTGGGTGAGGTTACTGCAAACAAAAAACATATAGAGACCACAATACAAAATGAAGTAAACATAGGATAAAATTGAGATAACTGATAGAATAAATAAGCTATCAGTACCTTTATAAAGCTATGCACTCAAATTATTCATAATAAACATAGAAATAGAAAAAATAAACAATCTAAATGTTCTTGTGAGAGTCAGAAGACTTAGCAAATTTGATTGTCCTGTTTTGATCTTGAGCTTGTCTCATAGTCATGGTAATGTCAGCAACCCCAAGAGTCGTTTGAGAGGTGGTTCTTGGAACCACAGCTTCAGGATGTAGATTCATGTATTCATCAGCATTGAACAATTTTCCCACTTGATATCTTTCAAACTCTTTCTTCCTATATCTTGACATAGTTGAGAACTGAGAGGAATCTTGACCTTTTTCTCTAGCTTTCCTGTTCTGAGATAGAGCCACAGATTCTTTTAATCTAGACATTCTGGTGGTTGGACTAGTTTCAGGATCATAGGCTTGAATTGGAGGTCCTTCAGGGCTGTTAGCTTTGCCAGGAGATGGAGGAGGAGAGAATGTTGGCTGGGGAGTAGACTGCTGAGCTTTGAATGAACTTCTGGAAGATGACTGATGTCTATGTTGGTGCTGACTACCTCTAGAAGATTGAGATGGTCTTCCTTGCCTCTGATAGGTTTTGGTAAGAGTAGGATTGGAGGAAGAACCTGAGCTTTAAGATATGGTTCCTGAGGCACCTGCATCTTGAGGAGGAGGAGGAGGTTGAGCCCTTTTGAATTTCTGTGGTGGAGGAGAATACCTTCTGCTTTTCTTTCTGTTCTTTTGCTCATTTTTGGATAGCCACATCCAGGCCGGCATACCCTTATGAGGAGTTACATTGTGCAGAATGTAATAGGGAGTGTCATTTGTTGGATTTATTTTTGGAGCAGGAGGAGGTGGAGCTTTCTTTTTCTTTGAGACTTTCTTTTTCTTGGATTCCTCATCAGAGTCATCATCATCATCCTCATCATCATCATACTATCCTTGAGGAATGTTATACAAGTCATCTATCTCTTTTAGTATATTTTTGGGGATTTCTTTACTTGTTGGAGTGGGAACAACTTCAGTATGAGCTGCTTCAGCTTCCATAGCAATGTCTTGATTTATTAAATCATCCAGATTAAGGAGGAGGCTATCATCACTAATATAGGATTGCCTAGGAGAGCTAGATCTCTGTTCATACAATACTTCTGGAGGAACTATCAAACTTTTCTTTACAGTATCTAATACTTCTGAGCTTGATGATGGAGTGGGGAAGGAGAGGCAGAAATGAATGTAAGATCCAAAGATTTTCAGCAAAGTAGTTATATTTACTTTAGATTTGATAAAGTAGACCCTTCCAGGCAGAACTTCTAGCAAGAGTGTCTCTTGAGCATTGGATACTATAATATTTGTACATTGATTATATACATCTACTACTAAGTCAGGTATTTTTGCATCATTTGTTTCTATATCATGTTCAAGAAAATTCAAGACGGCTGTTTCCATGTCAATGTCTGTTCCTACTGCTGCTGCTGCTTTATCATCAAATATCTCCCCCTGCCTGGTTTCAGTAGATACTAAAGCAAGACCCCCAGATGAAGAGAGGGTAGAGGTGAGGCAGAGATTTGAGCGGAAAGAGATGAGATGGAGGTTGCAAGAGGGGAAATTGCCTCAGATATGATGTTTTGGAGGAGGGATTTAAGGAGTTCAAATAGTGGTTAGATGAATGAGGGATCCAAAGTTGTTGAGACAGAGGTGTTCGCAGAAGATGATGGAAGGTGGATAATTGTGTTGATGGTAGGTGCTGCTGGAGTAAGTGGAATTGAAGTGTCTGGAGGGGAGTTATGTTGAGGAGAAGGAGTGTTTAGGGGGGATGATAACAGATTAAAAGATGGGAGATCAACAAGATGAGATGGAAGTGGGGATTGGGGAGGTGTTGGTATTGATGTGTCATACTGAGGGGAAGAAGGATTTGATGGTATATGTGTAGAATGAATTGGAGATGCTAGAGGTGTTGGGGTATGTATTAGAATTGTAGTGGAGGGTGGAGTTGGTTGGTCTTGAGGTTGGGATGGAACTTAAGGGGCAGAAGGGGTGGAGATAGGCCCTTTAGTGGGGTGGGGAGAGGCTGGTGCAGCCCTTGTATTTTCAGAAGTTTTAGAGGAGGACTTGCCCTTAGATGGCTTTGTTATAGTCCTCTCCCATCTACCAAAGAGGGAAGATGAGAGCCTCTTAGAGGCATTAATGAATATGGTCTGAGATACCAGCAGTTCATTAACCTTGGCTTTCAGGAACAAGCCTAAGATTCTTCCATAACAAACCTCCCTTTTGCTATTCTTTTTCCTGATTAAGTCAAACAGGATCTGTGCCCAGTTCACATTTTTCTTACTGACCAAAGCAGCCATAACTAGGAACTGTTGCCTTGATATGTAATCATGTACTGTATGCTTAGCAAACAGCACCTTCCCAATGATATATGCATGAAATTTATATGCCGGGGAGAAATTTTTCTTAAGCAATTTGTTAGGGTTTTCACCGAAGTGACCCATAGCAGTCAACATTTCCTCATATTCCTTATCATCGAAATCTAGATCATCTTCTCCAGTATTCAGATTAAAAAGTTCAGATAGAACGGTGGGAGTAGGAATGACCTGATTTCCGCTGATAGTTCCAGTCATTTCAGTATCAGTTGAGGATGAAGAACTAACCCATTCCTTGATTTCAGTTATAGGTATCCTGATCCTTTCAGTCATAAACTGTTTCAGTTTTTGTTCCTCGAAAAGTTGTAGAATGTCAAGGAAAACTTGATCGGACTATTTAAATGAGTCGAAGTCGATATCAAAACCATGATCAAACTTCATGTCGGTTTATCCAGTAGCGGCCATTTGCGAAGTTGAGATCGAATGAGAGAGAGTAAGCACCTGAAAAAGAAATCACAAGATCAAGTGCAGGAGGGGAAATTCTGAGAGCGCGGCATTGAGGTCGAAGAAGAAAACCTTAATACATGTTTTTGGAATATGAATCGCCAATCTCAATCCGACGGAAACAAAAGATTCTTCGATATCAGGTCGACGAAAACTTCATAAAGGGAAAAAGTTCGTCGATCTAAGGACGAAGAGAGGGAAAGTCGTCGTTTGTAGAAAACTTTCTGAGATAGAATCCGTCTATCTTTGGTTGACAAATGAGCTATACTAGGAGATTTTGTCGATCTTAGGTCAACGAAAATTCTCAAGAACAGTTATCAGTTCGTCGATCTCAGGTCGACGAACAGAGATAATTCTTTGACTATAGACAGAGCATTAGATTAAATCCTAACCATTTATCATACCAAGCTGATTGACAAAGAACAGATGCTTGGATGAGTCTAATGGCTTAGTGAATATATCTGCTCCTTTCAAATCAGTAGAGAAAAATTCAAGTTTAATCTTTTGTTTGTCAACACAATCTCTAATGAAATGATGTCTAATGTCTATATGCTTAGTTCTAGAATGCAATACTTGATTTTGTGCAATGGAGATAACACTTGTATTATCACACATTATAGTTGAATTATTTAAGTTGACACCATAATCCAGTAGTTGGTTTTGTATCCACAAAATTTGTGAACAGCAACTGCCTGCAGCCATATACTCAGCTTCAGTAGTGGATGTTGAAACAGATGTTTGCTTTCTACAGAACCAAGATACAATTTTGTCACCAAGGAACTAACAAGTTCCAAAGGTGCTTTTTCTGTCTACTCTACATCCAGCATAATCAGCATCAGAGAATCCAGTTAACACAAATGCTGATTCTGTTGGATACCAGAGGCCTAGATCTAGACAACCTTTTATATATCTCAAAATCCTTTTTTAAGAAAATAAAATAAGATTCTTTAGGGTTCACCTGGAACCTAGCACAAAGACATGTGGCAAACATAATGTCTTGTCTGCTTGCTGTTAAGTACAGTAGGGATCCAACAATGGCCCTATACTTGGTCTGATCAACTGCTTTTCCAAATTCATCAGCATCTAAACAACATTGGCAGCCATGGGAGTTTTCATGACAGATGCATCATTCATCCCAAACTTCTTAATAAGCACTTTAGCATATTTAGACTGAGAGATGAAGATTTCTTCAGGGGTTTGATTCACTTGGAGACAAAGGAAATATGATAACTCACCCATGCTACTCATCTCAAACCTTGAGTGCATTAGATCAGAAAATCTTTTGCACAGATTTGGATCAGTAGAACCAAAGATTATGTCATCTACATATATTTGTACTAATAGAGTTTTATCATGATGCAATTTTGTAAAAAGGGTTATATCAACCATGCCTCTTGAAAAACCATGCTCTAAAAGAAAACTGGCTAAGGTCTCATACTAAGATCTTGGAGCTTGCTTTAAACCATAGAGAGCCTTATGCAATTTAAAGACATAAGAGGGATGAGATGGAGAGATAAAACCTGGTGGTTGTTCAACATACACCTCTTCTTTGAGTTATCCATTTAAGAATGCACTTTTTACATCCATCTGGTAGACTTTAAACTTCTTGAATGTTGCATAAGCTAAGAAGATCCTTATAGCTTCAAGTCTGGCAACTAGAGCAAATGTTTGATCATAATCAATTCCTTTCTCTTGCACTACTAGAAAAATGGCTTTTAGCCACGAATTCTTTTGCCATGGGGGAAAAATCGTGGCTAATAGTGAGTATTAGCCACGGTTTTTATTTCGTGGCTAAAAGTCTAGTATTAGCCACGGTTGACTAATTCGTGGCTAATATTGGACTTTTAGCCACGGTTTGCCTGAATCGTGGCTAAAAGTTTATTATTAGCCACGGTTTGCCTGAACCGTGGCAAAAGGTCATGGTTACATTTAGTTCCACACCGCCAAAACAAAATGAAATTTTGGGTTTATAAAGAATTTATTTCAATTAGTATTTGAAATAAATATGGCGGCGGCGGCCAGGCGGCGGCGGCGGCTAGGCGGGGGTCGGGCGGCGGCTGCGGTGGCAGCGGCGGCGGCGGCGGTGGCGGCTGGCCTGAATTTTTTATGTTATGAGTGGCCATTTAACCATGGCAATTAAACCGTGGCTAAAAGTCCAGTATTAGCCACGACAATCAAACCGTGGCTAAAAGTCCAGTATTAGCCACGGTTTTGGACTTTTAGCCACGGTTTGGACCTTTAGCCACGCTCGCATTGCCCACGCCCATTTTTTGTAGGTAGACCGTGGCTAAAAGTCTTTAGCCACGGTTTTCGACTTTTAGCCACGGCAATCTGCCGTGGCTAAAAGTCAGTTTTCTAGTAGTGTTGCCTGTATCCTTGAGCAACAAGCCTTGCCTTGTTCCTCACTATCACACCTTGGGCATCAACTTTGTTTCTGAATACCCACTTAGTCCCAATTACTGGATAGCCTTTAGGCCTTTGAACTAAGTCCCAAACTTTACACCTCTCAAACTGGTTGAGTTCCTCCTGCATTGCAGTGATCCAGTTTGGATCTTGCTCTACATCAGATATGTATTGAGGCTCAATTTGAGAAAGAAAGCAGGCAAGCATCACATCAGGGTTGAGTTGATGTCTTGTCTGCACTCCTGATGATATGTCTCCAATTACTTGAGATCTAGGGTGATCCCTAAGTGTGACAAGATTATTAGGAGAAGTTGGTTCAGCAACAGTTATTTGATTTAGTTCCTCTTGTGAAATTGTATCAACTGTTAGAGGAAGTTGAACTGCTTCCACAGTCTCTTCTTCACTTTCAGCTTCTGATATAGCTTGTGGAGAGGGATGTAATTCAACCTTTTTGGTAAGGTTTAGATCATCTAAGCTCTCACACAAATTCTTTACCTACAGATTGTTGTTGGTAGAGATATCTCTCTCCTTGTAAAACATATTAGATTTATCAAATATCACATGCATAGATTCTTTAATTTTGAGTGTTGATTTTTTAAACACCCTATATGCCTTGCTGACTTGGGAATATCGTAAAAAAATTCCCATTGCAGCCTTAGCTTCAAACTTTCTGAGATGTTTCTTGTCATTATTGTGAATATAATATATACACCCAAATACTTTAAAATTAGTTATTATAGGTTTCTTCCCTTTGAGTAGTTCATAGGGAGTCTTAAGCTTTAGTTTATGTATTAAACTTCTATTCAGGACATAGTTTGTTGTGCTTACTGCTTCTGCCCAATAGGAAAGAGGCATCACTACTAGAAAACTGACTTTTAGCCACGGCAGATTGCCGTGGCTAAAAGTCCAAAACCGTGGCTAAAGACTTTTAGCCACGGTCTACCCACAGAAAATGGGCGTGGGTAATGCGAGCGTGGCTAAAAGTCCAAACCGTGGCTAAAATTCCAAAACCGTGGCTAATACTGGACTTTTAGCCACGGTTTGATTGTCGTGGCTAATACTGGACTTTTAGCCACGGTTTAATTGCCATGGTTAAATGGCCACTCATAACATAAAAAATTTAGGCCAGCCGCCGCCGCTGACCCGCCGGCGCGCCGCGCCCGCAATGCCGGGCCGCCGCCGCCGCCGCTGCCGCAGCCGCCGCCGCAGCCGCTGCCCGACCCACGCCCGGCCGCCGCCGCCGCCCGGCCGCCGCCGCCATATTTATTTCAAATACTAATTGAAATAAATTCTTTATAAACCCAAAATTTCATTTTGTTTTGGCGGTGTGGGACTAAATGTAACCACGACCTTTTGCCACGGTTCAGGCAAACCGTGGCTAATACTAGACATTTAGCCACGGTTCAGGCAAACCGTGGCTAAAAGTCCAATATTAGCCATGGATTAGTCAACCGTGGCTAATACTAGACTTTTAGCCACGGAATAAAAACCGTGGCTAATACTCACTATTAGCCACGATTTTTCCCCCGTGACAAAAGAATTCGTGGCTAAAAGCCATTTTTCTAGTTGTGCATGTAAGAATCTGCAAGCAATGTACCTGCAGCTTTAATGAGTGTTCTATTCTTCCTTTCAACTACCCCATTTTGTTGAGGAGTTCTTAAAGCTGAGAAACAATGTCTGATACCTTCCTTCTCACAGAACTCTAGCATAAGAAGAGAGTCAAGCTCAGTGCCATGATTACTTCTGATAAATGCAACATTAGTAGAGTACTCAATCTGTATGTTCTTGAGAAAATCTGGGAGAACTCTAAAAGTATCTGACTTAGTTCTCAAGAAGAAAACTCATGTGAATCTGGAGAAGTCATCTACAATAACTAATGTATAAGACTTTCCTCCTAGACTTTGTACTGTAATAGGGCCAAAAAGGTCCATATGGAGCAAGTACAAGATTCTAGGTGAATCACTCTTATTAATGGATTTAAAACTATATTTAGTTTGCTTTCCTAACTAAAAAGCCCTGCATAGGCCTTCATTCTTGTAGGGACCAAAAGGTAAACCTCTAACAAGATTGTCTTTAGATAACCTAGCTATATTTTTATGGTTTACATGTCCTAATCTTTTGTGTCATAAGTTAGTTTGAATGCTAACAGAATTAAACAAGCAGATTTCAAATTTAGCTGATTCAAAATTTACTAAGTAGATGTTTCCTTGTCTAATTCCAGTTAAAACAGTTGTGTTATTTAAAGAGATAAGACATAATGTGTAAGTAAAGCTTACATGATAACCTGTATCACATAGTTGGCTTACTGATATCAGGTTATGCTTAAGGCCATTTACATTGGTCACTTTCTTGAATGTAATAGCTCCACATTTGAAGTCACCATAGCCTTCTGTCAGTCCAAAGCCTGAGTCCCCAAAGATTACTTTAGGTCTAATCTTGTCTTTATAGTTGATTAGACATTCTTTGCAACCTTTCATATGTTTAGAGAAACCACTGTCCAGGTTGTGACAGGGTTCTCTTCTACCTGCATGGAGGATTAGCAATTTTTGACCCAGATTACCTTGGGTCCTTGTGGTTTGACATAACTAAAGCTTGAAATGAATGAATATTCAGGTTGATCCTTATAACCTAAGGGATGATACCTTCTAGGAGGTATGACCCACTGACTAAAGGGATTAAAAGGTTTATCAGTTTTTAGGTTATTCTGGTTATGACCTGAATTGTACAAATTCGAGTATGTTCGTCGACCTGAGCTTGACGATCGAGATTGAGTTCGTCGATATCTGCTCGAAGAATGGAAATATCCATTCTCAGAGCCCCAAAAACGTCGATCTCTGGTCAACGAACCATACTGGTTTCGTCAATCCCTATTCGAAGAATAAATTACATTATTATTTGCGTTCAGAGTTCTTCGTTCTGAGTTCGACGAACCATACCCATTTCGTCGTTCTGAGTTCGACGAAATTTGCTGAACATAGTCATGTTGTTTGTTTTTCTTCTTCTGATTGGTTTTCTTAAGTTCTAATTGTTTAAGAACTTCATTAACTTTCTCTACTTGTTCAGTGTTTTTCTTTCCACTTTCAGAAATGAAGTTAATAGGTTTTGATAGTTGATTTTTCTGAATTAGGATTGGTTCACTAGATGAGGCTCCTTATCCTAATTTGTTATTATTAGATCTTGTGTTAACTATGCTAGTTATATCTATCAGTTGTAAGCTTCTACCATTTTAAGTTTCTTCTAATTCCTTAGCCTTACTTAATTCAGATTTTTGAAATACTATTTGTTGATTAGCCAGATTTAATTTATCAGTTAATTTTTCATTTTCAGCAATGAATTATTCTTGTTCTAACAGTTTTTCCCTGAGAAGATTGATTTCCTTCTTAGATCCTATTAGGTATAAGCATAAAAGTTTAAACTCATATTGAAATTCTTTAAACTGAAAATCATATGAAGCAATTACTTGATCCTCTTCAGAGAGGAATTCTTCATCACTTGATTCTTCTGAATCTGATCTGCTGCTTCCAGCATCAATTGCCATAAGGCACATTTCTCTTGCCTTCCTTTCTTCTTCATCATCTTCACTGGAGCTGGATGAGGATGTTTCATCTTCAATATCACTCCAGGTTTAAGCCACAAAGCCCTTCTCCTTCTTTTTGTACTTGCTGGAGGAGGCCTTGCTGTGCTGATGTCTTCTTGACTCCTTTTCTTGCCTTTTGTCTTTCTTTTGAACTTCTGGACATTCTGAGATGAAATGTCCAGGTTTCCTGCATCCAAAACAGACAACTTCTTTAGAAGGGGTCTTGTCATACCTGAGTTTATCTTCATTCCTTGAAGGTTTTCTCCTGAAGTCCTTCCTTGCCATTTTATAGAATCTCTTAGCAAAGGGACTCATAAGTTCTTCATTGGCTGATAAGCTGGGAGATTCTTCTGCAGCTTTGAGTGCTAAGTTTTGTTCTTTCCTAGTAGGTGTTGAAGCTTTTGGTTCAACTGCAGCTTCTCTTGACTTGATCAGTTGCTCATAGAATTTGTGCTTTCCAAGTAAAGATTCTGTTGATATTTCAGACATGCTTCTGGCTTCTTTGATGGGACAGATTCTGGAGTCCCATGTGCTAGGGAAGCACATGAGTATCTTGTCATTGACCTCAGTCAGAGTAATTTCTTCATCCAATGTTCTGAGCTCACTGATGATGGAGCTCAGCCTGTTGTACATCACTTCCACAGATTCTACATCATCTTTCCGGAAATTTTCATATTGAGATATGAGGTTGGATCTTCTATCCTTCCTCTCATCAGTAGGGCCTGGTTCCATTTGGTGGAGGGAATCCCAAATTGCTTTGGCAGATGTACATTCAACAACATTCTGAAATATGTCATTTGACATAGTCTGTGCCAATTTGTTCATAGCTCTGGCATAAGCAATCTTTGCCTTTTTTGTGTGCATCAGCTTGATCTGGAGGAGGCACTGTACTAAGATTTACTGTGGTTAAAGTAGATGGCACTTGAGCTGGTGGTCCTGTCAAGATGGAATTAAAAATGTCCTCATCAATAGAGTTCATGTACAGCTTGATTCTTGCCTTCCAGATTCCAAACTTTTGCAAGTTGCAAACTAGAGGTCTGGTACTGGCATAATCCTTATTTTGTTCCATGATATTAGAAAATAAAATATAATCATGGAGACTGCTAAAGCTTATTCAGAGTTTATCCTGAGGATCTTGATTAATCAAGGTGTGAGCCTGTATAATGTGATTAACCACCCTCTGATACCAATTGAAAGTTAGGGTAAGCTCTGAAAAACTCTAGAGGGATGGGGGGGGGGGTGAATAGAGTTATTGAAATCATTTGATTTTTACTGAAATAAAAAATCTTTTATAAAATAGGTTACTATTGTATAAGTGTATAGGTGCACAAGTGCAGTAGATAAACTAAGCTACACAATAAGAATATATCACAACACAAGCACAAGGGAAAAACAACACAGCCACAAAGACAACACAAGAATTTTATAGTGGTTCCCCAAACTTGGGTACATCAACTCTTCTACCACCCTAGGTAGGAATCCACTACAGGTTTTTATCAGGTGACTGCCACCAATGAGCTTTTTATCAGGTGCTCAAAAACCAAACCTCAAGTCTTTTGGATAGGAGACTTGCAACCAGGAATAATTTTGAAGAGAATTAAAACCCTGTACAGAGGTGGGGATGAGAGAGTAATGGTGTTCTTCTCTTTCTCAAATACAACAGAGAGAAGACTAGTGGATTTGTGTTATTGTCAAAGCTCCCCCTGAGATCTTGAGTGGTTCAGGAGTGGAAGCTTTGCAAAAGGGTGAGTAGGCCTTTTAGCTCTTCAGAGATCTTTGACTGATTTGAATAGCTTGCCACTTGAGATCCTTGAAACCAAAGAGAGAAAGGAAGAAGGACTCTTGATGGTGATGGTTGTTCCTTCTTCTTCTCTTGAGAGCAGTAGATTTTTTTAGAACTATTTTCACTGCACTTTTGATGTCTGTGAGCTTTTTCCTGTGTCTTGCATGTTGATAGCACACGATTTTTTGTGTATATCTTTTTTTTTCTATTTTTATTAGCTCTCGGTGTCTTCTCTTTTTTGAGAGATCCTCTAATGATAACTGCAACTTGGTCGAATTCAAAAACTTGCAATAAATGCTTAGTCGGAATCTCGGAAATGAAAATGGCAAGTATGCTGTCATATATTCTATGTCTGTCCCGAGATATAAGTAGTTAATTCCATGAAGAATATTTGTAATCAATGCTGCCAGTAACGACTTAATTCAAAAGATATAAGAGCATTGATTATCCAGGAAATTAACGGCTTATAGTAGTATAAGACAAGGAGATAGAAAAGGAAAGAATAAATGACAATATGCCTTACAGTTTTCGTCGACCTGAGAACAGTTTTCGTCGACCCTTAGAATGACTGATTCTGTGCACTAAGTTCGTCGAACTTAGAACGACTGTTCGTCAAGCTGAAATCAAAGATCGTCGAGCTGAGTCTGCAGTATGGACTTAGAATATTTTCTGATGTTTAGAATTGAAGTATTGATCTGACATTGAGTGAGATGTACTCTGGCTTTGAGTGTTAGATCACAATTCTGAAGTTGAGTCATTTAAGAGTGTTGAGTCATTGATAGCGTTGAGAGCGTTGAGTGAACTTTGGCTCCGAGTAAACTTTGGCTTTGAGTAAACTTTGGATTTGAGTGAACTGTGGCGCTGAGTCAATTTTGGCGCTGAGAGATCTTTGGCTCTGAGAGCTAAAGTGTTAGTCGACCTGAGGACAGAGTTCGTCGAACTGATGTTCTTAGTTCGTCGACTGAAGTTTGACAGAGGATTTATTATTATGTTCAAAGATCGTCGAGCTGAGATCTAAGTTCGTCGAGCTCAGCTCAGAGAATTGTCTCTGGGTTAGTTGAGCTGAGCAGGACGATCGTCGTCCGGAGTTCGACGAACGCAGATCTTTTTTTTATTAAGTCTTGAATCTCTGGCAGTGTTGGAGGCTGGACCTTTCTACTGTTGACTTTAAGAACATGGCCTAGACTATAAAAACACATGACATTTGACCCTTCTATACAACATGGGTAACAACCTAAGAAAAGAACCTAGCCCAAATCACCTAGGGGTTCCAACAGTCTATTTGCGGAAATAAAATTTTAACGATCTAGCACAAGAAATCAAGCAATCACAAAAAGACAAGAAGATTTATAGTGGTTCCCCAATCTTGGGTACCTCCACTTTACCTCACCGATCTAGCAAATCACTAGACTCGGCTACTCTACTATCTCGGATTGAAAACAATCCTACGCCTCGGAACCAAGTTCCTACAAACTCGATCCAAATGGATCTACACTCGGAAGATGAAAACTTCCTACAACTCGGATAACAACGCTCCTACACTCGGAGAAAATCTCCTAGAATGATAACAAAAAGATTTGGAAAAATACAAACAGAGATTTCTCAGATCTGGAAAAATTCAGCCCTAGGTCTTTTTCTTGAATTGGCGGCACTTTTAGAAACGGTTGAAGAAGAATTGACGATCTGACCTGAGAAAGCTTTGACCTACTCGATCAAGGAGAAGATGATGATCCCTTGAACAGCAAGTCTTCTTGGATCGAAAGCAAAAAGATCAATCAACTCGTGAGCAGCGACGGCAGCTTCAGAACGTGTTCTTTTGGAAAGAGAAGGCCGATCCAGAAACTTAGAATGTACGGAAATCCGCTCCTTGTAATTGTTAAGGTTTTGTCTTTATGATAAGACTTTATATAGGATTACCCTTAACGGCTAGAAAAGACATTAATGACGACACGTGGACCAATCACGTCATGTCATTTGAAAAAATTTCGGCCGATCTGGACTTAACATAATTTTCTGAAAATTTCGACTTATAGTTCTCGAGAAGTAACTTTAGTTCTCGATAACTAGAAACTGAGTTCTCGAGAGCTATCAGGACTTCTCGAGAACTATACTGCTTAGAAGAATTCTGGACTTCTCGAGAACAAAAGGCTGAGTTCTCGAGAACTAACTAACTTCTCGAGAACTATGGAGACTTCTCGAGAACTAACACTTAAGAGAGATTTCTGAGGCAACTTTTGACTATTCAAGAAATAGGGCTAGCAGTTCTCGAGAACTTAAGCCAAGCTTCTCGAGAACACGTTGGAATTCTCGAGAACTAAGATGACTTCTCAAGAACTACATCAGACTTATCGAGAACTCTGACTTAGAAAAATTCTTGAACCTGTCTGGACTTCTCGAGAACTTTGAAGCAAAGCTTCTCGAGAACTCTAAGCACTTCTGGAGAACTTTGAAGCAAAGCTTCTCGAGAATTTTAAGGACTTCTCGAGAATTAAGAGGACTTCTTGAGAAGTGGACTTAGAGAATTTTCTGAACTTTAGAAGAGATCTTTCTCTTCTCTTCAAGAGTCCAATCTTCATTCCATGATCCAAGGTTTGAATATGAAGTGTATACCAAAAGAGAGGCTACACATGAGTCAACACCTTGGGTCACACAGTGAGGGATTACACTGTATGGTCTTATGTTCATGACCCACTGTAGATTGACATTTGTCTACACTTAGCAATTGTAATCTGCAAACACACAGCTAAAACAAGGATATCAAATACAACTTAATTCATCTTCGTTCAAGGGTGACTTCATGCAAATCTGGGTTATTGTGGATGCAATACCCAACAATAATCTCTATTCCTGACTCTTAGAATCTTACACTTTATTAACTCTGTAAATCTCATAGCATTGCACTCCAAATCGTGGGAATTTAGTCTTACTTGTGCTATCCATTTTTCTTTTACTCTGAAATGCTCGTCAAATCAACTTATTTTTTATTTGGTAGGTCTATATTCATGGTGTTCTGCTCAATTTTTTTTCCACTAGTGCTTATGATTTTTTTTTGTGAATGTGGACCCGTTGACTAGTCTCTTTAGTATCACATGAACATAGAGGGAGAGTTGAGTGTTCACGAGACATGTTGGTTAATCCCCGACCCCTTTCAATAATATTAAAAGTGGGAGAATTGAGTGTTTTATGAGTATATCCTATAATAGTTGACTGTTAAGTGCTAGCCACCCAGGGGAAAATCTCACAAAGGGGTCGGGAAGCACACACATAAGGGGAGAACACACATAGGGGGAGCACATATATAGGGGGTAATGTGTTGATTAATATTGATTATTTCGGTATTGATTACTGCTACCTGCTATACCTCATACTTACTGATTAAATTACACTATACCATGGTATTATTGTTTTATATCTCATGAACGAAAGGGGGTGTTTGTTATAGCCTATGGTTCGCATCTCTTTAGTTTGAAAATATCAAATCCCGTATTATAATTGATTGTATGATGTTTGGGTATAGTATGCAAGTTTACAGGTGCAAAAGTACGAGAAAATCATGTTCTGGAACATACCGCCGAGCGCTAGCGCTACAGTCTGTGCTAGCTTCAGAATTAATTTAGGACAAGTGCTCTGTGAGCTACTGCGTTATGCTATCCTTACCGCTCGATGCTTGTCCTCTCAACGACCGTCGAGTCAATGCGCTACCACCTGGCGATAGCTCTGTACAGCGACGCGACATCATAAAAAGTGGAAAAATATTTTATTCGAATATTTTTCCAAATTCACAGGACAGCTGTCACATCCATGCGGATCGACCTACCACTGGGTGCTAGCTCTACCGACGGCGGTAGCTTATTTTTCTAAGACATATAAAAGCACAGGTTTCTTTTCCGGAAGAAAATAAGAGAGAAATATTTTGATTCTAGGGTTCATGTGCCATCTCAGAGCACCGTTCTATCGCCTTCATCGAAGGAAGAGAAAGCTGCCTCCCTCCCGTTCGTGTATGAAGATCTTCGGCGAGCAATGGAATACAATAACCAAGAGGAGTTGATCGGGTGCAATAGAACAAAGATCCTTAGCACCAGTCATACACCGCTCAATGGATGAATCGTCTTGACGGAGAATCACTTTAAATATTCTTTACGCTCTTATTGTATTTTTCCCTTTTCTAATTGTTTGTGGGTGATGAAAATCGACCTGTGAAGGTCATCGGAATCTGGGAAGGGTTCCATAAGAAATTGTCGAGGGGAAGGGACGTCTAGATCGGGGGATATAGTGGATCTCTAAGACACTTCCGGGAAGGAAGGTGAAGAGCTGTCTCGAAGACCTTTCTGTTAAGGGAAAGAGAGAGACCCAACCGGTCCGGGTAGTGGGCCGGTATAGAAAATGAAAAGGAGTTTGTATTTCACCGCCTCCGATCTCTGATGTCATGGAGATCGAGTTGTTCTTAAGTATAAACCACTTTCATTACTTTTGAATAAAATTATTGTTCGTTCTTTATTCTTGTTGTTATTTCATGGTTGTATACTAGTAGATCTCTGAAAGGTTTTTGAGCCTCTGAAAGGCAAAGCTTTATGGAGAAAAATGAGTTCTGTGACCTACCGCCACGCGCTAGCAAGCTACTGCCGCGCGATAGCATCAGAAAATAGTATTCCTAGGTGAAACTCATTTTTAATTCTAAGTAAATCTTGAAACCTTATTCACCCCCCCCCTCTAAGGCTACCCATTCGATCCAACATGTTCAATGACTTATTTATTGCAGGATCAGTGTAATCTGATACCAATTGTAAAACCCTCTGTCGGGAACACAAGACATGATCGAGGAGAGTTTTATGTCCAGAACAGCCACCTTGTAGTAGCATCAGCACATGGCGTAATTTGTACCACAAGTCGCCTATTTTGCCGGCTAATTACCAGTATCACAGTGCCAATCAAAAAAATAAGAGAATAATACAAAAGTCATAATACACAAAAGTAAATATCCAAAATAATACAAGAAACAAGAAGCTATACAAGCTCATATAAATATCAAAGTACGGGAATTTGCCAGAAGGGATACAACAAAAAACTCAAAAGCTTACATATCACTAAGGGGAGTGAAGGAATCCAAGTGTCAGGCCTTGTCCCCCTGACTTGGCTGCCCCCTGCATTAAGTGCTGCTGCTGCTCCGTCAGTGGGGTGTCCTAAAAAAGTGAGTGTAACAAATATTTGTCATAAAATTATGTAGATTCGCATCCTCTCACCCCAGTGACTCTTAGGCATCGGGCAAAAGGAAGAAAGATGAGACACAATATAATAAGTAGTGCAAACAATAGGTGATAAGATGTATTAATAATTTGGTTGTTATCTTGCACCAATAGTTTAGTAAATAAAAAGGCAATAACCAGGAGTTTCATCTGATATCTAAAGTACAACTATGTTAGCATTGTATCAAATAGCAGAAATGTAAGAACTGAATTGAACTTAACTTATAAGGATGCTCATACAAGCTTATAAGTTAAGGGTTTGGTACAGTAAACGTAACTCATAATATAAAAGAGCACATTCTAATTTATATGATGAGGATCTTATGCGATGCAACTCAATCCAATACAATACAATGAATGTATGATGACACACTCATGTTTACACATGCACTCTATTTGATATGTCAACATTGACCTTAGTTCCCACTTTTCGAGAGGTAGAACTCTCTCAGGCATCACCCATCATGGCCAAACGGTGATAGTGGAGAGGGCATCTCCACTACTATGCGGGCATACACACTACCAGGCCTAGTCCTCTGTATGCCTCTAAAAACACCAACAATGGAGCTCCTTCATACTCTGATACGGAAGGAGTTTTGGGTTGATAATCACCAAGAGTGTAGCTCAACTGACCTAAAATAGCACGGAAGGGGTCTTTGGGAAGTAAACACCAAAGAGCACAGCCCAACTGACTCAACAAAAACGAAAGGGGTGTTTGGGAAGAAGCACCAAATAACCCATACAAACTGATCAAGGTTTATCTGTCAGCTTCCGTCAACGTGACGATCGGTAAGCCCGAAGAACTACCACAAGTAATCCTCAACTCAGAATAATTCAACAATCGTGTATCGACATACACTCATGTAATCCTGTAGTACCAACAAGCCAAGAAGCTCCCAAGGACTTCCATCTGTGTCCTTACATAATACAACCTAGGATATAATATATCCTACCATAACCAACAAGTCATCAAAAAAGTGAGTAATTAAGTGGTTATGACAACCCAAATCCCCATAATATTTCTTCCTTATATTATGTTTAACATTTTGTGCGTTTACACAAAATTTTAGCTCATTCGGATCATCACGATAATTATTTACGATCCGATAATTTATAACATAATATTGACAGTTCAAATCAAATATATATCAAAATTATGAAACTAAATAGGGGAGTCCATATTGTCATCAAGAAATTATCTACCAGTTTTTCCAAAGCTTGCGATAAATAATTTTAGAGAAATTCATGAGTTATCAAAATATGTACATTTATTAAAACTTACAGAAACTAGACTTCCCAGAGCTACATACCACAAAAAGTAAAGTTTAACACCATTCCTGAAAGGTATTTCAAAGGCCTACAACTTTCTAGTAAATTCCTAGGTCTATATCTAAGTCTGTCATGCCTAAAATCATGTTTGATCCCGACGACGCAGAACTGGATAGAATCTGTCCTGCAATTACAGCTTAATTATTTTCAGGGAAAAAATTTCGAAATAACTTTTTGGGGGCTATAGAGCTCCCTAGAAAATGTGCAACCACTTCGTTGCAAAGGTTTTTCCAGGGGATATAACTTTTATGTTGAGCCCAAGACCTGAATATGACTGAACCATGCCTAAAAATAGGCTTGAAGTTCGTCACACACACACGACAGATTTCTATCTAAGTAGTATAAGGAAATTCCTACACGGATATTTAAGACAGATGAACAATAACTGTTCAACTTCTTCCTCCAGCAAATATACAACATGACTTTAGCTCTCTCCTCCTTTTCTCCCTCAATAGACCACTATTAGTCATGAAATCAAGTCCGTCGCCTTCATATTGAAGAGAGGAAGAAATTTAAGATATTTTCATGGCGATCGGTTACCTAGAGCAAATGTTCTAGTGTGGCCTTCTCCTGGGAAACTCCATTAAACTCCCAAAGTCAAACTCTTTTGAGTCGACGTTTCCCTAATTTCGGATCTAAAGATCTAGCACCAAGGAAGAGGGTAGGAAACTCACCTGATTTTTTGTCATGGATCAATTTCTTCTCCTTAGTGGCATGACAACATTTGGCTTCCAGTGACCTAGCTCCATTCCTTCATTCTTTTAGGGAAGAGTGGTCGGCACGATGAAGAAGAAGAGAACCTTTTGTTGGATGAGGAAGTATCGATCAGTATGGAGTCATCGGGAGAGAGAAAGTAGGTTGAATTGACCAAAGAATAATGGCTGTCATGCCTTGGAATGACAACCATGCCATGTATTGCACTCTAACTGGACCATACTTAGTTATACCCTAAAGTAATGTTTTTGAATAACAATGTCATCAATGATTCATTCCGTAAAAGTTCCAAGAGCCTTCCCATTCTGAATCAGCCCATACTTCTTCCCAAGAGGCAAATAACAAGACAGCGCCGAATGATTTTTGCCAAGTCCATACATCGAGTACACTCGACGATTAATTGAGATCACTCGATGGGTTCGTCGAGATCATTCGACGAGTTTGTCGAGTCCATTCAACGAGTTCGTCGAGTCTATTCGACAAGTTCATCGAGTCCATTCGACGAGTTCGTCGAGTCCATTCAATGAATTCATCGAGTCCTTTCGATGAGTTCGTCGAGTCCATTTGACAGATTCGTCGATACTACTTAGCGGATTCATTGATACCACTCGATGGATTTGTCGCTACCAATCGACAATTCGTCTATACAACTAGAAGATTCACCGAGCCTACTTAGTGCACAACCCCATATTCGATGAGTGGGTACCCCTACAGGATCAGTGCTTTGTGGAATCTTTAGAGGCGAGAGGGCTCAAGACAACGAGCGAGACCCTTCCAGAAGACGTCGAGTGAGACCCTTCCAGTGGACGCCGAGCGAGACCCTTCCAGTAGATGCTGAGAGAGACCCTTCCAGTAGATGCCGAGCAAGAACCTTCCCGAGTAGCTTTCTCCCAGGGGGAAAAAGTGCTCTTGCCCATGGAAGGCCAGGGGGGATCTTGCCCGAAAAGGCATGAAAGGTCTCGCAAGTGTTAAGCGAGTGTTCTTTAGATATATCATTCGCTCACGGTGGGATATCGCGGAGAAGAGTGCCTGAATGCTCCAGCACTCTCCACTTTAGGTTAATGGTGCCCTTATACACCACTCGTCCAGTTGGATTCCAGTGGTAAAATTACCTGGATGCCCTTGTAAGGCTGTGAATAGTCTTTTGAACAGTTGAATTTGGCTGTTGGCAGACATCTTTTGGCTGCATTTAACCGTTCAGAACAACGGAGTTACGCTCTTTGCAGGCAAGACTCATAAATCTATTAATAGACCCAGGGGGTACCTTAGAGGTCAAGCTTTCCAGTTCTCTCGCTCTCTTCTTACTGCGCTTTCTGAGATACCCTTAGCTTAGCACTTGGCTAAGGAGGGGAAGCGCTCTAAGATCTTCCGGGTGTGTGGTGGGACCTCTGTGTTGGAGCGTTGGGTTAGTTATAAGTTCTTAGTCTTCGTTCAACCTAGTTTACTAAGCAAAGTAAGTCGGAGGTCATCCCATCCCCAAGGGTTCGGACTCCACAAGAAGTCGGTTTCTGGTTTCAATATTTTGGTGTGGTGAGTGTAGAAAGTTATCAGCACTTAAAACCTTAGCGAGCTCAATGACTGGAGGCAAAGGGCAATGTTCTTACCAGGCCGAATTGCCACCCCCTCCCTCTCTCACCACTCTTGACATGTTTGAGGACTTTCGGAAATAAATGTGGAACCTCGTAACCTTCGCACTCACTGCACATGACGAGTGCTTGACACCCCCAATCCTAGTGGCTGCAGCGCCAGCCCTAGGCAAGAACGTTTCTATTTGGCGGCCTTGGAAGGAAGCGACAGTGGACGGTAGTGGGCGAGATCTCCCTGGGCGAGATCTTGCAGGGCGATTCCTGTTTCTCGGCTTGTCAAATGCGCGAAGGCCCGACGAGATGGAAGTGCGAGACCACCCGGCTCACCCGACGAGTGGTGGGAGACCTTTCAACAAGCTGGTCTTATCTGCCCCTATCCCAGAGGGGTTCCTCGAGCAAGAGATGTCCAACTAAACCGGGAGGGAAGACTCAGTCCAGCACATCCAATGGTTCGAGGATGTGGTTTTTATTAGGAAGATGTCGGATTCCTTCAAATACCGACTCTTCGCCATCACCCTTAAGGAGAAGGCAAGGGATTGGTTCCATCAACTACCATCCAGCTCCATAAACTGCTTAGAGGATCTGCGTCGGGCGTTATTTCTTTGGTTTACCACTTCCAAGAAGAGCACGAGGGAGTCAGAGTCCTTGTTCCTCATCAAGCAGGGAGTGAACGAGACTATGTGGAGCTACGTGGACCGGTTCCAAGAGGAGGTCCTCCCGGTGTATAAGATGTCAGGGCACACCCTCATAGTGGCCTTCACCTGGGGGATTCAACAAGGTTACTTCAGGATGGAGCTGAAGAGGGTGCCCCCAATGTCATTTGATAGCTAATGGTGAAGGTTGTCTGGGAATTCGTTGGAGAGGCGTCCAACCCGACATTTATTAGGAATTTAGCCAGGTAAGCAATGGAGGAGTAGAAGGAACTAGGAGGTGGAAAGGGGCAGGAGGCTAGGAGGGCAGAGCCCAGGAAGAGGGAGCAGCGGCAGCAGCAGCCGAGATTGGGTCATCAGGAGCCGAACAATTGGCTTGGCTGGTGGCTGCAGGAGCGACAAGACTAGGGCTAGCAGAGAGGTTTCCATGGAGGACACAACTGCCAAGAGGGCCAGGACCAGTTCAACCCTCTAGGCTGGAGATAGGGCCAAAGGCATCCTCTCCCCAATCAACATTAGGCTATAGCAATAGCCCTATGGTGGTGGAGGAGAGCCCAGTAAAGGAGAAGGTAAGGACGAAGGGAAGAGCTACCCTATTGTGACTTCCATCAAAAGGAGGGACATGCCACGACCACGTGCCCGGGGTTCCTCGTGATAAGACATAATAGGGAGCAACAACAGCAACCCCTCTAGAAAGTGCGGATTGAGGAAGTCTTGCCCGAGGGAGAGGAGGATAGGTGTGAGGACTGCGCCGATGTCGGACGTTGTAGAGAGATCAGAGTGTTCTACCAGGGGGAGTTGAGGATGCCCGCAAGGCGAGCTTCCATACCATGTATCGCTGAAGCGTCGCTCCGACGTACCAAACCCCACCCCCAGATGAGAAGATCACCATCATAAGGAAGGATATGCCGGATCATGAGGATTTATTCTGCGACGCACTAGTGATTCAAGCCGCGTTTGATGAGTCATATTTATATACTTATTTTTGGACTCATCTTGGATAGTTTTCTCGTCGATGCACAACACTTTAGAGCCATAATTGTTCATATTTGTTATTATTCCCATTCCATGTTAAGGTGCACTTTTGGCCTGTTTTCTGTGTGATTTCATAGTTATTACTCTTTTGCCCTACTTGTTGTTTTTCTATGTATGGAGAATGTGGTATGACCGTTTCGGTGGTTCTTCTATTTTCATTGTAGGTATAAAGGTCGTGTGCGTGTCCCGGGATTGTTTGGGAATGTTTTCCATCTAAGGGCCACTGATCGTGCATTTTTACACGCGTACGGTCAGTGTACTCCTTAGCGCACGACTGCTCATCATGCGCGGTCTGTTCGTCAAACCCCAAACAATACAGTAACACTGCGCACGATCATTGGATCTATAGCACACGACCACTGGTCGTGAGCCATTGATCGTGCGCACTATTCTCCATTTTTCCAAGTTTTGTCTGAAAATTTCGCACGAGCATTGGACATAGTGCGCACGAACACCGGTCGTGCGCCACTGCTTGTGCGCGTTTATTCCATTTTCTGGAGTTCTGTCTAGGGCAATCGCACGACCATTGGACATAGTGCGCACGACCACCGGTCGTGCTCCACTGCTTGTGTGCATTATCCCAGATTTTATTTGAGTTCTTCTATTCAGATACACACTATCACTGGACACAGTCCGCACGATAATTGGTCGTGCATCACCGATCATGTGTATTGTTATTTCTTGCAATCTATAAATTCGCAGGTTCCGGCCTAATTCCGAGACTGGACTTTTTCTCCGCCGTTTTCGTTTCTGAGGATGGTTCCGCCGATCTCCTTCATCCTTCACTGTAGGGAGGGACTCCGGGCAAGCTTTCAATGCCAAATTCAAACCTGAGCTTCCTCTCGGCCTCCTCCTTCATCCTTGAGATTCAAGAAGGGTTTGACCTAACTTTCACTATCAAGCTCGGAGGAGTTTGTGTCATTCTCCATCAGATCGCGACACGAAGAAGACGGGTCCATTGGGAGTTAGTAACAGCCTCCTCTACCCCGGACGCAGTTGAGGACCGATCTAGGATACGGATTGATAACCCGACAATTCCTTCCGTGAATCCTCAGCAAGACTTCGAATCCGGTCGATTTTGCACTCTCTTCTTATTTTGTTGTTGATATTGTAGTTTGATCTCTTTGTATTTGATGAAGTGTGCTTAATTTGATTAACTTTTGGGTACAATCATGTCTATATGATTTTATATTCACGTTATTTGCTTGAGTTGTGCCATTATCCATCCTCCACTACACAGTGCCACAGTAGCAATTACTAGTGGCGTGCGTAGCGAAGAGGTGCTCATGACCCTCATTCCGCCTTTCTCACCACCTCATCCGCAAGCCTACTCGTCCATCCGCCTAGCGATTCGGTGCATAGCGGCCCATGTAGTTTTCCATCTTCCTTGCGTAGCATTGCATAGTGCCATTGCATAGGAGTAGTCATTCTTCCGTTCTCACCACCTCATCTGCAAGCCTACACGTCCATCCGAGTGGCGATTCAGTGCATAGTGGTACGTGTAGTTTTCAATCCGCCTGGCGAAGCATTGCATAGCGGTATTGCATAGGTCTAGTTTATTAGTGTTTTAATTTCTTTTCCCGTAATAATAAAAAACTCCTTCGTAAACACCGTCCTAAGGACTTCAATCTCAAGTCCTCCTCAAAATTAACTCCGTCTTACTGTGTTACTTGAGAGATCGATACTTGGGAAAATTCTACCATTTTATATTATTTGTGTGACCGGTACACTTGTCGTAGACCGCATCAAGTTTTTGGCACGGTTGAAAGGGAACACAGTTGTGTGAGTTTTTTGAGAGGGAGATAGGAGATAGAAGCCATTTTCCATTTATTCATATCATGTTTCTTCTTTGCTTTAGATTTTAAAATTTGTTGCTTATTTTTCTTTGTTCCTTTTCTATTTTTAGCTTAGCTAGAAGATCTGTGTTACTTTTTATTTTATTTTAAGTTATGTAGCACACTTGCTGCAAATATTTTTGTTCGCAATGTATTTTGTAGTTGTGTGCCGTCTCTATGACACTTTGTCTCTATACATTGATTCCTTGGATGTTTTAAATGCCCAGCAGTGTATTAGGTGTTTGCTATGTCAAGGTATACGCCAAATGTCTAAGGATTGCCCTAGTTTTTGCGAGCCTTATCCCTCTGAGGGCGTGTGCGAAGAAACTCACCCGTTTACGGAGGACTACTTTGGACAGGCCTACCAGGGTGTTTCCTGGCCCATACACTGATATCGCACATCTTGCTCGTTCTTCGCCCGTTGAGAATACCGAAGAATCTCTTTCTGCATACATGTCTTTCATGGGTCCCTCGCTCCCTTTTTACGAGCTTCCCTTGAGTGAAGACGATCACTCTGGGGTTAGCTAGCAAAAAGAGGATCAGGAACTCATGGGCACTCCTTTATGGGACAATGAGATTTTTCCCGTCCGCGGGGAGGTATCTGCGGACTATTTTGCATTGGGGCCTGCTCATTCAATGCCTAGTTTCGAGAGCAGTTTTGCCCCTCCGTAATTTTTGCCTGATGGTGCTACTCCATCTTTGTGTGAGTCGGCTGATGATGCCGTATTTTTGGATGATTCCGTGCCTGAGCTTGCGCCAAAGTGGTATGAGGACTCTATTATCTCCGACGGAGAATGTGGATCTTTGGAATGCTATGACGCTCCCTGGTGGGATGAGGAATATCACCATTCTGATGCGGAGATTTGCACCTCCTTATTGGATGAGGCGGTCCCTCTTACCACCGCGGACCTCGAGTTCTCGGCTTCCCCACGATATGACTTCTATGATACTGACGATGATCTGTGCTCGAATCCTGCTGGGAGTGAGACCTGGGACCACTCCCCCTATTTTTGATAATTTTAGTTCTTTATCTCCTTTATTTCTTGATCCCCTTTCTGTATCTGAGCCTGTGCGGGTTGAGTCTTCGCAGGTGCTTCAGGATGAATGGGAACTTTCAGCTCGAGTGATGGATGATAGCATCCTCTTTCGCAAGGAGGTTAATTCATCCTCAGTTGAGGAAGCTCCATTAATCCTTTGTCCTCCCACAGTCTCCCTATAGACCATACCTAGCTGGGCAAGGATTTATTTTATGGTGAGATGAGTGAGGACCAGCGCTCCTCCTCTTCTTACTTCCTATTTCTTCTACCTGTGTTGGGCAGGTATTATTATTTAGGTAGAGGGGTAACTGCTTTATCTCCGTATCGGTACTCGCTACCGCAACGGACAATGGAACAGTTACCTGTCACTTTTCTTTTCATAGGCACATGAGCTAGAAATGTATAGAATTTAATAAATCGTGCTGGGAGGACAATAACCCCAGTAGTTATCTTATATTTCCTGCATTTTTATTTTTCATGTCTATCTTAGTTTTAGTATTTCTTTGTATTTTGTCTATTTTTCTTTTGTTTTTGCGGAGCTCACCCCTGTAGGTAATCATGGAAACTTTGTATTGGCGGGGTTGTGATTCTTTGTTTGGCGTACCTACTTCTGTTTTTCACGCATCTTCTGGTATGCTCACTGGCTGAGCATTAGGTAACCTATTCTCTTGTCTCTATCAGATTTAAATTTCTATATCATATGTTGTGTAGCTTAGTTTAAGTCTGGGGGAGAGACAGTATTTGTTACCTTTTGCACAAACACGTGTCATTTGCATACTAGAAGCTTTTATTATTTTATTTTGATTAGTTCATTGCATCTCACACCACTGCACCCACATGAGCACGAGCTTAGCTATTAGCGTGTCGTGAGTTAAACTCGTCTCTTTTGTATGAATTGGGAAAATTATTGTGCTGCCATAGGATTGTGAGACAGAGTAAAATGTTGACTATTGCAGTGCTCCTAGTCGAGTGCTCTCGTCTCATGTAGAAATTGGAGTAGATTTAATTTTTCTGTATTCTTATAGTTTTATATTTTTCTATTTGCGTAAAGACTTTTTATTCATTCAAAAATTGGTGAATCCGGGATGAATCGAACGGTAGTGTTGGGATATGTGTAGCCGTCACTAGACTCGTTTTGCTCGAATCGGGAGAAAGGATCATCTTTCTCGGTGGCTAAGAACTTACCTCAAGCTACTGTTGAAGCATTGGTGCATGGTTAGTCAAGCATGAGCGTGATGTAGGCCATCATTTTTGCCCTGATGAGCTTTGTACCATTCCTAACTTCTTATCCTCGCTAGCCCTGTTGTGCCTACCCCTTCTTTTGATTCAGCTCCACCATTATTTCCCCAAAGCATCATAGAATATCCTAGTCGCACACCCAAGTCGAGCTTAAGTGTTTTACATTTTCATTTTGGGGTATTGATGAGGTGATATTCCTTGTTAATATGTGAATGTGCTCCAAAGTTTTTATTTGCTGAAATTGTTAGAATAAAAAATTATTTGAAAAAATATATAAAAATGAATTGTGAAAAAAAAGTGAAAAGAAAAAGTATAATTGAAAATTCTATTTGAGATGAGATTGTATTTGGAGTAGGCGGTGCACACACCCATATTTTAAAATAATTAATTCTGGGGGTGTGGTGTACCCACATATATTTTGGTTAGCGGATAGATTCTTTTTTATGCAAGCACATTTGGGTTAGGTGCGTAGCATTTTTATTTATCTTTGTTTACCTTACCGAAACCCAAGCCCCATCTCTTCACCTAAAGTCCTACGGATTCACGCTTGAGTCAAACTAGTACCGTGGAGAGAGTGTGAACGGGCAAGCGTATGGTCCCCGACATTGATGGATTTCTTTGGAGGTGATCCTGAGCCCTGGTCTTTGGCAATGCTCACCTGAGTGGCCTGCCTACTTTCTCCCTACGCATGACCGGAAGATTCACCGTGATTCCATTTTTGAGTAGTAATAAAATATTGATACACATTGTCAAAAGTATAAACTATTTTGTATACTTAGAAATTTCCTCTATTAAATTTTTATGCGCGCGAGCATGTGACTTCGCATGCTACTCTGTATTTCAATTTCTATGTTAGCTAGTTTATTTTCCCTTTCTGCATAGATTTAGTTTGCTCGGGATGCACAAACAGGTAAGTCTGGGGGTGTGATGAGTCTTATATATATACGTATTTTTGGGCTCATCTGGGCTAGATTTCTCGTTGATGCACTACACTTTTGAGCCATAATTGTTCATATTTGTTATTATGCCCATTCCATGTTAAGGTGCACTTTTGGCCCGTTTTCGGTGTGATTTCATAGTTATTACTCTTTTGCCCGGGATTGTTTGGGAATGTTTTTGCCTAAGGGTAACTGATCGTGCATTTTTACACGCGCACGGTCAGTGGGCTCCTTAGTGCACGACCACTGGTCGTGCGTGACCTGTTCGTCGAACCCCAAACAGTACAGGAACACTGCGCACGATCATTGGATCTATAGCGCACGACCACTGGTCGTGAGCCACTGATCATGCACACTATTCTCCTTTTTTCCAAGTTATATCTAAGGAATTTGCATGAGCATTGGACATAGTGCGCACGACCACCGGTCTTGCGCCACTACTCGTGCACCTTTATTCTTTTTTTGTAGTTCTATCTGTGTTAATCGCACGACCATTTGACATAGTGCGCATGACTACTGGTCGTGTGTCACTACTCGTGGGCGTTATCCCAGTTTTTCATTGAGTTCTGCCATGCCAATGAGAATGATCACTTGACACAGTGGTCACGACCTTTGGTCGTGCCCCACTGATCGTGTGTATTATTATTTATGTAATCTATAAATTTGTAGGTTCCGCCCTTATTCCGAGACTGGACTTTTTCTCCATCATTTTCGTTTCAGAGGAGGGTTCCTCCAATCTCCTTCATCCTCCACCGTAGGGAGGGACTCTAGTAAAAATTTCAATGCAAAATTCAATTCCGGAGCTTCCTCCTTGCCTCCTCCTTCATCCTTGAGCTTCAAGAAGGGTTTGACCTAGCTTTCACTATCAAGCTCGGATGAGTTTGTGTCATTCTCCATCGGATCGTGACACGAAGAAGACGGGTCCATCGGGAGTTAGTGACAGCCTCCTCTACCCCGAACGCAGTTGAGGACCGAGCTAGGATGCGGATTGACAACCCGTCAATTCCTTCCGTTAAACCTCAGCAAGACTTCGGATCCGGTCGATTTTGCACTCTCTTCTTATTTTGTTGTTTATAGTGTAGTTTGATCTCTTTGTATTTGATGAAGTGTGCTTAATTTGATAAACGTTTGTGTACAATCATGTCTATATGATTTTATATTCCCGTTATTTTCTTGAGGTTCACCATTATCCATCCTCCACCACACAGTGTTGCATTAGCAATTGCTGGTGGTGTGCGTAGCGAAGAGGTGCTCATGACCCACATTCTACCATTCTCACCACCTCATCTGTAAGCCTACTCGTATATACACCTAGCATAGCAGCATTACATAGGAGTAGTCATTCCATCATTCTCACCACCTCATCCGCAAGCCTGCTCGTCCATCGGCCTAGCGATTTGGTGCATAGCGGCCCGTATAAGTTTTCCATCCGCCTGACGAAGCATTCCATAGCGGCATTGCATAAGAGTAATTTATTAGTGTTTTACTTTCTTTTTCCACAACAATCAAAACCCCCTTCGTAAACACCATCCTAAGGACTTCAATCTCAAGTCCTCCTCAAAATTAACTCCACCTTACTGTGTTCCTTGAGAGATCGATACTTGGGAAAATTCGCCCATTTTATTTTACTTGTGCGACCGGTACACTTTCTAGAGACCGCATCAGCGGTCGAAAAATTTACTATCTCTTGGATCCTCATTGATAACGGGAGCTCGATCAACGTCCTCTTCAAGAAGGCGTTTGACGCGATGAAGGTGGAAGCCAGGAGGTTGTTGGTCTTAGATGGTCCTCTCTTCGGATTCTCCGGGGAGAGGAAGGAAGTGGAAGGAGGAGTGGGACTACATGTTACCCTGGGGGGCTAGTCCAAAAACTGTCAGTTCATCATCGTCGACGCTCCCATAAGCTACAATTCCTTATTCGGATGGCCCCTCATTAGTGTCATCCATTATGTGCCCTCCTTGTACCACCAGTGCCTCAATTTTAACCCCGAGGGCATCCATGTCCGATTTTGGGGAGACCACAAGATGGTAACGGAGTGTTATGTCACAAGGTCAACACCATTTCCTCGTAGGAGGGAGCTGAGGAGATGGGGAGGAGGATGGAGAAAGTGTCCAGTCATGAGGCTGGAGAAGGAGCAGAGGAGATGGAGGTGGAGGAAGAGATCCGCGCCTTGGTGGTGGTGGCAGAAGAAGTTCCAGGATAGTAGGCCGAGGTGATGTCCGTTGAGGAAGCCGAGGAGGTGGCTCCAGTCCCTAGAGAGGGGGCTGCTAGTGAGTGGGAGGATTAGTACTAGATGGAATCAACTAAAGAGGTGGTAGAGATGGAGGTTTTCACACGAGAAGGTAGGGTGGAGATGGTGCGCATCAGTAGAGGGCTGATGCAGGAGGACCAGGGGAGGATGTTGGCGTGCATCCAAAAGAACGTCGACATCTTCACATGGAGTGCAGCAGACATGCCAGGGATTGATGAGGATGTTGCCTGCCACCGCCTCAACTGGGATCCCTAGGCTCACCCCATCTGGTAGAAGAAGAGGTCTATCGCAGACAAGCTGGCAGAGCCTATTCGGGAGGAGGTGGGTAAGCTGCATAAGGATGAATTCATTTCAGAGATCCAGTATCCAGGCTAGGTCTCAGATGTTGTAATGGTTAAAAAAGAAGACGGTCGTTGGATAATATGTGTAGATTTTTCTCTTCTTAATAAATCATGTCCTAAAGATTGTTACCCCCTGTATCGGATCAATGCACTGGTTGACTCAGCTGTCCATTTTTTGTAATGAGTTTATTAGATGCTTTTTTAGGTTATAATCAGATCAGGATGCACCCGCTCGACATTAAAGATGTCTTCTTCATCACTTGGGATGGGTGCTACTGCTACAAGATGATGCCCTTTGGGCTAAAAAATACAGGGGCAACATATCAGAAGATGATGGACCAGGTGTTCCGAGAAAAGAAGGAGAGGAACATAGAGGTGTACATGGATGATATCATGATCAAAAGTAGGGACATTGACTCTCACCTCCAGGACCTGGAGGAGTCCTTTGATACCTTGCAAAAATACAAAATGAGACTGAACCCCTTGAAGTATTTCTTCGGAGCAAGCAGGGGTAAGTTCCTAGGTCATCTCCTTATCCCTGTGGGGGTGGAACTTAATACTGATATAGTGAAGACTATCATGGAGTTGGTGTCACCACGGAACACCAAAAAGGTGTAGTGGATTACAGGGATGTTGACAAAGCTGAGCAGGTTCCTCTCCCGAGCTAGGGAGAAGTTCTCACCTTTCTTCAAAGCATTGAGAGGGGGACAGAAATTTGAATGGTCAGAGGAGTGTGAGGGCGCCTTTCAAGCTTGAAGTTGTAGATGACCTAGGCTCCTCTGATCCAGGGACTGAAAGAGGCGGAAGATTTGTCTTTGTACCTTAGGTTAGGGTCCGAGGCCCTGAGCTCCATCTTGGTCTAGAAAGAGGGAAAGAAGCAGCAGCCAATCTACTACATAAGTAGGGTCCTATGGAAGGCAGAGCTTCAGTACCCCATCTTGGAGAAGTTGGCCTTCGCCCTGGTCATCTTGGCCCGGAGGCTCTGTCCATATTTCCAGTCAAACTCGATCTAGGTGGTTACTTACCATCCCCTCCGCAACATCTTTGAGGGGGTGGAGAACTCTGGGAGGCTAGCAAAGTGGTCGGTAGGGCTGAGGGAGTTTGACATCTCCTTTGTCCCTCGTCTCTTGATCAAGGACAACGCAATGACCAAATTCCTAGCCGACTACGTGGTTGAAGTGGTGGAGGCTGAGCTTAATCACCCAGTTCCATAGAGGGTGAAGGTGGATGGAATGTTGGGGAGGCATTCCCTAGGTGCAGGGGTGCTTTTGGAAAGCCCACAGAGAACAAAGATTGAACAAATAGTGGTCATCCATTTTCCCATCACCAACAATCAAGCGGAGTATGAGGCAGTGATAGCGGGGCTTCCTCTAGCAAGGGAGTTGGGGGTAGATAATGTTAAAGTACTCACGAATTCCATGGTGGTGGCCTCTAAAATCAACGGGGAGTTTGAGGAAAGGGAGCCTACTCTCCAATTATACATAGCCAAGGTAAAGGAAGTTATCGACATGTTTCAGGTAATCCCCATTTGACACGTGTTGTAGGGGGAGAACGAGCAGGTAGATCAATTGGCCAAGCATGGACCCTGGGTTGGGGGAACCATCACCGACCTTTTCCACCCCTCTATTAAAGAAGGAGAGCTAATAAAGGTAGATTAGTGCCCTTCGTGGATAGACCCCTTCGCTGTCTTCTTATCCACATGTGATTTCCCAGAAGTCTTGGACAAGAAGCGTTTCAAGCACAAGTCGGCGTACTATCTTATGCACAAGGGGAAGTTATATCGTAAGACCCTCTCAGGGCTCCTAGCAAGTTGTGTGGCTGAGGGGGAGGTCCATAGGATCTTGGAAGAAGTTCATGTCGTGGAATGTGGGAGTCACTCGGGAAGCCGGACCTTGGTAGGGAGTATAATGAAGCAAGGGTACTTTTGGCCGACCACGGGTAGGGATGCTGCCGAGTTCGCCAAGAAGTTCCAGAAGTGCTAGCTGTTCACCCCGCTCTAACTGCTTCCAGCGCAAAGGCTAAGGAAGATCACCGCTCCCTGACCCTTCGCCATTTGGGGAATGGACCTGGTAAGGCCCTTCCCTCAGGCCAGTGGGCAGATGAGTTCTTATTGGTGATGATTGACTATTTTTCTTAGTGGTTGGAGGTGAAGGCGCTGGCTAAGGTGACCTCTCAGGTGGTTCCAAATTTTGTGGGGGGGAGGTCATCTGCCAACACGGGTTGCCTAATATCATTGTAATAGAAAATAGGCTGCAGTTCTTCAATGCCAAATTTATTAGTTTTTGTGGACAAATTCATATTGATCTCAGGTTTTACTCGGTCCACCACCCTAGGAGAAACAAACAGGTGGAGGCGACGAACAAGATCATTGTGAAATCGCTGAAGAAAAGGTGGAGAACTTGAATTGGGAGATGGGTGGAGCAGCTCCCCTCAGTCTTGTGGTCCCTTAGAACTACCCCCAATACGGCCTCCGGGGAGACTCCATTCAAGCTCTCCCACTACTATGAGGTTGTGCTCCCAATAGAATTCGAGGTCCGGACACTGAGGGTGGTGGACGTAGAGGAAGGTATGGAAGAATGGAAGCTAGAGAATGAGGATGAGATGCAACTCCACCTAGACCTGACAGAGGAGCTTTGGGATGTGGCCGCCGTCAGACAAGAAGAAATCAAGCGGCGGATGGCTAAGTACTTTGATAAGCATGTGAGAATAAAATAATTCGTGGAAGGGGACTTGGTCCTGAAAAAAGTAGATGTTGCGGGTAGATCGGCTGGCGTGGGAAAGCTCAACCCAAAGTGGGAAGGTCCATACATTGTCAGAGAGGTATTGAGGTCATTGGTGTATCGCCTCCAGAATGTGGAGGGATAGACCCTAAGTCACACCTGGAGCGGTGATGACTTGAAGCATTTCTACCCTTGAGCCATGCAAGTGATGTCATTTTTTTTAAAAAGCTTCTTGATATTCCAATTATCTTCTGCCATGATACATACGAACGGATGAAGAGTTCCCTTAGTAGACCCCGAGTAGATCGCTTCCAGGCTCCAAGTAGTTGACAGGTCTATATGGCACTCTAGAGCATCTCCCAAATCCCGAGCAGATCCCGCTTCCAGGCTCCCACTAGCTGGCAGGGCTAGATGTCACTCGAGAGCGTCTCCCAGACCTCGAGTAGATCCTGCTGCCAGGCTCCCACTAGCTGGCACGGTTGATGTAACTTGATAGAATCTCTCAGACCCCGAGAAGATCTCACTGCCAGGATCCCTCTAGCTGGCATGGCTGGATGTCACTCAAGAGCATCTCCCAGACCCCGAGGAGATCCAGCTGATAGGCTCCCACTAGTTTGCATTGCTGGATATCACACGAGAGCATCTCACAGACCCCGAGAAGATACCACTGTTAGGCTCCCACTAGCTGGCAGGGCGGAATTACACTCGAGAGCATCTCCCAAACCCCAAGAAGATCTCACTGCCAGAATTCCACAAGCTGGGATGGCTGGATGTCACTCGAGAGCATCTCCCAGACCCCGAACAGATATCAATGTCAGTCTTCCTTTAGCTTGTAGGGCTGGATTTCACTCGAGAGCATCTCCCAAACTTCTAGTAGATCCCACTTTTAGGGTCCCAGTAGCTGGTAGGGCTGGATGTCACTCGAAAGCTTCTCACAGACCCCGAGAAGATCCCGCTACAAGGCTCCCACTAGCTGGCAGGGCTGGATGTCACAAAAGAGCATCTCCCAGACCCCGAGCAGATCTTGCTGCCAGCCTCCCACTAGTTGGTAAGGCTGGATGTCACTCGAGAGCGTCTCCAAGACCCCAAGAAGATCCTGCTTCCAGGCTCCAACTAGCTGGAAGAGCCAGATTACACTCGAGAGCATCTCCTAGACCCCAAGCAGATCCCGCTGCCAGGCTCTCACTAGCTGGTAGGGCTGGATGTCACTAGAGTGAGTCTCCTAGACCCCGAATAGATCCTGCTGCCAGGCTCCCACTAACTAATAGGGCTGGATGTCACTCGAGAGCATTTCACAGACCCCGAGCAAATCATGCTGTCAGGCTCCCTCTAGCTGATAGGGCTCGATGTCACTCGAGAGAATCTCCAATACCCCAAGAAAATCCTGCTACCAGGCTCCCTCTAGTTGGCTGGATTGGATGTCACTCTAGAGCATCTCCCAGACCCAGAGCAGATCCCGCTGTCAGGCTCCGTCTAGCTGGCAGGGCTAGATGTCACTCGAGAGCGTCTCCCTTCCGGTTGACACTCAACATCCGCTGTCATGCTCTCATCTAGCTAATCCGGTCGGTAGTAGAGCCCGGTGGTGGGGCAGAGAAATATGTCAGATCGTTACTTACCTCTCATTGTCAGGATCTCACCTAGCTGACAAAGCGGTTGGTCCCTCAGTAGATATTAAAGGATTCAAGAAGTTGCTCCAAGAAAGGTCATTGAGAGAGCATAGCCCTCTCGGTTCATTCCTAAGTGTATCCCTTTCACCCCCGTTCTCAGCATAGACCTATCAGCATACCGCACCGCATAAACTTCGCGGCATACAACACCGCATAGCCCTTTATGCCCAGTTTTCAACATAGCCCTCTCGGCATACAACCCATTGTGGCCCTCTCAGCATAACTCTCTGTATGGTCTTCCCGGCATGTATCTCTGCATATTTCTCACAGCGTATCACGAGAACGGTTATGAGTAGCGCTGGGGTCATCACCTTAGAGCCTAAGGCATGCGTGAGTGCGCAAAAGAATACACGCATAACTACGGGCGAAAGGTAGAAATAAATCCATTAGAGAATAAGAATAAACACGAACAACACAAAAAAGACCTTGTATATATATAAGAAGGGTACAGTTATATATGGGTCTCTCCCACTACATGTGTGAAAATTATATACACCTGTACAAAAAAAGGGGTTCCCGGAAAGCCTTCAGGACAAACCGCTGGACTTCTCAATGGAGGACTCCAAGAAAAGGAGTACATCTCATTCGTCCTCACTTTGTTGATCATCTTTGCCCGCAGGAACTTTGATAGGGGTGAATAGCCACGATAGGACACTGCGTGACGTCAGCCTTTCACCCTTCTCGTTCAATAACCTGACACCCCGCAACACCTCGATGGTGTTCTTGGATGGCCCCTAATCATTCTTCTGCATCATCAACTCAATTTCATAGTTGTTGTATTGGTGACATTTAACAGTCTCGCCCAAGGGCGGTGGGAGAAGGGTCTCTTGCAGGCGCTTGTTCTCCGTCTTTATCACAGCGATCTCGTGTTCTTGGCTGGCAACCTGTGCGCGAAGCTTCTTGGTGTTCGCAGAGTCCGTATAATATCAAGAGAAAGTTAGCCAGGAAGGGTGATACTATGAAAAAATTACGAGAAATTAGCTTACCTCTTGTGTTGGTTTGCTGGAGAGAAGCGCCTTGGCGGCAACAGGTTTCTCCTGCTGGGATACCACCTTGGCCTCGGCGAGTTCCCGAGACTTTTGAACCTCGTTTAGGTTTCGTTCAGTATAGAGGCACCGAAGGGATGACATATGCGCAAGCTCCAGGGCGCACAGCTCGGTTCACGCAGTCTTATGCACAAGGGTCATGACAGACTACTTATCAAATAATCTGGCATCTTCCCTGTTGTACAGCTCGAAGACAAGTGCATAGGCCTCGCCGCTGGTAGTATCCTGCTCAATACAAGTCGACAGGAGGGTGGAGATGGACGCTCAGTTGACCTCGGGGTCCCATTAGAGAAGCGACTGGCCGGTCTCGTCTAGATGCCTCTCGCTGATCCCAAAGTTCTGATGCCCTTTTTTTTGGAACCCTTGTTTGATTTGGGCTAGGTCCACTCTTAGGATGTTGACCCATATGTATAGCCAGGGTCAAGGTCTAGGTCTAAGTTAGTCTCTACAGGTAAGACTTCTCAGTACAAGCTTTGGATTTCTCTCTTAGATCTCAGACTCAGAAGAATTCTGTGGAATTCATATCAGTTCGACTTTCGTCGAACTCGGCTCGACGATCATCGATCTCCGATCGACGATCTCAGAGATTAATCTCTGAACTGAGCTCGACAATCTACGAGTTCAGTTCGATGTTTTCTCTTGTTCTCAGATATCTTAGATCGTAGATAGTCGATCTCAGCTCAACGATCTTCAAGCCCAGATCGAGACCATTCTATTTGTCTGATTCCTTTTATTTTCGGCAGCTGTGAAAGTGAGGGGATAAGTTGTAAACTACTCTAGAGGGGGGGTGAATAGAGTATTCAAAATTTTATGAACACTTAGTCAGCTCCCTTGGAGTTTATTTGCGGAATAAAAAATCTGATACTTGAACCCTAAGAGCCTAACACAGTGAAGTGCACAAGTGAAGAAGTTGACTGAAATTTCAGTTAACTACAAGCCTATCACAGCAACTAGCAATCCTAGGTAGTTCTATCACAGCCGCAGAATAAAATGAATAAACAAGATAACCAGATGGACACAGGATATATAGTGGTTCCCTTTAAATAGGTACATCCACTCTTCTACCACCCTGGTAGGAATCCACTACAGGTTTTTGCTAAGGTGCCCTGCCACCAATGATCTGATTCAGGTAGATCAAACAGACCCTTTGAGCTTTTGATAAGGATGCTCAACCACAGGTTGTTGATAAGGTGCCCTGTCACCAATGTTCACTTTTGAAGAGGTGTGAACAAACTCTTTTACACAAGGGGTTGAGAGGGTTAGATTATCTTCTCTGTTTTAAATACAGATTAGAGAAGATTTGTGGATTCTCTAAAGAATCAAAGTCTCCCCCTGGCTCAGTGGAAGTCCAGGGAAAGCCTTTGCTTCAGGATGAAGGAGTTTCAGATAAACTGAAACTAAATCCTCAGAGATCTGAAGACTGATTTTTATCAGGTCTTAAGATTCTGGAGCACTTGAAGCAGATCTTGAGCTTTTTCTGAAGTCTTTGAAAAACTCTAAGCAAATTGCTCAGGAGACTTGAGAATGAAAGATGATTGCTCGGGGCTTTTGCTTCAGGAAAACTTTTCTTCTTCTTGTTGTGAGATTGTGAAGATCTGCTCTGATGATGCTTGAGCGAATGGATAATATTTCTCTGTGTCTGTAACTCTTCTTTTCTGAGAGAAGAATCTCTTTTAAATATGTCTTCACGTTTTTCTTTTGGAACGGCTCTATTGATTTGAATTCTCGAGCCCTGCAACAGATTATCTCAAAATAGAATATAGCAATAGGAATAGAATGGCCTATTAACTTTCTGTCAGTCCCAATAAGGAATAAAATAAGCGGGAAAAATATCTCAGCATAAAGACGTACCGTTCTTGGAAATAGTACATAGTACCAACGGCTAGAAAACAGGCTGGAAAGATAAAGTCAACGTAATTTGTATAATAGGACAAAATGCTTTATCAAGAATACTGAATCCCGTGATTTATGCTTGACAGAATTTATAATTAATTTATTTGAATTTAAACCATAAATTTAGCAACAATAATATCAGAGAATCAATCTAACCACCAACTAAAACACTTGGAAATAAACCAAGGAATAGAATAAATACAAAAAGATAAAGGCAGACAGAAATCGTCGAACAGGGGTTCGAAGATCGTCGACCTACTAACAGATCGTCGACTAAAAACAGAAGTCTGTCGAAACAGAAATCGTCGAACGGAAATCGTCGACCAGCTCAAACTATCGTCGACAACTAAGGCAACAATCTGTCGACACAGAAATCGTGAAGCAAGAACACGATCGTCGATCTGTTGATGACAGATCGTCGACCAACCTTCAGAGCGTAAGAGGCTTGCTCTGAGATCGTCGACCATCGGTCGACGATAATTGTCTTGACTCAACGATTCGATAGCCCTGCTATCGTCGATCAATGATCGACGATCGCGAGGCCTCGTTCGACGATAGTCGAACGGAAAAAGCCTTAACCAAAACACATTCTAAAACTACTAGCCTAAACTCTAGGTCAGTCATATACTGCCCTAGGGAGACTAAGCAAAGTCTAAACATGATCATATATCTTTATATGGATCAAGAGGGGCTGGAAAGGGATTACATAAGCCAAATCACATCTAGGGTACCAACGATCTCCCCCTATTTGGGTTATGTTATCCAATCCAATTTAAAGGCTAAAGCAGACAACAACAAATCTAAAGATTAACCAGAATGATAAAACACAGGCAATACACAGAAAATATAACAAGCATAAATCAGCAGAAATGGAATGTATCAAGCAGATTTATCAGCATGTTTAGCATCAGATGAGTTTTTGGGTATTGCAGCTGGTTTGAAAATAATTTCTCTGTTAGGGTTTGCTGCTTGTCTCTTGGATAGCATTAGATCATGTTCACCTATGATTTTCTTTTCAGCATAACTTGGTAGAACTGCAACAGGATGTAGTCTCATGTATTCCTCAGTGTCAAAGGCTTCTAGATTGACTTGAATTCTGCTGAGTTCCTTTTCTCTGAATTCTGACATTGTTGAGTAGGCTGTAGGATCTAGTCCTTGAGATTTGGCTCTCTCCATCATGCTTAGTGCAATAGACTCTTTGAATCTTGCCATAGAGGCAATCCTTTCAGCTTCAGTTTTATCTGATGGAGAGGGAGGTCTATCAGTATCTGTATGAGCTGCAATCTCTATGTTTCTTTGAAGAGCTGTAGCAAGTTTGCTTGAATCAAGAGGAATCTGCACAGCCTTCTTAGGATCAGTTTGAGCATATAGAGATCTTGGAGGTGCAAGCTCAATGAACTTTTTGTGGGATTTTTCTGAAAAGACCACTCTTTTTCCTTTTGATTCAGTTGTCTCAGCAGCAGCAGGTTTTCTTGAAGAAGAGGAAGAACCTTTCCTGGGAGGAGAAGGAGGAGGAGAGAATGAAGGTTGCTGAAAGGTCATCTCCTTTATTTGTTCCACGAGAGCATTGTCATTTCTTTTTCTTCCCTGTCCTGAAACATCTTGGCCTCCCTGGCTTTGATTACTCCTTCTTTGGTAGGTCTGAGAAGTGTTAGAACTGGCTGACCTTGCAGAGGGGGCAGAAGATAGACTTCCAGAGGCTCCAGCACCAGGAGGTGGAGGAGGACCTCTGGGGGGGAATTTCTGAACAGGAGTGTCATATCTCTTTGTCCTCTTCTTCTCTTTAGTCTGATTCTTTGACAGTCTCATCCATGGCTGAAATTCCTTGCTCTTAGGATCTATTCCCTTCAGAATGTAATAGGGAACATCCTTGTTAGGATTGGCAGTAGGAGGAGCAGGAGCTTTTCTTTTCTTGGAAGCAGCTCTTTTCCTTTTCTTAGTGGAGTCAGAATCATCAGAATCATCATCATCATCATCAGAATGAGATGAGTCTTTCCCAGCATAATCATCAAAATTAAGTTCAGAAGGATCCTTGGGAGCAGGTTCAGCTTTGTCTTTCTTTTCTCTTTCTTCTTTCTCTTTAGCTTCCTCAATGGCATCTTGCCTAAGGAGGGCATCAAGATCCACATTTGGAGACCTCTTCCAGAGTTCTGATTCTGGATACAACTCAGGAACTGTCTTGGGGACCAGTTCTGCAATAGAAGGAATGGATAGAGGATAGGTAAGGATAGGTGGAGAAAAGATGACGATATCTGCAGGGGCAGATGCTTTCTCTAGAGAGATGGCTAGGGAATCCAGATGATAATTAGCCATCCCTTCAATGTACTCAGAGGCAATGTTCTCAGCCACAAAGGCTATAAATTGTTCTAGGTTTAGAGTACCTGAGCTTGAGTCCATTTCAGTCATCTTGGGAGCATTGTCTGCCCTATCTTGCACATCTTCAATTTCTTCAGTAGCAGCATCAGCAGGGATGTTGATGTTTTCAGCAGCAGCAGCATTTATGGTTGTGCCTGCATGCAAAGAGAGATAGGTTAACAACCAAGTGGGAATAAAGTATTCCCCCCAAGGTGAACAAACAACAGGTAATAGATAGGATTACCTGAAGATCTACACAGGATACCACTTTGCATCTAGGAAGGAGGTTATAATTCCTTCTAGATGTTCAGTGACATCAGGGATAGACACCTCTGCAAGGCACAAGAGGAGTGCCATACAGGAAAAGAAAAGAGTATCCTTGACCAAGGGGTCATCAAGGTACTCAGGTCTATAAGGGACCATTTTCTCTTGAAAAGAGGGAACAGGAGGAGTAGATGTGAGTGAGGACTCACAGTCTAGGTTAAGATAGGATTCTAAATCTTTATCAGAATCAAGGGACTTAGCAGCATCAACTTGCAATACTGATGTGAGATCATCAGCAGCTGTGATGGAAAGAAAAGAAAGGGATAAGAAATTAACTCTAATTTGGAGTTAGAATTAATTAGAATCTTAAATAAAGGCTATACCATCAGGTTGAGCAGCATCATTCTCACAAACGTCCATGGGGACTTCCTCATTTTCTTTTTCAGGAACTTCTTCCTCAGAAGCCAGATTCACTAGGGAGTGAATGTCTTTGTTAGATACAAATATCAAATTGAAGTCCTGATTATATCCTTTGGAGGAAGAGTTTTAAGGTTTACCTTCTGGTTCTTTCTCTGGACTCTCTTGAGGTTCTTCTACAGCTTCTTGAAGGGGAAGAGAGGAATTGTCCTGAAGGGTCAGGGCATCACCTGAGACCACTTCAACAGACATCTCCCCCTGCATGACTTCAGTGGGGACTGGAGTCATGCATCTCACAGAAGGGGGCTCAGCAGAAGATGAGATGGATTTGATGGCATCAGTGAGAGAATTGATGGATGCAATGAGAGGGGCATTTGCAGCCTCAATCATTTTTTGGATGGAGGGAGTAATGAGCTCAACAAGGTGTGCAAGCATTTCAGGGGATATCTGAAATGCTGATGATATAGAGGTGGATGGAATGGAAGCAGGATGATCTGCCACATGATCAAAGGAATCATGTGGAGATGGGTGAACATCAACATGAGTATGGGATTCATGTTGAGAAAGATTTGTGAGAATGGTAGCAGTCACCATGTCAACACTGGCTGAAGCTGCCAGATGTTGTGGTGTTGGTGACTGGTGTGGAGATGCAGGTGGAATGAAGGATGCATGTTGTGGTGGCACTGCAGGTGTTGTAGAAAGTAATGCATGAGATGAGGATGCAGGGGTTGCTGAGCCTTCCCCAGTAAGCGGGAGAGCGGCCGAATCAGCCCTTGTGTCTGAAGGAGGGTTAGGATCAACCCTGGCTGACTTCTTGATAATCCTCTGGGATTTCTTGAATAGAGAAGGGTCCAACCTCTTGCTAGCGTTGACGGCGGACGGTGTAGAAACAAGCAGCAGAGGTGCTTTCACATACAGAAATACACCCAGTACCCTGGCAAGATTTACCTCTTTCTGGTTGTTCTTTCTCCTTATTAGTTCAAACAGAACTTTTCCCCAGGCAATCTGTGCCTTATTCACCAAAGCTGACATCAGGGCAAACTGTTGCCTGTTGATATTGTCATGAGCAGAATGTTTTCCCAAGACGACCTTGCCCACCAGGTCGGCCAGAAACTTGTATTCTGGAGACAAGTTTATCTTTAGCAGCTTAGCCGGAATCCCTTCGGCATGGCCCATCACAGTGAGCATGCGGCCATATTCCTCTGTGCTTTGCTCATATTCCTCAGTTCCTGTTGGCAGTCCAAACAACTCAGTCAATACTTCAGGAGTCAGAGTGACCTCCTCGCCATTTATCTTTCCTGTCATGGCGTCGTCGCTGGAGGACGACGTGTATACCCATTCTCGTATCTCCGGTATGTTAATCTTAGGTGCGGATGACATGAATCTCTTGAGGCCTTGCTCTTCACATAGCTGCAGGATATCTTGGATTGGTTGATCGCATCGGCTGAAAGAATCGAAGTCGACACAGAAGCCAGTGTCGAACTTCATTCCGAAGAGAACAGCAGAAGGAATCGCCATAGGATTTGAGAGAAGATGGCGAATCGAGAAGCAAAACAGGGGAGAAGAGAATCGCGCGGGATTAGAGTTCGAGAGCGAATTCTAAGCCAGAAGAAGGAATATGAAAAGACGGAGCGGAAGGACGACGATCTTCAGACCTAAATCGACTATTAGAAACAAATCTGCGATCGTCGAACCCGGAATAAAATCGGTCGTCGAACACAGACCGACGATAGTCAATGTTTGACTAAATCGGTAAACATCGACCGACTACACGCAATTACCACGATCGTCGATCAATATATGATGGTCGACGATTCTCCACACAGCACAGAAAATCTGTCGTCGACCATTGGTCGACGATAGATACCTAAGGAGAGATCGTTGACCAGTTGGTCGACGATTTCTGCCCTACTACAGAACGAGCTGTCGTCGATGGTTGGTCGACGATAGTTCTGACCTGGTCGAAGATCGTCGAGCAGTCGTTCGACGATTTTAGACAGAAAACAAAACTAACCAAATTTTCACTACTCTGAACCATTAATCATGCCAAGCTGGTTCAGGAAGAACAAATGCTTTTGTTCATCAAGGGGCTTAGTGAAAATATCTCCTCTCTGCAGGTCTGTGGATATAAATTCCATTACTATCTTGTTCTTTTCCACATTATCTCTCAGAAAATGATGTCTAATCTCAATGTGCTTGGTTCTGGAGTGGTGCACAGGATTTTGAGCAATTGATATTGCACTGGTACTGTCACACAGAATTTTTGTGTTTGAGTGTGTGTACCCATAATCCACTAGCTGATTTTGAATCCACAGGATCTGTGAACAGCAACTAGCTGCTGCAATATATTCAGCCTCAGCAGTTGAAGTAGACACAGATGCCTGTTTCTTGCAAAACCAAGAGACAAGTCTCTCTCCCAGGAACTGACAAGTCCCTGAGGTGCTTTTCCTGTCAACTCTACAACCAGCATAATCAGCATCTGAATATCCAATTAATTCAAATCCTGACTCAGCTGGGTACCACAGTCCTAAGTTAGGGCATCCCTTAAGGTATCTCAAGATCCTCTTGAGGAGAGTTAAGTGAGATTCCTTTGGGTTGACCTGAAACCTAGCACATAGGCATGTAGCAAACATTATGTCAGGCCTACTTGCAGTCAAATACAGCAGGGAACCAACAATGGCTCTATAATTCTTTTGATCAACAGGCTTGCCATTGACATCAGAATCAATAACTGCATTTGAGGCCATAGGTGTGCTCATTGATGAAGCATCAGACATTCCAAATCTTTTAACCAGCTCTCTGGCATATTTTGATTGAGAAATGAAAATGCCATCAACACTCTGTTTCACTTGGAGACCAAGGAAATAGGATAACTCACCCATGCTGCTCATCTCAAACTTAGAGTGCATTAGTTCAGAGAACCTCTTGCATAGTTTGGGATCAGTAGAGCCAAATATAATGTCATCTACATAGATTTGAACTAACAGTTGTGAGTCCTTATGATGTCTAATGAATAGGGTTCTATCTACTACACCTCTCACAAACTTGTGTTCTAGAAGAAAATTTGCTAAGGTCTCATACCAAGCTCTAGGAGCTTGCTTAAGTCCATATAGAGCCTTTTGGAGTTTGAACACATGAGTGGGTAAGGTTGATGAAACAAACCCTGGTGGTTGTTCAACAAACACTTCTTCCTTTAAATCTCTATTGAGGAAGGCACTCTTCACATCCATTTGGAAGACCTTAAATCTTTTATAGGCAGCATAGGCTAGGAAAATCCTAATGGCTTCTAGTCTAGCTACAGGGGCAAAAGTCTGATCATAATCTATGCCTTCCTCCTGTCTATAGCCTTGAGCTACTAGCCTAGCCTTATTTCTAACTACTATGCCTTGGGCATCAAGCTTGTTTCTAAACACCCACTTGGTGCCTATGATCCGTTGGCCTCTTGGTCTTGGAACCAAGGTCCAAACTTTACATCTTTCAAACTGGTTAAGCTCCTCTTGCATTGCTATAATCCAGTGGGGATCAAGCTCAGCATCTTTAATGGTTAGGGGCTCAACCTGAGAAAGGAAGCAAGCAAACATCACATTTTTGTTGAGTTGATGTCTTGTCTGGACTCCTGCTGAAATGTCTCCAATCACTTGAGATACAGGGTGATCTCTAAGCGTGACAAGATCAGTAGGTTCAACAATGATCTGATCTTCAACAGTTTCACGATTTAATTCCTCATGTGGAATTTGATCAACTGTTGGAGCAGGTGCTTTAACTTCAAGAAGTTCTACATCAGATTCAGAATCTGAGGGAGCAACCTGAGGAGTTTGTTGGGGATGATTCTCCTGTGTGAGTCTCAAACCTTCCAAATCCTTACTTACTCCTAGGACTTGCACTGTACTATTAGAAGAAGAATCCTTCTCCTTATAATACATGACTGTCTCATCAAAAGAGACATGTGCAGACTCTTCTATCTTAAGAGAGGATTTATTAAGGACCCTATAGGCTTTGCTTACTTGAGAGTATCCTAGAAAAACTCCCATTGAAGCTTTTGCCTCAAATTTTCTATGGTATTCTTTGTTATTGTTATGAACAAAAGCAACACAGCCAAATACTCTAAAATAGTCTATTTTAGGTTTCACTTGCTTAAGTAATTCATAGGGAGTTTTACCCTTAAGTTTATGTATCAGACTTCTGTTCAATACATAGTTAGCTGTGCTAACTGCTTCAGCCCAAAAGGACAGAGGCATGTTAGCATCTGCCAACAATGTACTTGCAGCTTCAATTAGGGTTCTGTTTTTCCTTTCAACTACCCCATTTTGTTGAGGAGTTCTAGGAGCAGAGAAGCTATGTTTGATACCTTCCTTCTCACAGAATTCTTGCATAAGAAGAGACTCAAACTCAGTACCATGATCACTTCTGATCAAGGCAATCTGAGTAGAATACTCACTCTGTATACACTTTAGAAAATCTGTAAGAACCTTGAAGTTATCAGCCTTAGTTCTCAAGAAGAATACCCAAGTGAACCTTGAGAAGTCATCTACAATTACTAGAGTGTAAGACTTTCCTCCAAGACTCTGCACAGCAATAGGACCAAATAAGTCCAAATGTAGCAAGTACAGAATCCTGGGAGAATCACTTTTATTAACTGATTTAAAGCTATTTCTTGTTTGCTTACCTAGTTGACAAGCTTTGCAAAGGCCTTCCTTCTTGTAGGGGCAAGAAGGTAATCCTCTTACAAGATTGTATTTAGCCAACCTAGAAATGTTTTTCAAGTTCACATGACTAAGTCTCTTATGCCAAAGGGTATTATTACTGGTTACTTCATTAAATAAGCATATTTCAGATTTGGAGGAATTAAAATCTACAACATAAACATTTCCAATTCTAATGCCTACTAATACCACAGTATTATTTAAAGAAATATTGCAAGCTGTGTCAGTAAACCATACCTTGTATCCAGCATTACATAATTGACTTACAGAGATCAGGTTGTGTTTTAGTCCTGAGACATAAGCAACCTTCTTGAAGGTTACAGCTCCTATGGTGAAGCTGCCATACCCTTCAGTCTGTCCACAGCTGGAATCCCCAAATACAACTTTTGGTCCCAGCTTGGCTTTGAAACCTGACAGGTTCTTCTTCTTTCCTGTCATATGCTTTGAGCATCCACTATCCAGATACCATTTGTCATGTATGATTGGATAGGTCTTCACCTGCAGAAAGAATAGTTATACATTGTGGACCCAGGTTACCTTGGGTCCAGTATTCTTCACAAAAGAAAAACTAGATATAAAAGATTTTGCAGGCTTTGATTTATATCCTAAAGGGTGTGATCTCCTAGGTGGGATAATCCATTCAGTTGAAGGATTAAACAACCTGGGGTGGTGATTAGGATTCGAAGTTCTGGAAGTTTGGTTTTTATTTTCCAGCTTAAGTCCAGATCGTCGATCGATGGTCGACGATCGCAAGCCATATCGTCGATCATTTCTAGTAGAGCTATATTCTGGATTCAACGATCGTCGATCACTGGTCGATGAATCAAGATGAGATCGTCGATCTCCTGCACCAAAGATATCATACTTGGTGAAGGTGTTCAGAGATCGTCGATAGTCGTTCGACGATTGGTTTGACGATCGTCGATTAATGTTCGACGATTTTTGTAAAGCTAGAAATTTTTTCTTCCTATTCTCTTTCTTAATCTTATTCTGAATTTTCTTGCACTTTTCAATTTCCTCAGTATTCTTTATTCCTGATTCAGAAATAAATTTTACTGGAGTGCTAAATCTCTCCTTTGTGAGGAGGATGGGTTCACTAGAGGTAGCACCTAAGCCTAGTTTATCATTACCAACCCTAGTGTTTGCTATACAGGTTATTTCAGATAACTTAAGGCTTCTGCCATTTAATTGTTCTTCTAACCTTTTAGATTTAGCTAGTTCTAATTTTAAGAATGTTACTTCTTCTTTTGAGCTTTCTAATTCCTTTTCTAATCTGATTATTTCAGTGCCTTCCATGTCTAGTTCCATTATTTTTAATCTAAGTGACTTAATTTCTTTTTCAGATAATAGTAAATCTAAACATAGAGTTTTAAATTTTAGTTTGAACTCAGGAGATGAGAAGTCAAATGAGTCGATTACCTGGTCCTCCATAAAGGAATCTTCTTCATTGTCTCCTTCTTCTTCAGAATTCTCTGCAGCTGACAGAGAGCTGCAGGCATCAATGGCCATGAGGCAGACCTCTTTGGCTTTCTTCTCTTCTTCTTCTTCTGAATCACTGGAGCTAGAGGAGCAGGTATCCTCTTCTGTTTCACTCCAGGTAGCAGCCACAAATCCCTTGTCCTTCTTCTTGTATTTGTGTGATGAGGACTTGGAGTGGTGCTTCCTGTATTCTTTCTCATGTTTCTTTTCCTTGTACTTCTTCTCTGGACAATCTGGAGCAATGTGTCCAGGCTTGCTGCAAACATAACAAATGATTTCTTTAGATGGAGTCTTGTCATACCTTGGCTTGTCCTCATGCTTGGAGAACTTCTTTCTGAGGTCTCTTCTTCCCATGTTGAAGAATCTCTTGGCAATGAGTGCCAGTAACTCCTCATTTGATTGACTTCCTTCAGAAGTCTCAGCAGCCTTAAGAGCTAGAGAGTGCTCTTTCTTTGTAGGAGTAGGAGTCTTCACTTCAGTTACAGCAGCTCTACTCTTTAAGGTTTGCTCATATGACCTGAGCTTTCCCAACAGAGCTTCTGTGGAGAGTTCCACAGTGTTTCTTCCATCCTTGATGGGCCATATCCTTGAGTCCCATGAGATGGGAAGGCACATCAGGATCTTGTCATTGACTTCTGACAAGGTTATCTCCTTGTCTAAAGACCTCAGTTCACTTATTATTGAACTGAGTCTTGTGTACATGGTGTCAATGTCTTCAGCATCATCCTTCTTGAAATTTTCATACTGAGAGGTGAGATTGGATCTCCTGTCCTTCCTCTCATCAGCTGAGCCAGCAACTATGTGGTTGAGGGAATCCCACATAGCTTTGGCTGAGGTGCATTCAGCCAGCTTCTGGAATATCTCATCAGACATTGTCTGAGCTAGGATATTCATTGCTTTAGCATCAGCTGCTTTTGCCTTCTTGTAAGTTTCATTGTAGTCAGGTGGTGGCACAGCACTGAGATCAGCAGAAGTGGAAGCAGCAGCAGGCCTAGCAGGTGGTCCTGTCAAAATAGAAGAAAAAAAATCTCTTCATCAATAGAATTCATGTATAGTCTTATCCTGGCCTTCCATATGCCAAACTTGGACAAGTTGCATACAGGAGGTCTGGTGCTTGAATAATCCTTAGACTGGGCCATGTGTGAAAGTGTTTGTGAATGGTATCAGGAAACAACTTATCACAGGATCTTTTAACTCAGGTGTTAGCCTGTATGAACAGCTAACCTCCCTCTGATACCAATTGAAAGTGAGGGGATAAGTTGTAAACTACTCTAGAGGGGGGTGAATAGAGTATTCAAAATTTTATGAACACTTAGTCAGCTCCCTTGGAGTTTATTTGCGGAATAAAAAATCTGATACTTGAACCCTAAGAGCCTAACACAGTGAAGTGCACAAGTGAAGAAGTTGACTGAAATTTCAGTTAACTACAAGCCTATCACAGCAACTAGCAATCCTAGGTAGTTCTATCACAGCCGCAGAATAAAATGAATAAACAAGATAACCAGATGGACACAGGATATATAGTGGTTCCCTTTAAATAGGTACATCCACTCTTCTACCACCCTGGTAGGAATCCACTACAGGTTTTTGCTAAGGTGCCCTGCCACCAATGATCTGATTCAGGTAGATCAAACAGACCCTTTGAGCTTTTGATAAGGATGCTCAACCACAGGTTGTTGATAAGGTGCCCTGTCACCAATGTTCACTTTTGAAGAGGTGTGAACAAACTCTTTTACACAAGGGGTTGAGAGGGTTAGATTATCTTCTCTGTTTTAAATACAGATTAGAGAAGATTTGTGGATTCTCTAAAGAATCAAAGTCTCCCCCTGGCTCAGTGGAAGTCCAGGGAAAGCCTTTGCTTCAGGATGAAGGAGTTTCAGATAAACTGAAACTAAATCCTCAGAGATCTGAAGACTGATTTTTATCAGGTCTTAAGATTCTGGAGCACTTGAAGCAGATCTTGAGCTTTTTCTGAAGTCTTTGAAAAACTCTAAGCAAATTGCTCAGGAGACTTGAGAATGAAAGATGATTGCTCGGGGCTTTTGCTTCAGGAAAACTTTTCTTCTTCTTGTTGTGAGATTGTGAAGATCTGCTCTGATGATGCTTGAGCGAATGGATAATATTTCTCTGTGTCTATAACTCTTCTTTTCTGAGAGAAGAATCTCTTTTAAATATGTCTTCACGTTTTTCTTTTGGAACGGCTCTATTGATTTGAATTCTCGAGCCCTGCAACAGATTATCTCAAAATAGAATATAGCAATAGGAATAGAATGGCCTATTAACTTTCTGTCAGTCCCAATAAGGAATAAAATAAGCGGGAAAAATATCTCAGCATAAAGACGTACCGTTCTTGGAAATAGTACATAGTACCAACGGCTAGAAAACAGGCTGGAAAGATAAAGTCAACGTAATTTGTATAATAGGACAAAATGCTTTATCAAGAATACTGAATCCCGTGATTTATGCTTGACAGAATTTATAATTAATTTATTTGAATTTAAACCATAAATTTAGCAACAATAATATCAGAGAATCAATCTAACCACCAACTAAAACACTTGGAAATAAACCAAGGAATAGAATAAATACAAAAAGATAAAGGCAGACAGAAATCGTCGAACAGGGGTTCGAAGATCGTCGACCTACTAACAGATCGTCGACTAAAAACAGAAGTCTGTCGAAACAGAAATCGTCGAACGGAAATCGTCGACCAGCTCAAACTATCGTCGACAACTAAGGCAACAATCTGTCGACACAGAAATCGTGAAGCAAGAACACGATCGTCGATCTGTTGATGACAGATCGTCGACCAACCTTCAGAGCGTAAGAGGCTTGCTCTGAGATCGTCGACCATCGGTCGACGATAATTGTCTTGACTCAACGATTCGATAGCCCTGCTATCGTCGATCAATGATCGACGATCGCGAGGCCTCGTTCGACGATAGTCGAACGGAAAAAGCCTTAACCAAAACACATTCTAAAACTACTAGCCTAAACTCTAGGTCAGTCATATACTGCCCTAGGGAGACTAAGCAAAGTCTAAACATGATCATATATCTTTATATGGATCAAGAGGGGCTGGAAAGGGATTACATAAGCCAAATCACATCTAGGGTACCAACAAGCTGTCTTGAAGATTTATTTCCTAATTCATTGATTCTATTTATGTCAAATAATCTCTGGTAGTTAATGAAGGATCAAGTGCATACCCAACTGCACTAAAAGCCCGGATTGTTGGAGAGGGCGCTACTTAATTTCTTTAATAAGTAGCAAAGTGTCACAGGTCAAGTGAAGGAACGTAGGACCCAACAATCCCCCCCCGACATTCTCAAGGCATATAGTTGTTTCTTCATAGGATTAACTATGGTATTTCACAGAGTTATTATTCTGACTTATTTGCCAAGACAGTTGGGGAGAAAATTAATTGCCAGAATTTGTAGCCGTTTTTCTCCTCGTTTTCTGTAGTAATTCAAGGAATATTTTTTAATCTCAAAAAGAGATATTCAAACTGTTTAATAGTTAGACAAGTATATTCAGAAACTCTCTCTCAGAAATCACAAGCATTCTTGTCTGCAATGGCTTTCAGAACTCTCCATTCTTTTCTCAGAATATATAAGAAGAACAACTAGTTTTCATCTTGAGTCTTCTTCCTCAGTTATATCTTCAGGAATCTACAGAGAAAGAAAATCAACATCATTTCTACAGATTCTGAAGAACAAGAACACAAGTCTATTGAAGACCTACACCATGGACTAAGCTTCCATCTTCCTGAATCAACTCATTATCTAAGGGGGAGCTTTGGAATCATCAAATCCACATAGTCTTCTCATTTGCTTTTAGAAAGAAAAGGCTGTCATCTATTTTCTTTAACCTCTATTGTACAGGGTTATTACTCCCTTCAAAAGTGAACTCTTTGGTGATTGGGCACCTGATCAAAAACCTATTGGTTTTTAGGCACCTGATCAAAAGCCTGAAGTGTTTCTAGATCTACCTGAAGCAGATCTTGTGGTGATAGGGCACCTGATCAAAAACCTAAGTGGATTCCTACCAGGGTGGTAGAAGAGTGGATGTACCCATATTTGGGGAACCACTATAATTTTCTTGTGTCGTCTGGTTGCTCATCTTTCTTTATTCCTGCTGTGATGTGTTTGCTCTTGTTTTTAATCCTCTTATACTTATAAGTAACATTTATTTTAATTTTGCTATAAAAATTAATTAAAAGTTTTTAATACTCTATTCACCCCCCCCCCCCTCTAGAGTATATTGGATCTATCCCCTCTCTTTCAATTGGTATCAGATGGTCGTTTCTGTTGGTTGAACAGGCTAACACCTGAACCTGAATATCCTTGATAGATCCTCTTCTCTTTCTTTCTTCTTTTATAAATCATTGCATAAAATAAAGATTATGTAAGCACCAGACCTCCAGTATGCAACCTGAATAAGTTTGCTCTCTGGAAGGCAAGAATCAAATTGTATATGAACTCTATTGATGAGGATATCTTCAACTCTATTTTGATAGGTCCACTAGCTCAAGTGGCAACTACCTCAACAACATCTACAAGATTAAATAATGTTCCACCTCCAGACTACAATGATGCTCAAAAAAGGGCTAAGATTGCTGATGCCAGAACCATGAACATCATGGCTTAAAATATGTCTGATGAAATCTTTTTGAAGGTTGTTGAATGCACTTCAGAAAAAGCCATTTGGGACTCACTAAACCAAATAGTTACTAAATCTACAAATGAGGGAAAAGATAGAAGAGCCCATCTTCTTTCTCAGTATGAAAACTTCAAGAAAGCAGAAATTTAACCAGTAGCTGAGATGTATAATAGACTCAACATAATTGTTAATGAGTTGAAAACATTGGATAAAGACATCTCATTGACTGAGCTAAATGACAAGATACTCATGTGTTTTCCCAAGTCTTGGGATTCCAGAATCTGGCCTATCAAAGAAGGCAAAAGCATCAATGAGATTACAACTGAATCTCTGTTTTCCAAGCTCAAGAGCTATGAGCAGCTCCTCAAGACAAGAGAAGAAGAAGAAAAGATGATTTTTACCCCTCCAAGGAAGGATCAAAATATAGCATTCAAAGCCTCTGAAGAATCAGAAGAAATTCCTTCCAATGAAGAACTGATGAGTCTCTTTGCAAAGAGATTCTTCAAGATGGCAAGAAAAGATTTCAGAAGGAAGTCTTCAAGAAATGAAGATAAACCAAGGTATGACAAAACTCCAACTAAGGAGATTATTTTCTTTGGCTGCAGGAAACCCGGACACATCCTACCAAAATGTCCAGAGAATAAACACAAGGAAAGAAGGAAGGAAAAAGACTCTAGGAAACTGAAAGTATCTAGTGTCGACTAAATCCACCTATGGGGGGGGGGAATAGGTGTTGTGCAGTCTTTTGCGGAATTAATTTAACCTGCACAAATTAACAAATACAGCACAGAAAATACACAAAGAGTTATAGTGGTTCCCCGATTTGGGTACGTCCACTTTCCCCCTTCAACCTATCTCCCACCAAGGGACGACTCGATCACTTCTCCAAACGGATTGAAATCCAATCCTCACACTACGGAAGGAACCCTTCCAACAAAGGAGTCACCACTCCACCACCACGGGTTGCACCCAACACTTACAACTAGGAATAAAAATTCTTTTACAACAAAACCAAAATAGAATGTATAAGAAAATACAAACAACGCTTATGGAGAATCCGATGTCCTTCGTTCTTTGAGGCTTTCTTGAAAGTAACGAAGACTCCACAACCGGATTTCTCTCTTGGAGAGGATCTTGTCAAGATTGGCAGCGACAAGTGATTACGGCAGCGATACTTTGTAGATCCAAACTTCTTGATGAAACGAGCAAGGTCTACGAACGATCTCAGTCGGATCAATCGTCTCAATCGATTCGGAATGAAGAACTAAACTCGTTCAACGAATTGAGAGACAAGAGATCTCAAGAGAGATGCGTGAGATGCTCGTCTTGCCACGGTACTGTCGTCGGAAGATCAGAGATGATCGGAGATTATCGGCGACGACTTCCTTGCGAGCGGCTACAGGCGATCGGCGGTTTTCCGAAATCCGCTAGGTCACGCTCGGCCTCCTTTTGATTTCCGAGAATGGATTGCTTTAGAAGTTCAAAATACACGAGTATATATACAAGAGGCCAACCCTAAAGACTGTTGTGGGACCCACAAGGAGAAACCCTAGCCCCGGCCAGAAACAGCGCATGACCTCTTGGTTCGGTCCAACGAACGGAGGAAAAAAGCCTAAGGCAAAATCGGCGGGAATCGTTGGTGATTCCCATCGAAGTCGGTGATAATCATTCACGATTCTCATCGATTCTGCCTTAGCAGAATCCCTGTCTAGAAAACATTCAGCCGAAAGAAATCGGCGGGAGAGGCTAGCTGATACTCGACGAATTGGAGGGAATGCAGACAGATTCTCGTCGAAGTCGGCGAGAATCACTTGCGATTCCCGTTGATTCTGCCTTGACAAAATTCCTTCTGGATAACTGTCAGCCGGAAGGAAGTCGGCGGGAATGTAGATTGATTCTCGTCGAATCGGCGGGAATCACTAACGATTCCCGTCGAAGTCTGCGAGAATCACTTAGTGATTCCTGACGATTTTGACTTAGAAAAATTTCTCTTCCTTCCTTTGAAGACTTAGTCTTTTACCAATCTTTGCTCCCCTTCTGCTCTTGATCTACCTCGACCCTGTACTTGAAAATAAGTACACTCCAATAGAGAGAGCACACGTGAGTCAACACACTGATCTACTCAATTAGGGATTACATTGCGCAGACCCGTGTATATTGACCCACTGCACCCTGACATTGGCGTGTACATAGCATGGAATAGATGCAAGCACAACTTGATGGAAGATTATCAAATACATTGTGAATCCATCTTAGCTTGACTGGAGTCTTCTTAAAATCCAGGTAATATCGGAATACAATATCCAACAATCTCCCCGTATTTCAAGAAGCCAAAATCCTACTAGCTAAGATGAATTACACCAACCAAAAAGATATACATAAAAGTATGCGAGACGAGAAGTCAGAATAATACAATTTCACACATTCAAGATAAAAATTGAATTAGCATATGATCATATATATATATATATATATATATATATATATATATATATATATATCCAAAGTGTTTATCATTACAGGAATAGACGCACACACATATTGAAAAATAAAAAGTTTAGATTCCAAGTCTATCCCTCCTTTGCCTCAGTGTCTCTTAGTTGTTTAGCCAGGAACTTCTTGCTTTGTCTTTCAAAATATTCCTTAGGCTTTGGGTAGTACCTAGGGGGAGGAGCTTTATTCTGCACAGTGTTTGTCCTGAAGAATATGTTTCTTTTAGCCTCATATTCTTTGTGCATTTCCCACTCTTACTGACTGTACACTTCATTTCTATTAAGCTCTCCCCGCTATTGTAGCAAGAATGTATCCAGTATAATACTTCTAGACACAGGACTCCATCGTTCATTCTTAACTTCACTTTCCTTCATTCTTAATTTCCTCTCTGCTAGAGTTTCTTTAGAAGTTCCTTCTTGAAGCTTTCTTTTCCCTTTCGCAATGGCCTCTTGATCAAACATTGCACTGTGAGCAGCTTTGGCAGCGGCTTTGGCAGCCTTTCTGGCATCAGCTTCACTCAAAGGAAAATCCTCAGCACTTGCAACCTCATCAGTAGAAGTTGTAACCTCATCAGTAGGAGCAACCGGAATATGTATACCTGATGCTTGCTGAACTAGCCAATGACAACTGTCAAAAACATACTCGTTCGATTACTTGAAGTTTTAGACCATGATTTGCTCTAACACTGCCATCTTAGCTGTATATTCCTCCTCCCCATTTTTGGCTTCTTGAGCAATTGAGTTTGCATAAGAATGCAGTGACTCATCTATATGCTTGACATTCTGAGTGAAATCATCCAGCAGGGTTTTCTGATTCGTGTTGAGTGTGACCATGTTAGCATTGAACAATTTGATGTTGTTGGCCACAACATGTGCATTTTGATTTACCACTACCATATCAGCTGTATTTTTCTTTAGTCCTTGCATCAGAAGATTGACGGCAGTGCCGGCCTCAACAAACTTAGCTTCAAATCTTTGTTCCATCATATCCAGCTTGTGATTTATCTCCACAACATTCTTTAGCATTAGCTCATCTGATTGCTTAATTTGTTTAAGTACCTTATTGTGAGATCGTTCAAAGGAGGTCTTCAGTTCATCCACTATACCTTGAATGATATTTACAGTGTGAGTTGCCAGGCTAGGTCCTAACGGATGATCCTGATGTATGGCCTGGTCGTGCTCTGGGGGGATAGGACTCTGTGAGTCAGAATTCTCTTCTTCAGATACACTTGTGGAGCTTGATAAATTTACGGTATCCAGTGGAGGGATAGAGGCAGCATCTGCCAAGTTTCCATGTATACTCATCACCCCCTTCAACATAGTATCAGGTTGTTCCTGAGGCCGGGAGGTCTCTCCCTCAACTGATGCGCCAGATACATCAGGAACTTTTACCTGAATCTGTTCCACAGAAGGGAGGTCAACATCAATCTCCCTCATGGCCATATCATTTCTAGCTTGCTCATCATCAAGTTCCTCAGCAACCTACTGTTAAGGGGAATCCACATCATTTCCACTGGCAGCAATATTCTCCACATCATCCTCTTCTTCCTCCTCGTCAGTCTGATCAGTAGCGAGAGTCTCCACTACATCCTTCGCGATGAGGGTAATATCAGTAACAATTTTTACTTGATCTGAGACCGAGGCTTCCATCCTGATGGTAGCAGAAGGGCTGGGTAATGACTCCCCCTCAGTTCCTGCATGCAGCAGATCAGGAACTTTACTGGGCCCATCCGAAGGATTTCTGAACTCCGGTGCTCTGTCTTCTTCATCAACATGTGTTCCAGACGCACCCCCTTGGGCAATTTTTCTTTCCCACCTGTCAAAGACGCTCAAGTCCATCTTCTTTAGGTAGTGAAGGGGAACTCCCTTAGTCATATCAAATCTATCTCCGTCCATCTGATTTAGGTATAGACTGATGATTCTCCCGAAGTTAGGAGTACGTAGGGTATCTTTTATCTTCTCAAATAATATGGCCCCCAGTTGAATTTCTTTCTGCACACTGTAGCCATCAGGATCTTAAACATGTCACTTTAAATATGATCATGGGAGCCAGGTTTGCAGATCAGAACCTTCCCTATGATATCTGAGAGGAGCTTTCCTTCTTCATTCATGTCCTTGCGTTTAATAGCCTTGGTCCCTCGAGCTAATCCATTGAACAGTGGTGTCCTCGTACGATCATTTTCATCTAGAGTGTCCTCTTGTACAGAGCTGGAGATGATGTGATAGTTTTGCAGCAGTCATCTTGATCCTTTTCTTGCTATTTTACTCTTTATAAGGGTGTCCTCGTGACGTAGTTTGGCGTTTGCATAGAACTCAAGAACGTCCTTGTCTAGGACCTTGCAGGGTGCTCGAGAATGAAGGAGAGCCCGATTTGTTCTAGCATCAAGATGATGTTCCTAAATTCATCAGAAGCATGGGCAAAGCCTGTCCTAACCAACTCACTTCTAGTGAGGAGCCCGACCGTTGTTTGAGGAGCCATTATGAACCTAAAAGAGTTACACTCAAGGAATTAACTCTATCTAAATCTAGAGTTTGTAGGAACTGAACTAAAGGGGAGTGATCCTTGAAAATGGTGAATCTCAAGGGAGCAACCGAAGTTACCTTTCACATGGAGGGTGCAGGGAAGGAGACGCGTAGCAGGCTGTGAGAGGAGAGTAGCCCTAGGCTGATGAGAGTTGGGGCTGAAGGGCCGGCGATGGATTGGCGAGACACCCACGTTTAGCTGATGCTGATGACGGGAACACGGAGTTTCCAGGAGATGACGGTCGTCAATGAATCGATGATTTCAAAGCGACGGGAGGCTCGATTCCGCAAGATTCGCAGGGGAGCTGACAGGTTTCGACTAGGGTCGACGGGAATGTGAACGGTCGGGAGACTCTTTCGCGGTTTCCGTTCGATGATACCGATCGATGGGAATTCGCCGCTATTTCCGCTATTTAAAGGCCACTAGGTCAACGGGTTAGATGCATATTTCCGCGAATATGTGATGACCTAGGTAACCTATTTGAATACGCAACATCGCAGGGTATGGTTCATTTCCTCTTTCCTTTAAACAATGGATATAAATTTTTCATGTCATGATAACTAAGTTGAGTTCATGGAAGGTTAACACTAGAAATAATCACCGGCTTTATCTTGTTGAGTCAAAATGTAATAATTGTAGTTTCAACTACTGGTACAAGTCCCTTGAGACTCATCGGACCAATTGACACCCACTTTCTCACCATATCAAGATTTTGACAGTTTATCAGTTTCCACAAAAGGATCATACAGTTATTAGCTTGCGTGTCCTTCCATATCAGGTGTGTATATATATATATATATGTAAATCTTGAAGGGGAATCTACATATGTGTTTGGATATATATATATATATACATATATATATATATATGTAATGCGATTCATTTTTCGAAACTGAATGCGCGTACCTGGGATTATTAGGTTGATCATTCGGATCCACAATTTGAAATACGAAGGGTATCATGTACAAGTAGGACACTGTGGTTCTTATCTCATTGATGAGTTGTAAATATACCTATATTTTCATATTTTATTAAAGTCATTTTTTGTTTATTTTTTGATTTTTCTAATTTGTTTTATTAATTAATATGTTTCTTTTTTAAATTATTCCTAACTTAACTTTTTTTTTTCTAAATTTTTTCAGAAAAAATAATAGTTTTCTGACAAGTTAAGTCGTTTGACTATCGTCGACCACAAAGTCAAGATAGTCGATCACTGCAGATAGTCGAATGACAGATAGTCGACCGCCTTGACGATAGTCGAACGAAGCCAGATCGTCGATCTCCAGAAGCCGCAGAGCGTCGAACGCAGAAGCGTCGATAGCACAAAGCGTCGAACGCAAAAGCGTCGAACGCCTCGACGAGAGTCGAACGCCTCAACAAAAGCGTCGACCGCTTCCTGATCGTCGAGCTCAACGATAGTCGATCGCCTCAACAAAAGCGTCGACCGCTTCCTGATCGTCGAGCTCGACGATAGTCGAACGCCAACAAGATAGTCGACCAGTCAATACAGCAAAATCGTCGACCTCAAACAGCCGTAGAGCGTCGAACGCAAAAGCGTCGACCACACAAAGCGTCGACCATCGTGGCCTTTCCCGTCCTTCCAGAATAACGCCTGCTGGCGGATGGCCATAGATTGAAAAGTCAAACACGTCTGTAATTATTTTGTCTATTAATAAAAGCCTCCTGTAAGCTTTTTCCCGTTCACATTTTTGAGCCAATTTTCTGTCTTTTTGGTGGTTGCCTTAGCGTTCTTCATTCCACTGTAAGGAGAACTTTCTCTCTCCTCTTTTCTTATGTTTGTTTTAGCTCTTTCTTTAGCTTTGTAATAAGTTGTAATAGTTTTTTATATAAATAAAATGTGTTTTTTTTCTCCGTCTCTCTCTCTTACATGGAATGAAAATTGTTACGGGTGGCTCACTCTCTTTCTCCTCTTTTTTTTCTCAAGTTCATCCTTGTTCTTCAATTAATTATGCAAAAGTGCTATGTTATTTTAATTTAATGTTACTGTTAGCCTTTATTTCAAATTATTTAAATGTTGTAATGTTAAAATTTTCTATTGTTTGTCTTTTAAAAATCATTATACTTTCATTCTTATGAGATTTATGAAGGAGGTTTTAAAGTGTTTTTGATTTTTTTTACTTAGCTTCATTTTAGGATTGTAAAACCCCCTTTGTTCTTTTATTTTTATTTCAACTTTTTCATCAATTTTGTAAAACTCTAAGAATGAAAATATAATTATTTTGATTTTCTAGCAACTTTGTTTTAACTTTAGTTTTCAAAACTTTTTGCTTCTTTAATTTTTATTTCATCTTTTTAATTGTTTTTGGCAAATTATAACCATAGAAAAGTTGTAATTTTAATTTTTAGGTAACTTTCATTTTGTGTTTTCATTTCTGTAGAGTGCATTCGTGTATGAGGTTAATTTAACCCTGCCCACTCGCTCGAGCCGGGATTCGCATTTACTGCTTTCTTCAGTCCTACTCGTTTGGGTAGGACTTGCAATTTTCAGCTTTCTTACTGCTTTCTTTTATCGCTTTCTTCAATTATGTAGAGTGCGTGCACGTGTGCATTTATTTCCGCCTACTCGTTAAGAGTCAATGGCGTGCTTTCATTTACCGCCTACTCAGTTTTGAGTAGGACATGTACTTGCATTTATTTCCGCCTACTCGTTAAGAGTCAATGGCGTGCTTTCATTTACCGCCTACTCAATTTTGAGTAGGACTTGTCATTTACCGCCTACTCAGTTTTGAGTAGGACTTGCACTTGCATTTATTTCCCACCTACTCATTCGAGTAGGACTCGCTTTATTTACTTTCTTTATGGTTTTGAAGTGAGCGTGAGTGCCCGCATTAATTAGCTTTATTTTCAGTTTATCTAAACGTCTTGTTTTTCTATGTTTTCTCTTATAACTGTTTAGTTCTTAATTTCAACTCACGCTCAACTAAAAACCATAAAGCCGTCCCCATACCGATGAGTGGCTAATCTCTTTTAGCCTTCGGCATTGAAGAGCATTGGGACATATAAAATGATTTGAAATAATTAAAGAACTTTATTTTTATTTTAATTTAAGGACTTAAGGTTTGCCCCGGGTCAACGACGCGTAGGACCACATAATAGATTTGTGGGCTCTATTTCAGTTATCCATACGCAACGCCGAGAGGCCGCACGTATGGACCGATCCCCCTTGGGTAAATAGAATTGCGTACATACCCTCGAAAGAGGACGAGCGTATTTCTACCGGATTGGGTTCCCCACCCAATAGCGGGGTTCTTAGCGTAAAGCGGGCATTAAGAGGAATCCTTCGTCGTTCTAACGATCGGTCGAATAGTCTTAATGTTCAGGTGAGCGATATTACCTAGAGATAGGTGTGCTCATATTTTAGGAACCTCCACGGCCAAGTGCCTTTTATTAATTTAAAAATTAAGTTCAATAATTATTAAGAATTATTTTAGTCTTAATTCGATTCGATGCCGAACGTTAACCCGTCATCGAACTAACTAAGAAAATTTCCTGCTTTCTTTCCCTTTTTTATTTTTAATTAAAAAACCACCTTACTATTAGTAAAATAATAGTGTTCCTGGAAGAGCAGATATAATCAACGCGTACCTGAGAACAATACGACCTCGGTATTCTCCTGAATACCGAGTACTACGTGATAGGTGCACTTGCCTCCTCTCGTTAGAAAACTCGATCTTCTAACTCGGCCTGCGGAATCAGACCATCATCGAACCTCCCACAGTCGGTCTCTCTTCTGCGGCGCCCATCAAGTTTTTGGTGCCGTTGCCGGGGAGCGACGTTGTTATATTGAATCCGGGACCCTATTAATTTTACTTTATTTTCAAATAAAAAAAAATTTATAAACAAAAAATATATATATATCCTCCCCCCCTTCATTTATTTTAGGGTGTATGACCCGTGGACAACCTTCAGGTTCTGAAAATCTTGAATTCGACCCCGAGATCGACCGCTCTCTTGCGCGTATCCGATCTCTACGTCGAATTCCATTTTTAGACCCCGCAGAATCCATCAGAGAACCCTCTTCTTCTTATATGGCCGACCCAAATAATGCCCAACCAGCCGAGCGTACTATGTCTTACTATGCTCGGCCCAACTTGGATGATACAGGGTCGAGTATTGTTCGGCCAGCTATGGCCAACAATAATTTTGAAATTAATTCAAGTGTGATTCAAATGATCCAAAACGCCGTGCAGTTCGACGGACTGCCGGATGAGGACCCAAATACACACTTGTCTAATTTTCTTGAGATTTGCGATACTTTTAAAATTAATGGCGTCACTGATGACGCCATTTGTTTGCGCCTTTTTCCGTTCTCTCTTAAGTCCAAGGCTAAGGCGTGGTTACTCTCCCTCCCGCGGGGATCCATCACGACCTGGGCGGAGTTGGCAGAGAAATTCCTTACGAAGTATTTTTCGCCCGCAAAAACTGCAAGATTGCGGGCGGACATATCTTCGTTCGTCCAAAATGACTCCAAGTCTCTTTACGAGACTTGGGAACGCTTTAAGGAGTTTCTCCGCCGGTGCCCGCACCACGCTCTGCCAACGTGGTTGCAGGTACAAATTTTTTACAATGGACTGAATAGTCAGACGCGTCAAATGATTGACGCGGCTGCCGGGGGCACTCTGAACAATAAGACCCCCGAGGCCGCCCAGGCCCTTTTCGAGGAAATGGAGATGAATGCCTACTAGTGGAATATCCCGCGGGCGCGCCCTAAGCAGGCGGGCATTTTTTGAAGTGGATGCCACCGCTCAGCTAGCCCTTCAAGTGGAAAGGCTAACTAAGCAGGTGGCGGAGATGTCTGTTGCCTCCCCCACTCCGCCTTGTTTTCTTCCCCCTTCTGCCTGTGTGGTCGACGAATTCGTTGACTAATGGGAAATCCGGTGCGTCCCTCCTTACAAAACAACCCCTATCGTACGCATTATAATCCGGGTTGGAGGAACCATCCGAACTTCTCTTGGAGCAACCCGAATAACGCGCAGCGCCCTCCTCCCCCTCCTTTTGCGCTCTCTCTTCCTTCCCCTCCGCCGAAGCTTCTTCCGATGGAGGAAAATTTTAATCGTTATGTTGCGTCTAATGAGTCCAATATCCGGAACATCACCGGATCGCTAAAGAATTTAGAAATTCAGGTTGGACAGTTGGCACAGCTTTTGTCGGAACGCGCCCTGGGGCACTGCCGGGGAACACGAAGCCCAATCCAAGGGAAAATGCCAACGCTATAACCCTCCGTAGCGGTAAGGAGGTGGTCGATCCAAAACGGATCGATCCTCAGGTACAAATTTCACCTCCTACCCCTCTTCCCCCTTCTTCGTCTACGCAGCCCTTACCGATTTTAATTGAAAAAACTATTTTAACCAAGGCGTTGCCCTACCCGCATAAATTAGATAAAGAGCGAGTTAACGCGTAATACGAAAAATTTATTTTATTACTTAAACAAATTCATATTAATGTTCCTTTTTGCAAGGCCATCTCGCAAATGCCTAAGTATGCAAAAATTTTAAAAGAGCTTCTTTCTAACAAACGAAAACTAGAAGAAATTTCGCATATTTCTCTTAATGCTGTCTGCTCGGCGGCTCTTACTAATAAGTTGCCCTCGAAACGAAACGAACCGGGACGGTTTTCCATCCCGTGCCTTTTTGGCAATGTGTTAGTAAAGTACGCCTTAGCAGACTTAGGCGCGAGCATTAATTTGATGCCATTCTCGCTCTTCCTTCGTCTAGGTTTGGGTACTCCTGCTCCTACCAATATGCGCATCCAACTAGCGGATCGCTCGGTTAGGTTCCCCATCGGGGTAGTCGAGGATGTCCTTGTCCGAGTAGACAAGTTCACCTTTTCGGTGGACTTCGTCATCTTGGACATCGAGGAAGACACCCAGGTACCAATAATACTCGGTCGCCCCTTCATCGCAACCTCGCGTGCGCTAATCGATGTTAGTAACGGTCATCTTCTCCTTCGGGTAGGAGACGACCAAGTTACTTTTTCTATTAATCCCTCTATGGAAGAATCGTCGCCGAGCGACGATTTCTGCTATTCTTTAGATTCTTTTTTTCGAGATTGTTCTTCTCCAGTTTGCGAGTCTGAGTTTCTAAGCGAAAATATTTTTTCTCTCGAAAATTTTTATTGCGATGAGGATGTGTCTTCCGATATGCCTTTTGAACCAATTGGTTCAAAAGACATTAGCTATAAAACCTCGCTAGAAGAACCGCCCTGTAAGACCCCCATTTTTTTTCTTTTTCGACACCGGGGTCTTAGGCCCAGAGTCGCCGCCTTGCGGTGATACCTTCGCACTCGGGAAGGTTGTCACTACAGGACGCCGACTCTGCCGGCCAATCTCGATCATAACTGTAGCATAAGAAGAGATGCAAGTCCACAGAAATCACATATATAGAAATAAACTCCACGAAGGGAGTATCCACAGATAGTACATATAATAAAATCTCGGGCTTATGCCCGGTACATCAAGTCCTCACTATAATTCTCTCATCGCGGAAGCAAACTAATACAACTACTATAGTTCGGGACTCACTGTCCCTGCTGTCTGGACTCCAGTGCTAGACTGTCCGATCTCCAAGCGTGCCGACCTTCGGGGCTGCTCCTCCATCCTGGGCTCCGTGGTCCCCTAAATGATGTGGTTCGAAAATCGTTAGTCTAAAAGACTAAGTCCTATCGTCCCCAACCCCTTCCCCCATGGCTCCTAAGTACCGAGCGGGGAGAAGGAAAGGGAATGACTTGAAGGTGGAGAATAGTCAAATTGCAGATGGCAGCGGAATTAAACTAACAATGTTAAGTGTGATAATAATTATACAAAATTTAAATAAGTAACCTTAACTTATGCGGGTACACATAAGCTAAGGGATCTTTTGCAGGGCTCCTATCGTATAAAAAGTCCCATACCGATTTATACGATAGGGTGTCGTTTCTATTAGCAGGCTTATAATATTGAAAGAGAACCTTGACTTATAAGTACGCTCACACGAACTTATAGGCCAAGGGGTCGTTTTGCAAGGCCTAATGTATAGAGCGTCCCATACCGCTTATATATTAGGTGTCGGGTTTTATGCAATGGTTATGTTATGAAATACAATTATGCTATGATGTGAACATGCAAGTGCAACTCACCCACTCGACTCTGTGTACACAGACCTTTATTTCCCCCTTTCGGAGCCGTTACCTCCCAGGATACCTCGGTAGTGGCAGACGGAAGCGGTGGGTTGGGCCTCGCCCATCTCTAAACCAGTAAAGCACTACCGGTCAGACTTATCGTACGCCTCAACGCTTGGTGCACTAAGCGAACGCCTGCGTACTCTTGCCGGCTGGCGCACCGGACTTCTGTTGGCGAAGTGCTCACCACACTTGCCGAGCCAACGATATTGGTGTCGGTGCATCGAACTCCCCAATATCGAAGACCCACCACCTTAAACCTTTTATGCACATGCAATAGTTATGAGTCAAACAACCAACCGAGCCGAAGCTCACCGGACAATCCCGTCCGTCATAACCGTCAATCGAGCCAAAGCTAACCGGACAATCCCGTCCATCATAATCTACTACCGAGCCAAAGCTCCCCGGACTATCCCGTCCGTCATAATCAACAACCGAGCTGAAGCTCGCCAGACTACCATACCCAATAACTACCGGGCTTATTGCCCATGTAACCCATACTAACTCCCGGGGCACTGGGGTGTGAGAGTGTGAAATCCTAAGTTTACTATCTACTCCTATGCCTACGACTTAGGTTTTACCCATTTCATTTCCAGATTATAGTAAATAGACCTAAGGTGATTTGACCTTCCACTTTATGGGGGAGACGATCTTTCGTCGATCCCAAACATCACCCAACATTTAGTCAAACTCATTCCTATCTCATCCAACCCTGAGTGATGAACTTATTCCACCAATTTTTGACTCATGTACCTAACTTGCACTCCAGATTATTTCTGAAGAATTACTATATGCAGACCACCAAGGTTTAATGTTAAGTAAAATGAGAAGTATGTCAAATAATCATCCGATACTCCTATAATAATTTATGGAGGTCCATTATGACCTTTATTACCCAAATCCAGAGTTTTACAATTTTCCTATTTATATAGGAATTTATTAAATATTTATAGTGGCCAAAGTCTCCAAGATTGAACTGAAGGTACCAAATTTTGACAAGATAGAATCTCCCCCGATTTATGCTATACTCAATATAATCAATTAACTTAATATCCAAGATCTCTTGCTTTTTTCAGCAAGGTTTTGGCCACTGCTTCTATTTTTAAATTATCCCACAATATTTCATTAAAATAAATAAATAGGGTAATATTACTCCTAAAATTTCAAGTAAACTTCCAACATGATAACAAAGGCATATAAATGCTCTGGGATAAATATCATAAGTGAATTAAGGAGTGATAAACTTCAAACAAACTATATAAACAATTTTCCAAAATTACTAGACGCAGACCACCAAGTCAAACTTCATGTAAAATGGGAAGTATATCAAATAATCATCCAACACCCCTATAATAATTAATGGAGGTCAATTATGACCTTTAAGTCCTACATCCAGAGTTCCAAAATTTTCCCTATTTATTTAATAATTTATTTAATTATTTTAATGTCTAAAATTTCCAATAATGAACATGAAGTACTATTTTCAGTCAAGACATCATTCTACAAATTTTATGTTTTACTCAAAATAATGTTATAACTTATCTTCCAAAATATCTAACTCTTTTCATTAAGGTTTCATCCTTAAATCAATATTACATTTAAATCCTTGAAAGTTCATTTAAGAATTATAAAATACTATATTGCTTCCAAAAATTCAGAGAAATTTCAAGTATGAATCTAATGGCATGTAAATGGTTTGGGCCAAATTTCATAATTTATTTAACAGTAAATGGACTTAAATAATTTATTGAATAATCCCATCATATAGCAAGCTTGTGAAGTAACTACTTCAAATAAGTGTCCAAGTATTTTTATAAAATTTATATTAACTCATAATGATTCAAAACCTCCTCTTCCAAAATCTAATGACCTCTCAAGGGTTAGAGGTAGTATAATAATTTAATTACTAAAGTGAGGCATTTCTTGTATTACAAATGAAGTGTTATAAATAATACTCCAAAATTTCTAAATAAATAACCAAAGCTTCTTAATATCATTATGACCATCCTACCAAAATTTCATATCCTTTTAAGGGGTTTAGCTAACCCATTCCTATCCCACCATATTTATGCCCTAAACTAGGGTTAGGGTTTTGAGGGTCCTAAACTTTCCAAAATACCCTAATATTTTTACCAGAGGGGTATAGTTACCATAATACCACTCCTACAAAATTTCATAGCCATACAAGGTGTTTTGACCATATGTCCTTCACAAGGTACAAAAGCCCTTCCTTAGGGTTTGACCTAGGATCTTGGGCCAAATCAACTCCAATGCCCCCAAGTTTTCATTGGGAGGTGTATATTGTCATGCCAAACCAGTGTACTAAATTTGAACCTCTGTTGAGGTGAATTGGACACTAAAAGCCAAAATTACATTTTGGACCAAAATACCCTTCTTAGGGCAAGGCTAGGGTTTGCTTGAATCCCATTCAAATCAACTCCAAACTTAATAAAATTTTAACCAGAGGTCTATATTGACCTCATATACATCCCACCAAAATGTGGATGAATTTGGACTTCATTTGACCCATAATTTAATTTACCCTAACATAATTAAATTATTTACAAAACTATAGGAAAATTATTCCCAAAAATTCCCATTTTTGGGCAGAGTCTAGATATAAGGTAGGGTGACTTCCTGCCAAAATTTCCGACCATTTGGACCAAGGATGAAGTGTGGGCAACTAGTTTAATGACTGCCTAATCATTTGTATAGACCTCACCAAAATGAGTGCCCTGGTTAAACCAGTCACCCAATTGGTTCAAACCAATTTTGTTTGAAAGTAGACCCATAGGGCTACATTTTTGGTGTTGATCATTTTCTATGAAAAGTACTCTAACTATTTTTAATAATTAATAACATTAAACATAAAAACTGTGACAAAAAATGATATTACTCAAATCATATCATATAGTTTAAAATTATCATCCTGCACGAATCTTGACGCGTGATGGACGGGATCTGGTCATCTCCTTCCTCCAGCCGACGGCCCAGATTACTCCCGCCTGGTCCAACTTCCAGCGGCTGCCGCCGTCGCTCCGGCCTCCTCCCCGGCCTGCCACCGCCACCGACACCTTCGTGGTGGTCGGGGCTATCTCCAGGCGGCGGCTGGGCCGCAGGGAAGCACTGTTCCGGCAGTTCTACCAATCAGAAATTTCGGCCGAAAACCATGAAATTCAAAATCGGATTGGGCTCGATTGAGCCTCAACCTTGGCCCTAATGATGTCTACGATCTACCCATGCAAGAAGGGATGGAGGAGGACCTTTTTGGCGGCCTGAAGTCGGGAGGATCGCCGGAATACCATGGTGGTGGTGGTGGTGGTCGGGTTTCTTCAAAAATGCAGAACAAGGCTTGGCTTCTTCAGGAAACTGGTGGGAATTCATCCCTGGATTCCAGTGAACCTTTTAAAGAGGAGAATAGGGGTGGTAGTTGGCTGCAAGCTCCATTGCCATTATTGGCTTCCTTGGTCAAAGATTTCGGCCATGGTAGGTAGGGGATGAAGCATGGATCACACCAGTCAAAGCTAGCTGGTTGAATTGGGGATGCTTTCCTTGTCCTAGAGGAGTGAATGGAGGGGTTGGGGAGGGGGAGGATGAGCCCAAAAGTCCTCCTCCCTTTTCTTCCTTCTCTTTCTCTCTCTTCCATGGGTGACTTTCTCTCTCTTCCATGGGTGACTTTCTCTCTCCTAGTCACCAAGCCTAAATTTTTGGCTCCTACATGTCCTATGGCAGCCCACAAGTCCATTTGGCCACTTAAGTCAAGGTTAACCCCAATGTAATGGGCTTGAGCTTGAGTTAGCCCATTTGGGCTAACTTGACCCAAAGTTGGACTAGGGCCCACCTAGGTTAATTTGATCCTTGAGATTTCCTTAATAGGTCCTTGGTGACACATTAGCCTCCCCTAGAGTCAAGGTTGGGTTGGATTGGCCCTTGGAGGTCACTTGGCCCTTAACTAGGGCATTTTGACCATTTTAGGTCAAGGGTTGACTTTGGTCAAAACTAGCCCTTTGATTGGTCCCAATGGGTCCTTGGTGACCTATTGGCCTCTCACTAGGCTTATGAGGGTAGGGATGGGGTCCATTGGGCTAAGGGACTGCAGTTGACCCCTGTGTAGGTCAATTTGACCCAATTAGGGTCATAGTTGACTTTGGTCAACTTAGCCCTATTGACTACTCTCTATGGGTCCTTAGTGACCCATTGACCTCTCACTAGGTCTAAGAAGGTATGGGTGGGGTCTACTGGGCCAAGGGACTGCAATTGTCCCTTGTGTAGGTCAATTTGACCCAATTAGGGCTATAGTTGACTTTGGTCAACTTAGGTCCTTTGATTGCTCCTCATGGGTCCTTAGTGACCCATTGATCTCTTTCTAGGGTTATAAGGGTATGAGTGGGGTCTTGGAGTCTTGGTGAAGCCCCATGATCACTTTTAACCAAGGTTTAGAGATCTGCTAAGTGCAGACCATAGTGGCCCTATCCACACTACCAGGTCCACTTGACTCTTTCTTGGGCTTCCTAGGGTTTTGTCATGACAGAACCACTCTTAGGGGTCTAGTTGGAAATGGGATGTTACAAATCCCAATAAACAAAACAAAGATTTCGTCCCCGAAATCCAGGTTAAGCCTACGGGGACTCCTATCAGGGAGGAAGAAACTTGTAACATCCCATGAGAGTTGAAAGTTTTACGTCACGACCTCATGTTTGTCATGTGAGGTTCAAAAGTGTTTGTCAATTTCAAGACCAAGTAGCCCAATTGGCAAAAATCTAGACCCCAATAAACAAAAGTTTAGCCCATAACCTTGAAATTTTAGTTAAATTAGGAAGGAAATTGAACATCTTGAGTGGTTGCGAGGAATACCTGACTGAAGAGTTCCGGATATCTTTGTCGCATCAAGTCCTGGGGATCCCATGTGTGCTCCTCTCTTCCGTGATTTCTCCACAGGACCTTGACTAACGGAACCCTCTTGTGGCGCAAAACTCGTACCCCCTTGTCGTCAATCCGGACCGGTTCTAGATGAACTGACCGATCAGATGCTATCGGTCCATCTGTGGTTGTAACTTGCTGCTCTGGACGTAGTAGAGCTCTCCTAAGAGAGGATATATGGAATACGTCGTGCAGACTCGCCAGCTCCGATGGCAGTTCCAGCCTGTATGCCAAGGGACCGATCCGCTCCTGAATCCTATAAGGCCCCATGTACCTTGGGCTGAGCTTCTTCCTCTGTCCGCGTACCCGAGTAACTTCATGCATGGGTCGGATCTTCAAGAACACCTGATCTCCTATCTGTAATTCCACCTGACGGTGCCGAGCGTCGTAATACTTAGCCTGCCGGCTCTGTGCTTCCAGCATTCTGTCCCGTATCAATCTTACCTGAGCCTCGGTGTCCTCGACAAACTCCGAACCCAATGCCTTAGGATCCTCGTCCTGTATCCATGACAGAGGAGTCCTGCACTTTCGTCCATACAACGCCTCATAAGGAGCCATTTTAATACTGGACTGGTAGCTGTTATTATACGAGAACTCGATCAGTGGTAATAACTTCTCCCATGGTTCACCGCGATCTAATACGCAGAGTCGTAGTAAATCCTCCAAAGTCCGGTTGGTCCGTTCTGTCTGTCCATCTGTCTGGGGATGAAAAGCCGTACTGAAGGTTAGTCGAGTGCCTAAGTAAGTTTGCACTGACCTCCACTCCCTGGATGTAAATCTTCTGTCCCGGTCTGACACAATTGACTTGGGTACACCATGGTAGCGGACGAACTGCTCCACAAATTTCCGGACTAACACCCCCACCGAGTCATCCTTCCTGATTGGAATAAACCTCGCCACCTTCGTTAGTCGGTCGATGATCACCCATATCGAATCGTTCCCTGTCCTGGATCGAGGAAGTCCATGTATAAAGTCCATGGCGATATCATCAAACTTCCACTCTGGTACTGGGAGTGGCTGCAATAATCCTGCGGGGTTTCTGCACTCCGCTTTTACTAATTGGCACGCCTTGCAACGGGTCACGAAGTAGGTGATATCTTTCTTCATGCCAGGCCAGAACATAGTCTTCTTCAGATCTGCAGTCATCTTCGTAATTCCCGGGTGTACCGAATATCGACTGCAATGAGCCTCCATCATGATGTCCTCCCGGATCTGGCCTCCTTCTGGTATGTAGACCCGTCCTCTGAAGCATACTAAATCATCCCTCAGTGTGTAATCTCCCGCAGTGCCTGCTTTTAAGGACCGGAAAATCGGCTCTAGCTGAGTATCCTGCCTCTGTCCATCCTTGACCCGTTTTCGTATGTCATCCGTGGCGATTAATGACGACAGATATTCTTGGTATAACTCAGGGTGATCCTCAGATACCAGGGATACTTGCATCTTATCAAACATCTGTATTAACTCCAAGGCCATCAGCGGCGTTCCTACTCCAGCGTTTGTGGTCTTTCAGCTTAATGCATCTGCTACCACATTCGCCTTTCCAGGGTGGTAGTGCATCTCATACTGGTAGTCTGCTAAAAATTCCACCCATCGTCTCTATCTAATGTTTAGCTCCTTCTGTGTGTCCACATACCTCAGATTTTTATGGTCGGAGTATATGTCGCAGTGGACACCGTACAGATAGTGACGCCAGACTTTTAGTGCAAAAATGACAGCTCTCATCTCTAAGTCATGAACTGGGTAGTTTTGCTCGTGCTTCTTCAGCTGCCGAGAAGCGTAAGCTATCACATGGCCATTCTGCATAAGTACTGCACCCATACCCTGATAGGAGGCATCGGTGTAGACCTGGAATCCTTCTTTCCCTGAAGGGAGGGCGAGTATAGGAGCCGAAGTGAGTCGCCCCTTTAGCTCTTGAAAAGCCTTTTCACATCGTGGGGTCCAGATAAAGGGTACCTCCTTCCTTGTCAGAGATGTGAGTGGGAGGGCGATACGAGAGAATCCCTCCACAAATTTCCGGTAGTAACCGGCAAGTCCTAGGAAACTTCATACATCTGTGGCCGTCTTTAATTGTGGCCAGTCCCGAACCGCTTGGATCTTGGCCGGGTCCACTGCCAACCCAGCACCACTGATGATATGGCCTAGGAAGGCCACCTCCTTAGACCAAAACTGGCATTTGCTGATCTTTGCATAAAGCTTGTGCTCCCGTAGTCTCTCCAGGGTCAGCGTCAGATGCCGTGTGTGCTCCTCCTCTGCCCTTGAGTAAATGAGGATGTCATCGATAAACACGATGACAAACACATCTAAATATTCTTCGAACACCTGATTCATAAGGCTCATAAATGCCGACGGCGCATTTGTGAGCCCGAAGGGCATCACTGTGAATTCATATAGCCCATATCTGCTACTGAAAGCAGTCTTCGGAATGTCCTCCTCCTGGATCCTTAGCTGGTAGTAACCAGACCTCAAATCCAATTTGGAAAAGAAATGCGCACCTTCTAGCTGGTCAAACAGCTCATCTATCCTTGGCAACGGATATGTGTTTCGGACTGTCAATCGGTTTAGTGCTCGGTAGTCGATGCACAGTCTCAGAGTTCCGTCCTTCTTTTTAACGAACAAGACCGGGGCTCCCCAAGGCGAAGAGCTCGGTCGGACAAATCCAGCCTCCACTAGTTCTTGGAGTTGGCTTCGAAACTCTGTCAATTCCTTCGGGGCCATCCGGTAAGGGGCCCTAGCTGCCGGCTTAGCCCCCGGCACCAGCTGTATCCGGAAATCCTGTTCCCGGTGTGGGGGTAGCCCAGGCAGTTTCTCCGGGAATACGTCGGCAAAATCTCGCACCACCGGAATATCCGAGGTGGAGGCCTTGGTCTCAGTCATCTCGAATATTACCTCAAACACTTCTTCCCCCTGTAAGTGAGCCTTGACGGCTTGTACAGACGACAGTATGAGAGGGGGAATGGATTTAATACCTTCAATGACGAGGTAGGAATCCCCATGTCTTACGGTAACTCTTTTGGACGTGCAGTCAATCTGAGCATGATTCCAGTTCAACCACGTCATCCCTAGGATCAAATCAAAGATTGGCATCTTTATGACCGTCGCTGGAGCTTCAAATATCCTTCCGCCGATCTCCGCCTTCATGTTGCAGTGGGCAGAGGTGAACAACTCTGATCCGTCGGGTAGTCATATCCTCATCATCAGACCCGTGAATCGTTCCACGCCTTCCAATCCTTCTATGAAGGCCTCCGATACAAATGAGTGCGAAGCACCCGTATCAAATAGCGTATAAGCGGGTTTGCCGCTGATGAAAACTATTCCTGGGGTTTGGAAAAATTAAATGTCTCAGAATTCTAGCTATGGTTTTCTTTCCTAGAATGTCACTTCTATATCAAATTTAACTTCATGAGGAAATAACTTTAACCAAAATTTTCAGACGTACCAGTGATTACTTGCTCCGGGTTTCGGGGCTGAGTCAGATCCAGTGCATAAATTTGCTCCCTCTGCTGCCTACGATCTGCACCCTGGAAACCACGTCCTCGACCACGTCCTCTTCCTCCAAACTGCTGGGCATGCGGGGCATCCTGGGGTGCTGGTAAAGGTGTTCCCCTCATGGGGCAGTTTCTCCGAATGTGTCCTATCTGATGGCAGTTGTAGCACTCCGGTGGGGGAAATGCCATACCCCCGGGTCTCGGTGCCTCCCTCATCTGAAGAGGCTGAGGGGCCAATATCACCTGCTCCCTCGGCTCCTTCCTCACTTCCTGTCGAGGCTGGTCCTCTGTCCTTCTCCCACCTGGTATAGCACCTTGTCGCTGATCATTTCTGGCTCTCCGGCGCTGATCCTCCGCTTGCCGCTTCCGGCCCCGAGTGGTGTGCCAATCGGCCTCGATCCTCTTTTCCATTTCTAAAATCCGGGAGATAGGCCCGTCGGATACAAACAACAAAGCCTCCCTCAAGTCCTCCCGCAGGCCCTTATAGAATCTCTTGATGTATCCCGCTTCGTCCAGCTGGTAAGAATCTGCATATCGAGCCAAATGGTCGAACTCCCGATGGTACTCTACCACTGTCCGGGTGCCTTGCTTCAGCTGTAAGAACCGCTCCTCCAACTCATCCCTGGCCAACTGTGGAACAAAATGCTCCAGCAGCGCGGTCCTGAACTCTTCCCAGGTAACTTCCGCAACCTCCCTATCAACAAATCTTGTGTCCAGCAGCGTCTTCCACCACCTCTTAGCATGGGACTCCAGGCAGGAGACAACCAAGGCCACCTCTCCTCCGAGGGACATCGTATCCCATTCAGCATTTCGTACATAATATCTAGCCACTCCTCTGTCCGTACAGCGGATTCTGTCCCCAAGTAAGATGGAGGAGAGAGTCCTCGAAAAATGCTCAGCCAATTGGCCCCCGGGTTCGGCTGCGGAGCCGGAACCTGTTGAGCCCTGAAAGCATCTAGAATGGCCGTCAGCGTTTGACCCATCTTCGAGTGTAAGAATGGAGTGGGGGCCGGGGGAGGTGGTGCAACAGTCGGAGTCTGCTGAACTCCGCCTTGTGGTGTTGGCTGCGCTGGGGGCTGCGTAATAGAAGACAATTATAAGAAGTCTTACAGATTTAACTAAAAGTGGACAATTTTCATGTGATTTCCCATATGGGTCCACCACTGCTTCCGCTGCTTAGTTTGTCCCCAAACTAAACTCGAGCGGGGGTGTCCCAGGGTTAGTGGACTGCTACTTTTCTGATCGAGGTTCCCTCTGATACCACTTGTAAGACCCCCATTTTTTTTCTTTTTCGACACCGGGGTCTTAGGCCCAGAGTCGCCGCCTTGCGGTGATACCTTCGCACTCGGGAAGGTTGTCACTACAGGACGCCGACTCTGCCGGCCAATCTCGATCATAACTGTAGCATAAGAAGAGATGCAAGTCCACAGAAATCACATATATAGAAATAAACTCCACGAAGGGAGTGTCCACAGATAGTACATATAATAAAATCTCGGGCTTATGCCCGGTACATCAAGTCCTCACTACAATTCTCTCATCGCGGAAGCAAACTAATACAACTACTATAGTTCGGGACTCACTGTCCCTGCTGTCTGGACTCCAGTGCTAGACTGTCCGATCTCCAAGCGTGCCGACCTCCGGGGCTGCTCCTCCATGCTGGGCTCCGTGGTCCCCTAAATGATGTGGTTCGAAAACCGTTAGTCTAAAAGACTAAGTCCTATCGTCCCCCACCCCTTCCCCCATGGCTCCTAAGTACCGAGCGGGGAGAAGGAAAGGGAAGGACTTGAAGGTGGAGAATAGTCAAATTGCAGATGGCAGCGGAATTAAACTAACAATGTTAAGTGTGATAATAATTATACAAAATTTAAATAAGTAACCTTAACTTATGCGGGTACACATAAGCTAAGGGATCTTTTGCAGGGCTCCTATCGTATAAAAAGTCCCATACCGATTTATACGATAGGGTGTCGTTTCTATTAGCAGGCTTATAATATTGAAAGAGAACCTTGACTTATAAGTACGCTCACACGAACTTATAGGCCAAGGGGTCGTTTTGCAAGGCCTAATGTATAGAGCGTCCCATACCGCTTATACATTAGGTGTCGGGTTTTATGCAATGGTTATGTTATGAAATACAATTATGCTATGATGTGAACATGCAAGTGCAACTCACCCACTCGACTCTGTATACACAGACCTTTAGTTCCCCCTTTCGGAGCCGTTACCTCCCAGGATACCTCCGTAGTGGCAGACGGAAGCGGTGGGTTGGGCCTCGCCCACCTCTAAACCAGTAAAGCACTACCGGTCAGACCTATCGTACGCCTCAACGCTTGGTGCACTAAGCGGACGCCTGCGTACTCTTACCGGCTGGCGCACCGGACTTCTGTTGGCGAAGTGCTCACCACACTTGCCGAGCCAACGATATTGGTGTCGGTGCATCGAACTCCCCAATATCGAAGACCCACCACCTTAAACCTTTTATGCACATGCAATTGTTATGAGTCAAACAACCAACCGAGCCGAAGCTCACCGGACAATCCCATCCGTCATAACCGTCAACCGAGCCAAAGCTCACCGGACAATCCCGTCCGTCATAATCTACTACCGAGCGAAAGCTCCCCGGACTATCCCGTCCTTCATAATCAACAACCGAGCTGAAGCTCGCCAGACTACCATACCCAATAACTACCGGGCTTATTGCCCAAGTAACCCATACTAACTCCCGGGACACTGGGGTGTGAGAGTGTGAAATCCTAAGTTTACTATCTACTCCTATGCCTACGACTTAGGTTTTACCCATTTCATTTCCAGATTATAGTAACTAGACCTAAGGTGATTTGACCTTCCACTTTATGGGGGAGACGATCTTTCGTCGATCCCAAACATCACCCAACATTTAGTCAAACTCATTCCTATCTCATCCAACCCTAAGTGATGAACCTATTCCACCAATTTTTGACTCATGTACCTAACTTGCACTCCAGATTATTTCTGAAGAATTACTATATGCAGACCACCAAGGTTTAATGTTAAGTAAAATGAGAAGTATGTCAAATAATCATCCGATACTCCTATAATAATTTATGGAGGTCCATTATGACCTTTATTGCCCAAATCCAGAGTTTTACAATTTTCCTATTTATCTAGGAATTTATTAAATATTTATAGTGGCCAAAGTCTCCAAGATTGAACTGAAGGTACCAAATTTTGACAAGATAGAATCTCCCCCGATTTATGCTATACTCAATATAATCAATTAACTTAATATCCAAGATCTCTTGCTTTTTTCAGCAAGGTTTTGGCCACTGCTTCTATTTTTAAATTATCCCACAATATTTCATTAAAATAAATAAATAGGGTAATATTACTCCTAAAATTTCAAGTAAACTTCCAACATGAAAACAAAGGCATATAAATGCTCTGGGATAAATATCATAAGTGAATTAAGGAGTGATAAACTTCAAACAAACTATATAAACAATTTTCCAAAATTACTAAACGCAGACCACCAAGTCAAACTTCATGTAAAATGGGAAGTATATCAAATAATCATCCAACACCCCTATAATAATTAATGGAGGTCCATTATGACCTTTAAGTCCTACATCCAGAGTTCCAAAATTTTCCCTATTTATTTAATAATTTATTTAATTATTTTAATGTCTAAAATTTCCAATAATGAACATGAAGTACTATTTTCAGTCAAGACATCATTCTACAAATTTTATATTTTACTCAAAATAATGTTATAACTTATCTTCCAAAATATCTAACTCTTTTCAGTAAGGTTTCATCCTTAAATCAATATTACATTTAAATCCTGGAAAGTTCATTTAAGAATTATAAAATACTATATTGCTTCCAAAAATTCAGAGAAATTTCAAGTATGAATCTAATGGCATGTAAATGGTTTGGGCCAAATTTCATAATTTATTTATCAGTAAATGGACTTAAATAATTTATTGAATAATCCCATCATATAGCAAGCTTGTGAAGTAACTACTTCAAATAAGTGTCCAAGTATTTTTATAAAATTTATATTAGCTCATAATGATTCAAAACCTCCTCTTCCAAAATCTAATGACCTCTCAAGGGTTAGAGGTAGCATAATAATTTATTTACTAAAGTGAGGCATTTCTTGTGTTACAAATGAAGTGTTATAAATAATACTCCAAAATTTCTAAATAAATAACCAAAGCTTCTTAATATCATTATGACCATCCTACCAAAATTTCATATCCTTTTAAGGGGTTTAGCTAACCCATTCCTATCCCACCATATTTATGCCCTAAACTAGGGTTAGGGTTTTGAGGGTCCTAAACTTTCCAAAATACCCTAATATTTTTACCAGAGGGGTATAGTTACCATAATACCACTCCTACAAAATTTCATAGCCATACAAGGTATTTTGACCATATGTCCTTCACAAGGTACAAAAGCCCTTCCTTAGGGTTTGACCTAGGATCTTGGGCCAAATCAACTCCAATGCCCCCAAGTTTTCATTGGGAGGTGTATATTGTCATGCCAAACCAGTGTACCAAATTTGAACCTCTGTTGAGGTGAATTGGACACTAAAAGCCAAAATTACATTTTGGACCAAAATACCCTTCTTAGGGCAAGGCTAGGGTTTGCTTGAATCTCATTCAAATCAACTCCAAACTTAATAAAATTTTAATTAGAGGTCTATATTGTCCTCATATACATCCCACCAAAATTTGGATGAATTTGGACTTCATTTGACCCATAATTTAATTTACCCTAACATAATTAAATTATTTACAAAACTATAGGAAATTTATTCCCAATAATTCCCATTTTTGGGCAGAGTCTAGATATAGGGTAGGGTGACTTCCTGCCCAAATTTCAGACCATTTGGACCAAGGATGAAGTGTGGGCAACTAGTTTAATGACTGCCTAATCATTTGTATAGACCCCACCAAAATGAGTGCCTGGTTAAACCAGTCACCCAAATTGGTTCAAACCAATTTTGTTTGAAAGTAGACCCATAGGGATACATTTTTGGTGTTGATCATTTTCTATGAAAACTACTCTATCTATTTTTAATAATTAATAACATTAAACATAAAAACTGTGACAGAAAATGATATTACTCAAATCATATCATATAGTTTAAAATTATCATCCTGCACGAATCTTGACGCGTGATGGATGGGATCTGGTCATCTCCTTCCTCCAGCCGACGGCCCAGATTACTCCCGCCTGGTCCAACTTCCAGCGGCTGCCGCCGTCGCTCCAGCCACCTCCCCGGCCTGCCACCGCCGCCGACACCTTCGTGGTGGTCGAGGCTATCTCCAGGCGGCGGCTGGGCCGCCGGGAAGCACTGTTCTGGCGGTTCTACCAATCGGAAATTTCGTCCGAAAACCATGAAATTCAAAATCGGATTGGGCTCGATTGAGCCTCAACCTTGGCCCTAATGATGTCTACGATCTACCCATGCAAGAAGGGATGGAGGAGGACCTTTTTAGCGGCCTGAAGTCGGGAGGATCGCCGGAATACCATGGTGGTGGTGGTGGTGGTCGGGTTTCTTCAAAAATGCGGAACAGGGCTTGGCTTCTTCAGGAAACTGGTGGGAATTCATCCCTGGATTCCAGTGAACCTTTTAAAGAGGAGAATAGGGGTGGTAGTTGGCTGCAAGCTCCATTGCCATTATTGGCTTCCTTGGTCAAAGATTTCGGCCATGGTAGGTAGGGGATGAAGCATGGATCACACCAGTCAAAGCTAGCTGGTTGAATTGGGGCTGCTTCCCTTGTCCTAGAGGAGTGAATGGAGGGGTTGGGGAGGGGGAGGATGAGCCCAAAAGTCCTCCTCCCTTTTCTTCCTTCTCTTTCTCTCTCTTCCATGGGTGACTTTCTCTCTCTTCCATGGGTGACTTTCTCTCTCCTAGTCACCAAGCCTGAATTTTTGGCTCCTACATGTCCTATGGCAGCCCACAAGTCCATTTGGCCACTTAAGTCAAGGTTAACCCCAATGTAATCGGCTTGAGCTTGAGTTAGCCCATTTGGGCTAACTTGACCCAAAGTTGGACTAGGGCCCACCTAGGTTAATTTGATCCTTGAGATTTCCTTAATAGGTCCTTGGTGACACATTAGCCTCCCCTAGAGTCAAGGTTGGGTTGGATTGGCCCTTGGAGGTCACTTGGCCCTTAACTAGGGCATTTTGACCATTTTAGGTCAAGGGTTGACTTTGGTCAAAACTAGCCCTTTGATTGGTCCCAATGGGTCCTTGGTGACCTATTGGCCTCTCACTAGGCTTATGAGGGTAGGGATGGGGTTTATTGGGCTAAGGGACTGCAGTTGACCCCTGTGTAGGTCAATTTGAGCCAATTAGGGTCATAGTTGACTTTGGTCAACTTAGCCCTATTGACTACTCTCTATGGGTCCTTAGTGACCCATTGACCTCTCACTAGGTCTAAGAAGGTATGGGTGGGGTCTACTGGGCCAAGGGACTGCAATTGTCCCTTGTGTAGGTCAATTTGACCCAATTAGGGCTATAGTTGACTTTGGTCAACTTAGGTCCTTTGATTGCTCCTCATGGGTCCTTAGTGACCCATTGATCTCTTTCTAGGGTTATAAGGGTATGAGTGGGGTCTTGGAGTCTTGGTGAAGCCCCATGATTACTTTTAACCAAGGTTTAGAGATCTGCTAAGTGCAGAGCATAGTGGCCATATCCACACTACCAGGTCCACTTGACTCTTTCTTGGGCTTCCTAGGGTTTTGTCATGACAAAACCACTCTTAGGGGTCTAGTTGGAAATGGGATGTTACACGCCCACCCTAGATCTCAAACCATTACCCGAATCCCTCAAATACGCCTTTTTGGGGAAAAATGATACACTCCCAGTTATCATTTCTTCGTATTTAAGCGATTCGGAGACCTCCGATTTATTGGAGGTTTTGCTTAAACATCGCCATGTAATTGCATGGCAAATTTCTGACCTCAAGGGGATTAACCCTTCCTTCTGCACTCACAAAATTTTCTTAAACGATAATTGCCGCAAAACCATTCAGCCGCAGCGGCGTCTTAACCCAAACATGAAAGACGTCGTAAAAGCTGAGATATTTAAATTATTAGATGCGGGGATTATTTATCCCATTTCAGATAGTGCATGGGTTAGTCCCATTCATGTCGTGCCCAAGAAGGGCGGTCTAACCGTAGTGGCGAATGAGCGCAACGAGCTCGTCCCAACTCGTACTGTTATGGGTTGGCGTGTGGTCATCGATTATCGCAAACTTAATGATGCCACCGGCAAAGACCATTTCCCACTACCGTTCCTTGACCAAATTCTCGAGCGTCTTTCCAGTCATCCTTTTTATTGTTTTCTCGATGGTTTATCGGGGTTTTTCCAAATCCCCATTTCCCCCGAAGACCAAGAGAAAACAACTTTTACTTGCCCCTTTGGCACCTTCGCCTACCGAAGGATGCCATTTGGCCTCTGCAATGCGCCAGCTACATTCCAAAGATGTATGCTGGCAATCTTTGGCGAGCTAGTAGAAGATATTATGGAAGTATTTATGGATGACTTTTTCTGTATTCGGATGCTCATTCCCGGATTGTCTTTGTAATCTCGATCGTGTCCTCCAGTGATGCGAGGACACAAATCTTGTTTTAAATTGGGAAAAGTGTAACTTTATGGTTCGAGGAGGTTTGGTACTCGGCCATAAGATTTCGATTAAGGGGATAGAGGTCGATAAGGCCAAAGTAGAAATCATTGAAAAGCTTCCTCAGCCGACTAACATAAAATCTATTAGGAGTTTCTTAGGCCACGCGGGCTTTTACAGGCATTTCATTCAAGATTTTTCAAAAATAACAAAGCCGCTTACTCACCTCTTGGAAAAGGAATCACCTTTTGTCTTCAGTAGTGACTGCAAGTCTGCATTTAATTTTATAAAACAAAAGCTTATCAATTCTCCAATTCTAGTGGCCCCTAATTAGTCCCTTCCGTTCGAAATCATGTGCGACGCTAGTGATATTGCCTTAGGCGCCGTTCTTGGCCAACGCGTAGAAAAACATTTTCATCCTATTTATTACGCTAGCAAGACGCTCACTTCCGCACAAGTGAATTACACGACGACGGAAAAGGAACTCTTAGCCGTCGTTTTCGCTTTCGATAAGTTTCGCTCGTACCTTACGCTATCTAAAGTTATTGTTTTCACCGATCACTCCGCCCTTAAGTATTTACTAGCCAAAACCGATGCGAAACCCCGCCTTCTTCGATGGGTCCTCCTCCTTCAAGAGTTTGATTTGGAGATCTGAGATAAGAAGGGCGCGGAGAATCTAGCGGCAGACCACCTCTCCCGTTTAGAAAATTCTGGTGCGGAAGCGCTCGTCGAATCTGAAATAAATGACAGATTCCCCGAGGAACGCCTTCTCGCCCTTCATTCGTCTTCGTCATCTTCTCCTTGGTTCGCAGATTTTGCGAACTACTTAGTCGCGCGGGTTCTTCCAAAAGAATTTTCAATTCATCAAAAGAAGAAATTCTTTTCCGACTTGAAAAATTTCTTTTGGGATGACCCGTTTCTTTTCCGTATCTGCGCGGACCAAGCGGTTCGAAGATGCGTCGCGGGAGTTGAGTGCACACAAATATTGCGGCACTGTCACGAGGGTCCAGCTGGGGGGCACTATCAAGCCAACCGGACCGCTAGGAAGGCGCTGGAGGCGGGCTACTTTTGTCCCACTCTCTTCAAAGACGCGCACAATTTTGTGCGCGTATGCGATAGCTGTCAGCGGTCGGGTAACATCTCTCGTCGAGACGAGATGCCCCAAAATATGTTTTTAGAATGCGAAGTCTTCGATTTATGGGGCATAGATTTTGTAGGCCCCCTACCTCCTTCTTATAAAAATTCGTATATTTTAGTGGCGGTCGACTACGTATCAAGGTGGGCGGAAGCGCAAGCTCTCCCCACCAACGATGCGCGAGTCATCGTTACTTTTCTAAAAAATTATTTTCTCGCTTCGGCACTCCTCGCGCTATTGTTAGTGATAGGGGTACGCATTTCTGTAACGCTCTCATGGCTAAGACATTAGCTAAGTACGGAGTCATGCACAAACTTGCCACCCCCTACCACCCGCAAACAAGTGGCCAAGTTGAGGTAGTAAATCGAGAGATAAAGCGAATATTAGAAAAAACCGTTTCACTTAATAGGAAAGATTGGTCCGTTAAGCTAGACGACGCGTTATGGGCGTACCGTACGGCATACAAAATCGCTACCAGTTGTACTCCGTTTCGATTAGTCTATGGCAAGGCGTGCCATTTACCCGTAGAACTAGAGCACCGCGCACTTTGGGCTTTAAAACTCTTAAACCTCGACTCTAACTTAGCCGCTCGGAATAGAAAACTGCAACTAAACGAGCTCGATGAATGGCGTGCGAACGCTTACGAGAGCAATAAGTTCTATAAGGAGCGTTCTAAGTTATATCACGATCGAAAAATTAAAACCCCCAAAAATTTTTCTCCGGGCGATCTTGTCCTTCTTTACAATTCTCGTCTTAGACTTTTTCCGGGTAAACTTAGATCTCGTTGGTCCGGTCCCTTCAAAGTTGAAGAAGTTTTTCCATATGGGACCGTACTCGTCTCCCACCCGGAAAAAGGCTCGTTTAAGGTGAACGGTCATCGGTTAAAGTCTTATATAGCGGGCGACCCTGTGATCGAGCATAACGAAACCCTATACCTCCTCAACTTATAACCCCGCCAATATAGTCAGGCTACGCGACTATAAACAAAGCGCTCCTGGGAGGCACCCCACGCTTATCTTTTTTATGTCTTTATTTATCATGTTTTCTATTTTTCTAATAAATGCAGGGCTTCTAAAGGGCTTCCCCGAGCGCGGACCAGGGACGTTTTCTGCCCCCTCTTTCTCCTTTTTGTACATATAGCTACTATATTGTTCCTCATGCTTAACGTACAATATTGGGGACAATGTTGGAACTAAGTATGTGGGTGTTTTTGTGTTTTCTCTTTCCTTTCCACTTACAAAAAATACAAAATTTCAAAAAAAGTATATATATAAAACAAAAAAAAAATTATAAAAACACAAAAATCAAAAAAAATTTTGAAGTTTCATTTTTGAAACATTATCTTGTTTTTAACTCGGTCTGCGAGATCCGGCTCATCGAGCCATCCACATAACGAGTCATCTCGCGGCAACCTAGTTTTTATTTTTGTAAATAATTTTTGTAAATATTTTTTTGTAAGTATTTTTGTAAATATCCTTTTTCTCTCTCATCATTGTAATTAACTTCTCTTTTTCTCCCAAAATTTTGTAAATAGAATGAAAATTTTCTTAAAAATACAAAAAAATTTTAACAAAACTTAAAAATACAAAAAAAATCGCAAAACTTGAAAATTCAAAATTTTTTTTTTATTATTTTCGCATTTTCCTTTCTTTAGTATGTATATATTAAAGAAATAAATTCAAAACTACAAAAAAAAGATAATAACTTCAAAAATTCAAAAATATATATAAGTTATGAAACAAATAAATCAAACTTTTCATTCTTAAGTTTCTTGCTATCCAAAAATTTAGTTTTGAGTTTATTTATATGCGAATTTTATTAATTCTTTGTCCACTATTCGTTTGTTAATTATAGATTGAAAAATCTAAATAGCCGGGGTTAAGTTTTAAAGAATTTATTATGCTTTGTTAAAGATAGGGGACTCGCTTTAGGCACTACTTCTAATTTTTCATAGATAGGAGCACGTGTACTATGTTAGAAAATAACGACTATAGAATTCAATTATGCTTACTTTTAGTTTTCTGAAAAATTGGAACGTACAATATATAAAAGTTGCTCTCAAAATTTTTTTAATTAAAAATCTAGTTCTCTTTTCTCCCCTTACTTATCATAACCTACTTGGTATGATAAAATAATTTTCCCCCTTAAAAGATCTTATGTCAATGGGGATAAGATTTCGTCCCGTAAACATAGGCATCCAATAAATTAAAAGATTATATGCTACGGAGTAAGAGGATAAAATTCATCACTCCAACATATTCATTGGGTTAATTTTTATTATGAAGAAAAAAAAAATTCATGTTAAGGAAAATAAGATTTCATTTTCCTTTAACATCCAAATCAAAGAAAAAAAAAAGGAGGTTTAAGAAAAAATTTCCTCGCCTCATTATCCAAGCATCTTCATAAACCAACAGCAACCCCCCTTAGCCAATTTCATGACTCTAGAATTAATTCAAAAATCTTTTTGAGAGCATAATTCGTAAATTGCATTATTTCCGGTAAAACTCCTATAAGCTAAGGTTCGTATAACTCCAAGCTATTTTTGTTTATCTAACCAATACAATTATTGCTTTCTATTTGATTACATCAAGAAGTCTTTTGGCCAAAACTTTTGTCCTATTTAAATCATCTACATAATTTTAGGACTTAACTCTTATACCCCGTATATTTATTTAGATCTCTCTTATAATTAATTTAGCGGTAGTAAAACTTAGAGTTTTTATTATTCCTTATAAGTTCACCTCAAACTTTTGCTCTGGAATAGCAAAAGCTTAAGTATGAGTGTATTTGATGAGTTGTAAATATACCTATATTTTCATATTTTATTAAAGTCATTTTTTGTTTATTTTTTGACTTTTCTAATTTGTTTTATTAATTAATATGTTTCTTTTTTAAATTATTCCTAACTTAACATTTTTTTTTAAATTTTTGCAGAAAAAATAATAGTTTTCTGACCAGTCAAGTCGTTCGACTATCATCGACCATAAAGTCAAGATAGTCGATCACTGCAGATAGTCGAACGGCAGATAGTCGACCGCCTCGACGATAGTCGAACGAAGACAGATCGTCGATCTCTAGAAGCCGCAGAGCGTCGAACGCAAAAGCATCGATCACACAAAGCGTCGATCACACAAAGCGTCGAACGCAAAAGCGTCGATCACACAAAGCGTCGAACACAAAAGCGTCGATCACACAAAGCGTCGAACGCCTCGACGAGAGTCTAACGCCTCAACAAAAGCGTCGACCGCTTCCTGATCGTCGAGCTCGACGATAGTCGATCGCCTCAACAAAAGCGTCGACCGCTTCCTGATCGTCGAGCTCGACGATAGTCGAACGCCAACAAGATAGTCGACCAGTCAATACAGCAAAATCGTCGACCTCAAACAGCCGCAGAGCATCGAATGCAAAAGCGTCGACCACACAAAGCGTCGACCATCGTGGCCTTTCCCGCCCTTCCAGAATGACGCCTGCTGGCGGATGGCCATAGATTGAAAAGTCAAACACGTCTGTAATTATTTTGTCTATAAATAAAAGCCTCCTGTAAGCTTTTTCCCGTTCACATTTTTGAGCCAATTTTCTGTCTTTTTGGTGGTTGCCTTGGCGTTCTTCATTCCACTGTAAGGAGAACTTTCTCTCTCCTCTTTTCTTATGTTTGTTTTGGCTCTTTCTTTAGCTTTGTAATAAGTTGTAATAGTTTTTTATATAAATAAATGTGTTTTTTTCTCTGTCTCTCTCTCTTACATGGAATGAAAATTGTTACGGGTGGCTCACTCTCTTTCTCCTCTTTTTTTTCTCAAGTTCATCCATGTTCTTCAATTAATTATGCAAAAGTGCTATGTTATTTTAATTTAATGTTACTGTTAGCCTTTATTTCAAATTATTTAAATGTTGTAATGTTAAAATTTTCTATTTTTTTGTCTTTTAAAAATCATTATACTTTCATTCTTATGAGATTTATGAAGGAGGTTTTAAAGTGTTTTTGATTTTTTTTTACTTTGCTTCATTTTAGGATTGTAAAACCCCCTTTGTTCTTTTATTTTTATTTCAACTTTTTCATCAATTTTGTAAAACTCTAAGAATGAAAATATAATTATTTTGATTTTCTAGCAACTTTGTTTTAACTTTAGTTTTCAAAACTTATTGCTTCTTTAATTTTTATTTCATCTTTTTAATTGTTTTTGGCAAATTATAACCATAGAAAAGTTGTAATTTTAATTTTTAGGTAACTTTCATTTTGTGTTTTCATTTCTGTAGAGTGCGTGCGTGTATGAGGTTAATTTACCCCCGCCCACTCGCTCGAGCCGGGATTCGCATTTACTGCTTTCTTTAGTCCTACTCGTTTGGGTAGGACTTGCAATTTTCAGCTTTCTTACTGCTTTCTTTTATCGCTTTCTTCAATTATGTAGAGTGCGTGCGTGTGTGCATTTATTTCCGCCTACTCGTTAAGAGTCAATGGCGTGCTTTCATTTACCGCCTACTCAGTTTTGAGTAGGACTTGTACTTGCATTTATTTCCGCCTACTCGTTAAGAGTCAATGGCGTGCTTTCATTTATCGCCTACTCAGTTTTGAGTAGGACTTGTCATTTACCGCCTACTCAGTTTTGAGTAGGACTTGCACTTGCATTTATTTCCCGCCTACTCATTCGAGTAGGACTCGCTTTATTTACTTTCTTTATGGTTTTGTAGTGTGCGTGAGTGCCCGCATCAATTAGCTTTATTTTCAGTTTATTTAAACGTCTTGTTTTTCTATGTTTTCTCTTATAACTGTTTAGTTCTTAATTTCAACTCACGCTCAACTAAAAACCATAAAGACGTCCCCATACCGATGAGTGGCTAATCTCTTTTAGCCTTCGGCATCGAAGAGCATTGGGACATATAAAATGATTTGAAATAATTAAAGAACTTTATTTTTATTTTAATTTAAGGACTTAAGGTTTGCCCCGGGTCAACGACGCGTAGGACCACATAATCGATTTGTGTGCTCTATTTCCGTTATCCATACGCAACGCCGAGAGGCCGCACGTATGGACCGATCCCCCTTGGGTAAATAGAATTACGTACATACCCTCGAAAGAGGACGAGCATATTTCTACCGGATTGGGTTCCCCACCCAATAGCGGGGTTCTTAGCGTAAAGCGGGCATTAAGAGGAATCCTTCGTCGGTCTAACGATCGGTCGAATAGTCTTAATGTTCAGGTGAGCGATATTACCTAAAGATAGGTGTGCTCATATTTTATGAACCTCCACGGCCAAGTGCCTTTTATTAATTTAAAAATTAAGTTCAATAATTATTAAGAATTATTTTAGTCTTAATTCGATTCGATGCCGAACATTAACCCGTCATCGAACTAACTAAGAAAATTTCCTGCTTTCTTTCCCTTTTTTATTTTTAATTAAAAAACCACCTTACTGTTAGTAAAATAATAGTGTTCCTGGAAGAGTAGATATAATCAACGCGTACCCGAGAACAATACGACCTCGGTATTCTCCCGAATACCGAGTACTACGCGATAGGTGCACTTGCCTCCTCTCGTTAGAAAACTCGATCTTCTAACTCGGCCCGCAGAATCAGACCATCATCGAACCACCCACAGTCGGTCTCTCTTCTGCGGTGCCCATCACTCATATACTTGTTCCATAGCAAGCCTGGAACATCTCTTGTCTAGGTCCCATCATGTTCATGGGTACCTAAACTATCCTGCAAAAAATAATTACCTTACCTTAGGAACCTAATAGGTATTGGGTCCTAGGTTTTTGTCAGCATAAAATATAGCATGCCTTCCTACTGGATTTCTGTCAGGAAGGCTGTCTCTTGCCAAAGGAAGTGGACATACCCTTGCCCTTGGCACAGAAGGATTATGCCAACAATCTATGGCAAAGGTGACCCACTCTGCCACAACACTAACACTCATTAATATTGCATCTCCTTTTCTGACCAGATCTACTGACTGAGTTAGTCACGATCTTAGGTCTGACAGGGGCAGAGCAGGTTCTGCTCACAGATTTACCCTTTCCACCGAGACTCAAGGGAGGGAGGATGGAGAACATGTGGTGAGTGTCCTGAGGCCTGGGAGGTTGTGCTTTCTTTTCAGCCAACAAACATCCGGGGGCCCCATAGATGCTTGCTACATGTTTGCCAACCCCCTTTCCCTGTGTCCTAGGGTGGTATGATGTACTGTGAGAACTAGTTCTAGCAATGTCATGAAGTGAGGGGGATGAGGCTGTAAACATAAACGGTTCATAATGAGCCATGTGTATTTTCTCATGGGTAGCCATCACAACACTTGTACTATGGGTGTCTCCACTTGAGGGTCGATCATTCTTGCAGTGACCATAGTTATTCTTATGATCATACCTGAAGGAATGAGGAATGCCCCTCCTACTCGGTGTGGGAGATCTGTAAACAGTTTCTCCATTTCTCCATGATTTTATAATTCGCGAGATCCACCCATTTTCTCCCTTTCTCTTAATAGCATCTATCTTGGAAAAGTTAGATACTATCCTCTTCTCGGTTTCTAGGAGAAACTCTAGATCCGAGATCTTTGAGTCCTTCACCTTGATGGATTCCAATTGGAGGTCCATCATGGTCCTTAGCTGAGTAATTTCCTTTGCTTGTTCCTCAACAAGCGAGTTGCTCTTCTGAAGGGCTCTACGAAGGGAATCAAGAGTTTCAATCTTTTGATTGAAGCTATCAATTTCCCTTACATAAGCTGATGGACAAACCTCTGAACTTCTCCAATATTCAGGAGATACAAGAGGAAAGGTACAAGAAGAGGAAGATACATGATCCTGATTGTGCTGATCAAGGTTAGAGTGACGGTTAGCAGAGACTGATCTTCAGCTTCATCACAACTGCATTCCTCAATCTCTTCTTCAGTCTCGGATAGAGATACGGGAGCCCTGATATTGAGAGGTTGTTCTTAACTTTCATCTTCAGAGATGAGGACTCCCACATATGCTTCATCATCTTGCTGGCCTTCAGTCTCGGTAGTCTTCATTCCCTCCATGAGGTCAGAGATAGTTTGCCACATGGACTTTGCAGACTTACACTTATCCAATCTCGTAAGAGTTGATCTAGACCAAATATCAGAAATGATCTGTCGAACCAGCTTGTCCAAGTTGAATAGTGAGAGATCAGTTTCAAACATCTCTGCGGGACTCTTGGGGATTTGGAAATCCTTTTTTGAACCAGAAGCCTTCATGGGAATGAAGGGACACTCTTCCACAATGCATAAAGCACGAGGGTCAATGGCTTCCAGATGAAACTGGACTCTCATTTTCCGGATGGGATAATAGTCTTTGGTGCAGGCAGGCAGTCTCAGGGGAGAGACATCACTGTATAGCTCCATGCTTGAGTCTTTTTTTCTTCTTGACACTAGATGCAGGATCTTACTATAGGTGTTAACCTTATTGATGAGGAACCTCCCTCTGATACCACTTGAAAGTATCTAGTGTCGACTAAATCCACCTATGGGGGGGGGAATAGGTGTCGTGCGGTCTTTTGCGGAATTAATTTAACCTGCACAAATTAACAAACATAGCACAGAAAATACACAAAGAGTTATAGTGGTTCCCCGATTTGGGTACATCCACTTTCCTCCTTCGACCTATCTCCCACCAAGGGACGACTCGGTCACTTCTCCAAGCGGATTGAATTTCAATCCTCACACTACGGAAGGAACCCTTCCAATAAAGGAGTCACCACTCCACCACCACGGGTTGCACCCAACCCTTACAAATAGGAATAAAAATTCCTTTACAACAAAACCAAAATAGAATGTATAAGAAAATACAAACAATGTTTATGGAGAATCTGATGTCCTTCTTCGTGCGTTGAGGCTTTCTTGAAAGTAATGAAGAGTCCACAACCGAATTTCTCTCTTGGAGAGGATCTTGTCAGGATCGGCGGCGGCAAGTGATTGCGGCAGCGATACTTTGTAGATCAAAACTTCTTGACGAAGCAAGCAAGGTCTACGAACGATCTCAGTCGGATCACTCGTCTCAATCGATTCGGAATGAAGAACTAACCTCGTTCAACGAATCGAGAGATAAGAGATCTCAAGAGAGATGTGTGAGACGCTCGTCTTGCCTCGGTACTATCGTCAGAAGATCAGAGCTGATCGGAGATTATCGGAGACGACTTCCTTGCGAGCGACTACAGGCGATCGGCGGTTTTCCGCGATCCGCTAGGTCACGCTCGGCCTTCTTTTGTTTTCTGAGAATGGATTGCTTAGAAGATCAAAATACACGAGTATATATACCAGAGGCCAACCCTAAAGACCGTTGTAGGACCCACAAGGAGAAACCCTAGCCCTGGCCGAAACAGCGCACGGCCTCTTTGTTCAGTCCAGCGAACAGAGGAAAAATGCCTAAGGCAAAATCGACGGGAATCGTTGGTGATTCCCGTCGAAGTCGGCGGGAATCATTCACGATTCCCTTCGATTTTACCTTAGCAGAATCCCTGTCTGGAAAACAGTCAGCCGAAAGAAATCGGCGGGAGAGGCTAGCTGATACTCGACGAATCGGTGGGAATGCAGACAGATTCTCGTCGAAGTCGGCGGGAATCACTTGCGATTCCCATCGATTCTGCCTTGGCAGAATTCCTGTTGGATAACTGTCAGCCGAAAGGAAGTCGGTGGGAATGCAGACTGATTCTCGTCGAATTGGCGGGAATCACTAACGATTCCCGTCGAAGTCGGCGAGAATCACTTAGTGATTCCCGACAATTTTGACATAGAAGAATTTCTCTTCCTTCTTTTGAAGACTTAGTCTTTGACCCATCTTTGCTCCTCTTCTTCTCTTGATCTACCTCGACCCTGTACTTAAAAATAAGTACACTCCAATAAAGAGAGCACACGTGAGTCAACACACTGATCAACTCAACGAGGGATTTCGTTACGCAGACCCGTGTATATTGACCCACTGCACCCTGACATTGGCGTGTACTTAGCATGGAATAGTTGCAAGCACAACTTGATGGAAGAACGTTAAATACATTGTGAATCCATCTTTGCTTGACTGGAGTCTTCTTCAAATCCAAGTAATTATGGTTACAATACCCAACAGAAACACCACAACAAACCATCCTCTCACAAGCACAAGAGGAAAGAGAAAGGTTTCGTTACTGAAACTTGGAGTGAAACTGAAGAATCATCCTCCTCCAGCTCTAGTGAAGATGATGAAGAAGTAAATGCCAAAGAAATATGCTTAATGGCTATCAATGCTTCAGGTCATAGATTAGAAGTAGAAGAATTTGAAGAATATTCAGACTGTGATTAGGTAATAGAATCTTTTGATTTTACCTATGAAGATTTTAAAAAGGATTTTAAATCTATGTGTAATGAACTTATAAGATCTTAGAAGGAAATTAAACTTCTCAGGGATAGACAACTTGAATATGATAACTTAGTATCAAAAAATATCAAATTAAATAAAGAATTGAATATGTCTAGTGAACAAATCACATTTCTGAAAACTGAACTAAGTAAAGCAAAACAATTAGAAGAAACTTTAAATGGCAGAAGCTTACAGATGGTAGAAATCACTAGCACACTAAATTCAAGGTTGAATAAAAGTCAACTAGGATTAGGTGGATCACATAGTGAACCTACTCTAATTCAGAAAAGTATCTTATCAAAACCTTTAAATTTCATTTCAGAAAAAGGTAAGAAAAACACTGAACATATTGAAAAAGTGAACAAAGTAATAGAACAAGTTGAACATAACAAAAAGAAACAAAAAGCTAAGTCTCAACCAAAATCGTTGAACCAAGATCGACGATCTCAGTACTTATCGTCGAATGCGAACCGACGATCTCTGAACCCCAAGATTGGGTTTAATTACTTAGGAAAGGGAGATCGATGATATCATCAAACATCGTCGATCAGAGATCTCGATCAGAGATCTACGATCATGGAACACAGATAGTAACAACTATTATTCTGTGAACAGAGATTGACGAGATCAGCACTGGTTTTCGAACACAGATCGACGATCTCAACATAAATTCGTCGAACCAAGATCAATCTTATAAAAACTCTAACTACAACAAAAACTTCAATAAAACCCTAAAACTACTAACCCTTTTTCTAACTTGTTAATCCCACCTAGAAAATTTCAACCCTTAAGTTATAAATGCCAACCTGTATTCTCCTTTATCTTCAATTTCAAGTATGAAAAGAGACAAGGACCCAAGGTCACCTAGGTCTAGAATATTTAGTCTGTTCTCTTGCAGGTGAAGACCTATCCTACCACATAAGATAGTGGTATTTGGATAGTGGGTGCTCAAAACACATGATGGGGAATAGAGACAACCTAACTAATTTCAAGTTCAAGCTAGGTCCAAAGGTGATCTTTGGAGATTCAAGCTTTGGTCAGACAGAAGCCATATGGAAATTTTAATATTGGAGCTGTCATATTCAGCAAAGTAGCTAATATAAATGGTTTGAAACATAATCTGATATCCATAAGTAAGTTATGTGATACAGGTTATCAGGTATGCTTCACTTAATCCAAATGCAATATCTCTTTAAATAGCAATATTGTTTTATGTGGCTTTAGGCAAGGTAATATATATTTGGTTAACTTTAATTCTGCTAGTTCAGAAATCTGTTTATTTAATCAAGTTAGCAATAACAACACCCTTTGGCATAAAAGACTAGGCCATGTAAATCTAAGAAACATTGTTAGGTTATCTAAAGATAATCTTCTTAGAGGATTGCCCTCTTTCCCTTATAAGAAGAAAAGCCTTTGCAGGGCATGTCAGTTAGGCAAGCAAACTAAAAATAGTTTAAAATCAGTAAATAAGAGTGATTCACCTAGGATTCTGTACTTGCTTCATTTGGACCTTTTTGGACCAATTGATGTACAGAGCTTAGGAGGGAAGTTCTATACTTTAGTTGTTGTAGATGACTTCTCCAGGTTCACTTGGGTTTTCTTCTTGAGACACAAGTCTGATAACTTTAAAGTTCTTACATACTTTCTGAAATGCATAAGGATTGAGTACTCTATTCCAGTTGTTTTGATCAGAAGTGATCATGGTACTAACTTTGAATCTTTGCCTATACAAGAATTCTTTGAGAGAGAATGTATCAGGCATTATTTCTCTGCTCCTAGAACTCCTCAACAAAATGGGGTAGTAGAAAGGAAAAATAGAACACTCATTGAAGCTGCAGGCACATTACTTGCAGATGCTCACATGCATCTATCCTATTTGGCAGAAGCTGTAAGCACAACAAACTATGTCCTAAATAGAAGTTTGATACATAAACTTAAGGGCAAGACTCCCTATGAACTACTCAAAGGGAAGAAACCTAAAATAGATTACTTTAGAATATTTGGTTGCATCTGTTACATTCATAATAATAACAAAACTTATCTTAGAAAGTTTGAATCCAAAGCTACAATGGGATTTTTTTAGGATATTCCCAAGTCAGCAAGGCATATAGGGTTTTCAATAAATCATCTTTGAAAATTGAAGAATCTGTCCATATTACATTTGATGAAGCTAATATGTTTTACAAGAAGAAGGAAGCTTCTACCAGTAACTCTTTGCAGGTACCCCAACTTTGTGAAAAATTTGATGATATCAACCTTACTCAAAAGGTTACATCACATTCCTCCTCATAAGTTGATGAAGAAAGTGAAGAAGAAACTTTGGAAATGTCTGAACTTCCTCCAACAGCTAACTCAATTCCACAAGAGGAATTATTACCCCAAGTTGTTGCTGAACCAACTCCACCACCTGAACTTACCACACTCAGAGATCACCCTACATCTCAAGTGATTGGAGACATAATAACTGGTGTGTAGACAAGGCATCAACTCAACCAATACTTGATGCATGCCTGCTTCTTATCTCATATTAAGCCCCAATCCATTAAAGATGATGAGCAAGATCCACACTTAATTATTGTAATGCAAGAGGAGCTCAACCAATTTGAGAGATGCAGAGTTGGGAACTTATTTCCAAGACCCAAAGACTACCCAGTCATTGGAACTAAGTGGGTTTTCAGGAATAAGCTTGATGCCCATGGATCAATCATAAGGAACAAAGCAAGACTTGTAGCTCAAGGCTATAAACAAGAAGTAGGAATTGATTATGATCAGACCTTTGCTCCTGTTGAAAGGCTAAAAGCAATCATGATATTTCTTTCTTATGCTGCTTTTAAGAAGTTCAAGGTATATCAAATGGATCTCAAGAGTTCCTTTCTCAATGGAGAACTAAAGGAAGAGGTTTATGTTGAACAAACTGTAGGTTTTATCTTTTCAACCCATCCTTCCTATGTTTTTAGATTGCATAAAGCTCTCTATGGTCTAAAGCAAGCTCCAAGAGCTTGGTATGAAACCTTAGCTAGCTTTCTTTTAGAGCATAAGTTTTCTAGAGGCATAGTAGATAGAACTTTATTTATTAGACATCATCATGATAGAATCCTGTTAGTACAAATTTATGTAGATGATATTATTTTTTGTTCTACTGATTCCAAACTATGCAAAAGGTTCTCTGACCTGATGCATTCTAAGTTTGAAATGAGTAGCATGGGTGAACTCTCTTACTTCCTTAGTCTCCAAGTGAAGTAATCACCTGATGGCATCTTCTTATCTCAGTCCAAGTATGCTAAGGAATTAGTAAAAAGGTTTGGGATGGCTGATGCCTCAGCAATTAAAACACCCATGGCTTCCAATGTTGTGATTGATTCTGATAAAAAAGGGAAACCTGTTGATCAAAAAACTTATAGGGCTATTGTTGGATCCCTATTATACCTCACAGCAAGTAGACCAGACATCATGTTCTCTACATGTCTTTGAGCTAGGTTCCAAGTGAACCCTAAAAAATCTCATCTAATTTTGCTAAAAAGGATTTTTAGATATATAAAGGGTTGCCCTAATCTAGGACTTTGGAATCCAACAGAGTCAGAGTTTGAGTTAACTGGATACTCAGATGCTGACTATGTTGGATGCAGAGTAGATAGGAAAAGCAACATCAGGAACATGCCAGTTTCTTGGTGATAGGCTTGTGTCTTGGTTTTGTAATAAGCAAACATAAGTGTCCACTTCAACTGCAGAGGCTTAATACATTGCAGCTGGCAGTTGCTGCTCATAGATAATGTGGATTCAAAACCAATTGCTGGATTATATATACAATCTAAATAATTCAATTATATTTTGTGATAGTACTAGTGCAATTTCTATTGCTCAGAATTAAGTTCATCCTTCTAAAACTTAGCATATAAAAATAAGGCATCATTTCATTAGAGATAGTGTAGACAAAAAGAAAATTAATCTTAACTTTATCTCCACTGATTTTCAAAAAGCAGATATCTTCACCAAGCCTTTGGATGAGAAGAAACATCTATTCTTCTTAAATCAGCTTGGAATGATTAATGGAGTGGATTAATTTATTTTCTGTCTGTGTTTGAAGATCTGTTCACAAATCGTCGAACGGAGATCGACAATCGTCGAACTCATCTTGAGCTCTTTCGTCGACCTGAGATCGATGACAACTCTGTGTGAAGCTAAAATCGTCAACCAGAGTTAGACGACTTTTCTCTTCAGAAAATAAATTGTCGACCTGAGATCGACGATCTGTTTTCCCTCTTCATTCAGAGGCCGACGATAATATTTTTCTATAAATACGTCGTCGACGTAAGATTGAAGTTTTCTTATCTTATCGTAGGACAGAGCCCGACCTTTCGTTTTCCAAAAGAAAAACCTATATTAAGGTTTCTCGTCGTGCTCTATCCCGCGCCTTCCTAGTTCTCTTGTGCTTGATCTTTGTTTTCTTTGTAGGACTCAAATGGCAATTTTAGCGACCGTTCTTACTATGATGAAGTTCGACACAGGTTTCGACATTGACATGGATTCCTTCAACCACTGCAATCCAATCTTCGTGGATATATTGCATCTCTTCAAAAAACAGAATCTGAAGAAGATAATGACAACCAGGATCAAGCTTCCAGCAACTGAAATTAAAGAATGGGTTTACTCTTCAACATGTCCAGATGAATCGACTATGGTTGGAACTATTTCTGGAACTCAGCTTATTCTAACTCCAACTATACTTTCTGAGATTTTTGATTTAGTAAATGGAGAAGATGTTCTAGAACTAGTTACCTCTGAGTATATTTCAATGCTAATAAGAATGGGTCATCTAGAAGGAACACCTTCAAAACTGCTTAAGAAAAGTCAATCTGTTGAATTTAAATTCTTGGCTAATGTAGTTGGTAAAGTTCTGATGGGCAAGCACACAACACATGACAACATTAACAAGCAGTAGTTCTCTGTGATGTCTGCTCTAGTTAATAGGAAATCTATAAACTGGGCAGGTCCTTTCTTTGAGTTGATTAGAAGGAAAAACTCTAAGGAAGAGGTTTGTTTTGGGAGAATATTGGGAATATTTCTCCAGGCTAAAGCTCCTGAATTGTTGGTCTCCCAGACCCAATTCATAAATGCCAGTAAGAGGATGGATTCCTCACTATTTGGAAAGTGGGGGAGGACCATTCCCAGGCCTTCCAGTGCCTCCAGAACTTTTGAGGATACTAGAGCTGATGCAGCTACTTCCCTAACCCCAGCAGATGTTCCTCTCTCTGTCTCACCCTCAGTTCCCTCAGTCCCTGCCTCCCAAATCCAATCCTCTCTAGTTCTTTCACCTTCACCTCCTACTTTACCTATCCAAATTCAAAACTCCCCAGTTCATCCTGCTTCTCCTCATGCAGATCATCCTGCTTCTCCTCATGCATATCATCATGCATCTACTCAGACCATTGCTTCTCCTATCATTTCTCCATCATTATCCTCTCAGATTCCGTCTGAGCCCATCCAAAATGATATTCCATCAATCATCTCTTCCCTCTGATGCTACTCCATCCTCTTCTTTTCCTGAATTCACTCATACAGATTTCCCTTTTGCATTCTCAGTTTGCTCAAATTGTGGTCATCAAACTCCTTACACCTCCTCTGAGCCTGAACCCCTTTACCTCAATTTCTCAGATATAGCCAAAGATTTTCTGCAATTCATTTCTCCTTCCTTAGACTTCTTATAGCACAGGCTATAGATCCTCTAACTGCCTTCATCAACACTCTTACCCATAGAGTTAATGCCTTTTCCTCCTTCCCTTCTTCCGTGGGCCTGGCTACAGATGCCTATGCAGCCAGACAAAGGGAGATATCCAATGAAGAAGCTCTTTTACCTTCTCTAGCAGCAGCAGTTTCAGCAGATATGCAGGAGGATGCCACCTCAGATGATCAGATGGCTCTAGATATAGAAATTATTGATATTGATACTGATACAGAAGAAACAGTTCTTCTAGAAGTTTTGACTATTGGTGATTGTTGCATCAATCCCACAGTGGATATCTTGGAGTTGTTGAGTTCCTTCTGCACACTCTTTCTAGATTATCTTCCAAATTTTTAGCCATCCTCTTTGGCTATTGTGTGTTGTACTCCCTCTCTAAGTCCTGAAGTTGTTAGACAACTAAAGGCAAATTTGTAGTTCTTCTGGCAGAACAGTCTGATGATCAGATATCAAGATCTCCTTGGCCATCCTATGTTTTGGATGATAGACCCATTCTAAGTCTTGATGACCTCAATGCTCAAGATATTGCTATGGAATCTGAAGCAGTTCTTGCTGAAGTTATCCTTCCTCCAGCTGATAAGGAAGTTCCAAAGGAAGTGATTTGAGAGATTGATACATTGTATGTTATTCCCCAAAGCTCATCTAATGATGATCAAGATTATAATTCTGATTCTGATAACAACAAGAAGAAAGTGTCTAAGAAAATAAAATCTCATCCTAATGCAGTTCCAAAGCCAAATCCTCTTAATGACACTCCCTAATACATTCTCCAGAAGATTACTCCTTATCAAGGAATGCCACAATTGATGTGGTTGTCTAAGATTTAGCAAAAGGCTAGGAAGAAGAGAAGAAGGTACTCTCCTCCTCCTCAAAAGTTCAGGAGAGCTCCTCCTCCTCCTCCTCCTACTGCAGGAGCCTCAAGCAATGTTACTCAAAGTTCAAATATCTCTAAGTCTTCAAAGCCAGCTCCTTCTCAGCATTAGAAGCAAGCTCCCTCTGATTCTCAAAGGCATTCCTCCTCTCAATATTCGAAGTCTAAAGGCAAATTCAGTCAAGCTCCTCCTCCCAGATCTTTATATTCTGAGCAAAAGTAAGATAATCCCTTAGTGACAAACTTTCAAGATCAATCAACTCAATTCAGATCTGTAACTAAATTTCCTCCTCGAGATGATTCTCTTGTTATTGATCAGGAACTAGATCCTAATTTTAGGATGGCCAGACTCAATGAGTTAATTGGATTGGTAACAAGGCCAGAAAAGAAGGACAAGATCTCTCACAGTTTACTACAATGTCCTCCTATAGAGAAAAAGAAATTGGAAGGTTGCAAGTGAGTAAGAAAGTATTCAATCCTGCTGAATATATGTCACTTCATCCAGAAACAGTTGTCCCCAGAGCCACCTCTCAAAAAACTCTTGGTGAGCAAGACTTATAGATGTCAAAGAAGGAAGCAGAAGACCCATCCAAGAAGATTGCTTTTACCAAAACCTCTTCTACTCCTCCTCCTGCTAATTCTTATGTTTTTCTCTGAACTATTTTTTACCATACTATTTTACTGTTTTATCTGAACTTATTGTGCAGTACATTGTTATATTATATCTGTTGATAATTTAAATTTTATCAGATATGTATGGCCTTGTATTTTTAGTTTCTCTTTTACTTTGAGTGACCTCACCCAAATAGGGAGAGATTGATGGAACCCTTATTTGATTTTGGTTAGGTCCACTCTTAGGATGTTGACCCATATATATAGCCAGGGTCAAGGTATAGGTCTAAATTAGTCTCTACAGGTAAGACTTCTCAGGACCAGCTTTGGATTTCTCTCTTAGATCTCAGACTCAGAAGAATTCTTTGGAATTCATATAAATTCGAATTTCGTCGAACTCAGCTTGACGATCGTCGATCTCTGATCAACGATCTCAGAGATTAATCTCTGAATTGAGCTCTACGATCTATGAGTTCAGGTATACATTTTCTCTTGTTCTCAGATATCTCAAATTGCATATAGTCGATCTCAGCTCGACGATCTTCCAACCCAGATCGACGACCATTCTCTGTGTCTGATTCCTTTTATTTTCAGCAACTGTCTTGAAGATTTATTTCCTAATTCATTCATTCTGTTTATGTTAAATAATCTCTGGTAGTTAATTCTAACATTCTCAAGGCATATAGTCGTTTCTTCATAACATTAACTATGGTATTTCATAGAGTTATTATTCTGAATTATTTTCTAAGATAGTTGGGGAGAAAATTAATTGCAAGAATTTGTATCCATTTTTCTCCTCGTTTTCTGCAGTAATTCAAGGAATATTTTTGAATCTCAAAAAGAGATATCCAGACTGGTTAATAGTCAGACAAGTACATTCAGAAACTCTCTCTCTCATAAATCACAAGCATTCTTGTCTGCAATGGCTTTCAGAACTCTCCATTCTGCTCTCAGAATACAGAAGAAGAATAACTAGTTTTCATCTTGAGTCTTCTTCCTCAATTCTATCTTCCGGAATCTACAGAGAAAGAAAATCAACATCATTTCTACAGATTTTGAAGAACAAGAACACCAGGCTATTGAAGACCTACACCCTATACTAAGCTTCCATCTTCCTGAATCAACTCATTATCTCAGGGGGAGCTTTGGCATCATCAAATCCACATAGTCTTCTCACACTACAACATTTTTGGTCTTTAGCAACACCTGATTTGGCAACAGTTATAAAAATATTGCCTAAACTTTGTTAGAGAACAGTTTTTAAGTGTTGCAATAGGTTTACATATTTAGACAACACTTTCTGTGCAACATTCAAAAACTGTTGAAATAATCCAGTATAGGGAACATTTTTGAAATGTTGCCCTTGAGGATTCACTTTAGGCAACAATTATGATATGTTGTCTTCTTAAAAATTAATTTGCAATATTTTAAAAGTGTTGCCTAAAGATTACTTTAAGAATAACAAAAATTATTATTCTCCCACGCCAAATTATTACTTTAAAAATTATTTTTATAAAAATAATATTTATAACACATACACAAACCCTCAATAATCTTTTCTCGACTCCACACTACAATATTTTTATTTAATAGCCACATTTTTTGGCAACGCTTGTTCAATCGTGACTCCACATTTATTGAGACGTTTTTAAAAGGGTCGTTGTTAGTTTTCTATATACCTACCCGGGATTTTAATTAACTTATATCAGGATTTTAATCTGTTGGAGTATTTGAACACTTTCGGTCCTCTTGTTTCTCACACTGGTTTCGCCCACGTGAGCTTAAAGGAATCGAAGTGTGAATCCCTCCGACATATCCGGCACCGACGATAGCGGGGGTCCGGGGGCGGTAGCCCCCGACGGAGGTCCGGCTGTCCGGACAATGGGCATGGGTCCAGGGGACAGCGTCCCCGATGGGGGCTCGGGGGCAACGCCCCCAAAACAAAATCAGTTTTGGGTTTCCCGGGTGTGCGGATATCTGCTCGTTTTCCCTTCAAATCTACATTTAATTACCTTAATTCCCCGAAACAAAAAGAGCAATGTTATAAGCACACCATCAATCGCTATTAACACACAAATTCTAACTTTAAAAAAGGGTATTATTATAGACAAACCAAAATTGGCTATATACAAACCAATATTTTGAAAATTTTAGGCCCTTTTTATCTTTATATCTTTATACTATTATCTTTACACTATAAGCAAGGAGCAAATTCTTCATGGTGTAACATTCGGTGGATCAAATTAGCCTCCAAAATGGTCTAACATTTATTCCCTAAATACCCTCAAGGGCTTAAACTTAGGGGATTTTCGGTAATAGGCAGGCAATCCTTGAGGGCCGGCTTAGGTCTTCTTCCGGGTTTTTCCTCCTCTCAAAATCGTGATAGAGGCAATTTTTCCTCACTTCTGCGCACGGCATCGCGATTCTTCCTCCTCCCGTGATCATCGTACGCCTCTGCCAGGAAGATCATCCCACGCCTCCGCCGCGATTTCTTCCTCGGTTCTGCTCAAAATGAGCTCTAGGTTTCGCGATTCCAATCTCGCGCCGCGCTTAGGTCTTCTTCCGGGTTTCGCGATTATAATGTTCGCCTCTTCCTGCTTGGCGTCCGACGATTTTTGCGCAGCTAGGGCAGAAGCTATTGTTGCTTTGCGTCTTGGTGTTCTCTTAGGAGCCAGATGAAGAGCAAAGCTTCTTCTAGTGGTGTTCAACTCTTCCAGTGGTGTTCTCCCTCATCCCCACTCTCTAGTTATAATGTTCGCCTCTTCCAGTGGTGTTCTCCCTCATCCCCACTCTCTGGTTTAATGACTTTAATCTACCACTCCTTCTCCGTGTCGTCGCATCCATCCTTGACTCCTTCTCCTTAGAGGTATAACCTCACGACAATTATCCTTCTCCTGCTTCAAATCTCCACCACAGCGCTCCCCCTTCATCGACGGTGCTTCTCCTCTGCAGTGCCTCGCCGCAATAGCTTCTCCTCCTTAACACCCCCAACAGAGCTCCACCCCTCGCTGTAAGCATTTTCTGCCAGTACTTTTGTTCTTTGTGGTCTTAGTGAGGTTTTTCGATATAGCGTTTTATCTTTGCCATTACTCATTTTGCCATTACTCACTTTTGTTCTCTATTGTTCTCTGTTTTATAGGATGTTTTTGTTAGATCTGATTTATGCATTTAGTGAAGCTTTTTGGGTTTTGCATTTAAAGTCAATGTGCTTGATAATCAAATTTTTGCCATTACTCTTTGTGGTCTCAGTGAAGTTTTCTGATAATCAGATTTTTGTTCCTGGATCACCATGATTTTTTCCTATATTTACACCAAGATTAAAAGCACATCCAGGTGCTGTTTTTTGGAGGCTTGATAGGATGATAGGATTGTTTGATGTAATAATTTTTACCGATAATCAAATTTTTGTTCGTGGATCATCACGATTTTTTTCGGTATTTACAACCCTGTTAAAAGCACATCCAAGTGCTATTTTTTGGAGGCTAGATAGGATGATATGATCATTGATGTAATGATTTTAGCACTATTTGAGGATCAACCATGATTTTGGCTTAAATTTTACCACTCTTCTGTCATATTAAATCTGACCGTGCACTGCTTATTGAAATTTCTTGCTCTTAAGGTGTGGTTAATTTTTGTGGTTAATTTCAGTTGTTCAGTGGTTTCTTCATGCTCTTAAGGTGTGGTTAATTCCTTAATTTCAGTGGTTTCTTTGTGATTTCTCCTTATGCTCTTAAGGTCTGGATAATCATGTGTTGAAAATACCCAATGCAAACATCATGGTCATGTATTTAAAATTTTGATCAAACCTTAATTTTTATGCATTGAGCATGATTAATGCGGGTGCTTTTGTTCTCAGTGGTTGGAGTTTTCCATTCCATTTGTGCATAGAAGTTATAATGCTGCCCTTAATAAGTGTTAAACAACCATAAAAATTTCTTTAAACCTTGAGGCATGCATTCTTCAATGTTTGGGTGAGAAACGATGGTGATTTGGCCGGGTAAGAGAACCATGTGCTCAATGTTTTTAGATTTCTTTTTAATATCAACTTATTACTCAGGATGAAATAAGATGAATGCTTATTTTGTATAGCTTTATTTTTTCGCCCCTGCTTGATACGTTCATATTTACCATGAATGCTTATGAGATCAGGCCATTTTGTATTATCTTATTTATTTCCTCTTCTTCAGTTAGCACATCTCCTCCCACGTCTCCCGCGGCGAGTTCCATTTTTTGTTGTTGACCATGAATGCTTTCGAGGGCATCTTTTGAAGCTATTACCACTTCTAAACAAGGTAGGCCTCAACCTTCAAAAACATACTCTATGAATATTACGTTTGTTTTAATATTGCTCTATGTTTTATCACAAATCATTAATTGAATTGATGTTTTAAGCGAGTTTTTATTTTTCATTCTTGAAAAGACAGCTTCCTGTAGGTGCTCACTGCATGCAGGAAATTTCTCTTCTACATTAATAAGCACATTTTATGCATATTAATAAGAACACTAAAATTTTATCCTATGCTTGATATGTTAATGCATTAATAAGTACAGAGAAATTCCTCTTATGCATTAATAAGTACAGGGAAATTTTAGCCCCTGCTTGATGTTCATATAGCCTAATAAGATGTGAATTCCTCTTCCTGGGGAGACTATCTTTGCTTGATATATTAATAAGCTGTGAAATAATAAGCTACTATTTATTACAAAAATGGAAATATAACCACATGTTTAAGCCTTTCCGGTCGTCTCCGATCCTCGCACAGCCCTTCCAACTGACTCAATCCTCGCTATTCTCCTCCTCTGCTTAGGGAAGAAAACTGGAGTGAAGCAGCCGGTCCATCTTCACAGCCCTCTCTCTCCCTTTATGGCATTGTTGATGGTAATTTTTGGCTCTATGTCCAGGTAAGAACAACACAGGCTATCAAACTGTAATGTATTTTTTTTCATTTGCTTTGTAATGACAATAGGGAGATTTTTTTTATGTTTATGTTTGTTTGTAGGCCTCCTCCACAGTTTCTCACCGCAGGAGGTTCTACTCCTCGACAGCCTCCTTCCGATAACCTCCTTATTCCTACTTCAAGTTTGTTTTTTTATACTTGATTCTATGCAATTAATGTTGTTTTCCTAAGATACGTAACATATTTTATATTGTTTCATTGTCTTTGCTTAAATATAGGCACTAAGCTATTCTTTCTATTTTGTTTATTTTCCTTGGTGACTTCAGGTGTCTGTGCACTCTCTGTGCACTCTCTGCCAAACTCCCCCCTCCAACAATCCGCTGACAGTTGGTGTACAAGTGAGATTCACAGTTATTCGTAGTTGTGAAATTCCAAACCACCTGCTATTAGTGCATAATGAAACCTGTTATTCAATGTTTTTTCATCTCAGTTTTTATTAACAGTTTTAAGATTCACAGTTTGAGAGCATGTTTGATATTCACAGTTTAAGAGCATGTTGGAAACAAACATAATTTTTTTTTGAAATAGATAATGTTTGCTCTGTATTGATTAGCATCAAATAATTAAAATAATTTTTGCGGGAGAGGAAACATAAATGTTTTTGTGATAATTTCTGAGGGAGAGCAAACATAAATGTTATTGATCTCTCTACCATTTATAAAATACCTGTAGAGAGCAGTGCAAGAAATTGAGATAATTTAGCGAGCTGCAAGTGCAGCTCGCTGAATTTCAGCGCATTGCTGGTGCAGCTCGCTGAAATTCAGCGAGCTGCACCTGCAGCGCGCTGAAATTCAGCGTGCTGGACCTGCAGCTCGCTGAAATTCAGGGGCTAGCAGGTGCAGCACGCTGAATTTCAGCGAGCTGCAGGTGCATCAAGCATATAAGAATCGTTTTTTGAATGAGATTCTCTAAATTCTGATGTTAAAAGAGCCCCTACATTTATCCATTAATCTTCAATTCCGTCTATTTTTATGATCTTACCAGTATGTTCTATAGGTTGAACTTGAATAGCTTGATGTTCGCGCTGAATTTCAGCGAGCTGTAGGTGCAGCTCGCTCACGCTGAATTTCAGCGAGCTGCACCTGCACCTGCAGTGTGCAACACACTGAAATTCAGCGTGCTGCAGGTGCAGCGTACAACACGCTGAATTTCAGCGAGCTGCAGGTGCATCACGCTGAATTTCACCGTGCTGCAGGTGCAATACGCTAAATTTCAGCGTGATGCACATGCAGCTCGTTGAAATTCAGCGTGAGCGAGCTGCACTTGCAGCACGCTGAATTTCAAAGTGAGTGAGCTGCATTTCAGCGAGCTGCACGTGCAGCTCGCTCACGCTGAATTTCAGCGAGCTGCAGGTGCAGCTCGCTCACGCTGAATTTCAGCGAGCTGCAGGTGCAACACGCTGAAATTCAGCGTGCTGCAGGTGCACGCCCCTGAATTTCAGCGTGCAGTGCAAGCCGCATGCACATTCTTCTACATCAACACACATTCCAAACTATGGAGAGGTATAATGTTGTAGATTTTCATAGAATATTTTAAAAATGTCTTTTTATGTTTACAACTTTTTAATTATATATTGATCTTGATGTCATTATATTTATATATATTATTTTACTTTGTGCAGAAAGTTGCAATATGATCGATGACCCCATTTCATGAAGACCATTTGATGTTTAAGTTGATTTAGATAATTTTGTTTGTGTGCTGTAATATTTATTTATTTTGAGGTATTTTGGTAAATTGTGATGCTAATGATGAGTTGTTAATTTAATGATAAAACATGTGCAACATTAATATTCTAAATGAAAATATTTGTCTTGTTAAATATTTATGCGTTATAAAAAATGTCTCATAATATAACATTTTGTTTTTTAAGTTTTAATTTATTTTCATGTTTTTTTAAAATTTATATTTTTTTTATTAATTAAATAGTTTTGGCAACATTTATTAAATGTAACTCTAAATATTTTGAAAATGTTGCAATAGGTCCATGTTAAAAATGTTACCTTTACTAGATATATAGGCCACAGTTTCAAGTAATGTTGCTTAAACATGTGAAAACTATTGCCTTAGGTCTTTGGTAACACGGGCATAGGCATACACCCCTATGGCAATAGTTTTCAATGTTTTGGCAACACTTTGCGGTTTTAGGCAACAGTTTTCAAAAGTTGCTAAAGACCAAAAATGTTGTAGTGTCATTTGCTTTGAGAAAGAGAAGACTGCCATCTATTTTCTTTAACCTCTCTTGTGCAAGGTTATTTTTCCCTTCAAAAGTTAACTCTTTGGTGATAGGGCACCTAATCAAAAACCTATTTGTTTTTAGGCACCTGATCAAAAGCTTAAAGGGTTTCTAGATCTACCTGAAGCAGATCTTATGGTGGTAGGGCACCTTATAAAAAACCTAAGTGGATTCCTACCAGGGTGGTAGAAGAGTGGATGTACCAAGATTTGGGGAACCACTATAATTTTCTAATGTCATCTGGTTGCTTATCTTTCTTTATTCCTGCTGTGTAGTGTTTGCTCTTGTTTTTAATCCTCTTATACTTATACGTAACATCAATTTTAATTCCGCTATAAAAATTAATTAAAAGTTTTTAATTTTCTATTCACCCCCCCCCCCCTCTAGAGTATATTGGATCTATCCCCTCTCTTTTGCTTTTGTCACCGGTCCCTCGGGGGCCTTCACGACAACGGTAGCGATCCCCTTGGCAATGCCTGCCGAAAAAGCCACTGACGAGATCTTGGTAGGGGTCTCGGCAACAGAGTTGCCCTTATCCTATGCAGGTGTCTTGGACTTCTTGAAAGGAGCTGGGGTTGGAGCGTCCGGCTTCTACGTTCGGGCACTCGGCTGAGATGAGGACCCCGGCTCATCCCGACAGGCCAAGGCCATTGATTGCGCGAGTTCGAAGACACAGACGAGAGTCCCAGATTCATCATAGGGCTGGCTGACGGGAATCTCTCGTTCGCCTATGCAAGAGCCAAAGTTCAGTTTCAGTGTCAGTAAAAAATAACAAGGTAGGCGAGAGGGTACCTTCCCCAAGGGGAACGGGCTGGAGATGGTTTACGTCCTGCCTCAATAACTTGATGTTTAAATTCTTGGTCCCGAAGAAGAAAATGAGGGCGGCCTCGCACCCCCAATTACAGAAGGCCTATAGGTCAACTTATCATATTGCACTGGTGAGAGGGGTATATTGCCGAAACCCCCGGAAACGAACTCAAACTTTTGGGCCCAGTTGTGATTTTTGTTAGTGTGGCCGATGGACTTGATCGTCTGGCCCGAGAAGAAGACAATCCCACCCTTGGCCCTGAAATTGAAGAGCTTCTCGAATAAAGAAAGGCTAAACGCAATCCTTTCCGCACACACGTAGCATGCGAAAGCTACTAGGAGTGAAACAAAATTTGGGTTGAGATGTGTCGGGACCACCCTGAAGTAGCGGAGGGCCTGCTACACTTACAGCCAGAGAGAAAGGCGAAACCCCACCTCAAAATGTTCCAGAAGAATGGCCAGTTCCCCTTCCTGCAGAAAATTTATCTTATCGTCACTTTTCGGACAATGCACGACGTAGTCTGGCGGGATGTAGTGTCCCACCGTCGAGAGATATTCCTCCTCTATCAGGTTAAAGGGGAGGAATTCATGGTCTAGGAAGACTTACCTGCATTTTGCTCTGCCATCGGTCTTTCCCTGCATCTTCATGAGGGTGGAGAGGACTTGTTTTCGCAGGAGGCGAGAGCTCTGAAAAGCAAGCATGTGGAGGGGAGACGGAGGCTAGTGATCTAATGGAGTAAATGCGGTTGGCGACCTGTCCTATTTATAGAAAGTTTTGGTAATCATGACATTTTACTTAATATGGCGCGGTGCGGAAATCATTTAATAATGAAATCCGATGCCTCGTAATCAACCCGGCCTTGCTTCTGCTCTTTACCTGCAAATGGCAAAAAGCTTCCAGGTAGTTCCTAAGTTAGTAAAAGGCATAACACAAAGTAAAAAGGGGGCAAAACTTGCACACTCGGCGCAAACGCATTAAAAGATAGAGAGAGCAGGTCAATTATACAAAGTGGCTATTCTCCAGGCGAGGGAAGAATGTAAATGTTCTTATTATTATTATTAGAAACTAGGCGAAAAGCCGAAAGGGGTGGAGATGAGAACTTTCTCTCTTAGTATTGAATCCATTGCCAGCGGCCTCGGCCTCGCCTACCCGATCGTGGGAGCACTCGTGGGTAGTGGTAGGAACTCACGGCCATCCGCTCCTAATTGACCAGGCGTTTCTGGCCCTGAGCCCGCGCAATATGCTTCCCAGGAGAGGTCTCCGAGAAGATACCACCTTGCCATTCTATTTCCCTAACCAAGTGTGTATAGTGTCAATCGAGGACCCCTAGCCGCTGTTCCATCTCCACTTGAAACACATCTACCCTATAAGAGTCATCTCGCCACATCTAGATCAGCTTGTCCAGCACCTCCACCATCCAGTCCTTGAGTGTCTCGGCAACCCAAGGATCCCCAATGATGGTGGAGAGATTGCTAGGGGGGAGGGGGAGAGAACTCCTCGTCATCAGCCTAATGAGCCCTCGCTGAAGTATCCAATTAGCTAGGAAATAAGCTGCAGTTAGTACCAGAATGTACAAATGAAAAGGGAAGATCAACTGTTTGTTTACCTAGAGTTAGGATAGAGCTCCCACCTGGAGCTTGGCAGGAAGGTTCGGGTCCTCCCTCAAAGGGTGCCGCGTATAGGATGTGGCAAGTTTTCCCCCATCCCGGGCGGGTTGGCGTTTGCGCGGGCAGTTGTCTCTCGACAAGAGGGGGAATTTCTGGATCCTTCCCGTTCGATGGGCGAGAGCCCAACCAAGGTTCTTTAAAGATCTCGGCAACCGGGGTCTACGACGCTAGGCTGACCCGAGCCATACTTCCAAAGGGAGCTGCAAAGAAAAGGTGTTAGCGAGAAGGTGTTAGCGAGAAGGTGTTAGCGAGAAGGTGTTAGCGAGAAGGTGTGCGACTTTAAAATGCGAAAAGGTAACTATCAATCTTACCCTGAGTGGTTGTAGTCTTGTTCCGGGTGACTTGGAGGGGGCCGACTGCTCGCTCCTTTCAGGGTGTTGGAGGTTCTCGGCATTCACCGACGAATCAGCCGCTTTGCTCTCCGGCAAAACAATCTGCAAAGGGGCCTATAATTCCATGTCAAAGAAGCTTCAAAGGGTTATACCAAAGGCAAATAAAGTACCTCCGCAAGAATGGCAAGGTTCTCGTGATCGGGAGTTAGTGGCGAAGAGGCATTTTCTTCTGTCGTCGGGTTTCGTCGAATCAATTTTTCCCTTCTTGGCCGATAAAGCAAATCGGCTGGCTTCCTGGACGAAAGACATGGAGCATATTTGGAGGCCTTGGAGCTGGCCTTCTCCTATATCATCGCGAGATGGTCTATCAACTCCTGTGAGAGGGGTCGCTCGGATAAGCCTTTGTACGTAATGGCGAAGGGTGATAGCTTAGAGGGTGATTCAAGGACGAATAGGGACATCAACTCCAGGGTCATCCTATGGTATATATAAAACCGTGGAGGGACCCACAAAAGATTTCATTCAAGGTCACCAAGCACTCATCAAATACCTAGGTTTGGATGATTCTTTTCGACCTTCGCCAAAGCTCACAAAGAGTCGGGATTGTATACAACCTCATATTTGATGAGTGGGTCCCCCTCCAAGATCAGTGCTTTGAGGGATCTTAAGAGGGGAGAGGGCTCAAGACGCCGAGCGAGACCCTTCTAGTAGACGTCGAGATAGACCCTTCTAATAGATGTCGAGCGAGACCCTTCCAGTAGACGTTGAGTGAGACCCTTCCAGTAGACGTCGAGCGAGTCCCTTCCCGAATAGATTTCGCCCAGGGGGCAAAAGGGCTCTTGCCCAGGGAAGGCCAGGGGGGCTCTCGCTCGAAAAGGCATGGAAGGTCACATGATGAGTTGTAAATATACCTATATTTTTGTATTTTATTTAAGTCATTTTTGTTTATTTTTGTCTTTTTTAGTTTATTTTCTTTAATAAAATTTCTTCTTTTTGTAAAAATTTATTTCTAACTTACTTTTTGTTTTTCTAAAAAATTTCAGAAAAAGTCAATTTTTTTGACTTATCACGCCCGTGACATTGCCCGACACGCCCATGTCAGGCACTCGACGCCTTCCGCTAGTCGACACTCAATGATTTCACTGTTCGACACTCAACGCCATCCAGATACGCCCCCCGTCATGCCCATGTCGATGTCGACACTCAACGCCTTTTCAACTCTCGACGCTGCCGACATCAGGACTGCCAGGTGTCCAAGTCACACCCTTCGTCACGCCCGTGACCAAGCCGGTCACGCCCGTGACCGCCACGTGTTCCTTCCAGAAGCTTCCAAATCGTCGATCGGCGCTCGAAGATCGTCGACCACCTCCTGACACGCCCATGACTGACACCCGTCATGCCCGTGACAGACACGTGTCACTCCCTGACCTTCCAGAATTTTGCCAGCTCGCCGCAGATGCCAAGTCAAACACGGCTCTGATCAACACGCCCCCTGTCACGCCCGTGACCTAAGGCGTGTCAAGCCCGAAATTTTTTCTATAAATAAAAGCTTTCAGAAAGCTTTTCTTGTCCACTTTTTTGGTCCAAATTGCTAAGGTGTTATGCTGCCCAAATGGATTCCAAATGCTATGTAAGGGAATTTTATCCCCCCCCTTCTCTCTCTCTTAGTTTGTATTAGGTTGTTTGTTTTAGCTTTTAATGTAATAGCTTTTTATTAAATAAATTGTTAGTTTTTTCTCTCTTCGCATGGCTAGGAATTCAATTAACCGCCCTATCTTAAGTAATTTTTTGTTCCTTTTTTGTGTTTTTCTCTTTATGTTTTCACTTTAAAGCTTTTATAACTTAGTTTAGTTAGGATTTTATCCGCATTTCAGTCATTATGCCGGCGATTTTATTTTCGCTCACTTCGTTTTAGCTTTTTATTTTTAAAACTTTTTGCTCGGTTAATCTTTATTTTGTCTTTTTATGCATTTTAACCGCATTCTAGCTGTAGAAATGCAGTCGTTTTAATTTTTTGCTCACTTTCATTTTGCGTTTATTTGCAAAACTTTTTGCTCCTTTTAATTTTTATTTTCTCTTTTTATGCATTTCTACAGCATTCTAGCGAGAGAAATGCAGTTGTTTAAAATTTTTGCTCACTTTGCTTTTTCTTATTTTTGCAAGTGTGCGTGCGTGTATGAGTTTGATTTTATAGCTTTCTTTCTATTTTTGTACGTGTGTGTGCGTGAGCGCATTTATTTCCTCCTACTCGTTAAGAGTGAAATGACGCTCTGCTTTCATTTCCCGCCCACTCGTTTGAGTGGGACTTGTCTTTTTATTGCTTTCATTTTCTTCTTACTCACTTGAGTGGGAAAACTTTGTGTGTGTGTGGGTGTGTTTTACTTTCAAGTAGAGTGCATGCGTGTATTAGATAAATTTACCCCCACCCACTCATTTGAGCCGGGATTCGCATTTACTGCTTTCTTCTCCCTCCCACTCGCTTGAGCCGGGACTCACAATCTTCTGCTTTATTTACTGCTTTCATTTTACTGCTTTATTTACAGCATTAATTTTCAGCTTTCTAGCGTAAGTGTCCCCATTCTGATGAGTGGATAACCGCCCTAAGCCCTCAATATCGAAGAGCTTTGGGACAAATAAAGTAGCTTTAAATAATTAAAGGTCATGTTTTTCAGTTTAATTAAATTTCTTATGGTTTGCCCCGGGTTAACGACGCGTAGGACCCCATAATCGATGTGCGGGCTCTATTTCCATTATCCATACACAATGTCGAGAGGCCGTGCGTATGCACCGATCACCCTTGGGCAAAGAGAGCTCCGCGCTAACCCTCAAGAGAGGAGGCGCGTTACTCTACCAGATTGGGTTCCCCACCCAATAACGGGGTTCTTAGCATAATGCGGGCGTTAAGAGGAATCCTTCGTCGGTCTAACGATCGGTCGAATAGTCTTATCGTTCAGGTGAGAGATATTACCTAGAGATAGGTGTGCTAATTTTTGTGGAACCTCCACGGCCTAGTCTCTGCCTTAATTAATTTGAAATTTAGGATCTCTTTTTATTAAAAGTTCATTTACTTCAATTCTCTTTTTGATATCATCGCGCTAAGCTCTTAATCGGCTTTCTGCACTTTATTTATTTCCTGCATTTATTTCCTGCTTTTATTATTATGCTTTTATGATTACGCACTTTTATATTTTTAGGTCATTTTCTTTTTAAAAACAAACTTAAAATATTATCGGTAAAATAATAGGTATTTCAGGGAAAGAGTAGAAATAGTTAAGCCAACCCTGAGAACAATACGACCCCGATATTCCTCCCCGGGAATATCATGTACTACATGCGATAGGTGCACTTGCCTACCTTTCATTAAAACCCGATTTAAAACAATATAAAACCCCACCTTTTTTATAAAATAAATAAAACCACTTTCATTTCATTAATAAGAAACCCCATAAGTTTTAACCATCAAGTTTTTGGCGCCGTTGCTCGGGAGAATTTCGATTTGCTATTTTGAATTCCTGAAAACTATTAATTTTACCTTTTATTTCTATACAAAAATGATCAACCAAAAAAATTCTATTTATAATAATAATAATATCAATAATAATAATAACAATAATAAATACTTAAAATAAAATAAAAAAAATTTAAAAAAATTTAAAAACTTTAAAAACTTAAAAAAAAATCAGAAAACTTAAAACTTTAAAAAATCAAAAAACTAAAAACTTAAAAAAATCAAAAACTAAAAAACTTAAAAACTTAAAAAAAACTTAAAAAACTAAAAAAATTTTAAAAACTTAAAATACAAAAATTGATGAATAAAAATTCTATCTTATTTTTCATAAAAAATTAAAAATTCAATAAATATATAAATATATCTTTCATTTTTTTTTTTTTTTGCCTTTAACTTATTTTCATTTTATTTTCTTATTTTCCATTTTCAATAAAAAAAAAGTCAAAACTAAAAAAAAAACTTAAAAATCTAAAAAAAATCAAAAAAACTAAAATATATATATATATATATATATATAATTATTTATTTATTTTGTCGTTTCGGCGCGCTTCACTATTGTTAGCGCTAGGGGGTCGCATATCGGTCACGCTCATATAGCTAAGACATTAGCGTACGAGTCACACTCACTTACGCCCCTATCACCAGCACATTTGCGCCGAATTTATCTTTTTCGTTTTTTTTCTGTATTATTTTTTGCTGCTTCTTCTAAATTTTGCAGGGCTATACTTAACGGGCCTCCCCGAACACGTTTTTAGGGAAGATTTCTAAACTCCTATTTTTAATTTTTTGTACATAACTGCTTAGTTTCTTTTTTTATATATATATCTCGTTCTTCATACTTAGTGCAACATTGGGGACAATGTTGGACTTAAGTATAGGGGTGTTTCCTATTTTCTGCACTTAATAAAAAATTTCCAAAAAAATGTGAAAAATTCAAAACTTCAAAAAATATATATATTTTCATGCTTTAATAATAATAAAAATAAAAAAAATTTCAAAAAAAATGAATCATCGCTCCGCGATGTTCGACTCATCGAACAAACCACAAATAAGAGTCTGTTCGCGGGCGATTCCATTTTTTACTTTGTAAATATTCTCGTCTCTTTCCCCTTCTTTTTCCTATCTTGTAGAAATTCTCTCTCTCTTCTTGTAAATATTTCCAAAAATCAAAAAATCAAAAAAAAAATTTGTATAACTCAAAAAAATAAATTTGCATAACCTTTAAAAAATTCCAAAAAAAATGAAAATAACCCCAAAATATGAAAAAATTTAGAAAAACTCATAAAAATAAAAAAAATTTTATTTCAAATTAAATAATTCGAATACCTCATTTCTTAACCTCTTTGCTCTCCAAAATAATCGTTTCGAGTTTATTTATAAGCGAATTTTAATTAATTATTTATTTACTATTCATTTACTAATTGTAGCTCGATAGATTAAGATTTCTTGGGTTAAGATTTTAAAGAATTTTTTATGTGTTTTTCTTATTATAGGGAACTTGTGTTTCTCATTTCACTTTTTATTTTTTTGAATAAAAGCACATTTTTATGTTAGAAAATAATATTTATGGATTTTTTTATTATTTCTACTTATGCTTTTAGAAACGTAGGAACGTTCAAATTAAAAAGGTTGCTCTCAAAATTTTTTATTAAACTCTAGTTTTCTTTTAGAAAAAAAAAATTCTCTTCCATCTTTTTTTCATGCCTTACTTGGTATGATTTCCCGCTTTCACCTTTAAAAGATCTTATGTCAATGGGGATAAGATTTCATCTCGTAAACATATGCACCCAATAATTTAAAAGATTATATGTTACGGAGTAAGAGGATAAAATTCATTACTCTCATACATATGTAAGACCCCCATTTTTTTTTCTTTTTCAACCACTGGGGTCTTAGCCCAGAATTGCCGCTTTGCGGTGGTACCGACATCTCGGGAAGGCAACCACTACAAAACGCCAATTCTGCCGGCCCTTTACGATCACAAGAGAGAGAAGTATTTATACATAAGATGCAAATAAGTCCACAGAAACATGTGAATAAAAGTGAATCATATCCAGTCCATCAGTACATATAACAGGAAAATAGATAAATGGGCTCGAGCCCAGTACATCAGAGTCCTCACTACAAGACGCTCATCGCGGAAGATAAGAAAATGCTAATCACTCACGGAGCTGGTCGCAGGTGCACCGGTGCTAGACTGTCCCACCTCCATGCGCACCGTACTCCGCTGGTGCTGGTCCCTGTCTCCCATCCGGAGCTCCTGTAATGTTTGGTTCGAAAACCATTAGTCATAAAGACTAAGCCCTATCATCCCCTACCCCTCCCACCACGGCTCCTAAGCACCGGGCGGAGAGGAGGAAAGGGAAGCTACAAAAGTGGAGAATAGACAAGCAAGTGACGGTGGACCTAACTAGCAAGTTATATCAGGTGGACAGTATAAATGTTGTAATAGGTAGAATAATTAATATATAGCAAGTTGTATAAAGGGCAGCTAGAGAATAGTAGGTAAGCAACAAGTAAGTAAGTAAGTAACCTTAACTTATATGAATGCCCATACAAACTTATAAGTTAAGGGATCTTCTGCAAAGCTCCCATCGTATAAAAAGTCCCATACCAATTTATACGTTGGGGTGTCGATTGTATGCAAATATGAGTGTAGTGATATGCTATGCCATGATTCATGCAAGTGCAACTCACGCACACGACTCTATGCGCACAGACCTTTAGTTCCCCCTGTTTGGGCAGCTAGCTTCACTCCCAGGAACCTCCATAGTGGTAAAAGGAGACAGTGGGTCGGGCCCCCCACTCCTAGGCGGGCATCCACACTACCAGGCCTAGCCCTCCCGTACGCCCCTAGAAGAACACAACCTAGAGTATCCGCGTACTGCTGCTGGATGTACCCTCCAGACTTTCTTTGGCTAAGTGTTCCACACCGCCGAGTCAGCGTACCGATGTCGGTGTGAACGACGATCAGGTACCGAAGACCCACCACCTTTATACTGTACTCCAACCCTCGAGCCCGCGGCCCCCCGGACAGTCCTGTCCGTGCATCTACCTTCAGAGCTACTGTCTGATGGCAAGTAATCCTATAATTCTACTTTCCTAGCTACCGGGGAGTGAGAGTGTGCAACCCTAGTTATACTAGTTACTCTTTTAATTTATTATTCCTACGGTTTACGTTAGCCTAGGACTGCCCCCGGTATACCCCGTGAAGGGCTCTCAAGGGGCACTAGGAACCAAGACGGTGGCATTACGGCCTGAAGTTCCCTTTCGCAAGGCACTTATTATTATTGGTTGATCTCCCTTAGCCCGATCCCCATTTAGTTACTTTAGTGCTAACCCTAGAGTATTAAGACTCTTCCTCTTCTTCCCGGGATGGACGATCTTTCGTCGTTCCCGTACCCCCTTATCCTAAACAGTCCCACCCTCTACTTATCCTGACTTCTAATAATGAACTCAATCTTAACTTGCCCTACCAACCATCAATTACCAGAACTCCGTGGCTTTACTATATGCAGACCATCCTAAGCTATATGAGGTACACAAGGGGAGGTACTCCAAATTGTCTTCCAAATCTCCTATGAAATTTACTGGAGGTCTATCATGACTTAATTAGCTTAAATCCAGAAATTTATAATTTTCCTAATTAATCTGATATTTATTTTATTTTTCCCAAAGATTGGCCATGGGTGATTTTAAACATGAACTACATGATATTCTTAAGTAATGGCCACCCAAAAATTATGATCACTAAATAACAGTAGGGTATCATCAAATACTAATTTGCAGGACTTTACTGAAGGTATTTAGCCTCTAATTAATTTATCCATTATAATCCCATTATTCTCATGTAAAGAAGGAAGTACTGAAATTACTCATCATAAAATTATAGAAAAATTACTGATTAATAGTATGGTGCAGAAAAGATCATTGTGCAAAGAATCATAATTTTACCAGCTTGCTAAGCACCAAAATAGACTTAATCCAATATCCATGATAAATAATACTTAATGAAGCAAGCCTTAGAATTGAGCTTCTAAAAATACCATAAAAATTCACAGAGCTTTAAAATCATAATAAAGATTCTCAGCCTAAATTTCATCAGTTTCCAGGAAGTTTGTACCCCATAATAAATTTTCTAAACAAATCATACAATTACTAAATCATTAAAGAAGTACCCAAAATAATGAACATAAAATTCATAGAAAAATATCCAGAGCTTGTACCATCCCTATAATTCACTCTCCTCAGATCTCATCACTTTTCAATGTGATTTGGTGTCATTTCCTATCTCTATTAGTTTCGCGCCCTAAACTAGGGTTAGATTTTTAGGTATCCAAACGGTCTCCAAATCTACTAAGATTTCATCCAGAGCACTATATTGGCCCTATGGACCTCTTCACCCAATCTCGGGTCAATCCAAGGTCATTTGACCACATGACCTTCACAAACCTCCAAGATCCATCCTTAGGGATTGGCCTTGGTCCTTAGGGTAAACTTACCCCGATCCACCTCAAACTCCATGAGGGGGGTGCTAGAGAATATTACTAGCCAGTGGTAAAAATCTCAGCCTCTGTTGAGCCGATCTCACCACTCAAACTTCAAAAGTGCACTTTTATCCTAAGACCCCTTATTAGGGCAAAACTTAGGATTGATCATTTCTAGTCCAAACCATCTACAAATGAGATGGAAAATTATACAGAACTTTATGGTGACCCCAGGGACCTCTCACCAAAGTTTGGGAGGGTTTGGAAATTATTTGACTATCTAATTAAATTCGGCTAGGATTATTGAATTTTTCTAAAAAACTATAGAAAAATATTCTCCAAAAATTCTCATTTTTGGATAGTACCTAGATATATGTAAGATTAGACCACACCCCAAATTTCAAGTCATTTGGATGACTGAATTGGAGTGGGGAATTTTTCTAAGGTCAAGGCAGCCCTCTGGATAGACCTCACCAAAAAGGGTGCTGTGGTCTAACCAGGATTCCAAATCAAGTGAAATTAATTTTGAATTAAAGTAGACTTCAAGGGCTACACTTCCTATGTTGATCATTTTTCCTGTAGGAGCCTCTAGGTGTTTTTCCCAATTTATTTAACAAGACAGATTTTTCATTCAGAAATTATTTAAAAAAAATAGAATTTATTCCTCATGCACTGTTCATCTTCTTCAACAGCCCGAACCAGAGGCCTAAAAACCTAATATCCTGTAGCTTTTCCAAGCTATATCCCGACCATCCAGCCATCTCCCTGGCCGGCCACCACCACCACCACCTCCGTTGAGGCGAGGGCTATCGTCGGGCGGCGGCACAGCCGCCGGAGAGGCGGTTTCCGGCGAACCCGCCACCATGAAATTTTCGGAAAACCACGAATACGCTCACCCGATCTGGCTCTTTTGAGCCCGATATCTCTCCTAACGATTCCTAAGATCTATCCGCAGAAGAAGAGGGAGGGGAGGACCTTGTTCGCGGGTTGAAGGCGTGCAGAGCGTCGGGAAGCCATTTGCGCGGTGGTGGCGTCGCCGGAAATTCTTCAACAGCAAGGGGAAGTCTGAAACAGTTTGAGGGAGTGTAACCTTTTCCTCTTGCTCTTAGGAATCTTTTATAGATCAGCAAATGGGGAGGGGAAAGGGTGAAACGTTGGAGATGAAACGTTGGCGGCCATTAATAACACCCTTATGATGTTTCGGTTATGACGAATGGCAGTTGAAAAGTTGGAGATGAAGAGGTGTTTGCCAGGTGGCAATTTCCTATTGGGCCCACTTTTCCTTAATTATTAACATAATTAAAGTAGGGAACGACCAATAAATACTCTTGATTTTCATCACCACAGTCAGAATTTACTAAGGCGTCGGTTACCGAAATTTCCAGTGTGGCTGACGTTTCGGCCTTGGTCACGGGCGTGACACATAGGTCACGGGCGTGACAGGCCCGGTTAGCAGTTCTGAGTTCGACGATCGTCGAACTGAGATCGACGATCGTCGAAGGGTGGTCACGGGCGTGACACATGGGTCACGGGCGTGACCGGCCTGGTGACCAATTCTGGTTCGACGACGTAGAACTGACATCGACGATCGTCGAGCGTGTCACGCCCTATGTCACGGGCATGACATTGTTGGTCACGGGAGTGACATGCCTGTGTGGACAACTTTGGGTCGACGACCGTCGACCTGAAGTCGACGGTCATGGTCACGCCCTATGTCACGGGCGTGACATTAAGTGTCACGGGCGTGACAGGCCATGAGGCAAATTCCGCGTCCGACGATCGCCTAACTGAGATCGACGATCGTCGAAGGAGTCACGCCCAAGGTCACGGGCGTGACATCTGGGTCACGGGCGTGACTGGGCCGGGTTGGAAATGCTGCGCCCGACGATCGTCTCCCGGAGATCGACGATCGTCGAATGAGTCACGCCCAAGGTCACGGGCGTGACGGGTCAGTCCCGGGCGTGACCAACCCATGACCCGGAATCTTGGTCGGTTATTTCAAGCTTTGGACTCCCTAGGGTTCTACCACAACCAACCGACTCCTAGGGGTCTAGCCGGAAATGGGATGTTACAAATCCCAATAAACAAAAACAAAGATTTCGTCCCCGAAATCAAGGTTAAGCCTACAGGACTCAAATCGGGAAAAATAAGCTTGTAACATCCCATGAGAACTGATTGATCACCTCCCTACGTTACGTTTGTTTGTGCGGTTTCGAGTCTAAGGTTAATTCGCCCACTTAACTAGGTATATACACCCCAATAAACAAAAGATTAGCCCCTATTCTTGAAATTTCAATTCCATTGGTTTAAAATAGGAAGGCAAAATGATTGTCCAGAGGGGTTTTGAGGTATACCTGACGAAAAAGTTCCGGGTATTTTTGCCGCATCAAGTCCTGTGGCTCCCATGTATGCTCCTCCTGCCCATGATTGTTCCACAGAACCTTGACTAACGGGACCTTCTTCTGTCGCAAGACCCGCACTGCTGTATCGTCAATCCTGATAGGCTCTAAATCGACTGACCGATCCGAGGCCACTGGGCCATCTGCCGAGGAAATCAGCTGCTCAGGGCGTAGCAGAGCCCTCCGAAGTGAGGAGACATGGAAGACGTCATGCAATCCCGCTAACTCCGGCGGTAGCTCCAGTCTATAGGCTAAGGGGCCGATCCGCTCCAGGATCCTATAGGGCCCCATATATCTCGGACTGAGCTTCTTCCGCCCGCGAACCCGCGAGACTCCGTGCATCGGCCGTATCTTCAAGAAAACCCGGTCTCCTACCTGGAACTCTACTTGGCGATGCCTCGCATCGTAATATTTCGCCTGTCTGCTCTGGGCTTCCAACATCCTGTCTTGGATCAATCTAATCTGAGCATCTGTATCTCCCACAAACTCCGAGCCCAGTGCCTGCGGATCCTCGTCCTGAACCCATGATAGTGGGGTTCTGCACCTCCTTCCGTACAACGCTTCGTATGGAGCTATGCCTATGCTGGACTGATGAGCGTTGTTGTATGAAAACTCGACCAGTGGTAACAATCTCTCCCAAGGCTCGCCTCGGTCCAAAATACATAGTCGCAACAGATCCTCCAGTGTACGGTTAGTGCGCTCTGTTTGTCCGTCGGTCTGAGGGTGGAAAGCTGTGCTGAATGTCAACCGAGAACCCAGATGGGCCTGGACTGACCTCCATTCCCTGGACGTAAACCGCCCATCCCGATCCGAAACGATAGTCTTGGGCACCCCATGATAACGCACGAACTGCTCAATGAACCTCCGTACTAATACACTGACCGGTGTGTCCTTTGCCACTGGGATGAATCTGGCCACCTTTGTCAGCCTGTCCACTATCACCCAGATCGAGTCGTTCCCCGCACGGGATCTAGGTAGCCCATGTACGAAGTCTATGGCTATATCCTCAAACTTCCACTCCGGTACTGGAAGCGGCTGCAACAAACCTGCCGGGTTCCTACACTCCGCCTTCACAAGCTGGCAGGCCTCACAATGCGTCACAAAATACGTAATATCTTTCTTCATACCCGGCCAATACATCGTCCTCTTTAAATCCTTTACCATCTTGGTGATCCCCGGGTGTACCGAATACCGGCTGCAGTGAGCCTCCGTCAAAATATCCTCCCGGATCCGTCCTCCTACTGGTATGTAGACTCTGCCCCGGAAACACAGGAGCCCATCCCTCAAAGTGTAATCTCCTGTCGTGCCTTCCTCCAAGGCTCGGAATATCGGCTCAGCTCTCTCGTCCCGCATCTGCCCATCTCTGATGCGGTCTCGAATGTCATCTGTAGTAGCTATCGACCCCAGGTACTCCATGTACAGCTCCGGGTCATCCTCAGATACTAGCGAAATCTGCATCTCCTCGAATGATCTAATCAACTCCAAGGCCATCAGCTGCGGGCCTGCTCCAGTCGTACTCGCTCTCCGGCTCAGAGCATCCGCAACCACGTTCGCCTTCCCCGGATGGTAGTGCATGGTATACTGGTAGTCCGAAAGAAACTCCACCCAGCGTCTCTGCCTGATGTTTAACTCCTTCTGGGTGTCGACGTACTTCAGATTCTTGTGGTCGGAGAAGATATCACAATGTACCCCGTAGAGGTAGTGCCGCCAGATCTTAAGAGAAAAAATGACTGCCCCCATCTCCAAATCGTGCACGGGGTAGTTCTGCTCATGCTGCTTCAACTGACGGGAGGCATAGGCTATTACGTGCCCATTCTGCATAAGGACGGCACCCATCCCCTGATAGGAAGCATCTGTATATACCTGGAATCCCTCCCTCCCTGATGGAAGAGCAAGGATGGGGGCCGAGGTGAGACGATCCTTCAGCTCCTGGAAGGCAGATTCGCATCGCGGCGTCCAAATAAAAGGGGACTCCTTCTTCGTCAGAGACGTAAGAGGAAGGGCAATCTGAGAGAACCCCTTTACAAACTTCCGGTAGTAACCGGCAAGTCCCAAGAAACTTCGAACCTCCGTGGCCGACTTTAGTGGTGGCCAATCCCGTACTGCCTGGATCTTTGCCGGATCCACTGCCAGACCTGCTCCACTGATGACATGACCCAGAAATGCCACCTCCTTTAGCCAGAACTGGCACTTGCTGTACTTGGCATACATCTCGTGCTCCCGCAGCTTCTCCAAGGTCAAGGCTAGATGTCTCGCGTGCTCCTCCTCCGTCCTTGAATAGATGAGAATGTCGTCGATGAATACTATGACAAAGACGTCCAGATACTCCTCGAACACCCGATTCATCAAAGTCATGAATGCGGAGGGTGCATTCGTGAGCCCGAACGGCATCACGGTAAACTCGTACAAGCCGTATCTGCTGCTGAACGCCGTCTTCGGGATGTCCTCCTCCCGAATGTGAAGCTGGTAGTATCCTGACCTCAGATCCAGCTTTGAGAACCAATGGGCTCCCTCCAGCTGGTCAAAAAGCTCATCTATCTGTGGTAAGGGATAAGTGTTCCGGACCGTCAACCTGTTCAGAGCCCGGTAATCTATGCATAGTCGAAGGGTCCCGTCTTTCTTCTTAACGAACAGCACCGGAGCTCCCCACGGTGATGAGCTAGGCCGAACGAACCCGGCCTCCACTAACTCCTGAAGCTGACTTCGGAATTCCACCAACTCCTTTGGGGCCATTCGATAGGGAGCTCTGGATACCGGCTTAGCCCCCGGTACGAGCTGAATCTGAAAGTCCTTCTCTCGGTGCGGGGGTAACCCTGGTAGCTTCTCTGGAAACACGTCGGCGAAGTCCCGCACTACCGGAATATCTGCAATGGAATCCTTGGCTACGACCGCCTCAAAGAGGACCTGATAAACCTCTTCCCCCTGCAGATGGGCCTTAACGGCCTACACAGACGATAGTAAAGTACGGGGTGCTGATATAATACCTTCGATAACAATGAAGGAGTCGCCGTGCCGCACGGTGATCCTTTTCGCCACGCAATCGATCTGGGCATGGTTCCAATACAGCCAGGTCATGCCCAGAATCAGATCATAATCTGGCATCCTCAAGACCGTCGCTGGTGCCTCAAACGCCTTTCCGCCGATCCTCGCTTCCATATTACAATGAGTAGAGGTCAATATCTCTGATCCACCGGGTAGGCGCACCCTCAGCATCTTCCCGGTGCATAGCTCCACTCCTGCTAGTCCTTTCACAAAATCCTCCGACACGAATGATTGCGACGCACCGGTGTCAAAGAGGGTGTGAGCGGGCTTGCCGCTAATGAAAACTATGCCTGGGGTAATTAAGTGTCTTAGTATTTTTGTTGCAGTTCATCTTCTCTTTAAATTTCTAAGCAGGTTACGTCTAAAATGGTAGTTTATATGAAGAAAATTTAAAAGTGCTGCCATACCTGTGATAACCTGCTCCAGGTTCCGAGGTTGTGTCAGGTCTAGAGCATACACCTGCTCTCTCTCTTGTCTGCGGCCTCGATCCTGAAATCCTCGTCCTCGGTCCTGTCCTCGTCCGCCAAACTGTCGGGGAGGTGGAGCGCCCTGATGTGCTGGTGGGGGTGCTCGCCCCACAGGGCAGTTCTGCTTGATATGCCCCGGCTGGTTGCACTGATAGCATACCGGTGGCTGCCCTGCCATCCTTGGCATCTCCAGCATCTGTATAGGCTGGGGAGCCAATATCCCCTGAGTCCTCTGCTCCTGCCCAAACTCCTGACAAGGCTGATCCCCGTTCCTTCTCTCTCCAATATCCTGGCCCCGAGGACGGTCTCTACGACCTCCAATCACTGAATCATCAGCCGGTCTCTTCCGATTCTTCACTGTGAGCTGATCCGCCTCTCTCTTCTTAGCCATCTCCAGAATCCTGGCCAGACTCCCCTCTGAAACAAAAAGGAGGGCCTGCCTCATGTCATCCTGCAGCCCCTTATAAAACCTCCGGGCGTAGCCAGCATCGTCTAACTGGTAAGCATCCGCATAACGGGCCAGATGAGTGAACTCCTGATAGTACTCCACCACGGTCCTGTTCCCCTGCCTCAATCGCAGGAATCTATCCTCCAGGTCATCTCTCGTCGACTGAGGTACAAAATGTCCCAAGAGCGCTGCTCTGAACTCCTCCCAAGTAATATCAGCGCAGTCCATCCCTGCAAAGGTGGTGTCCAGCTGAGATTTCCACCATCTCTTTCCGTGTGACTCTAAGCAGGAGACTGTCAAAGCGACTGCCTCCTCCGTGGGGCATCGAATCCCTGCCAACATCTCATAAATGGTGTCCAACCACTCCTCCGTACGTACTGCGGACTCCGTCCCCTGGTAGGATGGAGGGGAAAGTCCTCGGAAGACCGTCATCCAATTGGCCCCGGGGTTTGGCTGTGGGGCCGGGGCTTGCTGAGCTCTGAAGGCCTCCAGGATGGCCGTCAGTGTTTGGCCCATCTCCGTCTGCTGGAACGGAACGGGTGCTGGCGGAGTCGGGACCACATCCGGAGCCTGGGGTGTCCCCTGCTGCGATGTAGGGTTCGTCGCAGGCTACAAGCAAAATTTCCATTTGTTAGCGAGCGAAATGAATGGAATTTAAGAAGAGTTATGATGGACTTTCACATGTGATTTCCCTTATGGGCACACCACTGCTTCCGCTGCTAGTTTGTCCGCAAACTAAGCTCGCACGGGGGTGGCCCAAGGTTTTTGTGGACTACTTCTCTTTCGATCGAGGTTTCCTCTGATACCACTTGTAAGGCCCCCTTTTTTTTTTCTTTTTCAACCACCGGGGTCTTAGCCCAGAATTGCCGCTTTGCGGTGGTACGGACATCTCGGGAAGGCAACCACTACAAAATGCCAATTCTGCCGGCCCTTTACGATCACAAGAGAGAGAAGTATTTATACATAAGATGCAAATAAGTCCACAGAAACATGTGAATAAAAGTGAATCATATCCAGTCCATTAGTACATATAACAGGAAAATAGATAAATGGGCTCGAGCCCAGTACATCAGAGTCCTCACTACAAGACGCTCATCGCGGAAGATAAGAAAATGCTAATCACTCACGGAGCTGGTCGCAGGTGCACCGGTGCTAGACTGTCCCACCTCCATGCGCACCGTACTCCGCTGGTGCTGGTCCCTGTCTCCCATCCGGAGCTCCTGTAATGTTTGGTTCGAAAACCATTAGTCATAAAGACTAAGCCCTATCATCCCCTACCCCTCCCACCACGGCTCCTAAGCACCGGGCGGAGAGGAGGAAAGGGAAGCTACAAAAGTGGAGAATAGACAAGCAAGTGACGGTGGACCTAACTAGCAAGTTATATCAGGTGGACAGTATAAATGTTGTAATAGGTAGAACAATTAATATATAGCAAGTTGTATAAAGGGCAGCTAGAGAATAGTAGGTAAGCAACAAGTAAGTAAGTAAGTAACCTTAACTTATATGAATGCCCATACAAACTTATAAGTTAAGGGATCTTCTGCAAAGCTCCCATCGTATAAAAAGTCCCATACCAATTTATACGTTGGGGTGTCGGTTGTATGCAAATATGAGTGTAGTGATATGCTATGTCATGATTCATGCAAGTGCAACTCACGCACACGACTCTATGCGCACAGACCTTTAGTTCCCCCTGTTTGGGCAGCTAGCTTCACTCCCAGGAACCTCCGTAGTGGCAAACGGAGACAGTGGGTCGGGCCCCCCACTCCTAGGCGGGCATCCACACTACCAGGCCTAGCCCTCCCGTACGCCCCTAGAAGAACACAACCTAGAGTATCCGCGTACTGCTGATGGATGTACCCTCCAGACTTTCTTTGGCTAAGTGTTCCACACCACCGAGTCAGCGTACCGATGTCGGTGTGAACGACGATCAGGTACCGAAGACCCACCACCTTTATACTGTACTCCAACCCTCGAGCCCGCGGCCCCCCGGACAGTCCTGTCCGTGCATCTACCTTCAGAGCTACTGTCTGATGGCAAGTAATCCTATAATTCTACTTTCCTAGCTACCGGGGAGTGAGAGTGTGCAACCCTAGTATACTAGTTACTCTTTTAATTTATTATTCCTATGGTTTACGTTAGCCCAGGACTGCCCCCGGTATACCCCGTGAAGGGCTCTCAAGGGGCACTAGGAACCAAGATAGCGGCATTACGGCCCGAAGTTCCCTTTCGCAAGGCACTTATTATTATTGGTTGATCTCCCTTAGCCCGATCCCCATTTAGTTACTTTAGTGCTAACCCTAGAGTATTAAGACTCTTCCTCTTCTTCCCGGGATGGACGATCTTTCGTCGTTCCCGTACCCCCTTATCCTAACCAGTCCCACCCTCTACTTATCCTGACTTCTAATGGTGAACTCAATCTTAACTTGCCCTACCAACCATCAATTACCAGAACTCCGTGGCTTTACTATATGCAGACCATCCTAAGCTATATGAGGTACACAAGGGGAGGTACTCCAAATTGTCTTCCAAATCTCCTATGAAATTTACTGGAGGTCTATCATGACTTAATTAGCTTAAATCCAGAAATTTATAATTTTCCTAATTAATCTGATATTTATTTTATTTTTCCCAAAGATTGGCCATGGGTGATTTTAAACATGAACTACATGATATTCTTAAGTAATGGCCACCCAAAAATTATGATCACTAAATAACAGTAGGGTATCATCAAATACTAATTTGCAGGACTTTACTGAAGGTATTTAGCCTCTAATTAATTTATCCATTATAATCTCATTATTCTCATGTAAAGAAGGAAGTACTGAAATTACTCATCATAAAATTATAAAAAAATTACTGATTAATAGAATGGTGCAGAAAAGATCATTGTGCAAAGAATCATAATTTTACCAGCTTGCTAAGCACCAAAATAGACTTAATCCAATATCCATGATAAATAATACTTAATGAAGCAAGCCTTAGAATTGAGCTTCTAAAAATACCATAAAAATTCACAGAGCTTTAAAATCATAATAAAGATTCTCAGCCTAAATTTCATCAGTTTCCAGGAAGTTTGTACCCCATAATAAATTTTCTAAACAAATCATACAATTACTAAATCATTAAAGAAGTACCCAAAATAATGAACATAAAATTCATAGAAAAATATCCAGAGCTTGTACCATCCCTATAATTCACTCTCCTCAGATCTCATCACTTTTCACTGTGATTTGGTGTCATTTCCTATCTCTATTAGTTTCGCGCCCTAAACTAGGGTTAGATTTTTAGGTATCCAAATGGTCTCCAAATCTACTAAGATTTCATCCAGAGCACTATATTGGCCCTATGGACCTCTTCACCCAATCTCGGGTCAATCCAAGGTCATTTGACCACATGACCTTCACAAACCTCCAAGATCCATCCTTAGGGATTGGCCTTGGTCCTTAGGGTAAACTTACCCCGATCCACCTCAAACTCCATGAGGGGGGTGCTAGAGAATATTACTAGCCAGTGGTAAAAATCTCAGCCTCTGTTGAGCCGATCTCACCACTCAAACTTCAAAAGTGCACTTTTATCCTAAGACCCCTTATTAGGGCAAAACTTAGGATTGATCATTTCTAGTCCAAACCATCTACAAATGAGATGGAAAATTATACAGAACTTTATGGTGACCCCAGGGACCTCTCACCAAAGTTTGGGAGGGTTTGGAAATTATTTGACTATCTAATTAAATTCGGCTAGGATTATTGAATTTTTCTAAAAAACTATAGAAAAATATTCTCCAAAAATTCTCATTTTTGGATAGTACCTAGATATATGTAAGATTAGACCACACCCCAAATTTCAAGTCATTTGGATGACTGAATTGGAGTGGGGAATTTTTCTAAGGTCAAGGCAGCCCTCTGGATAGACCTCACCAAAAAGGGTGCTGTGGTCTAACCAGGATTCCAAATCGAGTGAAATTAATTTTGAATTAAAGTAGACTTCAAGGGCTACACTTCCTATGTTGATCATTTTTCCTGTAGGAGCCTCTAGTTGTTTTTCCCAATTTATTTAACAAGACAGATTTTTCATTCAGAAATTATTTAAAAAAAATAGAATTTATTCCTCATGCACTGTTCATCTTCTTCAACAGCCCGAACCAGAGGCCTAAAAACCTAATATCCTGTAGCTTTTCCAAGCTATATCCTGACCATCCAGCCATCTCCCTGGCCGGCCACCACCACCACCACCTCCGTTGAGGCGAGGGCTATCGTCGGGCGGCGGCACAGCCGCCGGAGAGGCGGTTTCCGGCGAACCCGCCACCATGAAATTTTCGGAAAACCACGAATACGCTCACCCGATCTGGCTCTTTTGAGCCCGATATCTCTCCTAACGATTCCTAAGATCTATCCGCAGAAGAAGAGGGAGGGGAGGACCTTGTTCGCGGGTTGAAGGCGTGCAGAGCGTCGAGAAGCCATTTGCGCGGTGGTGGCGTCGCCGGAAATTCTTCAACAGCAAGGGGAAGTCTGAAACAGTTTGAGGGAGTGTAACCTTTTCCTCTTGCTCTTAGGAATCTTTTATAGATCAGCAAATGTGGAGGGGAAAGGGTGAAACGTTGGAGATGAAACGTTGGCGGCCATTAATAACACCCTTATGACGTTTCGGTTATGACGAATGGCAGTTGAAAAGTTGGAGATGAAGAGGTGTTTGTCAGGTGGCAATTTCCTATTGGGCCCACTTTTCCTTAATTATTAACATAATTAAAGTAGGGAACGACCCATAAATACTCTTGATTTTCATCACCACAGTCAGAATTTACTAAGGCGTCGGTTACCGAAATTTCCAGTGTGGCTGACGTTTCGGCCTTGGTCATGGGCGTGACACATAGGTCACGGGCGTGACAGGCCCGGTTAGCAGTTCTGAGTTCGACGATCGTCGAACTGAGATCGACGATCGTCGAAGGGTGGTCACGGGCGTGACACATGGGTCACGGGCGTGACCGGCCTGGTGACCAATTCTGGTTCGACGACGTAGAACTGACATCGACGATCGTCGAGCGTGTCACGCCCTATGTCACGGGCGTGACATTGTTGGTCACGGGAGTGACATGCCTGTGTGGACAACTTTGGGTCGACGACCGTCGACCTGAAGTCGACGGTCATGGTCACGCCCTATGTCACGGGCGTGACATTAAGTGTCACGGGCGTGACAGGCCATGAGGCAAATTCCGCGTCCGACGATCGTCTAACTGAGATCGACGATCGTCGAAGGAGTCACGCCCAAGGTCACGGGCCTGACATCTGGGTCACGGGCGTGACTGGGCCGGGTTGGAAATGCTGCGCCCGACGATCGTCTCCCGGAGATCGACGATCGTCGAATGAGTCATGCCCAAGGTCACGGGCGTGACGGGTCAGTCCCGGGCGTGACCAACCCATGACCCGGAATCTTGGTCGGTTATTTCAAGCTTTGGACTCCCTAGGGTTCTACCACAACCAACCGACTCCTAGGGGTCTAGCCGGAAATGGGATGTTACAACATATTTATTGGGTTTATTTTTATTTATGAAGAAAAAAAATGTTAGGAAAATAAGATTTCATTTTCCTAATTATTCAAAAAATTATGGAGGTTCCATAAAAAAGTACATCGCCTCAAAAAACAAAGCCCTCTTCATAAACAGCCAAACCACTTATCCTATTTCATGATTCTAGAATTAATCTAAATCTTTTTGAGAGCATAACTTTTAAATTGAATTATTTCCTATCAATTTCTTTTTAGCTAAAGTTTTTTTCTATAATTTCAATCCATTTTTGTTAAACTAACAAAAATAATTTTCGCTTTCTTTTTTTTTCATTTAGAAGTATTTTTTGAAACAGTTCCTCTATTTATAACATTCTCATAAGTTAAGATTTAATTCCGAAACCCCGGAAATTTATTTCGATCTTTTTTACAATTAACATAAGCGTTAGTTAAATTTAGAATTCTTTTTTATTCCTTATAAGTTCATCTCCAACTTTTACTCTTGAATAGAAAAAGATTAAGTACGAGGGTATTTGATGAGTTGTAAATATACCTATATTTTTGTATTTTATTTAAGTCATTTTGTATATTTTTGTCTTTTTTAGTTTGTTTTCTTTAATAAAATTGCTTCTGTTTGTAATAATTTATTTCTAACTTACTTTTTTTTTCTGAAAAATTTCAGAAAAAGTCAATTTTGTGACCTGTCACGCCCGTGACATTGCCCGACATGCCCATGTCAGGCACTCAACACCTTCCGCCAGTCGACACTCAATGATTTCACTGTTCGACACTCAACGCCGTCAAGACACGCCCTCTGTCACGCCCGTGTCGATGTCGACACTCAATGCCTTTTCAACACTCAATGTTACCGACATCAGGACTTCTAGCTGTCTAAGTCACGCCCTTCATCACGCCCGATACCAAGCCTGTCACGCCCGTGACCGCCACGTGTTCCTTCTAGAAGCTTCAAGATCGTCGATCAGCGCTCGAAGATCGTCGACCACCGCCTGACACGCCCGTCACTGACACCTGTCACTCCCCGACCTTCCAGAATTTTTCCAGCTCACCGCAGACGCCAAGTCAAACACGGCTCTGATCGACACGCCCCCTGTCACGCCCGTGACCTAGGGCGTGTCAAGCCCGAAATTTTGTCTATAAATAAAAGCTTTTAGAAAGCTTTTCTTGTCCACTTTTTTGGTCCAAATTGCTAAGGTGTTATGCTGCCCAAATGGATTCCAAATGCTATGTAAGGGAATTTTATCCCCCCCTTCTCTCTCTCTTAGTTTGTATTAGGTTGTTTGTTTTAGCTTTTCATGCAATAGCTTTTTATTAAATAAAATGTTAGTTTTTTCTCTCTTCGCATGGCTTGGAATTCAATTAAGCGCCATATCTTAAGTAATTTTTCGTTCCCTTTTTTGTGTTTTTCTCTTTATGTTTTCATTTTAAAGCTTTCATAACTTAGTTTAGTTAGGATTTTATCCGCATTTCTAGTTGTTATGCAGGCGATTTTATTTTCGCTCACTTCGTTTTAGCTTTTTATTTTTAAAACTTTTTGCTCGATTAATCTTTATTTTGTATTTTATGCATTTTTACAGTATTCTAGTGGTAGAAATGCAGTCGTTTTAATTTTTCGCTCACTTTCATTTTGCGTTTATTTGCAAAACTTTTTGCTCCGTTTAATTTTTATTTTCTCTTTTTATGCATTTCTACCGCATTCTAGCGATAGAAATGCAGTTGTTTAAAATTTTTGCTCACTTTGCTTTTTCTTATTTTTGCAATTGTGCGTGCGTGTATGAGTTAGATTTTATAGCTTTCTTTTAATTTTTGTATGTGTGTGTGCGTGTGCGCATTTATTTCTGCCTACTCGTTAAGAGTTAAATGACACTCTGCTTTCATTTCCTGCCCACTCGTTTGAGTGTGACTTGTCTTTTTATTGCTTTCATTTTCTTCCTACTCACTTGTGTAGGAAAACTTTGTGTGTGTGGGTGTGTTTTTCTTTCAAGTAGAGTGCGTGCGTGTATGAGATAAATTTAACCCTGCCCACTCATTTGAGCCGGGATTCGCATTTACTGCTTTCTTCTCCCGCCCACAGGCTTAAGCCGGGACTCGCAATTTTATACTTTATTTACTGCTTTCATTTTACTGCTTTATTTGAAGCATTCATTTTCAGTTTTCTAGCGTAAGTGTCCCCATTCTGATGAGTGGCTAACCACCCTTATCCCTCAATATCGAAGAGCATTGGGATAGATAAAGTAGCTTTAAATAATTAAAGGTCCTGTTTTTCAGTTTAATTAAATTTCTTAAGGTTTGCCCCGGGTTAACGATGCGTAGGACCGCATAATCGATGTGCGGGCTCTATTTTTGTTATCCATACGAAATGCCGAGAGGACGTGCATATAGACCGATCACCCTTGGGCAAAGAGAGCTCCGCGCTAACCCTCGAGAGAGGAGGCACGTAACTCTACCGGATTGGGTTCCCCACCCAATAGCTGGGTTCTTAGCGTAATGTGGGCGTTAAGAGGAATCCTTTGTCGGTCTAACGATCGGTCGAATAGTCTTAGCGTTCAGGTGAGCGATATTACCTAGAGATAGGTGTGCTCATTTTTGTGGAACCTCCACGGGCAAGTCTCCGCCTTAATTAATTTGAAATTTAGGATCTCTTTTTATTAAAAGTTCATTTAGTTCAATTCTCTTTTTTATATCGTCGCGCTAAGCACTTCATCGGCTTTCTGCACTTTATTTATTTCCTGCATTTATTTCCTGCTTTTATTATTATGCTTTTATGATTACGCACTTTTTATATTTTTAGGTCATTTTCTTTTTAAAAACAAACTTAAAATATTATCGGTAAAATAATAGGTATTTCAGGGAAAGAGTAGAAATAGCTAAGCCGAACCCGAGAACAATACGACCCCGATATTTCTCCCCGGGAATATCCTGTACTACACGCGATAGGTGCACTTGCCTACCTTTCGTTAAAACTCTGTTTAAAACAAAATAAAACCCCGCCTTTTTTATAAAATAAATAAAACCACTTTCATTTCATTAATAAGAAACCCCAGGAGTTTTAACCATCATCACGCAAATGTTAAGCGAGTGTTCTTTAGATCTCACATTCGCTGACGGTTGGATATCATGGAGGCGGGTGCCTGGCTGCTCCAGCACTCTCCCCTTTATGTGAGTGTTGCCCCTATGGACTACTCATCTAGTGGGATCTAGAGGTAAAATTACTTGGATGCCCTTGCAGGGCTGTGAATAGTCTTTTTGAATATCAGAGTTTGGCTGTTGGCAGACCGCTTTCTGCTGCATATAACTGTTTAGAATAGCAGAGTTATACTATTTGGAGGACAGACTCAGAAATCTATAAATAGACCCAAGGGGGTACCTGAGAGGGCAAGCTTTCCAATTCTCTCTCTCGTCTAACAATGCATTCTTTGGTGCCCTTAGCTCAGCACTTGGCTAAGGAGGGGAAGCGCTTTAAGATCTTTCGGGTGTCTAGAAGGACCTCTGTGCTGGAGCCATGGGATAGTTCTAAGTTTTAAGTCTTTGGTCAGCTGAGTTTGCTAAGCAAAGTAAGTGTGCGGTCATCCCTTCCCCAAGAGTTCAGAATCCACAAGAAGCCGGTTTCTGGTTTCAACACTTAGGATCTCTCTAATTCAGTTTGGACCTACCAGCCACCCATGTGATCTTGGGCTCTATCTTCTCTCTCTCTCTCAAAATTTCCTACCAAGCCAACTCCACCATGGTTACATAAAACACGTACGAGGGGTATATCACACAATGGGATATTACAGGATATTCCAGGTATATTACCGGAACAAGAAGCCTACTACAAAATTATACCTCAGTCAAAGATGGTCCAAAAGTTATTTTTGGCGGTTCTAAAAGAGTAATCACAAAACGCTATGACATGATTACCAATGGTATAATATCTTTCATAGACGTGGCTTATGTTAAAAGATTACAACATAATCCCATAAACTTAAGTCAATTATGTTACAAAGGGTATATGGTTGAGTTCTATAAGGACAAGTGTCTGATAAAAACTTTTATAAATCAGAAACTATTTTAATAGGCACTCATAGTAGAAATATTTTCTGTCTTAATTTTCTTTGTTTAGAATCTTCTACAGCAGTGTGCTTTTTGGTAAAAGATAATGCATCTTTTTGTGATCAATGGAACAAGAGACTAGCACTTATTAATTTTAAAACTATAAATATGTTATTTTCTCATAATTTAGTGTGTGATGCACCCGATATTAAGTACGTTAAAGAGAGACCTTGTCACACATGCGTGATTGATAAGCTGACAAGAGCTACATTTAAAAGCATCATCGCTAAATACTCTTCCATATGTCTATATCTACTTCATATCGACTTATTCGGTCCCTTTCCAGTTCATAGTTTAGGAGGTAAAACTTACACCGTTATTATTGTTGATGACTACTCATGTTTTGCTTGTGTGTTCTTTATAAAACACAAGTCAGATGTCTTTGACTCTTTCACTAGCTTTGTCAGGCAGAAAAAGAATGAATTGAACTACTCTGTAGTCAAAATCAGATGTGACCACAGAATATAATTTGAATCTGGTGTCATGATAGAGTTCTGTGCATGCCTAAGTATCTTTCATGAGTTTTTCTCTCCTCATACTCCACAGCAAAATGGAGTTTCCAAGGGAAAGAACAAAACACTCATTGAGACCGGCAGAACAATTTTGAATGACACTTCATTACCAGAGACCTTCTGGGCTGAAGCAATCAATACAGTTTGTCATGTGCAAAACAGAGCCTTAAGTAACATGAATCATTATAAGACACCATATGAACATATGAAAGGCAGGAAACCGACTGTTTCTTACTTTTGGAAGCAAATGCTTCATACTTAATAATGGGAAGTTTTACGAAGCTAATTTTAGTGAAAAATATTTTGAGGGTATTTTTGTAGGATATAGTAACCATAGTAAGGCATATAGAATTTTCAATGAGAAAACCTCGGTTGTAGAAGAATCCATTAATGTTATATTTTATGAGACGAGTATGCTTCATAGTAGCTATTTTAGTATCATTATTGAAGATGCATGTTTGCAACTAAAAGAGCTAGGATTAGAAGAAGCAGTTAAAGAAGATGTCTCAAGCTCCATCAAAGTCAAAACTCTAAGCTTGATTGAAGATAAAGAACTCAAAGTTAAAGAACGTGCATTAGAAGAAGCAGAACATCATCGTGGCAATGCAAGGAATATAATGATCAGACATTCAAGAGATTAACCGTTGATCTGATCATTGGAGGTCCTAGTGAAGAAGTTCAAACAAGAAGAGGTACAACTAACGAAGTCTTGCATTTGAGTTTCCTTTCCCAGATTGAGTCGAAGAAGTTCGAAGAAGCAAATAAGGATACTTTATGGATCATAAAATGCAAGAAGAGCTCAATCAATTTAACAGATGCAAGGTGTGGGAGCTTGTAAGACCCCCTTCCCGGAACTAAATACACAGCCGAGGGGAGTCTTATGCTCAGAACAGCCTCCTTGCGGTAGCATAAGCACACCGACTAACATGTACCACAAGGCGCCTATCCTTCAGGCCAAACCAATATCATCCATGCCAACCCAACATAAAGAATATAAAACATAAGTCAAAATCCACACAAGTATATAGTCCAAACAAGGTACAACCAAAATAAGGAGCATAATGGCTTCTATAATATCAGAGTACACAAATTTCCCAAAGGGATACAACATGAGTCTCTCAAACTTACATGAGTCACCGATGGTAGTGATGGTATCATCGTATCAAGCCCTATCACCCTGGATTGGCTGCCCTCCTATATGACCTGCTGGTGTTACTCTATCTGCGAGATTTCCTCCTAAAATGGAAGACATAACAACCGTTAGTCATAAAGACTAAGTGTAAGCACCGGGCAATAAAAGGAGCAACGGTAACATATATATAAGCAATAGGTACAAGAAGATGGTGTATTTATACATATCATGAATAGTAGTAGTAACAATTGTGTATACCAATGTAACCAACATTCTACTCTAACAAATATATAAGTGTTTAATCATTCAATCACAACTTATTGTTCTACAACAGGAAAGTAACTTAACTTATAAAAATGCCGATACATATTTATAAGTTACGGGTCGGCTTAACAGTAAAGTAACTTATTATATAACAGTGCCCATACAAACTTATATGATAAGCTTCTTGTGTAATGTAATGTAATGTAATACGATGTTATGAATGCAACATGATGACCCACCCATGCTCACACACCCACACTGCTATGTTAACACAGTCTTATAGTTCCCACTTTTCAAGTAGGTAGCTAACCTCTCAGGCGTTATCGGTCGTGGACAGACGGTGACAGTAGAGCGGGCTATTGGGAATATTGCCCTCAATGTTCCCTAGATTTGAAGATTTGAAGTGGCATCACAATCAGTACCAAGAACATATTTGTATTTGATGTTGTTCAAGCTCATCATGTGTAGGATGTTCCATGGAACAAGTTTTGACAAGTTGTCTAAGTGGTTGTGATAGGTGGTCACAAGGTGGAGAAGTGGAGAGACAGAAATCTGTCTAAGTCCACAGGAGTTGAGTGAAGCCAGTTCACTCAATACCAGAAGTCAAAGAAAGATGTTTGAAAGGCTAAAAATCACCTAAGTCCACAGGCATTGAGTGAATCCAGTTCACTCAAGGCCAGATGCCAAAAAGCGTTGAGTAAGGTGTGGACAGTAAAAGACCAGTAGTTTGCAAAGAAATTCTGCGGCTAAGTCTATAGGCATTTAGTGAAGGCAGTTCACTCAATGACATATATCAAAAGGCGTCGAGTATAGCTGAGTTTGTCAAAACCTCAGTATTAGCAAGCTGAAAAAGCGGCTAATTCCACAGGCGTTGAGTGAAGTAAGTTCACTCAACGCCAGACATTAAAATCATTGATTCATGCTACTGCAGTCAAAGACAAAGAAGAAAGAAGACAGAAAAGGTTAGGTACAAAAGCATTGAGTGATGAAGCTTCACTCAATGCTCTCAATGCCTAGTAGACAAAGACAATTGTTGCCAAGTCCAGGGGCATTGAGTGATGAAGATTCACTCAATGCACTCAATGCCTAGACATGCAGAAGAATTTGACTAAGTCCAAAGGCGTTAAGTGAAGCCAGTTCACTCAACGCACTCAATTCTTGTTGATACAAAGAATTTGATTAAGTCTAGATTAGTTGAGTGAAGCCAGTTCACTCAACGCACTCAATGCTTGATGATGCAGAGAATTTTACTAAGCCTAGATTCGTTGAGTGAAGGCATTCACTTAATGGACTCAATGCCTGGAGTTGAATATGAAGATTCGTCTAAGTCCACAATTTATGATGTCAGCCGAAGTCAACAAAGTTCAAATGAGTTGAGGGAAAGCTACAGAACATGACAAATACTGCTGGAGGTCTACTGCATGTAATCTTCCGTTAAAGCAAGGTATAGCTAGCAATCACAGGTGGTCCCCACTGCTTCTTAGAGCCGTTAATCAGCGGAAGATAAAAGGGACAAGATGGAAGGAAGGAATTAAAACTTTTAGGTTTTTCTTATATCAAATTATTTCGACTGAACTTAATCTTCCTCACCATTGTAGCCGAGCCTAAAGCTTGAAGTTTAACCAACTGATCTAAAAGTTATTTCTAGTTGCTATAGCTAATTTCTTCTACTATAATAAGTTCAGATAATGGTTCTGATAAAGAAGGAAGATCAGATCTTTCAAGTTCCTGCTGGTCCAGGTTAGCTGATTGAAGAACACAAGAATTGTCTAATCTTCAGTCTTCTTCAGCAAGTTCAGAAATAAGCTTCTGAGATTCTTCAGTACATGCAACTTTTTATTGAACATACATTTTATGTTGCTGTGAAGAAAGTTAGGGTTTTTAACTAAGCTCAGGAGGCAGACACAGAGAAATTTCTCTAGTTTCAAATCAACCACACCAAGCCAACTCTCTTTCTATAGGATCCTTTTGGATCTGAGTTGTAAGCCTGAATTAAAGAAGGCTGAAGTAGGATCCCTGTGTGGATCTGAGTAAAGAGTTGTTGAGCCTAACTTTGTAGGATCCCAGTGTGGATCTGAGTGTAGGGCCTTTTGTGCTTGAGGTATGGCCTTTGGCCTGAGGTAGGATCTTAACAGATCTGAGGTAGGAGAGTGTGACTCTTTGAGTTATATGGCTAACCTCCATAGCCTGAGCTGTAGGGCTTGTGCTCAAGTGTGTGGTAGGTGGTATTTTGGCCACTGAGTTGTAGGAGCAAGCTTGGTTTGAGGTAGGGCCTTATGCCTGAGCTGTAGGTCGTGGAGGACACTAAGAGATCCTGATGGATCTGTGTTGTAAGCTCTAAGGAGTTGAGCTTGGAGAAGAAGCCCTGTCTAACAAGCTGTTAGAAAGGTGAGGGAAAGTGGACGTACCCATAATATGGGGAACTACTATAAATCTTGTGTGTGCTTTGTGTGATTGTCTTAGAAGCATTATTTAACTCACCCACAACAACTAAGTAGAGGGAAAATTATAAGAGAACAAAAACCTATTCACCCCCACTGTAGGTGATTAGTTGTCATGGAATTAAAGACTTTCCTGGGCATCTCCACTACTAGGCTGGTCTCCACACTATCTTTCCTAGGTCTCCGTACGCCTCAATGCTAAGAACACAATAGCGGAGCCCATGCATACTACATCTCTGAGGGGTCTTGGGTAGATGTGAACCAAGAACACCGCCCAAACTGGCCTATTGGTGTGGCATGGAAAGGGCCTCGGGAATGAGCACCGAGGACACAGCCAAACCGTCCACTTGGCACGGAAGGAGCCCCGAGAATGAGCACCGAGGACCAAGCCAAGCCTCCCAAAGTCTTTCTTTCAACTCCCATTAGTGTGACGACTAGCGAGCCCATAGACCCGCCACACTATTCGGTAAACCCAGGATTATGAAACCGCATGTCAACTCACACGGCATGCAGTTTGACTTCATCGTGGCATAGAAGGAGCCTATGCGAGCGTATCACCCGAGGACCAAGCCCAACTGCCCAAAGCCTCATTTCATCATTAAAAATCCAGTGTGGTCAAACACACACACTTATACCCTTTTTGCATTCTCGTGCTCCCAAGCACTTAAGGGTTCATCATAAACACATGTGGCAAGCCACCTCAAACAACATACAATCCCACACTGCTACCAGTTGGTAGACACACTCTAAGTAGTCGACTATACAATTTATCCCTTCAAATACTTGAGATCACGATTAAACATTTATCATGGCCATGAGATTTACCTCATTTGATTCCTTCATTATAATCAAGCACTCACAAAAAATTATGCTTTCATATATTTATCATAATAAGATATTAACTCTTCACATATTCATCAAGCATGATATTGTGAGTATAGATTACACATTCAATTATCGGGCACCACACCCTCTTTCAAAAACTTGTATCATTCATTGGATTACAATCACGCACATCCATACCAGATTTCACAAGTAGCCATTTGTACAACCAAATCTTATAAAGGCATTTGTTCACTAATTTCCCCAAACCATCTGTTTATTAAATTCTTCCAAACCATTTGTTTATCTCAGCAACATATAATTAGGCTCAACCAAGCCTCAACATAATCTTTCTACATTTCTCCTACCTACTCCAAAACTGGTTATACACTTACCCGAAAGCATCCTACACATAAGTCATTACCATGCAGCCACTTCGACTGGGCATTCCTAGAGCTACGAAGCTCCTATGAAAACATGCAACCATCCGTTGGAAAGGTATTTCCGAGGAATACAACTGTTGTGTTCATAATAAGACCTAGATACGGCTGCATCACACTCAAAAATAGCCTCAAAGTCAGCTGCATGCAGAAAATAGATTTATGCACACACCTTAAAGCAAAACGAACGACATTGGTTCGTCTTCTTCCATTAGACCTTTGTTCAAAACCACATACAACACTTCCTCCTTCCTTATTAACCCCCAAAAGATCATCCTTCTTCACGAAACCAAGTCCACCATCTTCATAACGAAGAGTGGAGAGGTTGAAGACAAATAATCCCTTGGACGAGGTCCTAGCATGGTCTTTTCCTAAGAGATCTTAATCATGCACAAGACAAACTCTTTTGAGTCGGCATCTCCCCTATATCATAACTAAAGATATAGAACCTAGGGAGAGGGTAGGATGCTCACATCATTTCCAACCATGGACCTTGTTATCCTCCTTGGCGGCAAGACGACATCGGCTCTCGCTCTTCCTCCTCCTAGAGAAAGTCTGTTCGTTCCTTGTACTTCCAAGAAAAGCTCTGCACCCTTCATTTTCTCTGGAAAATCGGAGAAGAAGAAAGTCGGCTAAGTCTTGAACAACTGTAAATAAAGCAAGCAGCCAAATAGAGTTAGGGTTTCTCGATTCGGGAGCTACCGCCGCGCGGTAGCATCGAAATTAACTTCCACCACAAGCCACTGTCCAAACTACCCACTCAAGTGCTTCCACTTGTATGCTATCGCCGTACGGTAATCTTCCTACCTCTGTGTGATAACATACCGAGTGCCATGTCAAATAATTTAGCGGGGCTATCACATGCGGTATTACTAATGCCAGGCGATAACATCCCGAGCCATATGCCAATAAATCAAATGACTACTGTCGCGTGGTATCCTATTACTGCAGCGTGATAACACTTGACAATCTTTGTCCACTTGACACTCTCAACTCCTCCGGGCATTCGTCGTATATATTCAACGACTACTACCGCCGCGCAGTAGCACTCGACGATCGTTGAGACCACTCGACAATCACTCAATGCCTTCGAATCTATGGGGGTATTCACTGTATATACTCGACGAAGGATACCGCCATGCGGTACCTACTACCGTCGCACGGTAGTGTCCAAACGCTCCCTTCGAGTTAGCACTTCCCCCGGCTCGAGTGCAGGCTTATCCACTAGTGCACCTCGAGCCCAAGTCCACTCTCTTTACCTTAAAATACGCTTGAGTGGTCTAGCGCAAGTCGGGAAGTTACAAATCCTATAAATAAATTAAAAGTTTTCATCCCCGAAATCAAGCTAAGTCTATGGGTATGATAAAGCATGATAAGTAAAGTATGCTTTAAAATATACCTTGGGGAAATTGCTCTGAGTAGCGCTTCCACTTCAATTCCACCAGCTCCCAGGTATATTCCTCTTTTTCGTGATTAGACCACTAGACCTTCACCAAAGGGACACTTTTCCGCGGCAAGCGCCTTGTCTCAGTGTCCACTATCCACACTGGGTCTTGTTGAATAGACCAATCGGTTTCCACTGTTCCATCAGTGGCAGTGACATGTTGATCGGGTCGGGTCTACTTCTAATCCAGCACCAATAATCACATGGCCAAAGAAGGCAACTTCTCGGAGCCAAAACTCTCACATGCTGAACTTAAGCAAACAAGGAATGCTCTTTTAGTTTCTCTAAAACTAAGGACAAGTTCCCCGCATGCTCCTCTTCCGTCTTTGAGTAGACTAGAATATCATCGATGAAAATGATTACAAGACGTCCAAATACAGCTCAAACACCTTGTTCATCAAACTCATGAATGCGAAAGGGGCATTTGTGAGCCTAAACGACATCACCGTGAACTCATATAAACCGTATCTCGAACTGAACGCTGTTTTCTAAATATATTCCTCATATATTCTCAATTGATAGTACCCCGAACACAAATCCAACTTAGAAACCCAATGCGCTCCTACAAACTGATCAAATAACTCTTCAATCCAAGATAACGGATAGGTGTTCCGCACCGTCAGTCGCTTGAGTTCTCGGTAGTCTATGCACAACCGTAGCGATCCATCTTTCTTCTTAACAAACAAAACATGGGCTCCCCAGGGTGATGAACTGGGACGAACAAACCCTGTTTCCACAAACTCCTGTAACTGAACTCTAAACTGAGTTTCTTTGGAGCCATTCTGTAAGGGGTCCAAGAGATGGGCTTGGCTCCCGGTACTAATATAATTTGAAAGTCCACTTCTCTGTGTGGGGGTAATCCTGGCAGCTTCTCGGGGAATACCTCAGGAAAATCCCACACCACCGGCACATCTTTCAAACTCACTGCCATCTCTTTTAATCTGAAACATATCATATATACCTCTTCCCCTTTCATCTGGGCCTTAAGGGCCTGTATTGAAGGTAACAACATTCGAGGCGCGAATTTAATACCTTGAAAGATGACCCAAGAGTCTCCATGCCTCAGAGTGATTAGCTTTGCCACATAATCATTTCTGGCTTGGTACCTATCCAACCAAGCCTAGCCCAGGATATGATTGAACTCCGTCATTCTCAACAACGTTGTAGGGGTTTCAAAAATCTTTCCTCCAATACATACTTCCAAGTCACACTTGGCGGATGATGTCATCTTGGAGCCGTCTAGGAGGCGTACTCTCTGAGTGACACCGGTGAAATATTGCATGCTCTCTAAATCTTTTACAAAGTCCGCCAAGACAAACGAATGCATGGCACTATTATCAAATTGGGTGTAGGCTAGTTTCCCACTAACAGTAACGGTGCCTAATTACCAAATCAAAACAACCTCAATGCTAAATTCCTAGCACAACTTAGGCAAGCTAAGGATGGATGCTTATAAATATATTAATCAAGTTACGACATACCTGCAATCACATCCTAAGGGTTCTGTTATTGAGTCTTGTATAGAGCAAACATGTGCTCTCTAGCGGGTCCCGGATTCCTTCCTCGTGGTCCTTGTCCTCGACTATGATCTTCTCCTCGTCCTCTCGGTACTGCCGACGGAAATCTAGGGGGAGCATCTCTACCTAGTTGCGGGAAAAAATGTCGAATGTGGCCCGACTGGTTATATTGATAACATACTTGCCTAAATGGCCCTCCTGGTTGTTGATGAGGTTGGAACTATTGGGGTGGAGTTAGTGGTAACTACGGGCCCGAACATTCCATCCTAAAATTTTTGTGGAAACGGTCGCTACCTCTTTAATTTTTTCTTCCACCTTTACAATTATGTCTCTTTCTGAAGCTGGGGCCTACTTCCATCACGCCCTCGGTGGGTCTCTTACTACTTCCCAAGTGATCCGCCTCCAACCTTTTCACCATATCAATTATCTTCGCCAAGCTCGTGTATGCTATAAACAATAGTGCTTGCCTTAGGGGATCTTGCAAGCCTTTGTATAACCATTTCGCGTACCCGCGATCGTCCAAATCGTTGGAGTTAGCAAATCTAGTGAAGTGCTGAAACTCCCTTTGGTATTCTGTCAAGGACTTGGATACTTGCTTCAACTGTAGAAACCTTTCTTCGAGCTCATCTCGAGTAGTGGAGGGGATGAAATTCTAAAAAAAGGCTTCAGGAAATTCACTCCAACTGATCTCAGTGTACACTGATGAGTCTTATTTATATAGGGTTTTTCGGACTCATCTGGGCTTGTTTTCTTGCATTTGCGCTTCACTTTTAGTATTTTATTGCTTATATTTCACTTATACACCATTATCACATGAAGTGCACATTTTGGCTCATTGTGGTGTGCAATTGTGCACTATTCTGTTGGGGGTAAGCACATGGTGCTCCCCAAGTCTCTCTTATAGTTTTTTCATTCTATTCTGTATGGTGGTGGCTTGTGCCCCCAATGTGAGGTTTGCTGTGCAAGTAGTCAGAAAGCCCAGCCTATAGATTATTTCCTGTGTAAAACGCATGGTCGTGCATTTTCTTCGCACACTATTTTAGTGTAATCGTGCATTTTACTCAATGGTTTCCTGGGATTTCTGATCCGCCCGTGCGTTTGGTTCCCGCACGGTTTGTTCCAAACCGTGCGAGAAGGAATCGCACGTCCTGCCTGTTTTGTCCTTGTCCTGGGTGCTCTGTGGTTACCCGTGCGTTTTGTCCTTGCACGGTTGATTCCAATCGTGCGTTACCATTTTCGCACGCTTTTATTACTTATACCTGATCGCACGGTCGTGCGTTTCCTTCACGCACATTTCAGGCCGATTGTGCGCGATCATTTCACAAAATACTCAGTTCTGTTTTTTCTCGTGCATTTATCTTCACGCACGGTCTTCGCCCGTGCGTTTTTCCAGTGTGTTAAGAAAATTCTGCGCGATTTCTATTTAAACCGCTGTTTTTCAGGGTTTCGGGGACCAGATTTTGCAGCCGTTTTCTTCCGCCGGAAGGGGGTTTTTCCCCGTTCTTCATCCTCAAAGCTAGGTCTTTGCTCCCTATGAAGTTCCCTTGCATCCATGGCGTAAAGAAGTGAGTTTCCACTCTACGATCTCTGCAAAGTAAGGAAGAAGTGATGGTTTGATGTGGACAACGTAGACTGACGAGAAGATGGGCGCTTAGGAAGCAGTGAAAGCCTTCCCCGACCCTAGACGCAACTGATGAGTGGCTCACTGGACGCAGATTGATAACCTGGTGCTTCCTCCCACGTCTACGACAATGACTCGTTCGTTGTTTGTATCTCTACATTTCTCTTCAACATTTCTAGGTTTTTACATTGGATTTTCATTGTTATTTGATGCAAGAACTTTGATGAACCTTGGGCTTAATGCTATTTACTATTGTTCATACTTGTGAGTGATGCGGTGGTTTGTTGGCTTAAGTTACTTGTGGTGTGAATGTTTGAGTTGCTACACTAGCAAGTGATATGTGTGAGCGTAGTGATGAGGTGATTACGACCCTCAATTCCGCAAGCCTTCTCGGACATCCATGTTTTGAAGCGGTGCATAGCGACATGTATAATCCACTCACCTTGAGAAGCGGTGTCGGCGACCCACATTGGTTAAGTTAGATTGTTTAATTTTCTTTTACGCAAGTTAAAACCATTCTACCATCGTAACCTCGAACTAAGGACTTCAATCTCAAGTCCCCTTCAAAAGTTAACTCCAGCTTGTTACGTTTTTAAGAGATCGATACTTAGGGATAACTCCCATATTTTATTACTTGACTACAATCGGTGTACTTGCCGAGATTGCATCAAGTTTTTTGCACCATTGCCAGGAAACACAACCGTGTGAGTTGCTGGAGAGGGAGACGTGAGATTGATTTCGTTTTCCTTTATAAATTGCTTTAGTTTTGTTCTATTTCTGTTTATCTTGCTTTTTTCTTATTTTTTTAGGCAACTGTAGTGATATATTATTGTATTTAGTAATTTGCACAATTTATTTTAAATCTGCTATTTCGACACCATGTGGGGTTATTCATATGCCCGATGTCATTGGTGTGGAATTTCCTCCCACGCTAGTCATGAATTCCCAATGAGAGATATTGAGCATAAGCCTCAACGCACAATACATGAGATGTTATTTTCGTATAGCCCTTCTAACACTGTTCCCCGATCTTATGGTCATTCACCCTCTCCACATACACCGTTCTCTTATTCCTCTCCAGCCCCACAAGGACCACAGAGTACTAAGAGAAAGTGTTTGTATTGTCGTAGAAAAGATCATGTCCTGAAAAATTATGACGAGTACCTACGTGTTATTGAGGAGGTTGATTAGCCGGACATCCGGATCATCCCGACTCCTACCCACGGTGGCACACCTTAATCCTCTAGTTATGTGACCCTGTCACCTTCATTTTTTAAGGGAATGATGCGGACAAAACCACCAGATGTGTGGCTTATCTAGGCTTCGACATGGCTGAGCCCATCTGTCCTGTGCATACATTTCCAAGCGTGGAGCCGATTCTTTGTGAGGAACCTGTGCTTGACTTTTATCCAAGCAATGTTCTGCCTCCTTTTGTACATTCTACTACAGTCATTTCTTACGACATTTTCGATGATGCATCGCAAGTTGAGGCTTGTGATACATGGATTGTTTCCACCCCCGTGGAGGAGGACAACCTTCTTGGTGTCGAGGATTCTCCCTCAACACCAGTGGAGGAAGTCCAAGTCTTGGCGGAGGCCTCTATGGATCCTGCCGGGCCTTTTTGCATTGCCGGCAATACCGACAATATTTTTCTACATCAGCCTTTTGGGTGTGAGATCGCGATCAATCCCTGATTATTTGCTTATGTTCTTTATCTCTTTTATTTCTTGATCCCCCTTCTCTATTTGAGCCTGTGCAGGTTGAGTCTCCACAGGTACTTCAGGAGGACTTTGAGCACTCTGCTCAAGTCAATGATCACAGCATCCTTATATGCGAGGAGGTTGATCCCTCCTCCATTGAGGAGGCCTCATTCGTTGTCTTCTCGTCCTACAAACCTTCTGTGGATGATACCTTGCATGACAAGGATTTTTTGTGTGAGATGAGTGAGGACAAGGCCTCCTCCTCATCTTAAATCCTGTTTCCTCTACTTGCAGTTTGCAGGTATTATTCAGGTAGAGGGGTTACTGTTCTATCACCGTATCGGTATCGATTACTTACACGGATAATAGGATAGTTGCCTGTTCATTTTTTATTTCATAGGCCCATTAGCTAGAACTGTATGTTAGTCGAATAATTCATGTTGGGATGATAGTAACCCCAGTAGTTATCTTACTTCTATTGCATTTTCATTTTCATAGTTAGAGTAGTTAGTTACTTTTTATTCAGTTTTAGTATATCTATTTTCTTTTGTTTTTGTGGATCTCACCCCTGCAGGTATACATTACACCTTCAAATGTCCGGTTCGCTTTATATTTTCACGCATCTTATGGTATGCTCACTTACTGAGCATTGGGTAACTTCTCCCCTAGCTTTATGTTTTGATTTTCACTGTCATATCATTATGTTGTGCTGCTTATATTAAGTCTTGGGGAGAGCCACGCATTGTTACCCACTCACGTGCACATCTAATTTGCATTCTAGAAGCTTTTGTTGTAATATTTTGATATGTTCATCTACATCGCGTACCACAACACCAACTTGAGCGCGTGCTTAAATTTTTGCGCGTACCGAACTCATTTATTTCCTGTGTGCAAAGTAAAGAATTCTATGTTGGCTTAGGATTGTGTGGCAGAGTAAAATGTTGACTCCAAGAGTGTTCCTAGGCGTGCACTCATGATCACTTAGAGTTTTGTGTAAACTAAAATTCTGTGCATGCTTTTAGTTTCTATTTTTCTATTAGCATAGATTTTTTTTACTGTACTCTAGTTTGAGTCCGGTTGCGAATCAAATGGTGGCATAGAATTGTGCGTCGGCGTTCAGTAGTCTCATTTTGCTCGAGTCAGTAGGAAGGTTGATCTTTCTCGGTGACTAATAACTTGCCATAGCTATTCTCAATGCATGGGTACATGGTTAGTCAAATGCGCGCGTGATGTAGGCTGTCACTTTGTTCTAGTTTGAGACTTGTACCATTCCCGACATCTTTCCGTTGTAATCCCCGTTGAGCCTATCCCTTCCTTTGCCAACCCTACGCCTCACTACCAAAGCCATATAGCCTCTCCTACTCGCACACATGAATGTGATCGTTCGGTTGTTTTGAAGTTTTGAGGTTTTGTATGCGTGCTGTATGGTAATTGTGAGGAAGCTTCGTACCGCTTGTGGTGTTGCCGTGTTTTAGGCTTGTTTTAGTTATTTGTTTGAAAAAAATAGAGATGAAAAAATAAATTACCAATGTGGAATAATAAAAAAAAGATACGAAATAATATATATATATAAATTTGTTGAGTTGGTTTTATAGTTGTGAAATTTTGATATATTTTTTCATTGTGCGCGTGCACGCACCATTAAAAGTCCAAGTCTGGTGGTGCGGTGCATGTGTTTGTCATTGTGTAGCTGTGTGTATTTTTGAGTGATTTAATTTTGGGTGTGCGTAGCCATCGTGTCTATCTTTGCATACCCCGCCTACCCTAAGCCTTCATTATACTCCAAGTCTTACGGATTCCCGCTTGAGTCAAACTAGTGCCATAGAGAGAGTGTGAACGGGCGAGCTTATGGTCATCGACATTGGTGGATTCCTTTGAAGATCCTCTCGAGACCCAGTCTTTGGCAATGCTCACCTCACTGTCCGTCTATTTTCTTTTTACGTGCAACCGGATGATTCGTCGTGATTCACATTAGGAGTATAAGTAATATCTTCTTTACGCTTTTGGTAATTAGAAATTATTGTGCATATTTAAAAGTTTCTTCTACTATTTCTCTTTGTGCATGAGAGTGCAACTTCTCTTGGTACTCTGTTTGTGCAGTTGCTAAGCCAACTAGTTTTCTTTCTCTTCGCCTAGTGATAATTTTCTCGGGACGAGCAAATATTTAAGTCTGGGGGTGTAATGAGTCCGATTTATATAGGGTTTTTTCAGACTCATCGAGGCTTGTTTTCTTGCATTTGCGCTTCACTTTTTGTATGTTACTGCTTATATTTCACTTATACACCATTATCACATGAAGTGCAGATTTTGTCTCATTGTGGTATGCAATTGCGCACTATTCTATTGGGGGTAAGCACGTGGTGCTCCCCAAGTCTCTCTTATAGTTTTTTCTTTCTGTTCTGTATGTTGGTGGCTTGTGCCACCATTGTGAGGTTTGTTGTGCAGGTGGTCAGAAAGCCCAACCTACAAATTATTTCCTGTGTAAAATGCACGGTCGTGCATTTTCTTCGCACACTATTTCAGTGTAATCGGGCATTTTACTCAGTGGTTTCCTGGGATTTCTAATCCGCCTGTGTGTTTTTTCCCACACAGTTTGTTCCAAACCGTACGAGAAGGAATCACACGTCCTGCATGTTTTGGCCTTGTTCTGGGTGCTGTGTGGTTACCCGTGCATTTTGACCTCGCACGGTTGATTCCAACCATGCGTGACCATTTTTACATGCATTTATTACTTATTCCTGATCGCACGGCCGTGCGTTTCCTTCACACACGTTTCGGGCCGGTCGTGCGCGAACATTTCACAAAATACTCAGTTCTGTTTTTGCCCGTGCATTTTTCTTCACGCACGGTCTTCGCCCGTGGGTTTTGCTCGTATGTTAAGAAAATTCTGCGCGATTTCTATTTAAACCGCTATTTTTCAGGGTTTCGGGGACCGGATTTTGCAGCTATTTTCTTCCACCGGAAGGTGGTTTTGCCCCGTTCTTCATCCTCAAAGCTAGGGCTTTGCTCCCTATGAAGTTCCCTTGCAACCATGGCGTAAAGAAGTGAGTTTCCACTCTACGATCTCTGCAAAGTAAGGAAGAAGTGAAGGTTTAATGTGTACAACGTAGACCAACAAGAATACGAGCACTTAGGAAGCGGTGACAGCCTTCCCCGACCCCGGACGCAACCGATGAGTGGCTTGCTGGACGCGGATTGACAACCCGGTGCTTCCTCCCACGTCTACGGTAAAGACTCGTTCGTTGTGTGTTTCTCTACCTTTCTCTTCCACATTTCTAGGTTTTTGTATTGGATTTTCATTATTATTTGATGCAAAAACTTTGATGAACATTGGGCTTAACGCTATTTACTATTGTTCATGCTTGTGAGTGATGCGGTGGTTTGTTGGCTTAAGTTACTTGTGGTGTGAATGTTTGTGTTTTCTACACTTGCAAGTGCTAGGTGTGAGCATAGTGATGAGGTGATTACGACCCTCAAATCCGCAAGCCTTCTCTACCATCCATGTTGCGAAGCGGTGCATAGCGGCCCGTATAATCCCCTCACCTTGAGAAGTGGTGTCGGCGACCCGCATTGGTTAAGTTAGATTATTTTATTTTCTTTTACGCATGTCAAAACCATTCTCCCATCATAACCTCGAACTAAGGACTTCAATCTCAAGTCCCCTTCAAAATTTAACTCCACCTTGCCTCGTTCATTGAGAGATCGATACTTGGGGATAATTCCCATATTTTATTACTTGACTACAATCGGATCACTTGCCGAGATTGTATCATACACCCGGCCTTGGATAGTGGAACCCATGAGGGAATTACACCACCTTTTTGCATGTGACTCCAAAACTAATGCAGCTAAGGTCACAACCTTATTGGCTAGACATCTTATTCCGGCTATTAGCACTTGCATAGTATCAAGCCACTCCTCATTACGAATAGTCGACTCTTTCCCATGATAAGTATGTGGGGAGATGGCTCCGAAGGTACTCGGCTAGTTGGAACCTGGGGCTTGTTGCTGCATCGGGGCCTGCTGGGATTTAAATGCGTCAAGGATTACTGTGAGGATCTGTCCCATCTCTGACTGTTGAAACTGAGTAGGGACGGAAGGAGCGAGAGTGCCCACTACTAGTTCTGTGTATGCTGGGATCTACGTATAAAGGTAGAACCTAAGGTCAGGTTGGCTAATCATAGGATAACAACTGGACATACTTAGTGTGAATTACACATGGGCACACCACTACTTCACTTATGTCATTTTGTCCACAAATTGACAAATCGGGCGGGGATGGCACCATTGTTCAATGATTTCTTTGATACCATTTGTAAGACCCCCTTCCCGGAACACAAGACACGACCGAGGGGAGTCTAATACCCAGAACTGCCGCCTTGTGGTAGCCTCAGCACATGGGCTAACCTGTTCCACAAGACGTCTATCCTTCCAGCCAAACTAATATCAGCCATGACAACTAAACTAAAAGAATATAAAATAGAAGTCAAAATATACAAAAGAATATAGTCCAAACAAGGTACAATAGAAATAAGAAACACAAAAGCTTCTATAATATCAGAGTACACAAATTGCCCAAAGGGCTATAACATGAGTCTCTCAAACTCACATTAGTCACTGATGGCAGCAATGGTATCGTCTATCAGGCCCTATCACCCTGGCCTGGCTGCCCTCCTATATGACCTACTGCTGCTGCTGTATCTGCTGGATTTCCTCCTAAAATGGAAGATGTAGCAATCGTTAGTCATAAAGACTAAGTGGCTAACACATCCGCTCACCCTGGCGGCTCTTAGGCACCGAGCAGTAAAAGGAGCAACAGTACAATATATATATAAGCAGTAATTACAAGTAGATGGTGTATTTGTATATATCATGAATAATTGTAGTAGTAATAGTGTATTCCGATGTAACCAACATTCTACTCTAACAAATATATAAGTGTTTCATCATTCAATTATAGATTATTATTCTATAACAGGAAAGTAACTTAACTTATAAAAATGCCCAGACAGATTTATAAGTTAAGGGTCAACTTAACAGTAAAGAAACTTATCATATAAGAGTGCCCATACAAACTCATATGATAAGGATCTTGTATAATGTAATGCAATGTGATGTTATGAATACAACATGATGACCCACCAAAGCTCACACACCCACACTGCTATGTCGACAGTCTTATAGTTCCCACTTTTCAAGCAGGTAGCTAAACTCTCAGCCATTATCTGTCGTGGCCAGATGGTGACAGTAGAGCGGGCGTCTCCACTACTAGGCGGATCTCCACACTACCTGGCCTAGGCCTCCGTTCGCCTCAACGCTAAGAACACATAGCAGAGCCCCTATCTACTATGTCTCAGAGGGGTCTTGGGTAGATGTGCACCAAAAACATAGCCCAAATTATCCTACTGGTGTGGCATGGAAAGGGCCTCGGGAATGAGCACCGAGGACATAGCCAAACCGTCCACATGGTATGGAAGGAACCCACCGAGGACCAATCCCAACCGCCCAAAGTCTATCTGTCAACTCCCATTGGTGTGATGACCGGAGAGCCCATAGACCTGCCACACTATTCTTCACATAGGATTATGACACCGTGTGTCAACTCACACCGCATGAAGTTTCACTTCATCGTGGCATGAAAGTAGCCTATGGGAGCATATCACTAGAGGACCAAGCTCAACCTCCCAAAGCCTCATTTCATTATTACACATCCAGTGTGGCCAAACACACACACTTATACCCTTTTCTCATTATCGTGCTCCCAAGCACTTAAGGGTTCATCATAAACACAAGTGGCAAGCCACCTCATACAACGTACAATCCAACACTACTACCCATAGGGAGACACACTCTAAGCAGTAAACAATACAAATTATCCCTTCAAATACTTGAGATCACGTTTCAACATTTTTCATGGACATGAGATTTACCTCATCTGATTCATTCCTTATAATCAAGCACTCACAAATAATTATGCTTTCATATATTTATCACAATAATATGTAAACTCTTCACGTATTCATCAAGCCTGATATCGTGAGTATAGATAACACATTCAATTATCGGGCACAAAACCCTCTTTCAAAAACTTGTATCGAATTACAATCACGCACATCCTTACTGGATTTCACAAGTAGTCATTTGTACAACCAAATCTTATCAAGCCATTTGTTCACTAATTTCCCCAAACAATCTTTTTATTAAATTCCTCTAAACCATTTGTTTATCTCGGCTACATATAATTAGGATCAACCAAACCTCAACATCATCTTGCTACATTTCTCCTACCTAGTACAAAACCGGTTATACACTAACCCGAAAGAATCCTGCACATAAGTCATTACCATGCAGCAAATTTGACTGGACATTCCTAGAGCTACAAAGCTTCTATGAAAACATGTAACCATCCATTGGAAAGGTATTTTCGAGGACTACAACTATCGTGTTCATCCCAAGACCTAAATCCGGTCGCATCATGCTCGAAAACGGCAACGAAGTCAGTTGCGTGCAGAAAATAGATTTCTGCACGCATCTTAAAGCAAAACGAACGACATCAGTTCGTATTCTTCCATTAGCCCTTTCTTCAAAACCACATACAACACTTCCTCCTCCCTTTTTCACACTCAAAAGACAATCCTTCCTAACAAAACAAAGTTCAACATCTTCACAACGAAGAGAGGAGAGGTTGAAGATAACTAATCCCTAGGACGAGGTCCTAACATGGTCTTTTCCTAGGAGATCTTCTTCATGCACAAGTCAAACTCTTTTGAGTCGACATTTATCCTATATCATAACTAAAGATTTAGCACCTAGGGAGAGGGTAGGATGCTTACCTCATTTCCGACCATGGACGTAATCATCCTTCTTGGCGGCATGACGGCATCGGCTCTCGCTCTTCCTCCTCCGAGAGAAAGTCTGTTCGTTCCTTGTCCTTTAAAGAAAAGCTTCGCACCCTTCGTTCTCTCCAGAAAATCAGAGAAGAAGAATGACGGCTAAGTCTTGAACAACCTTATATAAAGGAAGTAGAATGTTGTAGGAACGAAATGAGTCTTCAGAAACAAACTGGACGAGAATGGGGTTATCATAAAGAACAAAGCCAGACTTATAGCTCAAGGTTACCGACAAGAAGAGGGATCGACTTTGATCAGACTTTTGCGTCGGTAGCCAGACTAGAAGCGATCAGATTGTTCCTAACATATGCTTCTCACAAAGGCATCAAAGTCTATCAAATGGATGTAAAGTCAGCATTCCTTAATGATAATTTAAAGAAAGAAGTATACGTGGAACAACACCCTGGTTTTGTCGATTCATCCCTACCTGATTATGTTTATTTCCTACATAAAGAATTGTATAGTTTAAAAGAAGCTCCTTGAGCTTTGTATGAGACGTTCTCTAGGTTACTTCTTGAAAACTAGTTTATAAGAGGAAATATATACAAGACATTATTTCTTAGGGAAGTAAAAGACAATATTTTTCTAGTATAAATATATATCGATAATATTATATTTATTTCTACAGACGACAACCATTGTAAAAAGATTTCTAACTTGATTCAAAGGAAGTTTGAAATGAGTAGTATGAGTGAGATGAAATATTTCTTAGGACTTCTGGTGAAGATAATCTGAGAATGGAATTTTCATCTCTGAGAATGGAATTTTCATCTCTCAGATGAAGTTAACCAAGAATTTACTTAAGAAATTAAGAATGGAGAATGCGACCTCTATGAGAACTCTAATGGGTTAAACTATGTCTCTCGACAAGGATGAGAAAGGGAAACCTTTGATAAAACCAAGTACAAGAGCACAATTGGATCCTTGCTCTATCTCACTGCCAGTAGACTAGATATATTGTTTTCAACATATGTCTGTGCTAGCTTCCAAGTGAACTCTAAGGAATCTCATTATGCCGCACCAAAGAGGATTTTTAGATACCTTAAAGGCACACCTAATATTAGCTTATGGTACCAAAGAAGTAAGGACTGTGAGCTAATTGGTTTTTCAGATGCTGATTTTAAAGGAAGTTTGGATGACATGAAAATAACTTTCGGGACGTGTCAATTCCTTGGAAGAAGGCTTATCTCTTGGAGTAGCAAGAAAAAAATTGTGTGGTAATTTCAACTACTGAGTCAGAGTACATCTCTGCATGTTGTTATTGCGCATAGCTTTTATGCATAAGAAATCAGCTTGAAAACTATAATATAAAGTTAAAGGAGATTCTAATATCTTGCGATTCATCAAGCGCAATAGTTATAACCAACAATCTTGTCTCTAATAGTTGGACAAAACATATCGAGATAAGCTATCATTTCATCCGGGAGAATTTGGAGAACCAGGATATCAACCTTTATTATATATCAATGAACAAGTAGGTTGGAGATATTTTCACAAAGCCAAGTTCACATGTATCAAAACTGAGCTTGGAATGCTCAATAAGAAACCTTGAGGTGGTCAAGGAATCTAAAGAAATCTGCCCAAGTGAAGAAGTTCAAATTCATTAAGTCTTCACGCAAGCCCTCATGAAATCAATCGAGAGATCTCAAGTGTTTAAAATAAATTTCCCAAATTTCAGAAGTTATTTCGACGAATAAGTTGAATCTCACAAGTATTTTCGACGAATTTCCCAAGTATTTTTGTCAAATTCGTCGAGTATATCTAACTCATCTTGACGAACTATAAAAGTTCTCTCGTGATATTTCTACAAATTCGATGGGACTTCGACAAATTTTACTTGTGTAGATTTTATTTCTTCTCTAATTATTGTATCTGAAGACTTAAATTGAATAATCCTATAAAGGTATGCGCCTTTTAATTTCTTCAAAATTTTAATATCATATAAAGGCTTAAAAGGCAATTGAGACTTCACGAGACCTTCCTTCATTTCTGTCGTGTTTTCTCTATCGGTTCGTCTCCCGGTTGACCTGCAGAAATTTCTGTCGATTCATCTTTGATTCTTTAGAAATCACTTCCATTTCTCCTTCAATCAATCAGGAATGGCTCGCAAAGGTTTTGTAAATCTTTAGGTAGGAGGAGAACTAGTTTACTCTGGGTTTTTTATTGCATCCGATGAATTTCGAAACATAATTCTCATCTTGGAAACCGCGAGACTGTCATTCATTCGGGAGAAAGAATGTCGAGTTCTTGACAGAGAAGTCCTGGAGTTCTTCAGGAATGCAGAGCTCAGCGTGAAGGACTGAGCAGAGCTCAGTCCTGGAGTTCTTCAGAAATTTCAAAATAAGAATGAAGCCTTATTTCTTAAACAAATTTATGAGAATGCCTGAAGTCAAGGAAGATGATGAACTCACTGACGTTGACTACGATAGAGCCCTCTCGTTTCATGAGTTGGAAAAGAAATATATAACTATTAAACAAAAAGATATGAATGACGAAGGAAAACTATTAACTGATATTATTGGGAAGTTACTCTTATGCAAGATAGGGTCTTATGACTATGCATCAAGAGATATATTTAAACTATTGACAGTAGTGATTTGTAGAAAGAGGATGGATTGGGGAACAGTTCAACTTGTCAGGATAAAGGCATGTTTCTTAGCTCCAAACTTTGGAAGAATTATCCACTATACCATAACCAGTTGGACAAGAATCAATTTGATATGTCCATTGGTGTGCAAATTCATTACCTGAAGAAGATAGACACATCAATTTTTGCTCGATGGGAACAGAGAATTCCCAGGCAGGGGGAAGAGAGAGATATGGGTGGAGGTTTTGGAATTTAGGAAAGATCTCATACTATAGCCATGGAGAAAGATGTGCCCCCTCCCACCGTAAAGAAACGGAGACTGTTAGTATAGTTGTCAAGGGGAAGAACATAAAAGTTTTAGTTATTGAGATTACTGAGACACCTACTGTTTAACAAGAACTCTTTGCTACAGAGGAAGTGCTTGTTGAGAAAGAACTACCAACAGAGGTTGAGGGGCCAGTATTAGAAGGCTTTCTCCAAGAAGACGTCAGTGCTTTCAGAGCTTCTGATGAGGGGGAGGTTGTCGAAGAGGCTACAATCCAAGAGCTGATATAGCCAAATCTTGCTCTTTATCTAATTAAAGGGAAATAAGTCGCTATGGAACCAGAGAGCGTCATGTTTTGATCTACTCCATCTCCACATCTAGCTGTCTCTTCTAGTAATTTTGAATCAAGTCCTTTGAGATTTCAGGAGACAAGGTCTTAGGAGGAGAGTGTCCCATCTTCAAATGATCCTTTGTTAAAATCTATAAAAGCAATGCTAGTAAAGCAAAAAATACCACTTTGATTTCTCACTAAAACAAGTCTATCACAAAGTGGGTCACGTTGAAAAGGATTTGAATGATGGACTAGCTCATGTCAATCATAATATTGATAAGTTGAAGACTTCTTTGACTGAATGCCTGAGTCAAAAAGGTAAAGCTATAGACTATTCAATCAAGAGCATTGGTTGTGTCTACAACGAGGCAATTCACCTATCTAAATCAAATGATGATATAATACATTCTCGTGATGCAAGCATGCATCATATTAATAGGCAAATGGGAATATACAAGGAGGAGATTATCCAAATCCTTATTGCAGAAGTCAAAAAGGGGGAGGGAGGATTACAGGGAAGAATGAGTGAGATGAATCTGGATGTACACAACAGAATGCACAGTTCAAATGTCTATAGTCATAAGAATATCAAGGGGCTATATGAAGAGCTGACATGAAGAGTTCCAGCTCCTTGTTTTGAGGGATACCAACCTATTGAAGGTAGATAGATAAATGCTAAGGGTGTAGAGTATTATGAGCAACATCCTTAAGCTGTGGAGAGTATACACCCCCTGATGAATTTACTCAAGTATGGTATGATGTTGTTGAGGAAGAGTTAGAGATCCTTAAAGACTCTTCCAGATATCCTCAAAAGAGAAGAAGATACGAGAAAGGCCCATCGTCAAGAAAATCAGATCCTAATAGAGAGAATAGAGAATATGCTAAAGTATGGAGTCCTATCTCCAAAGGTATAATTTTGGACACATTCAACATAGTTGACTTGACTAATGAAGAGCCAAAGCTATACTACAACAAAGAGGAATGAGATAAGCATGAAGTGTCAAATTTGAAGAGGAGGCTTCATTTCAGAAAGCATGGAAGAGACACTCCTGATGCTCCTCCTCCTCCATCAAAATATTATCCCAAGTCATATGCTTATTCGGACAGGCAGCATGAGAAGAGAAAGGAAAAGAGCATTCTTGAGACTATCATTTCTTTATTTTTTGTTATGTTGTGAATGTCTTAGAATGCTCACAAGAAACTTTTATTTAAATATTAATTTTTGTTAATCTCTTGTTATTTTGAATCCATATATCTTTTTTGTGCCTTCTATTTCTTTACTTTATTGGCTGTGTAATTCAACATAGTACTTAGGGTTCTGACTTCTTTAAATAGGGGACATTGTTGGGTATTGTATCCACAATAGCCTTGATTTGAAGAAGTGTCCCGTGAACTAAGTTGAATTGAGGTTGTATTTGATGTTATTTTTAGTTGTATATAGTGCAGGCCATTATTACCAAGTACAAATCATTGCCAGTTACAATGGGTCTTCAAACACAGTTCTGTGTAATATAATCCCTCATTGTATAGAATATCGTGTTGACTCATGTGTAATCTCTCTAATGTGGTGTACTTCATGTAGCTTCACAAAGGAAGTTGTTGTTCAGAAGTTGCAGATTTTGGCTATGGTAAATTTGTTGAGTGATCTCGTGAGGTCTCATTAAATTCATCAAGAACTCAGGAAAGCACTCGTAGAATTTGTCGAGTGATCTCAGGAGTACTTTAGAGATCACTAAGAGCTGTTGACTAGAATAGCTATGTTAAAATAGCTTAGACTTCCCGTATATACCAATCAAATTTGTCGAGTACTTACGTGAGTACTTGATGAGTCCTCTTTATATACCTATTTTCGGACTCATCTGGGCTTATTTCCTTGTCTTTGCACACCGTTTAGCGTCATTTGCACTCCTTTTGTTTCGCTACGGTTTTCCACGCCCTGTGCACCTTTGTTGCCCATTTTCTGTGCTTGTGTGCATTTGCGTTCTGGCTATGTTTATCACTGTTTGCTGTGGCTGCCGCGATCGATGCCCCGTGCAGTTTTCCTGCAGGTTTGGGGATCGTGAGGGCATTCGGGATAGGCGTTTCACTATTTTTGGCAAAGGAGTCAGTGGTCGTGCGTTTTTACCCACGCACGACCATCGACCTCCTGGCGCACGATCACTGATCGTGCGCAGCCCGGTCTCATTTGTGAAACTCTGTCTTGAACCTTCCGCACGATCACTTGCCATACCGCGCACGACCACTGCTCGTGCGCCGCCGATCGTGCGCAGTCATACCCATTTTGTAAAGTCTGTCTGGCTATTTCCACACGATCATCAGCCTTGCCTCGCACGATCACTGATCGTGCGCTGCTGATCGTGCGCGACTACTGATTTTCTGATGCAGTTTTGCAGGTTGCTCACGCACGGGCGCTGACCTTGGTCGCGCACGATCACTGGTCGTGCGCCAGTGGTCGTGCGCGCTATTTATTCTGCAAGCTATAAATACGCTGTTCCGCGAATTAGGGCGAGACGATCATTACGGAACCTTCGCCAGTCCGCCGTTTCACCCTCCAGCAAGTCCCATTCACCTCCACCTTCATCCATACCAACGGGAGGACCTTCTCCGGTGATTCCGAAGCATTTCGCCTCCTCCGGCGATCCTCCCGGCCATTGAAGCATTCTTCTCCGAGCTTTCCACCAAGGAAGAAGACGAAGTACCCCTAGAGAACGGAGTTACAGGCCCTCGAGGTGACAGCTCGGTGGTACCGGAAGCCCTCCTCGGACTGCGCTTGGAAGCGGATTGACAACCCGCACCTCCGGCCAACAACCGCGGTGGATCTTCAATCTCATGGTTGTGCATTTCCTCTCTTTTTCTTGTTGTATGAAATGTTTGTGCTTGTAATGGACATCAACTTCTAGCATTATTGTTATCAGTTGTATTTCATCTTGCTCTTGAGATTTATTCTTTGATGCGCCTCGCTTCACCTCGCTCCACTCCACATGTTCGTTTCACTCAAGCTTGCTCCGCACTAATCACCTCACTCGCTAGATTTCCGTCCACTCGCCAATCGAAGTACGGCATCGCGGCCGCTACATCCATCTCGCCTTGAGAAGCGGTGATTGTGACCCGCATAGTTTACATTAGTGTAATCGGTCGTAAGACCACCAACAAAAGCACCTTTCTTTTCTGTTTATTTAAATTAACTCTCATAACGATAGTTTTAGAGTCTAGATCGTTCGACGCCAATTGCATTCCTCAAGAGACCGACATCCGGGGATTCATTCCCAACTTTATTACTTGAGCGACCGGTACGCTTGCCGTATTTTACGCGCATCAAGTTTTTGGCGCCGTTGCCGGGGAATGCAACTGTTGAACGATCACGATTTCTGAAAGTATTGGTATAAGAGTTAGTGTTTTTTTTTTTTGATTTTCGTTTCTTTGTTTTGTTGCTTCAGTGGATGCAGGGACGTGCTGCAAGAGATCTCGTTGCTTACGATCCCGAAATCGAGCGAACTCTTCGTGTGCAAAGGCGTGCCGCTGCATTAGATCCAATCACAATGGGAGACCAGTTGAACCATGACAACGAAGTTCGTGTTGGAGGGAACCTCCCTGATAACCGTAACGGGGATGAGAATGAGGTGCAACCGCCGCATGTCCGAACCATGAGAGATTACACTACCCCCACTGTTGGGAGCATTTACCCTGGGTTTGGACCGGCGATCGCAAACCAACAGTTCGAGATCAAACCCGCAATTCTTAACATCATCCGGAACAACGCACAGTTTTCTGGACTGGCTACTGAGGATGCCCATCTACACTTGGCAGACTTCTCAGAAATCTGTGCCACTTTCCGTTATGCTGGGATTCCTGACGATACGGTAAAGCTCCGTCTCTTCCCCTTCTCTCTACGTGACAAGGCCAAGTCATGGCTTCATTCCCTACCTCCTGGGATAGCCACAACCTGGGAGGCTCTTACCACAAAGTTTCTAGCCAAATTCCATCCAGTTGACCGTATTGTGAGTTTGAGACGCGCCATCGCTAATTTCCGGCAAAACGACCATGAAAGTTTGGCGGAAGTCTGGGAGCGCTTCAATGAGTTGCTGCGGAAGTGCCCCAATCACGGATTCCAAACGTGGAATCTTGTGGAATGCTTCTACTTCTCCATCGAACCTCAACACCGCGCCATGATTGACGCCGCCTATGGTGGAACAATTATGAACCTTGCTCCTGAGGATGCTTTGAGAGTTCTGCAGGACACCGCCACGCACAGCGCCTTTTGGACCGCGGGAAGGAATACCCCCCGTGGGACAAGTGGCATCTTTGCTGTGGAAGCATCAAGGCCCGCTGCTGCTGCTCCGGTGTTGGCCATCTCGTGTCAAGGTTGCGGAAGTACCGATCATCACAGCTTTGAGTGCCCTGGAGCGGAGGTAATGTATGACCCCGCCTTCTCCAATGAAACCGTGAATTTTATCGCAAATCAAAACAGGGGCGCGCCATATGGAAATGCTTATAATCCGGGTGCGAGAAATCACCCGAATTTCTCGTGGAATCAAAACGCACCGGGCCAACGATGGCAACCGGGGCAGCATCAATATGATGCCTCCGCCTCCGGGAGCCAGCTGCAGCCACCCCACCCGAATTATCCTCAAGGCCCCCCCGCCGAAAAAACCAATTCTTTGGCTCAAATGTTTGAAAAATTTGTTGAAGTTTCCCAAACAAACATGACAAATCAAGCCGCGTCAATGCGTAAGCTCGAGGCCCAGTTGGGCCAATTGGCTCAAATGGTCTCCGAGCGCACGCTTGGTACCCTCCCAAGCAACACTGAAAAAAATCCCCATGAACAAGGGAAAAGCCTTGGGGAGGGAAGGCTGGGGAATACCAACGAACTCGTGATTAGCTGCTTGATTAACAACGTTGAAACTACTGCTTTATGTGATTCCGGGGCATCCAGCAACATCCTCACTCTGCAGGATGTCGCGAAGATGCAACTGCAAATAGACACCGCAGATCGGAAATCACTTATTCTAGCTAATGGTAATGTGGTAGATACAGATGGTGGTGTGAGGGAAGTTGATATCGAGGTTAATGGCAAACATTTTACCACTGCTTTTCAGGTCATGGGACCGGAAGAAAATGACTCCATTCCTATACTTGGTGTCCCATTTCTGACTGCCAGTGGCGCATCCCTGGATTTCTCCCAAGGACGCGTCACCTGGCCGGCTGATGCTTGCACCCTCGATGATACTTCCGTACACTCCTCTCTTGTTCGAAATGACGTTTCACTACGTAGTGCAGATCCCCAGGAAGATTTCGGAGTCCCAGCTTTGAAGGCAACCCTTGTGGATGCAAAAACCAAGGGAGGATTGACCGAGATGACCGATGAGAAGGATAGTTCAGCGCCCGCGAAGATGTTTGAGCGCCCCAAAGACACGGTGAACGTGCCACTTCCTACCGATGTTGTTGTGGAGCATGACACTTCTAGTTACATGCGGGAGAAATCCCTAGACTGTTATTCGTGTAATAATATTCATGACTCTATTAAGCGTTCTGTCGCTTGGGCTGATCCGATCGCCATCACGGTGCCGGAAATGATGCCATCGATTGTAAAATTTGGGAAAACTATGAAATCCACCCCTTGGAAGTCTCCATCGGTGGAGAAGCTGAAGGAGGCGAAACGCTTGCGTGATAAGCGTTATTCTTCCTTCCAAGCGTTTGCGCACCATTTGAGCAAGGGGAAATCCCCTCCTCATGATCCTATGCTAGGTTCTGCCTCTCCTTCGCTCTCCACCGAGAAGACTTACCACAAATCGGCATATAGCTGATTGCCGCTCTGCCTCGTGTTTCCTGCTTACTTTCCTTGCTGCTTTGGAACATTTTGAGATTTATTTTATTTTATTTTGATGCATAAACATTATATACAACTGCTAATACAGGTATTTGGTCCACCTTAAGGACGGTAAACAAAAGGGCTATTCGGGAGACAACCCAAGCTTGGACCTTTTGGTCCCCTTGTTTTTGTTTGATTTTATTTTATGCTTTCTATCTTTTTGTATTTTCTATTGTTCGGCCTAATTCGCAGGTTCAGCTTATCTTTTGTGCGATGCAGCACTGCCCGCGAATCATCATGCTATCTTCTGGCATGCTCCCCTCTTTGGAGCATTGGTACTCTCTCTCGCTTCAGATTTCATTTTCTGGTTGAATGTTTATTTTTCTTGCTTATGTTTTCATTCAAGTCTGGGGGAAGAGCCGCTTGTGCACTCCACGAGCACATTTAATTTCGCATGCCAGTAGTTTTCCTTTTTCGCTTTATTATGTTAGATTCCTGTTGCACACCACTGCACCCACTTGAGCGCGAGCTTAGCTGTTAGCGTGCCACGAGTTGAGCTTGTATCTTTGTTAGATTTGGAAAATTTCTGTGCTAGTTCAGGATTGCGCGACGGAGTAAAATGTTGGCCTTGCTGTGTTTCTAGTCAACTGCTCTCGTTTTGTATAGAAATTTGTGTAGATTTAATTTTTCTGTATGCTTATAGTTTTATATTTTTCTATTTGCGTACATATTTCTTATTCTACTCAAAAGTTTGTGAATCCGGTGTGAATCATACGGTAGCGTAGGAATGTGTGTAGCCGCCACTAGACTCGTATTGCTTGAGTCGGGAGGAAGGATTATCCTTCTCGGTTGCTAAGAACTTTCCCCAAGCTATTCTTGAAGCATTGGTACACGGTTAGTCTAGCGTGAGAGTGATGTAGGCCACCTTTTGGCCCGGTTGAGCTTGGTACCCATTCCTAACATCGCCCTTGCCTGCCCCTTTGTGCCTACCCTTCTTTTTGATTCAGCTCCACTATATTCGCCAAAGCCTCATAGCCGATCCTAGTCGCACGCCCAAGTCGAGCTTAGTGTTTTATATTTTCATGTGGGGTTGTGATGTGGTATTTTTATTCGTGAAAATGTGGAAGTGCCCCCAAGCTTTATTTGCTGAAAATTGTGTTTTGTGAAAAGAAAAATATTTGAAAAAGAGAAAAAGTGAAAATGAAAAGTGAAAAGAAAAAGTTTGATTGAAAACCTTTATTTGAGATGATTTGGATTTCGAGTAGGCGGTGCACACACCCATTTAGTAAAAGTTAAGTCTGGGGGTGTGGTGCACCCGTGTTTATTTTGTGGGCAGCGGGTACTAGTTCTGTACGTTTGCTCATTTGGGTTAGGTGCATACCCATCATGTTTATCGTTGTTTTCCTCACCGTAACCCAAGCCCCATTATTACCTGTAGTCCTACGGACTTGCGCTTGAGTTGACTAGTGCCGTGGAGAGAGTGCGATCGGGCAAGCTTATGGTTTCCGACATTGGTGGATTCCTTTGGGGGTAATCTTGAGCCCCGGTCTTCGGCAATGCTCACCTTAGTGGCCTGTCTACTTTCTCCCTGCGTAGGACCTGCTGATTCACCGTGATTCCACTTTTGAGTACTAATAAATTTTTGTTACGCATTGTGAAAAATATAAAATATTTTGTATACTTAAGAATTCCCTCTACTTTATTTTTATGCTCGTGAGCATGCGACTTCGCATGGTACTCCGTTTGGCAATTTCTCTTTTTAGCTAGTTCATTTTTCTCCGTCTGCTTAGGTTCTGTTTGCTCGGGACGCGCAAACGGTTAAGTCTGGGGGTGTGATGAGTCCTCTTTATATACCTATTTTCGGACTCATCTGGGCTTATTTCCTTGTCTTTGCACACCGTTTAGCGTCATTTGCACTCCTTTTGTTTCGCTACGGTTTTCCACGCCCTGTGCACCTTTGTTGCCCATTTTCTGTGCTTGTGTGCATTTGCGTTCTGGCTATGTTTATCACTGTTTGCTGTGGCTGCCGCGATCGATGCCCCGTGCAGTTTTCCTGCAGGTTTGGGGATCGTGAGGGCATTCGGGATAGGCGTTTCACTATTTTTGGCAAAGGAGTCAGTGGTCGTGCGTTTTTACCCACGCACGACCATCGACCTCCTGGCGCACGATCACTGATCGTGCGCAGCCCGGTCTCATTTGTGAAACTCTGTCTTGAACCTTCCGCACGATCACTTGCCATACCGCGCACGACCACTGCTCGTGCGCCGCCGATCGTGCGCAGTCATACCCATTTTGTAAAGTCTGTCTGGCTATTTCCACACGATCATCAGCCTTGCCTCGCACGATCACTGATCGTGCGCTGCTGATCGTGCGCGACTACTGATTTTCTGATGCAGTTTTGCAGGTTGCTCACGCACGGGCGCTGACCTTGGTCGCGCACGATCACTGGTCGTGCGCCAGTGGTCGTGCGCGCTATTTATTCTACAAGCTATAAATACGCTGTTCCGCGAATTAGGGCGAGACGATCATTACGGAACCTTCGCCAGTCCTCCGTTTCACCCTCCAGCAAGTCCCATTCACCTCCACCTTCATCCATACCAACGGGAGGACCTTCTCCGGTGATTCCGAAGCATTTCGCCTCCTCCGGCGATCCTCCCGGCCATTGAAGCATTCTTCTCCGAGCTTTCCACCAAGGAAGAAGACGAAGCACCCCTAGAGAACGGAGTTACAGGCCCTCGAGGTGACAGCTCGGTGGTACCGGAAGCCCTCCTCGGACTGCGCTTGGAAGCGGATTGACAACCCGCACCTCCGGCCAACAACCGCGGTGGATCTTCAATCTCATGGTTGTGCATTTCCTCTCTTTTTCTTGTTGTATGAAATGTTTGTGCTTGTAATGGACATCAACTTCTAGCATTATTGTTATCAGTTGTATTTCATCTTGCTCTTGAGATTTATTCTTTGATGCGCCTCGCTTCACCTCGCTCCACTCCACATGTTCGTTTCACTCAAGCTTGCTCCGCACTAATCACCTCACTCGCTAGATTTCCGTCCACTCGCCAATCGAAGTACGGCATCGCGGCCGCTACATCCATCTCGCCTTGAGAAGCGGTGATTGCGACCCGCATAGTTTACATTAGTGTAATCGGTCGTAAGACCACCAACAAAAGCACCTTTCTTTTCTGTTTATTTAAATTAACTCTCATAACGATAGTTTTAGTGTCTAGATCGTTCGACGCCAATTGCATTCCTCAAGAGACCGACATCCGGGGATTCATTCCCAACTTTATTACTTGAGCGACCGGTACGCTTGCCGTATTTTACGCGCATCAGTACTCGTGAAATTCTTTGAGTCCTCTCGAGAAGTCAAGTGAACTACCTTAATACTCTAGAGAAAGTTAGTGTTAGCCAGTTCAAATAAGATTTATCAAGTACTCAACTAAATTAATCGAGTACTCTCGAGAGCTTTCAGCTAATTCGTTGAAAGGTCTCGTGAAGTCCAAACATCTCACGCAATCTCTCTGCCAAGTTATTTCGACTGGTTTGCCGAGTGGTTTGGAGAGTTCACGTCATGTCTCGACGAAATTGGACCTAAGCGAATTTTCATTCAGTTTCATTCTCATTTTTACAGCTTTCCAAAATTAGGCCTTCATCCATGTACAGTACACGTGGACGGTAATACTAAGTTCAAAATCAATCTTTTAGTGAGGAATCATTTATAAATAGTAAGGGGTTATTTCGGGAAACCCTATTTATGACCTATTTTCAAATTGCCATAAACGATCGGAATTTCAAAATCATTTTTTATGAAGATCTCTGTCACCGACAATCCTTCTGATACGCGATTCCTCCTGAAGAGAAAAGACTCGATCGATCTCAAGCTTTCAGATTCACATATGTTAATAGATCAGTCGTTTCTTAGATCAGATCTATACTGTTAATTTCAGATTCGTCTTCTTCTTTTCAAGATTTCAGTCAGAGCTTTCAAACAACAAAGAAGTATTATATTTTCAGATCTGAGACAAAGAGTTTCTTTTCAAACAATAATCTTCTAATTATTTTGTAGGAAGTTTGTCTTCCGAGTTTTTGTAGATACTTTTTGAAGGGTCAAGTGTAGGGGATGTTTTCTCTGAGATTGTAGGAGTTGTATACTCTGAGTGTAAGATTTTTAATCTAAGATTTGGTGAAATAGCTGAGTCTTGTCTAAAGTGTTAGATAGGAAAGGCGGGTTTGTAGACATACCCATTTTGGGGAACCACTATAAATCCTTATGTCTATGCTGTTCTTATTCTCTTATTTTGTATGCTTTATTTTACTAGATTTTTATTCCTCTATAAGCCACAGGATTCACCTTTTCACTCCCTCTAAGTGATTTAGGTTGACAACTAGATACTTTTATTATGTACCTAAAAATTTTCCTCGAGATGCAGAGGTGTTTCTCGTTATACTCGAGGTGAAATTTTGAAGATAGAGGGAAGGGTTATCTTGGTGGAGTGTGATAAAAGGGACTCGAGTGCAAATGTATTGACAGAAGGGTAGGCTGATGCAAACGAGAAATTCAAGAACAGATGATAAGAAAGGGTATTTTTATAGACAAACAAAAATTGGTTATATATAAACCAATATTTTGAAAATTTTAGACCCCCTTTTAAATACTATACACAAACCATATAAAAACTTAAAAAGGAGTGAACCTCTCATTCTAACCTTAGCCAGATTCCCCCCTCCATCTCCCCCAAATTGCCCCTCCATCTCCCGTGATTTCACATAATTTTGTCAGTGACCCGACTGACGGCAGCCCTTATGACACTCCTCCACCAGATGGCGAGCCTTTGTGTAATGCCCCAAAGTTCCTGAAAAAGGAAAGGATTTGATTTCCGGAGGTTACCACCAGGCGGTAGTGTTAACACTAACAGTATCTAATTGAATTAAATCAACCTTCATTTCAGGTAGGTACCACGGAGCGGTAAAAAGGTAACGAACGGCGATATCACTCGACATATTCAATGCACTCGATGAATGCATGAGAGCCTACCACAGGGCGGTAGTGATCTATCGCACGATGATAGTCGGTTTAAATAAACAAAATGTCTCTGGACGGTACCGCTCGGCAGTAGTGAGGTAATGTCGGAGGTAGCTGGACACATATTAGTAAGACGGAGGCAGTTTTGAGAGATAGAGCGATGTCGATTGGGCTAAGCAGCTACTGCCTTTGATACCACATGGCGGTAGCAGATACCGCACGCCGGTAGCTTTCAAATAAAGGCTGTGGATGAGATTGTTTTCTAATTTCCCTTCTTTTATTATCTCTCATCGTTCTCATCAAGTTCTTGAAAGAAAGGTAGAAGAGGGGCTGACAGGTAAGCTTTAGAAGCATGGTGAAGGAGATCCCATGGTCATATTTATGAGCTAGAGTAAGATTCGTGAAGAGGAAAGCTATTCGATCCTTTCCATCTAGAAAGAAGTCATGATCATGGCTCCGAAATGATCTACAAGGGTAACGATCTTCCTTCTTGGACAAGTGAAGTCCTAATTTTGAATGTGCATGGAATCCCCCATTATAGGGCAGAAGTGATGGGAATTCCGATGGGTGATACGTGATATCCCTGACTAGTCTTGCATATAGAATCCGAAAATCATAGTATCAAATAGGCATGCTGTAAGAAGCCCATCCAGACAGTTTGGTGTAGATTGATGATGTTTTGATTTGCGTGCCAGAGAAGACTCCGAGTATAACCATGTAATTACAGAGTTCGAGGGGTTGTACCTGTGAAATAAGTACTGGAGATGCACTACAGGAAAATACCCAAATAATACCAGGGTTATGACAACTATTGTATATCGCCAGGCGATAGTGTCTATCGCCGGCGATAGCTCTTAGTGAGCAATATATGTTGTGAAAGTCCAGTTTCTAACACTACAGGATGCTGCAAGTTTTTCTGGAAAGATGTTCCAGTTGTGACTGGGTCTAGAGACAAAAAGAGATTTTTTGTTATTAATTCCAGGCGGTAGAGACTATCACTGGCGGTAGCTCCCAGATAGTATTGTGCTTATGAAGCTTATCTCTCAGAGATCGTATGGCTACCAAGTGAGATGTGAGCCTTGTTGCCCAGCTTTGATGGCCTTGAGAGCCATTGTACATACAATGGGCTTATTTTTTGAATTACGGGAAAGGGGAGGCTGAACCGCGTAATGTATATTGGCCACAAAGGTTTTGGATTTTTGTGATGACATGGCGATTTGAGCAACGGGAAAGAGCTAAACTGTACCCGCTCTATGTGGTTCGGTTTAATAGAACAAAAGTACATGGAAAATACCGTTGGCATAGGGGGAGAGTCGTGGCTATAACACAGTTATGTGCCAGGCTAATAATGCTCAATATTGACCGTCAAGTTTGGTACTTTTGGATGGTTGTGGGGCTGGGAATTCCAGTACACCGATAATGTGCCCTGAGTGCACGGAACAATTGGTTGTTGATGAAAATGTTTGTGATATATTGAATGGTGCTTAAGTTGTACCTTCATGCGATATATCTTCATTTGAATGCTATGACTGTAGGTAAGGAAAACCGCTACCCTGGGAATGGGGTAGGGTCATTATAAATTGGTCAACAAAAGCTTACCGTTGCCTTATTTGCCACCTTTATGGTGGAATGTCCCTGTGCATGTGCTTGAGAGCTAAGCAGGAAATAACAGGTTACAACCTATTGATGCTATGCTGGCCATCGAAGGCCAAGTAAAGAACTTATTATAATTTTCATGTGTGCCCGGCCTGCGTGCTAATGTTTGTAAATTGCTCTTGTGAAGAACAACTATTAAGGCCTCACTTTTGGTGTATCTTATAAAACATTCCTATATGGTATCTAGTGGACATTCTTTGTTATTTCAGTTCTAATAACCCTTGAAGCTTCCTCTAGAATTCTATAAGTTAGAATTCATTTGGTAGTTTTGATATATATAGGTAGCTCCGTTGACTGTCTGTGGTATATGGCCTGGAGCCCCGACCGAACCTTCTATTATATGCTATGTTGACGGATGGGGGTGTTATACTTTGGCCCTGATTCTTCCTCCAACGACAACCCTGACGCTATTCCTACTCCAAATGCCTCCCCCAGTATTTACCCCTTCAGCCAACGTAGGTCTACTTGTAGTTCCAAAAACCTTATTATCTCTAAATATTATTAGGGCAAAGCTTATAGATTGAAGGACGAGCATGAGGCACTCTCCTTAAAGTTTTTTATCCTAACCAAGTATTAGAGTATTATTATTCCATGATGTTCCTTGATGTTCCTTTACCGACATTTTGGGTTGTTAGGTCCATCGAAGCATCCCAGGTGGTGGTCAAAGTGGAACTCCCTCCCCGTTGCACCCAGCTTGGGTTTTATAAGCAAACCTTATGTTTAATAAGGGTATCATATATCCTGTTATCCGAACAAAACCCGTTAAGCCTCTGAACCCATTATGTACCCAAATATACATTAACAATCTCTCCTATAATGTTAACATTTCCGAGTGTTGGAAAGTAGAGACTACTAAGTTTTAGACTTTAAACCTCATACAAAGAATAAAAACACAATTGAACATAAAGAAGTTTTGCATAAACAGAAAAACAAACATCCAACATAAAGTGCATCTTGGTATTAAAAGTCTGAAAATATAGTAAAAATGGATCAAACGTGTAATAATTCTACTCATAGAGTAGATCATCATCATCATCTAGGTCAAAGTAAACTTTCTCTCCTCCATCTTCACCAGTGCCTGCATGAAATTTCATAAGTTTAGACTCTATGAATTCATAAACATATGTAGTGATATTTTAAAGTAAACTAGGTCTACCTAAATGAGCTTAGTACTTGTAGTAGTAATGAAGTAACACTGTCATCATCTCTATCCATTCTAGTTAGGACCGGACCAGTTATGATTTTGATAAATCATATGTTGTTATTTTACTCATTAATGAACACTATGTACTTCATCATCAGTTGTGGAATGATTTGGACCAACATCATTTGTAACATTATCAAGTGTGGAATAATGTGTTATGATCATTAAGATTAACATTTACAGCGACTTTTTATTCCCTGTTGAATAACCCTCGAATCAACTTACAATAAGAAAGATGTTAAGTCATCAAATGTGGAATGACTAGTATCTAACCATCTTGGGTTTTCATCAAAAAAATATTTGGGATTTTTAGTCTGTTATTAGAAGCTTGAATATTGCAATTATAAGTTCTTAGTATCAAAACGTAAACATAGGAGGAAAAGTTCATATTTTTATGAATTTTAATCCCATCTCCCCCGATGTTTTGATTGTGAGAGCTCTATTTAAGCCTTTTGTCAAAGCTTCTGAATTATTATCTTTTTACCTCACATAAATTAGGGTCATAATCCCTTGACTTATGACAGAGGTCAACCAGGCTTGTTTCATCCATAGTTGCCTTCTTTTGCCGTTGAACAAAGTGTTCGTAGAAATTATTTTAGTAGCCAAATTTTCGCAGTAAAATACAATAGAACATAGTTTCAGGCTTGTTAGTGAAATATCCATCACCAAATCACTTATCCACTCTGCTTCTTCTCTGCTGAAGCTAAAGCGTAGAGTTCGGATTCCATAGAAGAGAGTGCAATACATGATTGCCTCTTGGACTTCCAACTACAATTGCTCCTCCTAGTGTGAATAAAAATCCACTTGTGGACTTGCTGTCATTTATTTCTAAGCACCATGATGCGTCAAAATATCCATCTAGGATGGGAGGATGACCATTGTAACATAAAACATACTTTTGGGTATGCTTTAAGTATCTCATTAGCCTATCGAGGTTATTCCAATGGTCTTGGCCTTGATTACTAGTGAATTCGCTTAACATGCCAATCGTAAAGTCTATGTAAGGTCTAGTGCAGACTATAGCATATATTAGACTACCAAACAATTTAGCATAGTCTAACTATCTCACCAAAGCTCCTTCATTAGGGTTTAAGCAGTTATTATAGTCATATGGTATCTCTACTATTTTACTTTCATTGTATCCCCACGCAACCAATATGGACTTTATGTAGTGGCTTTGAATTAGGGAAATGTCATTTTTCCTAAAGCTCAGTTGCATATCTAGTATAGTTTCAGGTACAACTAGGTCTTTAATGCTGTATTCTTTTATTAGACCTGACTTTAAGTCATCCACTTTGGATTGATTAGATCCTAAAATTAGCTATAATCTATATACAAGCATATTATAGTGATTTTATTCGAGTTATGATATATTTAAAGTCATTTATCAGAGAGACTCGACATGAATCTCATGTCCTTTACACTCTAGTCAAACTTCTCATGCCATAATTTTGATGCTTGTTTTAGTCTGTATAGTGACTTGATTAACTTACAAACCTTACTTTCGTTACCTTTTACTATGAAACCTAGGGTGGCTCATATAAATATCTTTAGTCAAATCTCCATTCAAGAATGCAGTCTAAACATCCATTTGATGAATAATAAAGTTCTAAATAGATACAATGATAAGGAGGACTTAATGGTTGCTATGTGACACATTGGTGAGTATACATCAAAATAATCTACTTCACTTACTTGTGTGAAACCTTTAGCCACCATACATGCTTTATACTTAGCTACGCTACCATCAAGATTTAATTTCTTTTTCAGAACCCACTTACACCCTATAGTTTTAGCCCCTTTTGTCTTATCAACAAACGTTTAGGTGTTGTTCTAAAGTAGAGAGTTCATCTCTTCATCAATGTCTTCTTCTCAAAGTAGTGAATCCCTTGAACTCATTGTTTCCTTATAAGTGGATTGATCAGCCTCAACGTGGTAATTGACAAAATCATATCAAAGGTTCAGTGAGTTCTCTCTCTCATAGAATTCCTCTTAGACTCAAGGCCACTATTGTCTATAGGAACTAAATAGGAGGTGCTCGGTACTGATTCTTGATCTTCCTCAGTAATATTCTATTGCATACCTTTGAGTGACATTTTATTATCATTAAGGAATTTATCTCAAAGAATACTGCATCCCTAGATTATACAATGATATTATTAAAAATATATAAGAATCTATCTGCAACACTATCCTCAGTACAACCTAGGTAGATGAATGTGTTGGTTCTAGGTCTAATTTTAGACCTTCTAGGGTTGGAAACCCTTACATAGGCTATACAGCCCCAGGTCTTAAGTCTAATAATTGTCGGGGTCTCTTAAACTAAAGCTCATAGGGTGTAACATCTAACTGAGCATGAGAGACTTTATTCAGAATATGGTTTGCAGTTAAAACTACTTCTCCCTAATAAGCAGTAAGCATGCCAGCTATTAGGAGCATAAAGTTTAACATTTTTGTTAACGATCTATTCTTTCACTCAACTGTATTATTTGATTTTGGTGAGTAAGGAGAAGTAGTTTCTGCTATGATTCCTAGAGAGGCAAGGAAACACGTGAACTCACTGACATGTATTCTCCTCCTTTATCACTTATAAACCTTTTGATTTTCATGTCAGGTTGGTTTTCTACCCTAGTTTTGAAAAGACAAAACTTTTCAAATGCTTCATCTTTACTTTAAAAAAGGTAAATGTGATAGAACCTAGAGCAGTCATATATAAAAATGATCATATACTTCCTACCCCCTCTTGTGACAACATTTAAAGTCGTAGATGTCAGAATGTATTAACTCTAGGGGTGTTGTGCTCCTAGTTACAGCACTAAAAGGTTTCCTAGTGATCTTTGTCTGAGCACACACTTCACATTCTCAGGTTGGTTTTTAGTGTTTATTGTGATATGGTGTGTTCTAGCTATTTGGAACATTTTGTAATATTTCTCGTGTGTGCCTCCAGGTCGTCCTAGGGGGGGGCAATCTGGGAACTGCAGAGTCATCATCGTGGATGCCCCCAGCAGCTACAACGCCATTTTAGGGCGGCCCCTCATTAGCACCTTCCGTTATACACCCTCCTCCTTCCATCAGTGCTTGAAGTTCAGCGCCGAGGGGATCCAGGTCAGGGTCCGAGGAGATCCCAAAGAAGCAAGGGAGTGTTACGTCACAGCGGTAAACTCCATCTCTTGTTAGGGTAGAGCCGAAGAGATGGAGAGGAGGATGGAGGAGCTGTCCAAGTAGGAGGCCGGAGTAGAGGAAGAGGAGATTGAAGCGGAGGAGAATATTTTCACAACGATGGAGGTGGCGGAAGGAGTTCTGGAGGAGCAGACCGAGGTGATGGTTGTGGAGGAAGTTGAGGAGGAGGTTCAGGTCCTAGTTGAGTGGCTAATAATGAATGGGAGGAGTAGTCCTGGATGGAGGTTGTGAAGGAGGTGGTGGATATAGAGGTTTTCACTCGTGAAGGTCGGGTGGAGAAGGTGTACATCAGCGAGGTGTTGAGCCCGGAGGACCATGGGAGGATGCTGGATTGCATCCAGAAGAACATCAACATCTTTGTGTGAAGAGTGGAAGATATTCCTGGGATCGATGCAGATGTTGCCTGCCACCTTCTCAACTTGGATCCAGAGGCCCACCCCATTCAGCAAAAGAAAAGGTCTACCGCAGACAAGCTAGCTGAGCCCATCAGAGAGGATGTGGCCTAGCTCCTCAAGGCTGGGTTTGTATCTAAAATCAAATACCCCGAATGGGTCTCCAATGTCGAAATGGTAAAAAAAGGAGACGGGCGGTGGAGAATGTGTATTGATTTTTCTTTGTTAAATAAATCATGTCCTAAGGATTGTTACCCCTTTCCTCAGATCGACGTGCTGGTTGACTCTGCCGTCGGTTTTTTTGTGATGAGTTTTTTGGATGCATTTTCAAGTTATCACCAAATTAGGATGCACCCACCCGACATCAAAGACGTCTCCTTCATCACCGGGGATGGGTGCTACTGCAACAAGATAAATCCCTTTAGGCTAAATAATGCAGGGGCGACTGAAAGTCATTGTTTTCAAGGATAACTAAATCACCTAGAGGGGGGTGAATAGGTTTCTTGATCCTGAGTAACTATCTTTTATTTTCTTTGAGTTGGAAGCCTTATAAGATGATTAAGTTCTACTTTCAAGACATGCAACCTGAAAAAAAAAATAACACAGAAAAGCACACATAGATTTATAGTGGTTCCCCTAATAAGTGTACATCCACTTTCCCTCCCACCTATCCAACTATCTTGTTGGACTAGGCACTTCTCCAAAACTCTTCTCCAGAGATCTTATACCACAGATCCCTCAGGATCTCTTAGTCTCCTCGAAGACTTATAACTCAGCCACAAGGGCCTATAACTCAATAATTAGCTAATCACCTACCTCACACTAAAGGTCCTACACTCAAGCTGGGAGTACAGCCCTACCTCAGATCTACTAGAGATCATACCTCAGAGCAAACTTGCTCCTACCACTCAGATCCAAGAGGATCCAACAAGATGGAATTGGGTTGGTGAGTCTTGATTGGACACAAGAGAAATTTCTATGTGCCAATCTACCTTGACTGAGATACACTCAACCAAACTTTGACCCAAGGAATGTATTTTCTGAGTCTACTTTACTTGAACTAAGATATACTCAGTCCTAACTTCTTCTTCACAGCACCAAGGATTTTTCCTGCTGGAACCGTGAAGTGAGTGCAGCAAAACTAGCTGCTAACTGAGCTGAAGGATTCTTAGCACAACTTCTTCAGAGTAATAAGGATGAGGAGACTTGTGTTGGAAGCAACTTGCAGATAACAGTTTTGCTTCCACTTTCTTTCCTGGGCTAAGGAGATTCAGCCCTAACTTCCACTTCACAACCTCCAGTAAAAGATCTTCAGAGTAGAAGCTGGATCTGTGAAGACCTTGCAGGTGCAGATAGAAAATGACAAAAGCTAACTTTCTTTTTCCTCTTCAGAGATTTGCTCTGATCTTGTTATAGTTGATGATGAAGACAAACAGCTAACTTATTTTGCTCTTAGTCTTGCTTACTTGTGCTTCCTATTCTTCAGTCACAGTAATAATGGCAGTGAGGAAGAATAGCACCAACACCTCCTTTTTCTATAAAAAAGTTTCTAATTTTATTGATTGCAACCCAATGGCTCATTTAGTAGTAGGCCCCACACCAGTGATGGGTCGCTGCAACCTTGATTTAACACCAACTATCGTACAGTTGCTCTGCGGCGCCTTTTGTCATATACTCTAGCTTTGCCGCTAACAATTTGAATAAGGTTGACTTGTTGACTTGCTTATGTCACCAACTGTGGACTTAGCAAAAATCAAGCATCAGCAACATAGGCATTGAGTGAGCATGCCTCACTCAGCCCCAAAGCACTTAGACAGAATTCTATCTATCTTGGCGTTGACAGTGTTGAGTGAGCACGCCTAACTCAACACCAAAATACTAAGACAATCATTTTTATCATTAGGCGTTGACAGTATTGAGTAATCAAGCCTCACTCAACGCTTTTTTGCCTTAGCTCATTCTTTAGACTTTTTCTACATGCTTGACTTTGAGAGCATTGAGTGAGTACGCCTCACTCAACGCTTTTTGCCTTATCTAATTTTTTGCATCTACAACATCTTAATCGCTGAGAGCATTGAGTGAGCATGACTCACTCAATGCTTTTTGCCTTGGCCAGATATACTGGTACTTAGCGTTGATTGAGTAAGCTCCACTCAACGCCAAACTACTTAACAGACATTTCTATTATCTTGCGTTGAGTGAGTGAGCTACACTCAACGCATTTGGACTTAGCCAAATTTTTGTGTCTAAAAAAGAATACTCCCTTTGAGAATTAGTCAACGCATCATCACATGGCAATGAGTGAGCTTGCCTCACTCAATGCGTGTGGACTTGTTAAATATTCACAATTTTCTTGTAGCGTTGACTGACTGAGCTATACTCAATGATTATGAAGTTATGGCGTTGAGTGAGTGAGCTACACACAACGCCTGTAGACTTAGACATTTTTTCTGCTCATTTCTACTTAGGCTATTACATAATTAGCCTATCTCATAGCCTTTTTCTATTTGGTGTTGAGTGAGTTAACTTCACTCAACGCCTGTGAACTTAGCCACTTTTCCAACCTACCATTACTTTGGCTTCGACTATATAGGCTCCACTCAGCACTATAAGTCATCTGGCATTCAGTTAGTAGCCTTCACTCAATGCCTATGGACTTAGACAAATTTCTGTCTATCCATACATTAGGTAAGAGTTTAACTGACTTAGCCACTTAGGCTATCTGTCCCATCAATGTTATAGGACAACCTGCAATCACTAAACTTGAGCACAAGTTAGATCACCACATGTGTATATATTGTATACTAGGCCTTCTTCAAATCCAGGACATTGGGATCAATGGACCCAACAGCGACGTATCAAAAAATGATAGATCTAATCTTCCGAAAGAAAAAAGGAGGAATCTTGAGGTGTATGTTGATGATCATATGATCAAGATCCGGGAGGTGGATTCTCATCTCTGGGATCTGGAGGAGACCTTCGACACCCTGCAGAAGTATAAGATGAGGTTGAACCCCTTGAAGTGCATCTTCGGGGCAAGCAGGGGGAAGTTTTCGGGTAAACTTCTTACTCCCGCGTGGGTGGAGCCTAATCCTGATAAGGTCAAGGAGATCATGGAGTTAGGATTGCCCAAAAACTCCAAGGAGGTTCAACGGCTGACGGGAAAGTTGGCAGGACTTAGTAGATTCCACCCTTGTGCAGGAGAGAAGTGCTTTCCCTTCTTCAAGGCAATGAGAGGGGGCCAAAAATTCGAGTTGTCCCAGGAATGCGAGGAGGTGTTCCAAGCCTTGAAGAGGCAGTTGACCAAGGCTCCACTCCTCCAAGGGCCTAAGGAACAGGAAGATCTATCCTTGTACCATGGGGTTGGGACAGAGGCAGTAAGCTCCGTCCTAGTCCTTGAAGAAGAGAAGAAGTAACTGTCGATCTACTACATGAGCAGAGTCTTGAGAAAAGTGGATCTCCGATATCCGATTCTAGAGAAGCTTGTCGTTGCTTTGATCATCTCCGCCCGGAGGCTCCGACCCTATTTCGAGGAACACTCCATCCGGGTGTTGACTGACCATCACCTCCACAACATCTTTGAGGGGTTGAGCATTCGGGGAGGTTGGCAAAGTGGTCGGTGGAATGAGTGAGTTCGTTATATCCTTTGTTCCCCGCCTCTCGATCAAGGCCCAGGCGATGGTCGACTTTCTCGCTAATTACATAGTTAAGGTGGCAGAGGCGGAACTCACTCGTCCAATTCCTTGGAAGGTGATGGTGGATGGTGCCACGGTGATGCATTCCTTGGGGGTATGGGTAATCTTTGAGAGCCCCCAAGGAATGAGGATCGAGCAGACGGTGGTGGTGCACTTTCCCATCACTAACAATCAGGTCGAGTATGAAGTTGTAATTGCAGGGTTGTGCCTGGCCATAGAGCTGGGTATGCATGATGTGGAGGTCCTCACGGACTCCATGATGGTGGCCTCTCAGATCAATGGAGAGTTTGAGGAAAGGGAGCCTACCCTCCAACTATATTTGACAAAGTTGAGGGGAGTCATCGACATGTTCAAGACCTTCTCCATCCGGCATGTACCGCGATAGGAGAACGAGTAGGTCAACCAATTGGCCAAGCATGGACCCTAGGTGGGGGAACCATCACCGACTTATTCTGCCAATCCATTGAAGAAGGGGAGCTGATGGAGGTTGACCAACAACCCTTGTGGATTGATCCTTTTGCAACTTTTGTATCCATAGGGGAGTTCCAGGAGGGGATGGATAAGAAGTGATTCAAGCATAAATCGGCATAATACCTCATACGTGACATGCAGTTATATAGGAAGACCCTCTCGGGGTTGTTGGCACGTTGCGTGGCCGAGAGGGAAGTCCAGAGGATCTTGGAAGAAGTCCATTTTGGAGAGTTCGGGAGTAACTTGAAGAGAAAGACCTTGGAAGGAAGGATAGTCAAACAAGGGTACTTCTGGCTGACCCTGGGCCAGGATGCTGCTAAATTCACAAAGAAGTGCCATAAGTGCCAGTTGTTCACCCCTCTCTAGCGACTGCCGGCTCAGCGGCTCAGTAGCATCACAAAACCCTGGCCCTTCGCCATCTGGGGAATGTATCTGGTAGGACCCTTCCCTCAGGCTAGTTGGTAAAGGAGGTTCTTGCTGGTACTGATCGATTATTTTTCTATATGGCAGGAGGTGAAGGTGCTGGCCAAGGTGACATCCCAGGTAATCAGGAACTTCGTATGGGGAGAGATTGTCTGCCGGTGTGGACTTCCTCAGGCCATTGTCACGGACAATGGGCAATAGTTTGCCAGCGCCGAGTGCATCAGTTTCTGTGGGCAACTTGGGATTGATCTCAGGTTCACGTCGGTTCATCACCAAAGGAGCAACGGGTAGGTGGAGGCAGCAAATAAGATCATCGTGAACCTCCTAAAGAAGAAGGTGGAGAACTTGAAAGGGAGCTGGGTAGAACAAGTTCGTTCAGTGTTTTGGGCCCTAAGGACCATACCAAACACGACCACAAGGGAGACCCCTTTAAAACTCTCTCATGGTTGCGAAGCAGTACTCCCTATAGAATTATAAGTCTAGATACTGCGGGTGGTGGCAGTAGAAGAAGGCAGGGAAGAATGATGGGCTGAGAACGAGGACGAGCTTCGGCTCTCCCTTGATTTTGTGTAGGAGTTATGCGAGTTGTCAGCTATCCGACAATAAGAGGTCAAGCGGCGAATGGCCAAGTATTTTGACAAGCATATCAGAATCAAGCAATTTGTAAAAGGGGACTTAATCCTGAAGAAGTTCGACGCGGTCGGAAGGTCGGCATCCGTCGGCAAGCTGAATCCCAATTGGGAAGCTCCCTATGTAATCCGAGAGGTCTTGAAGTCAGGAGGATATCACCTCCAAGATGTAGAGGGGGAATACCTCAGTCATGCATAGAGCGGCAATTACCTAAAGCGATTCTACCCATGAAAGTAATAAAATAGCTTTTTTCACGATCTTATTATTTGCTAATGATTCATTTCCTTGGCAAGAATAGCATGAGACTTTGTTGAATAGAATAGTCCGGTTGATGCTGAACACCTGCCGTCAGGCTCTCACCTAGCTTATTTGGCTGGTGGTAGCGCCCGATGATTGGCCAAAGGAAAGTCCGGTTGATGGCCAACACCCGTCGTCAGGCTCTCACCTAGCTGAATGGGTCGGTGGTTGCCCTAGTGGTTGGCCAAAGGAAAGTCTGGTTCATGCTCAACACCCATCGTCAGGTTCCCACCTAGCTGATTGGGCTGGTGGTAGCGCCCGGTGGTTAGGCAAAGGAAAGTCCTGTTGATGCTCAACACCCGCTGTCAGGCTCTCACCTTGCTGATTGGGCAAGTGGTAGCGCCCGGTGGTTTGCCAAAGGAATTTCCGGTTGATGCTCAACACCCGCCGTTAGACTCTCACCTAGTTATTGGGTCGGTTGTTGCTCCTGGTGGTTGGCCTAAAAAAATTCCAGTTGATGCTCAACACCCGCCATCAGGCTCTCACCTAGCTAATTGGGCCGGTGGTAGAGCCCGGTGGTTGTCCAAAGGAATGTCTAGTTGATGCTCAACACCCACCATCTGGCTCTTACCTAGCTGATTGGGTCGGTGGTAGCGCCCGGTGGTAGCTCTGGAGCTAAGTTCTGAGCTTCTCCCATTGTCAAGCTTTAACCTAGCTGGCAAGGCAGGGGTCTTCGGTGGACATTATGGTTGCTCTGGAGTTAAGTCCCGAGGTACTCTCGCTGCCAGGCTTTCACCTATTTGGCAGGGCATGGGTCCTCGATGGACGTTATCCTTGCTCTGGAGATAAGTCCAAAGCAGCTCCTGCTGTTAGGATTTCACCTAGCTGGCAGGGCAGGGGTCCTCGGTGGAGGTTGTTCTTGCTCTGTAGCTAAGTCTCGAGCTTTCTCTCGCTATCAGGATTTCACCTAGCTGGCAGGTCAGGGGTCCTTGGTGGACATTGTTACTGCTCTAGAGCAAAGTCACGAGCTATCTCCCATTTTCAGGCTTTCAACTAACTAGTAGGGCAGGGATCCTCGGTGGATGTTGTTCTCGCTATAGAGCTAAGTCCTGAGCTACACCCGTTGTCAGGCTTTCGCCTAGCTAATAAGGAAGGGGTCCTCGGTGGATGAAGTTGTTACTCCAGAACCAAGTCCTTGGCTGCTCTTTCCAATCAACACAAGGCATCCGAAGTTAAATTTGGAGAATAGGCTAGGGGGAAAGGTCATAAGGGAAACCATAGGTTAGACCTAACAATCCCTAGGCGAGCAGGTAGTGGCGAGCCGGCATTTCGGCAACCACCATGGGTTGGCACTATCTAAGCAAGGCAAGGTTAAAAATTGCGAGCCGAGATCTCGGTATCTACTAAAGATGGGAGAGCTCAGGCTGTTCTCAACAACTACACTCCATCCTATCGAGATTTTACTTGGGAAATTTTTGTTTATAACAAGTCTCTAAAGGGAAGGGACTCTGATGCGAGCTGGATGGTCGCAGGTCCAGCTCGGCGTGTAACTTGGCCCTTCCATCAAGGGGTGGCGAGATCTCAGGGTCTCTTCACAGGTACGTATCTAAACACCAATGGAGAATGCTATCCTAGCGAGGTCGCCTAGTGAAGGGACAGCATCCGCGTTAGTACAGTACATAAAGTAAATAAGGAAAAAGGAGAAAGATTTGGCAAAGTATTTTTTCATTAATGCACATTTCATTTCAAAAGGGGGCTCGCCTCGGCAAGGTTACAAAATTAGGGGGGAAGAGATCATTATAAAGATAAAATAGGATTAGCTAGCTCTCTCCCTCCACTCAAGAATTGTCATCCTTATAGCCAGAGACGTCCTTGAAGAGCGAGCCGAAGTTGTCTTCCTTCTCTCTAGGAGGGAAGAGGGAGGGGAGAACAGCTCCAGCACCAAGTCCCTCACATTCATCTCCTCACAACCTTCTGTCAGCACATACATGTCTCGCATTACTTGCAGGGTATAGTAGGCAGTGCTGATGGATTTGACACGCAGCTTCATGGCGACCTCTGCCTTGTTGAAGATGTTTGGCCTCTAGACTGGGGCGCTCGGCTAGCCGTCAGAGGGTAGGAGGATGATTTCCCTTTGGCGAGTGATCTTGCCCTAGAGGCGCTTGTTATGCTCCTCAAATGCCTTATTTTTCTCCTGCAGCTCGGCGGCGCGAGTGCGCATGCGGTCAGCGGTCTCAGCATCCTACTAGGCAAGAAAAGGTAAGAAATTTTGGAAAGCCTAAGTAAAAAAAGATAAGGGGTAAGCCGATACTTACCACCCCGCCGTCGTTGTTGCTTATGTTATTCTCGGCGATCCCCAAACACCTCGCCAGGTCAGCAGTGGCGTCCTTCGCAACATCCCGCTCCTACTCCGCCTTCGCCAAGTTGTGGCTGAGGTGGAAGCTACAGCGAGTAGACATGTGTGCGAGCTCCATCACGCGCATTTCAGATCACGAGCTCTCATGGGCCAGCTACTGGAGGATCATGTTGTTATAGGCTACAACATCCTTATGGCCATACAACCCGAACCCTGGGGCATAGGCGTGCCTGCTGGGAGGGTGGTGCTCCGACCAGGAGGGATGGAGGGATGAGATGGAGACCCTATGAGTCTTCTCATCCCATTCTACCATCGGCTCGCCGAGCTGCTCCTTGGCCTTCCTGCCGAGACTAAAGTTCTGGTGGTCCTTCGGCAGGCCCAACTCACAGGTTGCGAGCTCCTCGACAGTGTTGGAGGCAGACGGGTCACCTCCACCATGGTCTTTCTCTAGCGACTTCTCTGGTGTGGTCTTTGGGGAGCTCTTGAATATTTGTTTTTGTTGTTGTTGTCTCCCCTTGGAGATAATCATCGCCTTATTCATCTTCTTTGGCACTGTTGGATGGAGAGGCGAGCTGGAACTCAGGGGGTTAGGTCACTTCTTACTTGATGAGGGCCTGGCGAGACCCAACTCGCTCCAGCAGGCCTCGGCGGCTGCCCTCTCACACAGGAGTGGATTAGGGTAAAGTCCTTAGTCCACAAATGGCGGGTGCTCGGGTATCAGCTGCTCCCCTGCAGAATAACTTAAGAGTTATAAAAATTTCTTATTTTTGGCGAGCCCAATAAGGAAAGAAGGGAAATAGCTATACCTTCGCTGGGAGGAATCGGGGGGAGCGAGTTGAGGCCCCTTTGAAGGAAGGGGACCTTGAAATCCTTGCCAAGGAAGAACTTGTGCAGCTCGGCATCATTCCCCATCACCGTTGGGGGCCGGTAAACCTCCTCGCTCCTCTGCCGAGGCAAGAGGGGTATGTTGTCGAGCTCACCCTTGATGAAGAAGAGCTTCGAGAACCAATTGTGGTTCTTATTAGCTATCTCACGGACCTTGAACTGCGAGTAAGCCAGGATGGTGACCCTATCATTGGTCGCACGATAGATGAAGAGCTTCCTAAGATCATCAGGTTGAACTCTATCTGCTCTTGGCGGAGGTAGCTGGTGAATTCAACCATCATGGAGATGGCATTCGAGTTCAGTTAGGCAGGGACCGTCCTGTAGTATTTCAGGAATTGGTTAATCTTTGGCCATACAGGGAGGCGCAACCCCACCTCGAAGTGTGATATAGTGAAGGCGAGATCATCCTCAAAGAATGAGTTGAAGGACTCGCCTGCTGTGGGTCGACACACAGAGAACCCCGCGGGGATGTAGTCGGAAATAGAGTCAAGGTACTCTTGCTCAGAGGTGTTTCCCTCATAGAAGCAGTACTCGGCAAATTGCTGAGCACACTTGGACCTTCCATCGGCATTGGGTCGCTTCTTTCCCATGGTTTCAAGTTATGGAGCGAGTGGAAGTGGAGAGAAGGGCAATTATAAGAGGGTGTATGTCTGCAATAAAGGCGATGTCCTGGGGGGTAGGTGAGAGGGCCTATTTATAGAAAAAGAATTTAATGGCCGAGCCGACCGTTCAGTCCGGCTCGCCGATCCCGACTCGCCGACCCTGCGACCTCTTCTATCCTATGGCGAGCTGAATCTAAAGAGCAGCATATTATGCAGAATAAATGAGCAGTAAAATCTAAAAATTGTTCAAGTTATTATAGATAGCGGTTCTCGCAATCCAGGGAAAGAAAGTACAGCAACAACAAGCAGAAGAATAGTTATTTCAACATGCACGAGCTTGGGGCTTGGGGGAAAGTGTCGGTAGGCTTAGCTACGGAGCCATTTCAATCTATCATGGCCTCACGTCCCCATCCCTGGAGGTCGGCGTGGGTTGTTGAACTCGCGGACCAGCTCTAGATCCTGGCGGATGAACCGCATGTTCTCGCTGATCCTATCCATGAGCGGGGTGGGGGATATCATCTCGCTGCCCGAGCTGCGCTTCACCTTATCCGCGAGCAGTACATAGTACCACTCTAGTGCATGCAGCCTCTGCTCGTTGAGATTGTTCTCCTCCTAGACCCAGCGCAGCGCGAGCCCCTGCTTCTTCAAGACCTCAATGACTCACCTCCTCAGCTTGGCAGAGTCTAGAGAAACGTCCAGGAAGTTTTCTATCACGCTGGGGGAAGGAGGTGGCGAATGGAAAGTCGACTCAGAAGACTCTTCTGCCTCGGATTAGCCGGGGAGACCTGTAAAGACAATTAATCCTGGTGAACATATTAGGAGAGTGCTTCAAAGAAACTACACGAGATAGCCTTAAATAGGTGGAACTTACGGGATGAGTTTGGCTTCCGCTAAAATTTACATGTGGGGAGCAAGGTAAATATCTTGCCATGACCCGGAAGATGAGAACCTGGGGAGATGAGCTCGAAGCTCGGGACAGTAATGTCCCCGCCAACTCTCCTCGCGAGTGCAGAAGAAGGTGGGGGTTGCCGAGAAGGTGCGCGAGCTATCGAATTTGGCCTCAACGAGTCCAACCCCGTAGTCCCAATGGGAGGAGATGGGTCTCGCAGGAGTGTAGTAGGAGGAGTCTGAGGTCGCGAGTCAACGCGGGGGGAGTTGACTCGCCGTGTGGAGGCTTCGCCAAGAATCTGATGATTGTTTGGGTCGGCAGGAATCTCGATGATCAACTTTACCTTTTGTTCAAGAGTTGGCAAGGAGGAAGAGGCGAGTCCATGATTTGGGGTGGAGGCCAGATCATGTTATACTGACTCAGTAGCTTTTGGAGCTTACTTGGCCTTCTTTGTGGGCTGAGGATTTGGTGACTCACGCGGCAAGCCGCTAGAATATACATCGACCATGCTGGCAGCACGAGCGGCGTTGAGCCCATGAGCACAGTCCAGCCTCTCTTGGAGCTCAGTGGAAAGAGGCATCTCAGCAAGGTCAGAGTAAGGGGAATGGTAAAGGTCACCCAAGTACACATGCGCATATATATAGCTGTTGGTGTATCCAACCAAAGGATTCTCTCTTGCTCCAGCCGCACTCACAGCATTTTGTGGGGTTGGATGTTTCTTTCTAAGCTTAGAACAACCTCGCAAAGAGAAGGGATTATTTACATCCCCATATCCGGCGAGTGGGAATTGATAGAAGTCAGACTAGCCAATCTAGGCAAGCCAGGCCCCTGGCGGCGTGTCCACTCGACACCTTCAGCTGGCATCGAGTCCACTCGACGACTTTTGCTCTGGCGCTGAGTCCACTCGGCGCCTTCTGCTGGCATCGAGTCTACTCAACGCCTTAAACCCCGGCATCGAGCGAGGCTTGTTCACTCGACACCTCTCTTCATTGAGTGACATCTCGGCATTCGTTGGCTCGTCCAGGTGGGGTGGAGCAGAGCGAGGGAGAGTGGAGAAGCAGGCTCGCACTTGCCCATGGATCTTGGAAGGTAGTTGGTGAGAGGGGTAATTCTTGCCTACACTAGCCCAGGGCCATAGGGAGGCGGCGAGTGCTAGCACCATCGAGCATTTGCCTCCCCATGCGAGTGGAGGCTATCAGGGGCCAGTCGCCCTGTATTGCATGATGTGTTTTCTCCATTTTACCCATATTGGCCTGCCCATAGCCTTTGAGAACAGTGGAGCTACGCTGTTGGCAGACCAATCTGGACTGTATATAGCTATTTATAATAACGGAGGTTGGTTGTTGGTAAACCGTTTTAAGAAAATGATAAATAGACCGAAGGGGGTACCTCAGGAGGCATGCTTATGCTCTGGTCTTCTTGTGCTTTCTAAGGTATCCTTAGCTCAGCACTTGGCTAAGGAGGGGAAGCGCTCTAAGATCTTCCGGTTATGTGGTGGGACCTCTTTGCTTGAGCCTTGGGTCCGTTTCTTGTTCTAAGTCTCTAGGTTGTTTTAGGTTGTGAGGGAGAAGTAAGTGTGAGATCACCCCTTCCCCAAGGGTTTGAACTCCACAAAAGTCGATTTTCGATTTCAACAATGCATTTTTGGGAAAAGGTGAAACAATTCCTGTTATCATTTCCTTGCATTTGAGCAATTCTTAGACTTTCGAATTATTGGATGTTTTGCTTAAACTTCGCCATGCAATTGCATAAAAAATTTCTGATTTAAAGGGGATAAAACCATCTCTCTGCACCGATAAAATTTTCACAGCGGCGTCTTAATCCAAACATGAAAGACATCGTTAAAGCCGAAATAATAAAATTATTAAATGTGAGGATTATTTACCCTATTCAGATAGTGCGTGGGTTAGCCCTATACATGTCGTGCCCAAAAAGGGCAGTCTCACCTGTTGGAACACCCTATTACTAATTTGGGTAAGGATCACTATGGTTGTCTTAGGAAACCAGGTTGACCTAGTTGTATAGTTGTGAAGGTCAACACTAGAGTGAGTCTAGGGCTTAGAACTTAGGTTTGAAGCTGCCCCCAGGACCATTCCAAGATCAAGGTTGAAGAGCTAAGTCTAAGGCAATTTTCGTCGAGCTCAGGTCGACGAATCGTCGAACTCCATTCGACGCTCTCTGAGCTCAACTTCGATAAATCGTCGAACTCAGGTCGACGATCTTCGAGCTCAGTTCGACGTTTTCTGTCTGCTTTATCTCATTTCATCTCTGAGCTCAGTTCGACGATCGTAGAGCTCAGATCGACGATTCTTCTGAGAGATCGACGCATTTAAGGATTCAAATGCTGTTATTCTTTGGAATGTTTTTGAATATTATCAGCATTTATGATAAGAAGATCTGCCAGCCGTTTGTCTTTATTCTGGAGCAAGTTTCAAGGTATTATTCAGAGAATGTTTGCTGGACTTTCCTCTAGAAGACAAGACTCTTTATGGAAGACATTTATGACTGCCAACGGCTACTTTAGACAAAGAATTTTTCAGAGAATAAGATCTTCCTCTTTCAATAAAAGAAAATATCATATAGAGAACACTGATAGAAAAAGAACAACAGAAGTACTGTGACATAAAAAATCTTCTTGCTTACTGAAAAGTGTTCACAACTTCATTTTTCAAGAACTCCAGACACCTCATCTTTCAGCCTTCTTGCTGAAACAATCTTTTGCTGGAGATAAAAATTCTGAAGACCTATCACCCTAGAGCAAAGCTTCTTTTCCTGAACCAGTCTAGATCTCAGGGGGAGCTTTGACAACAAAGATCCACTAAGTCTTCTCTCATTTGATTTGAGAACAGAGAAGACAACTTCATTTCCTTTTCCTTTTTATTTTCCTGCTGTAAAAGGGTTCTTGAACTCCCTTCAAAAGTTCTGTCTGGTTCTGAGAACCTTGTCAAAACTTAGTGGTGGCAAGACACCTTATCAAAAAATCCAGTTTTGGTTTTTGAGCACCTTAACAAAAGCTCATTGGTGTCAGGACACCTAATCAACTCATCCTGAGTGGATTCCTACCAAGGGTGGTAGAAGAGTGGATGTACCCAGGTTTTTGGGGAACCACTATATTTCCTTGTGTCTGCTGGATTGTTTGTGTGATTATTGCTGTGTGCTGTGTTCTTAATTTCTTGCTTCTTAAATTTCTTTCTAGCACTCTACACTATAGTGTAAATTAAATTTTATATGTGTTGATATTTTCAAAACTGTGAAACTTATTTGAATAAACTCTATTCACCCCCCCTCTAGAGTTGAGATAGATCTTACCCTCACTTTCAATTGGTATCAGAGGCAGGTTGGTTGCTCATACAGGCTAACACCTGAACCAAGTGATCCTTGGTAAAATCTATCTTTTAAGAGGGTTATTTATTCTTATATATATATTACTCTAAGACATGGCACAGAACAAGGATTATGCAAGCACCAGACCTCCAGTGTGCAATCTATCTAAGTTTGCACTTTGGAAGGCAAGGATTAAATTATACATGAACTCTATTGATGAAGATATTTTCAATTCTGTCTTGACAGTTTGTCCAAGTCCACCAGCAAGCTCAAGCACAAATGCTGTTCCACCTCCCTCAGGAACAGATGCAGACATAAAGAAATGGAAAACTGCAGATGCAAAGGCCATGAACATCTTAGCTCAGACAATGTCTGATGAGATATTTTAGAAAGTAGCTGACTGCAACTCAGCCAAAGGAATTTGGGACAAGCTCTCTGAAATTGTCTCAGGGTCTGCTGATGAAAAGAAAGACAGGAGATCTCACCTCATAACCCAATATGAGAATTTCAAGAAAGGAGAGACTGAGTCAGTGGCAGATATGTACAACAGATTGAGTCTGATTGTCAATGAGCTAAGGACCTTGGATAAAGAAATCTCATTGACTGAGCTTAATGACAAGATCCTAATGTGCTTCCCCAGTACTTGGGATTCAAGAATCTGGCCATTCAAAGATGCCAGAAGTCTAAATGAAATCACTACTGAAACTCTCCTAGGCAAGCTCAAATCTTATGAGCTGCTTATCAAGAACAGAGAGGAAGAACAGAAGGCTGCTTCACCAGCCTCAAGGAAAGAGAAGTCAATAGCTTTCAAAGCTATTGAAGATCAGCCTGAAGAAAAACTCACAGGCAATGAGGAATTGGTCAGCCTACTGGCCAAAAGATTTTACAAGCTAGCCAGAAAGGACTTCAGAAAAAGGCCATACAAAGGACATGACAAACCAACGTATGATAAGTCAAATAATAATAACAAAGAAATCATATGCTTTGGTTGCAGGAAACCAGGCCACATTGTGCCTGACTGTCCAGAGAACAAGAACAAGGACAGAAAGGATAGAAGAGAAAGAAGAAAAGAAAATGATTTCAAAAAGAACAGCTCAGACAAAGCCTCCTCTAGCAGGAACAAAAATACAAGGAAGGGTTTTGTTGCTGAGACATGGAGTGAGACAGAAGAAGATTCTAAAACTTCATCTAGCTCCAGTGATGATGAAGATGATGCTGATGAGAAAGAATTCTGCATGATGGCTATCAATGCCTCACAGCAAAACTCTGATGAAGAATCAGATTCAGATTCAGAAAATCAACCAGACGAAGATCAGGTAATTAGCTCTTTTGATTTTAATTCTGAGGACTTCAAAAATGAATTTAAGACATTGTGCTTGGATTTACTAAGATCTGAAAAAGAGATAATCTCTCTCAGAAATAAATTATCTGAATACAATATCCTGAACTCAAATAACCTCAAACTCTCTGAGGAGTTAGAATGCTGTAGGGAGGAGATAGCTTCACTGAAAAGTGAACTGTCAAGAGCTAAAAAGTTTGAAGAATCCCTAAATGGGAGAAGTATCAGACTGATGGACATTACAAGCACAGTGAACTCTAGATTCAACAGTACACTGGGCTTGGGTGCCTCATCCAGCCAACCTATAATATTAACAACTCCAATCAAATTTGTCTCTGACAAAGGAAAGGGAGTAATAGAGGTAGCTAGGAAGAATGCAGATCTGTCAGAGAAAAATTCAGTTCAACAGATTGCGTCGAGCAGAGCTCGACGATCGTCGAACAGAGCTCGACGATCTAACCACAGATCGTCGACCTCAGCTCGACGATATCCAAACTCTGAACTTTAGTATAATCGATCTTCGAACAGAGATCGACGATCTGACCCAAGATCGTCGACCTCAGCTCAACGATCGTCGAACAGAGATCAGGTCTGTGAACATTCCTTCAATGGCACATCTAGATTCAATCCTAGAGGTCCCACATCCCAAGGCTTTAACCCCTATACTGAATGGATAGTACCTCCTAGGAGATACCATCCTGAAGGCTATAAGAGTCAACCTGGGATGTCTTTTATTTCTGAATTCAAAGGATATCAGCCTAGGCCCAAGGTTAACTGGGTCAAAAACAAATAAGCTGCTCATGTGCAGGTGAAGACCTATCCAGTATCTAACCAACAATGGTGTCTGGATAGTGGGTGCTCAAAGCACATGACAGGGAACAGGGAGAACCTATCATCCTTCATAACCAAACTTGGACCTAAGGTGATTTTTGGTGATTCAAATTTTGGTCAAACCAAAAGATATGGTGCTACTCAGATAGGCTCAGTCACTTTTAAGAAGGTGGCATATGTAGAAGGACTGAAGCACAATCTGATAAGTATCAGTCAACTATGTGATGAAAGATACAAGGTGACATTGAATAAATCCCTGTGCAAGATCAAATCAGAGGACAACACAACAGTGTTAACAGGTAAAAGGACAGGTAACATTTACTTAGTAGATTTTCTTTCTTCTAAAGTAGATATCTGTTTATTCAATTTCATATCTAAGCCTAATATTTTGTGGCATAAGAGACTAGGACATCTTAACCTTAGAACCATGGCTAGGCTCTCCAAGGACAACCTTGTTAGAGGACTACCTTCTGGCCCCTACAAGAAGGAAGGACTTTGCAAGGCTTGTCAATTAGGCAAGCAAACTAAAAATAGCTTTAAGTCACTTAATAAGAGTGATTCACCTAGGATTTTGTATTTGTTGCACATGGATCTTTTTGGACCCATCACAGTACAAAGCTTAGGAGGGAAGTCCTATACTCTAGTGGTTGTAGATGACTTCTCAAGATTCACTTGGGTATTCTTTCTGAGGAAGAAGTCTGATAACTTCAAGTGTTTGACAGATTTTCTCAAATGCATTCAGATTGAGTTCAACACTCACATTGCCCTGATCAGAAGTGATCATGGAACAGAGTTTGATTCTCTTCTCATGCAAGAGTTCTGTCAAAGTGAAGGGATCAGGCATACTTTCTCAGCTCCTAGAACTCCTCAACAAAATGGGGTAGCTGAAAGGAAAAATAGAACCCTAATTGAATCTGCTACTACATTGTTGACAGATGCTCACCTACCTCTATCCTTTTGGGCTGAGGCAGTGAACACCTCCAACTATGTATTAAATAGAAGCCTGATACATAAACTAAAGGGCAAGACTCCCTATGAATTGCTCAAAGGGAAGAAACCTAAGGTAGATTATTTTAAAAATTTTGGCTGTATTTGTTATATTCATAATAATGACAAGAAACATCTAGCAAAATTCCAAGCTAAAGCTGATGAAGGAGTGTTTCTGGGATACTCCATGATCAGCAAGGCTTATAGGGTATATAACAAATCATCTTGTAAAATTGAAGAGTCTGTTCATATTACTTTTGATGAAACTAACATGTGTTATAAGGAGAAGTCTACTTCTACCAAAGAACCTTTGCAGGTACAATCTATATCAGAAAGTATGGACAGATTATAGGTTAAAGAAGAGGACACAACCTCTCAACCTATTCAGCAAAAGAATGAAAGCAGTGATGATGAAGAAGTGCAACATCTTGAAGAAAATCATCCTGAAGAGCCAGTTGTTGTTCCACTAGAGGAGACAACAACACAGGCTGGTGAACAATCAACACCCCCTGTTGATTTAGTAATAACAAGAGATCATCCAATCACCCAAGTAATTGGAGAGATCTCAGCTGGTGTGCAAACTAGAAATCAGGTCAACCAGAACCTGATGCACACTTGCTTCCTATCTCAAGTTGAGCCTCAATCCATTCAAGATGCAGAGCAAGATCCACACTGGATCATTGCAATGCAAGAGGAGTTGCATCAATTTGAAAGGAATAAGGTTTGGGAACTAGTGCCTAAGCCAAAGGATCATTCCATTGTTGGAACAAAGTGGGTTTTCAGAAACAAGCTGGATGACCAAGGAATTATTGTCAGAAACAAGGCAAGGCTAGTTGCTCAAGGCTACTCTCAACAAGAAGGAATAGACTATGATCAAACCTTTGCACCAGTTGCAAGGTTAGAGGCCATCAGAATATTTCTAGCTTATGCTGCTCACAAAGGCTTCAAGGTCTATCAGATGGATGTGAAGAGTGCATTTCTCAATGGGGACATCAAAGAGGAAGTCTATGTTAGACAACCTCCAGGTTTTATCTCTCTAACTCACCCTGATTATGTTTTCAAATTGCATAAAGCATTATATGGTCTCAAGCAAGCTCCTAGAGCATGGTATGAGACCCTAGCATGCTTTCTTCTGGAAAATGATTTTGTTAGGGGGAGAGTAGACCAAACTCTTTTTATTAGAACCCATAAGTCCCATACCCTACTAGTACAAATTTATGTAGATGATATCATATTTGGATCTACTGATTCAAACTTGTGCAGAAAGTTTTCCAACCTAATGCATTCCAAATTTGAAATGAGTAGCATGGGTGAGCTCTCCTTCTTCTTAGGATTGCAAGTAAAATAGCATGCTGAGGGCATATTTATTTCCCAAACCAAGTATGCTAAAGAATTGGTTAAGATATTTGGTATGTCTGAGGCATCTTGTATGAAAACACCCATGCCTACCAATGCTGTATTGGATGATGATGAACATGGGAAACCAGTTGATCAGACAACATATAGAGCAATGATTGGCTCTCTATTGTACCTCACAGCCAGTAGGCCAGATATAATGTTTGCTACATGCATATGTGCTAGATTCCAAGTTAGCCCTAGAGAGTCACACCTAACTCTAGTTAAAAGGATTCTTAGGTATGTAAAAAGTTGTCCAAATCTAGGACTCTGGTATCCAAAAGACTCAGGATTTGAATTAACTGGATTCTCAGATGCTGATTATGCTGGATGCAGAATAGACAGGAAAAGCACCAGTGGAACATGTCAGTTTCTTGGTGACAGACTTGTCTCCTGGTTTTGTAAGAAGCAAACATCTGTGTCAACTTCAACTGCTGAAGCTGAGTATATGGCTGCAGGAAGTTATTGCTCACAAATATTGTGGATACAAAATCAACTTCTAGACTATGGTTACAACTTAGAGAAGTCAAAAATTTTCTGTGATAATACTAGTGCTATCTCTATAGCATAAAATCCAGTCCTCCATAGTAGGACAAAACACATAGAAATTAGGCATCACTTTCTAAGAGATAATGTAGAGAAAAATAAAATTGAACTTCAATATATTCCTACTGATTTACAAAGGGGAGATATTTTCACCAAACCTTTGGATGAAAAGAAACACAGTTTCTTCCTAAATCAGTTAGGCATGTTAGATTGAGGAAGCCTTAAATAACTTACAAGATTTTTGAAAAGATAAAACAGACCAAGATTAAGCTAAAAAATCAGTTCCTTTTGTGTCTGTAGAATAGGTTTTTTCTCTGAACTGTGCTCGACGTTTTCCCAGAAATCGTCGAACGAAGATCGACGATTTTCCAAAAATCGTCGACCAGAGATCGACGCTTCCAAAGTCGTCGATCTGAGTTCAAAGCCCTCGCCAGCTCTAGGCCTTTTATCTTTCTGTTCAGAGGCCGTCGAGCGGAGCTCGACGCTTTTCAACATCGTCGAACGGATATCGACGATATTGACGTCTCTTTAGATTCCTTCTACAGCCCAAATCGTCGAGCTGAGTTCGACGCTTCGTCGAACTGAGCTCAATGATTTTCCATTTCGCCGTCGAACCCTAATATAAAATCATTTCTTCAGCCGTCGTTCTCCTTTTGCGCTTTCATACTCTGCAACTTTCTTCGTTTTCCCTCCAAATCCTCTACACTTGGTCGCGTTTGGTTTTCTGTTGCAGGTGCAAATGGCTGAATCCAGTGCTGCTATCTCTAAGATGAAATTTGACACAGGATTTGACATTGATATAAACTCATTTGATGGAAGCGATCAGCACTTCAAGGATATTCTCAATCTGTTCAGAGAACAACAGCTGATCCAAATAATGACTACCCGGATGAAGATTGCTTCAGAAGAGATCAAAGAGTGGTGGTTTACAGCGACAGACGAGACTGAGAACTTTGTCGTCGGCATCATTAAAGGGACTCAGGTACATCTATCACCGGCTCTCTTAACAGATGTCTTTCAACTTAGTACTGGAGAAGATTCTATTGAATTATTTGGAGAAGATTATGATTCAATGCTTAATCGAATGGGTCACAATGTTGTCAACCCTAATAAACTTTTAAAGAAAAATCTGTCTCTAGAATATCAATTCCTGGCTGATGTAGTTGGGAAAGTGCTGTTGGCCAAGCACTCAGCTCATGACACCATCTCTAGATATCAACTTTGCTTGATGGGAGCTTTAGTCGATAAGAAACACCTTGATTGGGGATCCATCTTCTTCAACTTAATTAAGAAGAAGATCAATAAGACTGCCGTGAGTTTTGGGAGAATCTTAGGGGTCTATCTGCACTACAGATGCCCTGAACTGTTAACCTCCTCTGGGATGTTCATCAATGCATCCAAGAGGCTCTCCTGTGCCCTATTCAGCAAATGGGACAGGCAAATCATCAACCCTACAAGAGCTACTGCACCACTTCCTTCAGGCACAAGGACTGCTTCAGTCACTCCACCAGCAGAAGTGTTGCCTGCCTCTCTTCCTCCTCCAGCTGTATCTACCCCAGCCATTTCCTCCTCACCACTAGTCACAACCATAACCATATCATCCCCAATTACCATTTCCTCACCAGTTTCATCCCCTCCAGTATCCACCTCAGAGGAATTCCATCCTCTCTTCTCTTATTCAACCTTCACCCTACCATCCTTTTCCCTTGTAGATGATTCCTTCATGGATGATTCTCCCTCCACTCCTCCTGAGCAACCCTCTACCTCCTTTTTTCAACAAATGCTTAATGACATTCTTTCCCAACCATCCTTCACCCCCTCTCTTGCTTCACCTATCTCCACCTCCACCTTCTCTATCTCAACAATTCCATCCTCAGAGCCATCCATTCCTACTCCACCTACCTCCACACCTTCAGCTCCAGCCAACATCCCTCCATCTACCTTTACTCCTACCTCTGCTCAAGCCCCACTTGAGCATGTAGATCTTCAAGGCTGGCAGACAGACTTTATGAGTTGCTAGCTCCCAGGCTGACATCTCTGTTGGAGACTTCCCTGGCTCCACTCCTGAAACAAGTTCAGGAGCTGTCTACCAAGCTTTCCTCCTTTTCCTCCTCCCAGGCAATCCCTTCTACTGGGTGCCTTGATTCAGCTCTCCTTGAACCAAGGCAGGGGGAGATGCTTTATGAAGAAGTGGATGTGCCTGTGGATGCTCCTGTTTTTGCTCCAGCTCCAGCTCCTGCTCACTCAGAAAGCAGTGGATGTACTTTTGCACTAAATCTTCAGAGCCTGCTATCTCAATTTGATACAGTTCATTTCAGCTTTCTGCCAGTACCTCTCACTAAAGATCTGTCTAAGGCCATTGTGCCTGTATCTGTTTGTGATCCCAGCCACATTGAATCCTATATCAATTCCTGGAAGGCTGTGGATATTCCTGATGCTGCTACTAAGGCCATTGTGCCTCCTGTTGTTGAAACTGCTGCTGCTGCTGCTGCTGAAGATATAGAGATGATTCCAGTAACTGTTGCTGATGAAACTGCTGATGAAGAACTTGCTTCCTACCTAGAAGATCCCACACCTGCTGCGATGCCTGCTCCTGCTCAAGTGTCTGCTGCTGCTGTTGCTCCTGCTCTGACTTCTGATCAGTTAAAGCTACAAGAAAAGTACTTGAAAAGCATTGATGATCTGTATGACAGACCACAAAGCTCAGATAGTGACCAATTCCAGACTGAATCAGATGACTCTTCCAATACCATTGCCAAGAAGAGGAAAGCTAGAAGCAAAGCCATGATGTCAGTTCCTCCAGCTAAAGCAAAAGACTCCAATGATATTCCCTACTACATTCTGCATGATTGCCCCATTTCTGAGCCATGGATGCAATACTCCAAGAATCAACTGAAAGCTATGAAGAAGAGAAGGAAGCTTGATAAATATGAAAAAGGATCTTCACAATATCAGCCTCCTCCTCCTCCTCCTCCAGATTCTGGATCAGGCTCAACCCCTCAAGCTCCAGCTTCAAGGCAAAGCTCCTCCCAATCTTATCCAAGATACTATCAAAGGGGACAACATCAAAGAGGATATCAATCCAGAAGGGGTCATTACAGAGGAAATCAGAGAGGACAAAGATCTTATCAAAGGGAAGGACAAGGCCATACTGACTCCTCTTCAGGTCCTTTCCCTTACAGGCTGAAAGACACAGTTGTTTCCAGGACTCCTCCTGCTTCTGAATCTCTCAACAGGTATGAACCTCCTATTCCTTTTGAGGATCCTGAGAACAATCCTCTATCCTGGACAGCAAGAATGAAAGAGCTAGCTGCTCTTGATCAACTAAAGAAAGCCAGAGAGCAAGGAATGGACATCTCCAATATAACAACTTTATCAGATCAAAGGAAGAAAGAATTGGAAAGATATGCTTCAAGAAAGTTTTTCAACCCAGAAGACTACATGAAGCTGCACCCAAAGGCTATAGTTCCAAGGCCAAGATCTCAAACTTCTCTAAGTGCAGAGGATGACAGAAGATCAAAGAAAGAAACCCTGAATCCTAACAGAGAAATTTTGTTTAAAAAGGGAACTGAGAAGAAGTAAAATTGTGTAAGCTAAACATTCATCCACCTCTGGATAATTGCTGCTCTTTCTCTGTGATCTGCTTGCTGCTATATCTTTGCTTGGTTAGCTCTTGTTTTTGTATGAATGCTTATTCATTTCCTAATGTTATTTGTAAATAGTAATCCTAACCCAAATAGGGGGAGATTGTTGGAACACCCTATTACTAATTTGGGTAAGGATCACTATGGTTGTCTTAGGAAACCAGGTTGACCTAGTTGTATAGTTGTGAAGGTCAACACTAGAGTGAGTCTAGGGCTTAGAACTTAGGTTTGAAGCTGCCCCCAGGACCATTCCAAGATTAAGGTTGAAGAGCTAAGTCTAAGGCAATTTTCGTCGAGCTCAAGTCGACGAATCGTCGAACTCCATTCGACGCTCTCTGAGCTCAACTTCGATAAATCGTCGAACTCAGGTCGACAATCTTCAAGCTCAGATCGACTATTTGCCTTCAGCCCGTTCTGCTTAATCGTCGAACTCCTTTCGACGATCTTCGAGCTCAGTTCGACGTTTTCTGTCTGCTTTATCTCATTTCATCTCTGAGCTCAGTTCGACGATCGTAGAGCTCAGATCGACGATTCTTCTGAGAGATCGACGCATTTAAGGATTCAAATGCTGTTATTCTTTGGAATGTTTTTGAATATTATCAGCATTTATGATAAGAAGATCTGCCAGCCGTTTGTCTTTATTTTGGAGCAAGTTTCAAGGTATTATTCAGAGAATGTTTGCAGGACTTTCTTCTAGAAGACAAGACTCTTTATGGAAGACATTTATGACTGCCAACGGCTACTTTGGACAAAGAATTTTTCAGAGAATAAGATCTTCCTCTTTTAATAAAAGAAAATATCATATACAGAACATTGATAGAAAAAGAACAATAGAAGAACTGTGACATAAAAAATCTTCTTGCTTACTGAAAAGTGTTCACAACTTCATTTTTCAAGAACTCCAGACACCTCATCTTTCAGCCTTCTTGCTGAAACAATCTTTTGCTGGAGATAAAAATTCTGAAGACCTATCACCCTAGAGCAAAGCTTCTTTTCCTGAACCAGTCTAGATCTCAGGGGGAGCTTTGACAATAAAGATCCACTAAGTCTTCTCTCATTTGATTTGAGAACAGAGAAGACAACTTCATTTCCTTTTCCTTTTTATTTTCCTGCTGTAAAAGGGTTCTTGAACTCCCTTCAAAAGTTCTGTCTGGTTCTGAGAACCTTGTCAAAACTCAGTGGTGGCAAGACACCTTATCAAAAAATCCAGTTTTGGTTTTTGAGCACCTTAACAAAAGCTCATTGGTGTCAGGACACCTGATCAACTCATCCTGAGTGGATTCCTACCAAGGGTGGTAGAAGAGTGGATGTACCCAGGTTTTTGGGGAACCACTATATTTCCTTGTGTCTGCTGGATTGTTTGTGTGATTATTGCTGTGTGTTGTGTTCTTAATTTCTTGCTTCTTAAATTTCTTTCTAGCACTCTACACTATAGTGTAAATTAAATTTTATATGTGTTGATATTTTCAAAACTGTGAAACTTATTTGAATAAACTCTATTCACCCCCCCCATCTAGAGTTGAGATAGATCTTACCCTCACTTTCATCACTATAGTGGCAAATGAGCATAACAAACTCGTTCCAACTCATATTGTTACGGTTTGGCGGGTGTGCAACGATTATAGAAAACTAAATGGTTCCACCCACAAGGACCATTTCCCACTACCATTTTTAGAACAAATTCTCGAGCGTCTATCCGGTCATCCATACTATTGTTTTCTTGATGGTTTATCAGAGTTTTTCCAAATCCTCATTTCCCCCAATGACCTGGAGAAAACGACTTTCGCTTGCCGGTTTGTCAACTTCGCATACCGAAGGATGCCATTTGTCCTCTAAAATGCGTCAGTAACATTCCAAAGATGTATGCTTGCAATCTTTGGCGAGCTGGTAGGAGACATTATGGAAGTCTTTATGGATGACTTCTTTGTATTCGGATGCTCGTTCCCTAATTGTCTTAAAAATTTAGATTATGCCCTTCAGTGGTGCGAGGACACAAATCACGTATTACATTGGGAAAAATGTAACTTTATGGTTCGAGTGGTTTGGTCCTCGGCCATAATATTTCGTTTAAGGGGATGGTGGTTGATAAGGCCAAAGTCAAAATTATCGAATAACTTCCCCCACCAACTAATGTAAAATCTATTAGAAGTTTCTTGGGTCATGCGGGCTTTTATAGGAATTTCAAGATTTTTCTAAAATAACAAAGCCGTTTACCAACCTCCTAGAAAAGGAATCATCTTTTGTATTTAGTAGCGAACGCAAGTCCGCTATTAATTTTATAAAAATAAAACTTATCAATTCGCCAATTTTAGTGGCGCCCAATTGGTCCCTTCCGTTCGAAATAATGTGCGACGCTAGTGATATTATCGTAGGTGTCGTTCTTGGCCAACGCATAGACAAATACTTTCATCCCATTTTTTATGCTAGCAAGATGCTCACTTTTACACAAGGAAATTACACGACAACGGTAAAGGAACTCTTTGTCGTCATTTTTGGATTCGATAAGTTTCGCTCGTATATAACGCTATCTAAAGTTATCGTTTTTACCGACCACTCCACCTTAAAATATTTATTAACTAAAACTGATGCCTAACCCCGCCTACTTTGATGGGTCTTCCTCCTACAAGAGTTTGATTTGGAGATCCAGGATAAGAAAGATGCGGAAAATTTGGCGGCCGACCATCTCTCCCACTTAGAAAATCCGGCTGCGGAAGTGCTCGTCGAATTTTAAATAAATGACAGATTCCCCGAGGAATGCCTCCTAGCCATAAATAAAATTTTATCTTCCACACCTTGGTTCAAAAATTTCGACAACTTATTAGTTGTGTGGGTGCTCCCAAAATACTTTTCGAGTTAGCAAAAGAAGAAATTCTTTTCTGACTTGAAAATTTTCTTTTGGGAAGACAAATTTCTTTTTTATATCTGCGCGGATCAAGTGGTGCGAAGATGCGTCGTGGGTGTGGTGTGCATGCAAATACTAAGGAACTTCCATGAGGGGCTAGCCGGTGGGCATTATCAAGCCAACCAGACCGTGCAGAAGGCACTGGAGGCGGGCCTCTTTTCGACCACTCTCTTCAACGATGCATACACTTTTGTGCACTCCTGCGATAACTGCCAGCGGTCGGGGAACATCTCTTGTCGCGACAAGATGCCCCAAAATTTTTTTTTAGAGTGACAAGTCTTTGATTTGTGGGGCATCGATTTTTTGGGCCCCTACCTCCGTCTTTTAAAAATAATTACATTTTAGTGGCGGTCGACTACGTATCGAGGTGGGCCGAAGCGCAAGCTCTCCCCACACATAATGTGAGAGTCGTCGTTTACTTTCTTAAAAAAATATTTTCTAACTTCGGCACGCCTCGCGCTATTGTGAGCGATAGGGGAACGCATTTTTGTAATGCCCAAATGGCTAAAATGTTAGCTAAATATGGAGTTACACACAAACTTGCCACCCCTACCACCCACAAACAAGTGGCCAAGTTGAGGTAATAAATCGAGAGATAAAGCGAATAATAGAAAAAACCGTTTCAATTAATATGAAAGATTGGTCCGTCAAACTTGATGGCACGTTATGGGCGTGTCATGTGGCATGCAAAACCACAATTGGTTGTACGTCATATCGATTAGTCTTTGGAAAAGCGTGCCATCTACCCGTAGAACTAGAACATCACGCACTTTGGGCTTTAAAACATGTAAATCTCGACACTAACTTAGCCTCCCAAAATAGAAAACAACAATTAAACAAACTCGACGAATGGCGTGCGAACGCTTATGAGAGCAATAAATTCTATAAGGAGCGTTCTAAGTTCTATCACGATCAAAAAATCATGCTCCAAAAAAATTTTTATCCAGACGATCTTGTCCTTCTTTTTAATTCGTGTCTTAGACTTTTTCTAGGTAAATTAAAATACCGATGGTCTTGCCCCTTTAAAGTTGAAGAGGTTTGGCCATATGGCACCATACTCGTCTCCCACCTGGAAAGAGGCTCTTTTAAAGTAAATGGTAATCGTTTAACGTTATCTATTGCAGGCAATCCCGTGGGCGGTATAAATGAAACCATAACCGTCCTCGAAATATAACATCGCCAATTTAGTCAAGCTATATAATTATAAATAAAGTGCTCCTGGGAGGCAACCCATGTTTATCTTTTTCGCTCTTTCTTTATTTTTTTTCCTATTTGTTCTTAATAATGCAGGGTTTCTAAATAGGCCTCACCGAACACGTTCCAGAGAAGTTTCTACCCTCCCTCTTTATCTTTGTACATAGTGCAATTTCATCTCTTTTTCGTTCCTCATACTTATCTTGCAACATTGGGGATAAGGTTGGAATTAAGTATAGGGGTATTTTCGTGTTTTCCTTTCTTGCACTTATATTTTCTGCACTGATTAAAAATTTTTAACAAAATACAAAAAATTTAAAACTCCAAAAATATATTTGGTTTTATCATCAAAAATTTTAATAAATCAAAAAAAATTATAAAACAAAAATTCCAATAATATTTTTACTTTGTAAATATTTAAATAAAATGATTTTTGTAAATATTACTGATGTCATCCCAGCATGCCAGTATTGGTCGATGAGGTTTCAATCTGGTTTAGAATTGACTGCTACTGACATCAAGCTGCCAGGTGTCCAGTCACGCCCCCCCTACACGCCCGTGACCGCCACGTGAAATTTCCAAAAGATTCCAGAACTCCACCAGTCACCAAGTTTTCGGCTTCACCAGCACGCCCCTGCGCGTATAATCATCATTTTTTGTCGATAAATAGAAATTTTCAATAAGACCCAACGATTAACTTTTTTTGGACAAAATTACTGTTTGTGGGTTGCTTGGTTGCTCTTTCTTGCTATGTAAGGATATTTCTCCCCCTCTCTTTAATGTCACTTTTAACTTTTGTAATCCTATGTTTTCCAAAATAAAATAAGTTTTATTTTTCATCCTTATGTTGTGATGGATTGTATGTGAGTGCCCCACTTTTCTTCTCTTTTTATCTCTTGTTTTACCATGTTTTCCATGGGTGTGTGGGTGTATGAGAGTAAATTTGTTCTTTATGTTTTCAAGGTTCTTTTTACTTTGTTTTGCTTTATATTTTCTCTTATGGTTATGTGTTTTTATAATAGCCTTTCTTATCATTTTCCCTTAGCCTTGTTTGGTTGTTATGCTTTTTATTTGCTTTTTATTCAATCTTATGGGTTTATGAATATGGATTTAATGTTTTTTTATTTTTTTTCTTTAACTTAGTTTTCCTTTTTATTTTGTAAACTTTTTGCTCCTTTAATTATTATTTCCACTTTTAATGACTTTTATGAAGTTATAAGAATGAATATGTTCTTGTTTTAATTTTTGGATGACTTTGATTTTGCCTTAACTTTGTAAAACTTTTGATCTTTTTATTTTTACTTTCACTTTTTCTTGATTTCTATGAGATTCTAAGAGTAAAAAAGTCTTTATTTTAATTTTTGAAAAACTTTTTTTTCTCTTTAATTTGTGTGTGTGAGTGTATGAGGTTAAGCTTTATTTTGTTTTGTCATTATTTTGTTCCTTCAAATTTATGTAGCACGTGTGTGTGTATGAGGTAGTTTTTATTACTTTATTTATTACTTTCTTTAATTTTTGTAGAGTGTGTGTGTGTGTATGAGATTACCTCTTTCTATTTCTTGTAATTTAATTTCTTTTTTTTGTTAACTTAGTTTACTTTATGCAATTGCATTTATTTACCGCCTAATCATTCAAGTAGGACTTGCTTTATTTCAATTTATGCAATTTCAAATATGTAATTTTTCTTTTTTGTAACTTAGTTTACTTTTTGTAATTTTTCTTTCTTGTAATTTAGTTTCTTTTTTGTAACTTAGCTTTTATTTCTTATTGATGATTTCCTTGAGAGTGTGAGTTCTATTTTTAGTGAGTTTTACATTTTTCTAATGCTTTGTTATTTTATGTATTTATTTACAATCCTTTAGCACTTTGTTTCGAACTCACGCCTCATCAAATTCATAAGTCGTACCCATTCCGATGAGTGGCTAATCGCTCTTAGCCCTTGGAATCGAAGAGAATTGGGACATAAAAAATCACTTTTAATAATTAAAGGTCTTTTTATCACTCTAATTAAAGAACTTAAGGTTTACCCTGAGTATACGACACGTAGATCCACATATCGAAGTGTGGGCTCTATTTTCATTATCCATAAGCTAGATAGCCAAGAGGACATGCGTATGGACCGATCACCCTTGGGTAAAGAGAGTTGCGCACTAAACCTCGAGAGAGGAGGAGCAGGATTTCTACCGGATTGGGTTCCCCACCCAATAGCAGGGTTCTTAGCGTAATGCAAGTATTAAGGGGAATCCTTCGTCGAACGAGTGCTCGGTAGAATGGTCTTATTGTTCAGGTGAGCGATATTCCTTAAGAAATGTGAGCTCATATTTGTGGAACCTCCTTGGCCAAGTTTCCCTTAATTAAAATGAAATTTAGGTTCTCTAGTTATTAAAAGTTATTTTAGTTCTAATACAATTTGGTGCCGAGCTTTATTACTTCATCGAATTTTTAAAGTCTCTTTACAGCTTTTATATAATGGCCCTAGTTAATTAAAATCTGACACCTTATTTTCGGTAAAATAATAGTAGCTCCTAGAAGAGTAGAAATAACCAACACGCCCCGAGAAATATATGACCTCGATATTCCCCCTAAATATCCTGTACTACTCGTGATAGGTGTGCTTGCCTCCTTTCGTTAAAACTTGTTTTTAACTTAAAAATCATCCTCAAAATTCGACCCCAGCGTACTAATTAGATAAAAGAAGAATTTTGTCCCACCAAATAAGCTTCCAGTCATTTGACGTGAAACGCCCTTCTCGGTCACTAATAATTATATAGGGCACACCGTGCAATTTGATCAACATAAAATTTGGCCAACTTTTCCACGGAATCGTCCCTCTGATTTCGAATGAAGTGTGTTCATCAAACTCATTAAGGCAGAAGGGGTGTTCGTGAGCCCGAATGCCATCACTGTGAACTAAATGTTGTTTTCGGAGTATCTTCCTCTTGTATTCTCAAATGTTAGTACCCCAAGTGCAAATCCAGTTTGGAGAACCAATGTTCTCCCACAAACTGATCAAATAGCTTGTCGATCCGAGGTAAAGGATAAGTATTCTACACCGTCAGTCGGTTGAGTTCCCGGTAGTATTTGCACACCCGTATGATCCATCCTTCTTCTTAACGAACAAAAGAGGGGCTCCCGAGGTGATAAACTTGGCGAACGAACCCTGATTCTACAAACTCCTATAACTGAACAATAAACTCAGTGAGTTCCTTTGGAGCCATTCTGTAAGGGGTTCGAGAGATGGGCTTGGCACCCGGTACTTATTTAATCTAAAAGTCCACTCCTCTATGTGGGGGTAATCCTGGAAGCTTCTCGGGAAAAATCTTAGGAAAATCCCACACTACCAGAGTAACGCCCCAAATCTCGATTATGATTGGGTTGTGTAGGCTGAGCAACATGAACTGGGATACGGACGTGTACAAAGCAATGTCCTGCCCTATGCTAGCAATACGGCCGGGGACACGGGCGTGTCTAAAGCCGTGTCCTGCTCTGTGTTGGTAGGGAAGTGTCGAATGTGGCACACGGCCTGTGACACGGTTGTGCCTAGGTACGTGTCTTGCTATGAGTTCGACGTGTTTCCGTAAGGTCGATGGAATGCATTCGACGATCCTCGGAGGCAAACCACGTTAGGCACACGACCTGTGACATGGACATGTCAAGGGCCGTGTCCTTCTCAAAGTTTGGCCGGTCTGTGAGGACTTATGAACAAGTGCTGGACACGGGCGTGTCTGAAGCCATGTCTGGCACACGGCCTGTGATACGGGCATGTCACAGGGTCGTGTCCTGGTAAGGACACGATGGTTTCTTTTGCCACTTTAGGCACACGACCTGTGATACAGGTGTATCACAAGCCATGTTCAGCCCAGGAAAGTGATTTTCAGGGCGATTCGTAGCCGTTCATTCCCTTCAAATAGGATCAAACGATCCAGAATTCTCCCTGCTATTTTAAGGCCGGGAGTTGAGGGTTAAACCCTCATTTCTCTTAGGTCTTTCTCTTTCTAAAGCGATCGAGAGTGGGGAGAGCAAGGAAGGAGGAGGAGAATAGTAACGCCCCTAATCTCAAATATGAGTGGGTTATGTAGGCTGAGCAACATGGTCTGGGACACGGGCGTGTCCAAATCCGTGTCCTACTTTGTTTTAGCAACACGGCCAGGGACACGAGCGTGTCTAAAGCTGTGTCCTGCTCTGTGTTGGCAGGGAAGTGTCGAGTGTGGCACACGGCCTGTGATAAGGGCGTGTCTAGGTTTGTGTCCTGCTATTAGTTTGACATGTTTCCGTAAGGTCAACGAAATACATTCGACGATCCTCGGAGGCAAGCCACGTTGGGCACACAGCTTGTGACACAGGCGTGTTAAGGGCCGTGTACTTCTCTGTGTTTAGCCGGTCTATGAGGACTGATGAACACGGGCTGGACACGGGCGTGTCCGAAGCCGTGTTTGGCACACGGCCTGTGACACGGGCGTGTCACAAGGCTGTGTCCTGGTCAGGACATGATGGTTTCTTTTGCCGCTTTAGGCACAAGGCCTATGACACAGGCGTGTTGCAAGTCGTGTTCGGCCCAGGAAAGTGATTTTCTGGGCGATTCGTGGTCGTTCCTTCCCTTCAAATTTGATCAAATGGTCCAGAAATCTCCCTGTTATTTTAAGGCTGGGAGTTGAGGGTTAAACCCTCATTTCTCTTAGGTCTTTCTCTTTCTAAAGAGTTAGAGAGTGGGGAGAGCAATGAAGGAGGAGGAGGAATCCGGCCGTCGGTGGAGCTTCAGAGCCCCGAATCTCGATCCGAGTCCAGATCCATGGAGGCAAGTCCGTTGCAATGCTTTTCATACCCATAGTTTTCCATGATGCCAAAGAGAACCTCTAGGGTAATGATCTTCCTTCTTGGACATGTGATGTCCTTATTTTGGCATGTGCATTGATTTCCCCCACCAAAAGGTGCATTATTGAGGGATTTCCCTTGGGTTGATTCTTGAAATACCCAATAAAATATGCATATAGATCCGGAAATGTGTAGTACAAAATAGTCATGTTGTGTGAAGCCCATCTGGACAGGTTGGACTGGATTAGTGATATTTTATTTTGTGAACCGAAGAAGACTCCGCGTTTAAACAAGTAGTTTGTGGAGTCAGTGGGTTGTTCATGTTAAGTGGAGTAATAGAAAGTACTGGAATGAGGATTCCAGGAAAATACCCTCATAATTCTTGTGTTGTATGCTATGGAAAGACCAGGTTTTTGGCACGACCGGATGCTGTAGGGTTAGGGATGAGTTTGGGTTCAGAAAGAGAGCTTCTGTTGAACCCGCCAAGCGATCGCGAGGAATGCTGGCACTAGCTCCCCTTTTGTTTGTGAAGCTAGTCCTTGGTGGACAGTATGGCTAATGTGAGCTGTGAGCTCTTAAAAGGCTTCGTGCCGAAGAGACAAGAAGATGCTGACCCGCATCAGTCTAGACATTGAACTAGTGATTTGAGCAACGGGCAAGGGCTGAACTGTATCTGCGTTATGGTTGTCTGACATGAGTGTTTGGGATATTAACGCTCGTTAGGTTCACATAATGAGAGTATTAGGCCTGTGCGCCATTAAGACTAAAGTCTCCGGCTATAGGTTGTGGAGCATAATGCTCAAACTTTACTGTTGGGCTTTGGACCCTTGAATGTTGGTGGGACCCTGGATTTCCGGTACACCAAGAATGTTCCCTGAGTGCACGGAGCGTCGGGCTGCGTGGCCGACGTTTGTGATATATTGATTGTGCGTGAGTTAATATTGTGTGATATATCTGCTTGTGAAATGTTATGCCTGCAGGGAAGGAATACTACTGCCCCGAGAAAGGGGTAGGGTCGTTATAAATTGGTCAGCTAAATGCTGACCGTTGCCTTATTTACCACCATCATGATGGGTTGTCCTTGTGCAGGTGCTGGAAAGCCGAGAGGGAAATAGAGGGCTGAATCCCCTGCTGCTTCTGTTGTTGCTGGCCCTCAAAGGCTGAGCGAAGAACTTTATTATTTTCATGTGTGGTCGGCATGCGTGCCGTTGTTTATAATCCACACTAGTGAAGTTTAACTGTAAGGCCTTAAGGCCAAACTTTTGTGTATTTGGTGTACATTACTTCGAGGTTATATATAAAAGTGGTTGTTTATATATTATGGACATTCGTGTCTGTTGAGTTCAATATTAACTTTAACTGTTCCGCTAGTATTCTCTTTGTTAGGATGGAAGTATGTTTTGGTATTAACCTGTAACCTCGCTGTCTGTTTGTGGCTTATAGTGTGGGGCCACGGCCGGACCTTCTATTATATGTTATTTAACGGATGGGGTCATTACAACCAACACTTCTTTCATGTTCGTCGTCATCTCTTTTTGTTAAAAATATATCATATACACCTCTTCCCCTTTCATATGGCCTTAACGGCCTGAATTGAAGACAACAACATTTGTGGTACAAGTGTAATACCTTGAAATATTATCTCAGAATCTCCATGCCTCAAGGTCATTTGCTTCGCCGCATAATTAATTCTTGCATGGTGCCAATCCAACCACGTCATACCCGGAATAAGATCGAATTATAGAATCCCGAACACTATTTTAGGGGTTTCAAAAAGGTTTCCTCCAAAATATACTCCCAAATCGCACTTGGCGGACGAAGTCATCTCAGAGCCGTCTGGGAGGCGTACTCTCCGATTGATACCGGTAAAATATTTAACGTCACTTAAATCTTTCACAAAATCTTCCGAGAAAAATGAATGTGTGGCACCCGTATCGAATAGAGTGTAGGCTGTTTTCCACTAACAATCACGGTGCCTAAGTACCAATTATAAAAATTTTAACTAGATTTTTGCACACTTTTAGGCAAGCTAAAGATGAATGTTTATAACATATTAAACAACTTATGAAATACCTGCAATCACTTCCTTAGGATTCTACTCTTGAGTCATATCAAGAGTGAACATCTTCTCCCGCGGAGGTCCCGGATTCCTTTCTTGCGGTCCTCGATCGCAGCCTCATCCTCAACCTCATCGAGCCATCGGAGGGACAATAAGGACATCTCTAACTAGCTACGGGCAATAACGTCGGATGTGGCCCAGCTGGTTACACTAATTAAAGACTTTCCTGAATGGTCTTTTTGGTTATTAATGAGGTTGGAACTGCGGGGGTGGAGGTAGTGTTAGCTGCGGAGCCGGATGTCCTAAAATTAAGATGGAAATGGCTTCCACCTCTTTGGTTTCTTCTTCCACCTTGACTATTATGCCTCCTTCTGAAGTTGGGTCCTACTTCCATCACATCCACGGTGGGTCACTTATTACTAGTCTGGCCTCCCAAATGGCCTGCCTCCAATCTCTTTGCCATATCTATAATCTCTACCAGGCTCGAGTTCGTTATAAACAAAAGCGCTTGCCTTAGGGGATCTTGCAACCCTTTGTAGAACCGCTTTGCATACCCGCGATCATCCAAAATATAGGAGTCAGCTTATCTGGCGAGGTTCTAAAACTCCCGTTGATAGTCCACGACTAACTTTGATCCCTGTTCCAATTGTCAGAATCTTTCCTCGAGCTCATCTCGAGTAGTGGAGGTAACAAAATGTTCTAAGAAAGCCTCATAAAACTCATTCCAACTGATGTCGGTGTATCCATGTCCTTGAAAAGTGGAGGCCATAAGGGACTTCAACCACCTTTTTGCATGCGACTCTAGGACGAACACAGCAATGGTAACAACCATACTGGCTTGGCATCTAATTCTTGCCAGTAGTTCTTATACAATGTCTAGTCATTACTCAGTACAACTTAGTCCCATGGTAAACGGGTGGTGAAAGAGCTCGGAAGGTACTCAGCCAATTGGATCCCGGGGCCTATTGCTGCATCGGAGCCTGCTGAGACCTTAAGACATCCAAGATTGTAGTTAGGGTGTGCCCCAACTCCGATTGTTGGAACTTAGTAGGGATTGGAGGTATAGGAGTGCCCTTCTTCGGATCTGTATGTACCAAAATCTATGAATAAAGGTACAAACCTAATGTCAGGTTGGCTAATCATAAGCGAATAATTGGTCATATATAGTGTGAATTACACATGGGCACACCACTGCTTCCGCTATGTCAGTTTGACCTCAAACTTACCACTCGAGTGGGGGTGGCTCCATTGTTCAATGACTTCTTTAGGTTAGGATCGTTGTAAGTTGATACCATTTGTATGACCCCCCCCCCCCTCTCGGAATACAAAACACGGTCGAGGGGAGTCTTATGCCCAGAACAACCTCCTTGCTGTAGCATCAAAACACGGGTTGTCCGGCACTACAAGATGCCTATTCTGCTAGCTTTCACAATATCATTCATGCCAACCCAACATAAAGAGATTAAATAGAAGTCAAAGCATCACAATAAATAAAATGTCCAAGCGCAGTACATAATAATAAGGTGAATGTCTTTAATTCCAAGGTAGTTAAACACCTAGAGGGTGTGAAAAGGTTTTCTAGCCTTTTATGATTTTCCCTCCACTTAGTGCGTTGTGATTTAGTTTCTTATGCTTTCAAGACAATCACACAGATGATACCGTAATTTTATAGTGGTTCCCTAGAGTATAGGTACGTCCACTGTCCCTCCGACCTTTATAATAGTGTGTTAGACAAGACACTTCACAAAAAACTCGGCTCCTAAGAGCTTACAACACGATCCCGTAGGACCACTCTATCTCCTGCAAGACCTATAGCTCGGGCACAATGCCATATAACTAAGTAATCAAAATAGAACCTATCTTAGGCCAAAAGGCTCTACCACTCAGGCTAGGAGGATAACCCTACCTCAAATCCAAAGGATTCTACAACTCAGGCGCAAGTGCCCTACAACTCAAGCAAAATCCCTACACTCAGATCCAACCTGGATCTTATACCTTAGATTTACTCTTGAATCCTACCTCTAAGATCTATACAAGATCCTACACTCTACCTTTATAAATAGGCTTACAACTCAGATCTAGAAAGATCCTATAGAAAATTAGGTTTGCTGATGTTGAATAGACAATAAAGAAATGATCTTTGTGTCTTCCTCCTTCTTTCCTGAGAAAACTCAGTCAAGATTCCCTCTTAACAACTCCAAAAGATAGTCTTCAGGATAAGATCTGCTCTGGCTGTGATATGACTGCAGCAGGGGTAGGCCATAGCTTCTTTTCTCTCAAAGAAATGTCTCTAATCTTGTTGTTGTCGGTGTTGATCACAACAGCTAACTTGATGACCTTTTGGGTTCAGTCAATTTTTAACTTCTGCTTCAAGCTTTGCAACAACGGTGAGGAAGAAGAAGAAGTTACGACACTTTGCGAAAAGACAAACCCTAAAAATTTTTCTCTTCTCAGCCGATCTCCTTCCTTTTATTATCTGCCGTCCAAAGGCTCTTTTGACATGTGAGCCCAGATTTAATTGCAGATATATAGCCTTCCTTTTACAGAATAGATCTTATAGCTGGCTGTCGGCGCCATTAGTGGTCGACTGCAGCTTTCCCACAATGAATTTGAATTTCGTTGACGATTATTGACTTTTGCTGATGTCAGCATCTGTGGACTTCGCCAAATTCTCAGTTCCTACTCAGGCATTGAGTTCGTTGAGTGAATGGCCTTCACTCAACACCCTTGGACTTAGCCAATTCTTCTGCCTTGCTTAGGCATTGTAATGGCGATGATGATGATGCGGCCGTTGATCCCCGTCATAGAGAGTTCGTGGATTGGGACGATCGATGACGCAAGCTCGAAGATGAATGTCAACCATGACGTTTCTTCGCCAACGCCGCCGCCATTAAATAAAATATATAATTATAAATAAAATAATTATAATTATATATTTTATAAATTTATTATTTTAGCAATTTTATTTTAAAATGTTTTATTTCATGCATTTTATTATTATTATTTTTATTTCATGTAATGATGGGTGCCTATAACCATCATAGTTTCATTTTGAATTTTGAATGGAGGATTGATTGAGTGGTGTAGGCTATAAAAAGGCATACTTCTGAAGAATTTAGTAGATATTGAATGAAAATTAAAAAAACCCTAATCTTGCCTGAGATTTCCCTCCTCCTCTCCTCTCCTTTCTCCTCTCAAATTTAGGCCCCCCCTTAGTCTCCTTCTTCTTGGCTGCTGGCCACCACTTCCTCCTCCTCCTCCCCCTCCTTTGCAAACCTCGGCCACCCCTCCCTATTCTCCAACCCGAGCCCAACTCCCTCCAAAACCGTCGGCCACCACCACCCCTTAGGGCTCGGCCTAACCCAAGCTGCCACCCTCTCTCCTCCCTTTCCTCTCACTCTGCATCCTCCCTATTCCCCTCCAAAATTCTAACCAACCTCCTCCATCCAAACCCAAAACCAACCCCCCTGAAATTCATAAGAAATTTCATCCAAAACCTTATCCCCCTCTCTTCACCACCTTTTCTCTCTCCTCTTTCCTTATATAGTATACATCAAGTTTTCTCTCACTCCAAAGGCTGCAAAGGGAAGAATGGCTCACGTATTTATCATTCGGAGCAGATCCGTGGAGTTTGCGTGGAAATAGAAAATCAACCACCGTCGTGTGTGATTCCTCCATTCATCTTGTGGACGGACTTCCTGGGATTGGTAACAATTTACTAAAATCTCTTTGTGTGATTTCTTCTACAAATTTTTGAGGTATTGGTGGAATTAGAAGTCTAGTATTAGTTCTGATTTATATTGTAATTGTGCTAATTAAAATCTGAATTTTCAAGCATTATTTTCCCAAATATTCTCGCATAATTTAGAGCGGGTAGATCTGGTGAATACTAAAAGAAATCGGGTTCATCACCCTTGATTTTCTCTTGAGTTCACGAGATTTGGTATACCCTCATATTAAATATTTCTGGGATTGATTTGGACTTTATTTTGAATCATTATTTTAGTCAGGATCCCCTCGTATTGGTTTGTGATTTGCTAGGGAATAATTTTATTTAGAATTATTAATTGTCTGGATCGGGTAGGTCCTTTTCTCTTGAGCGAACATTGGCATATAACGATTGTTTAATATTTATAAGGGGTAGCATCCCTTTGTATTGTGCATTGCTATATTGGATGGTCATCATTAATATTAATATAGATAAATATTATTTGCTGCGTATTTAATTTATTTGTTGAACCTAAGAGCGCGTAGTGTTTAATCCATCGAAACCTTGGGCCTGCATCAATTTGGTATCAGAGGGAGGTTCACGTCAATTTCCTAACTTTCACCCTCCCCCTTTTATTATTTTGTCGACACGCACTTGCGTGTTTCTATGTCAAAATAATAAAACAAAATTTTTAGTTTTGGTCTGCCAATAGCAACCTAAAATTCTCAGTTTTTCTCAAAAATTCAAAAAAAATAAAATTCTGGAAATTCTCCATAATTTTATTGGTAAGAAATCAAAAAATATTTTATTTTTATTAAGTTATTATTTTTATTAAGTCATTATAAATCTTTAATTTTTGGTCTGCAAATAGCGGCCTATATTTTTTATTTCCTACAAAAAAATCTTTATAATTTTTTTAATAATCTCCATATTATTTTCATCTAGAAAATCAAAAATAATATTTTATTATCCTAGCTGCTAAGCGGGAACAATTCCGTCCTTCCTAGAGTTTAGTGGGTCAGGTTCATTTTTCATTGCATGTGCACAAGACTCGGATCGAGTTTTCTCTCCGGTTCTTACTGATATGCTATATGACGTTCACGTTTACCTTTTAAACAATTGGTATGATAAAGTCATGGCTAAACAAACCCAAGACTTGCCTTCATACCATAGGAATACCAACCGTCCCCGCGTTTATTCTCCCACAAGAGTTAAGGCACCTACTTATGATGGTTTAGGGTTTCCCCTTGTTTTCCTAGACTGGGTTAAGGAAATAGAGTGCTACTTTGAGTGGTACAAATCGACTGGTGTATATAAGGTGCGAGTGGCGAGAATGAAGTTGTTAGGTAGAGCTAAGATATTCTGCTTGAATGAGGAACGACGTCTGAGAACCGAGAACGATAAATTACTTATTGGTTAGGTAGACATGAAGGCCATGCTGACAGAATAGAACGTCCCTACGTACCATCGTACATAGATTTCATATGATTTGGCTACCCTTAAAAAAGAGAATAGGTCGGTCTCTGAGTATATGAGTCTTCTTAAGGATTTGATGGTTAGGTGTGGTATAAAGAAGATGTCAGAGCTCACCCTCTCTAGGTTTCGTAAGGGGTTAAACGCCGACATCCAGGGTAAATTATCGCGTTATGGTCATACCGACCTAAACACCACTTGTAATGCTGCATTAGATATTGAGAAGCACAACATTCATAAGAATAAGACTCGCTTGTTTCAGAAGGGAGAGTCTGTCTTAGGACCACCACCCACTTTTAGGGAAACCATTCCTAATATGTCTTATGTATTGGATTCCCAAAATATTATTACTAGGGTGTTGCCTCAGTTAGCTTCGACGACTGAGCCTCCTAAGATTGTGATTGAAACCAATGAGTATTCTGATGTAGATGTGGTATCTCTTGATTCTGAGGATGACCCCGTAGGTGAGAGTATTCCGACATGTACGTTAGTGCCCGAAGATTTTGATGAGTTAGAGATTGGATACCCTAGTGATTTAGAAGACGATGTATGGGATGATTTCGTTCCGAACTGTGAGAGTATTACGTTGCCTATTACGTGCCCTACTAGCGTTGTGTCTGATCACCCTAGTATTGAGTGCCTTCTCCAGGCTATGATCTCGGATGTGTTAGAGCCTACGATTACACCTACTGAGCTTATATCTGATTTATCTGAGGAGTCTGAGAGTGAGGATGTTCTTAATATTATTTTGGATGAGTTACAATCTGAGAGAAGGGTAATTTTGGACTATATTATTGTTGTACACCCGGGGGAGAGTTCTTTAATGTCGTCACCATTGGGTGAAATTTTTACTGATTCGGATTTTGATGGGTAAAAATCGTCTCACGGACTACAATCCGAATAGGCAAGTGTACCTATCGTTTTATAGTATAGTGATATAAATAAATCAAGGTCGTATAAAAAATCGAGGTAGGTAAGTACTATTAATCACAACGACTCTATTATCCTACTGAATGATTGATGGGTTTTGAAAATGAAAATGAACTAATCTTAATTAAAAGGGAAATAAAATATTGCGAAAGAGTGCTCGATCGACGATTCACTTTGAAATAAAATAATGGAATCAATTATTTTAACATTTGCAATTCTATTAAGATCGTGACGGATCCGAAAATAAGAAATAATCTTGCTAGAGTATTAAATCTCCTAACTTCTAGATGTTTTGACCGAAATCTCTTTGCAAATAGAAGGCCTAAAGTCACATTATAGAGGTGACACGCACTATTGGATTTGACTCCAATCCGGAGGATTTACGTCATCCTATCTCTAGGATTGCGTGCAACTCCTTCCTTCCTTGAGTGATCTTTCACATTCACGAGCCTCTCGGCTACTCAAATATGAGATCGGAATCTACTACCATATACTAGAAATACGGAGTCGATACGAAATAATTCAAGGTCGGATCAAAAATAAAAAATACAAATTCAACATAAAATGAAAGATATTATTTTATCGCAAAGATCATCCTGATCGAGCACAAACAAGAAAATTAGCTAAGCATTAGAGAGAGAGTAAACAAAAGAAAAGAAAATTGCATTTTCATTAAACTAGGAATAAGAGTACATAACAAGATGAAAAATACTAAACTATTGCTTGGAGAAATGGAAAAATAACAAGAAAACACAAATACTTGAAATGGAAGCCTGCTCTCTAAAATATTCTAACTCTCTACATTAGCACTCTACTTTCTACATTCACTTCTAAAGCTTGAGGGATGGGGTCTTTTTATAGGAGAGGGAGAATGTTCTTTCTGGATGGAGGAGACGAAGAGAACCAAAGGGGGTGGAGATGCATGAATGATTATAAATGGGAGGAGAGAGAGGAGGCTAAATGCATGAATAGGGTTTCATGAGATGGAGAGAGAAAGAGTTACATGCATGCATTTTATAAAAATAGAAAATAGAAATATAAAAGAGGGGAGATGGATGAGATTTAATTGAGGATGAAAGAGGTAGAAGGGGGGGAATGAGTATAAAAGAGGAGAAAGAAAGTAATAACGGGAGAGAGAGAAGGGAGTGGTCGGTCAATTGATAAGGAAATGCATGCAAGGTGGGTTTTGAAGTGGACAGATTGTAATCAATGAGGATGGTCGGCTTCTTGTGATTGAATGAGGAGGAGAAAGTGGGTTGCAAGGATTAATGAAGTTGAGGTGGGATGAAAATGGGCTGCAACGAAAGAGGCTCACGGTTTGGCATCAACAAGGAGAGGCGGGGCTTCTTCAAAATAATTCTTCAAAGGACTGCACGTGAGGGCTGCTTGGCTTTGGATTATTGAATATGACGGGCTTGGATAGCATGCAAATAATGAAGGGCTGGACTTCATAGAGGTTGATGGGATGAATCAATTATATTCTTCAACAAAGGGTTGTACGAGCACTGGTGCGGCGATGACAACATAGACGGGCACACGACGGTGAAGGCAATGACTTCTTGCAAAGGTGGCGGCGAGCATGGCGGTGATGGCGATGATAACATGCAAAGGTTGTGGCAATGGTACGGACTATTGCGGATTGCAATAAAATCACCCGAGGCCTGTCGAATTCCTACAAAATAAAATATAATGTTAGAACTATAATTAGTAATTTTTAAGATTATTTTATATAAAAATAAAGAAAGAGAACACGTAAATATCAAAATATAATATAAAATACTATTCAAAATAATAACTGAAATATTAGTCATCAAATACCCCCTTGCTTGAGCATTTGCTTGCCACCAAGCAAAGACATACAAGTTAGCAAAAATAAAATAGCCTAATCAAATAATCTAACCATGCCGCTATGAGTACGATGTGAAATTAGTGATAGGGAGAGTGATGAAAAAGAAGTGAAACAGATTACTTAAACATAGCATATAAATTTACAAATTTCACTAGAATAAAAATAAATCATCCAATGTTTTTGCAAATTCAAAAGCTAAGTAAAGTGTCAAACAAAAAGTACATTGAGTTGTTACTAAAACCAAAGAGACCCATTAAAATCACATCAATCTTAATTATGCTCTTACTCCTACCTAGAAAACTTACCCAAAATCGTTCTCGTTACAATACTAAAAATAGACTAAAGAAGCATGAATCAAAAGGACTTGCATTAGGTGTAGTGTTTAGGCATAGGTTTAAGGTGCAGATAGCAAAAGATAAACATGAAGGGTTAAAGCACACCTAAAACAAAAAGAAGAGCTTTGCAAAAACAGTTGTGCTAGTAAAGATAAATTTTAACACTCCAAATAATTTTGAAATATAAAGTTAGGGGTCAAAAGAAATACATACATAATAATTTTTCAATTTTTCTTCATCCTTTTCAACATTTTTCTCTCCTTTTTTTTCTTTTGTAGCAAAAGGATAATATTTTTGAACATTCACTATTTTTCACAAAATGGAAGCACACACTAGTACAAATAAAGCTCAAAATTTAAGTGTGCAACATGGGATGGCTCTTTGGCTTTGGTAAAAAATAAGTGGGGCTACAAAAGGGATACAGAGAAAGCACAAAATGGCTAGCAACGGTTAAGATTTTTCGTACGATATGCAAAGACTAAAACGAATCAAGAGGAAGCCAAAATCATTTGCATGCTTCTACTGAGTCTATCTAAAGTAAAGTATTGAAAAATCAAAGAGACAAGTTCTAGCTAGGAAATAAGAAACAAAAATTCTTCATGAAAATGAAATTAATAAGCGTCTAGATTTATTCAAACCTACTGCACTAATCATTTATCAAAATTACATAAAATTAAAAAGAGAAAAACAACGATGGATAAATTTTATAAAAGTGAAAAATATTAAAAGATAGCTACGCAAAAGCACAATTTTCAAAAAAAATTCTCACACTAACATACTACCCTAATTAGGAACACTGCAAGAGTCAACATAATACTCAAAGAAACATAGCTAAAATGAAAGGTTAGAACATTTTATTTCGTCTAAACAAGTACAACAAAGCCTAAGAACAAGATAAATACAAAAGACATGAATTTTTTGTATTTTCCAGTTTATTTTTTTTTTTTTTGAGTTTTCTAATTTTTGTGTTTTTGTTTTTTTTTTCATTTTTATTGTAATTCTTTTTAAAGACTTAAAAAGAAAGGGAAAACACTCCCCCATGCTTAATGTTCAATATTGTCCCCAATGTTGAATAGTAAATATGAGGAAAGAAAAAGATAAGAAGAAAAGAAGAGGGGGTGCAATAAAGTAAATAAATAAAAAGAACAAGACTCCCCCGTAGTCGTGAGGCCGAATGCTGATTTCGCTCCCCCATGCTTAAGCTTGACACCGGCTCAGGCCCAAGGAAGAGAAAAAAAATGATAGAGCCAAACAAACTGCTTGAGGTTTTATTCCAGCAAAACACAATAAGCAAACAAAAAGGATAAGAAAGGGGTGCCTCCAAAAAGCGCTATTTGTTTAACGTCATTTGAGCCCGACGTTATTGGTTAGCTAAATAAAAAAACTAAAGTTAAAAGGTAACTCCCTATGTATGCGCTTAGGAGAGTAAATCAAAAAAGAGAAAAATTTAAGAATCACACCGACATGCGGTGGAATCTTCAAGGGAATGATGCCCGAAAATGAACGGACGGAGTTATAGAAGAACTCTGTCGTATGTAAAATAGGAAAGAAGGGGTCATCAAAAGAAGAAGAAGAAAAAGAAGAAGAAGGGATCGTCAAAAGAAGAAGAAGAAATAGAAAGAGGAATAAAAGAAGTAGAAAAAGAAATTTCATCAACGGAAATTTCACAAGGAGAAGGAGAGACTTGTGAAATTTCGAGAGAAGAAGAGGTAGAGAGGACTAGAGAAGAATTATCTAAAATAAAAGAAGAAGAAGAAAAATACTCGCTAAAACTAGAAAAAGTTGGAACAGTTAAAGTTTGAAGCAAAATGGAATCACAAACGCCTTCAGAAAAAGAAAGAGAATGATGAGACATCTTGTCATCCCCAAAAGGTAAGAAGCACGCCGGAGTATCCATAAGGGTGTTATCCAAAGGAGGAATGCAACATAAAATTAGAGATATTATTTTATCGCAAAGATCATCGTGATCGGGCACAAACACGAAAATTAGCTAAGCATTAGAGAGAGAGTAAACAAAAGAAAAGAAAATTGCATTTTCATTAAACTAGGAATAAGAGTACATAACAAGATGAAAAATACTAAACTATTTCTTGGAGAAATGGAAAAACAACAAGAAAATACAAATACTTGAAATGGAAGCTAGCTCTCTAAAATATTCTAACTCTCAACATTAGCACTCTACTTTCTACATTCCCTTCTAAAGCTTGAGGGATGGGGTCCTTTTACAGGAGAGGGAGAATGTTCTAGATGGAGGAGATGAAGACAACCAAAGGGGGGTGGAGATGCATGAATGATGATAAATGGGAGGAGAGAGAGAGGAGGCTAAATGCATGAATGGGGTTTAATGAGATGGAGAGAGAAAAAGTTACATGCATACATTTTATAAAAATAGAAAATAGAAATATAAAAGAGGGGAGATGGATGAGATTTAATTGAGGACGAAAGAGGGAGAAGGGGGGTGAATATGAATAAAAGAGGAGAAAGAAAATAATAAAGGGAGAGAGAGAAGGGAGTGGCCTGTCAATTGATAAGGAAATGCATGCAAGGTGGGTTTGAAGTGGTCGGATTGCAATCAATGAGGATGGCTGGCTGCTTGTGATTGAATGAGGAGTATTAAGTGGGTTACAAGGATTAATGATGTGGAGGTGGATTGAAAATGGGCTGCAGCAAAAGAGTCTCACGGTTTGGCATCAACAAGAAGAGGCGGGGCTGCTTCAAAATAATTCTTTAAAGGGTTGTACGTGAGGGCTGGTTGGCTTTGGATTATGGAATATGACGGGCTTGGATAGCATGAAAATAATGAAGGGATGCACTTCATGGAGGTTGACGGGCCGCATCAATTATAATCTTCAACAAAGGGTTGCACGGGGACTGGTGCGGTGATGGCGACATGGACGGGCACACGACGACGAACGCGACGACTTCTTGAAAAGGTGGCGGAGAGCATGGCGGTGATGGCGACGACAACATGAAAAGGTGGCGGTGATGGAGTGGACTTTTGTGGATTGTAATAAAATCACCTGAGGCCTGTCGAATTCCTATAAAATAAAATATAATGTTAGAACCATAATTATTAATTTTTAAGATAATTTTATATATTAAAAAAAAGAAAGAGAACACGTAAATATCAAAATATAATATAAAATACTATTCAAAATAATAACTTGAATATTAGTCATCAGATTTTATACGGGGTTTGATTTTACCGACCCTTTCCCCTATTTATTTGCCCACATTAGTTGACTTTTTAGGACGTGAAACTTGTAGACCTAGTCTGAGTTTTTGTGTCACGCCTGATGAGTCCAAGTTATATATATATTTTTGGACTCATTTGGGCTAGTTTTCTCGTTGATGCACTTCACTTTTAGTTCATTATTATATACATTTATACTAATCTTTATTTCCATATGAAGTGCACTTATAGGACCGTGGTTGTGTACTTTTGTTACTTTTATTGATTGTACTTCTAATTGTGATTTCCAGGAATATCTGCACATATCAGTGGTTAGTTTTTCCAGCAAGCCAGGGGTTGTGTTGGAGCTCTTGGTTTGTTTGGGGCCCATTTTTGCCTAAGGGCCACTGATCATGCATTTTTACACGCGCACGCTCAGTGGATTCCTTAGCGCATGACCACTGGTCGTGCGCCATTGATCGTGTGCATTGATTCCATTTATCAATGTTCAATCTGGGGCAATCGTACGACCATTGGAAATAGTGTGCATGACCTCTTGTCATGCACCACTGCGTGTGCGCGTTTATCCCATTTTTCTGGAGTTCTGCAATGCCAATGTGCACTATCATAGGACGTGTGCACAACCACTGGTCGTGCGCCACTGATCATGTGCATTGATTCCATTTTTTACAAGGTTCTGCCATGCCAATGCGCACTTTCACAGGACACAGTGCGCATGACAACTGGTCGTGCGCCAATGATGGTGTGCATTATATTTTTTGCAATTAATAAATACGCAGGTTCCGCCCAAATTCCACATTCTGGACTTTTTTCTTTGCCATTTTCATCTACGAGGAGGGTTCCGCCGATCTCCTTCCTCCACCATAGGGAGAGGCTCTGGGCAATCTTTCAACACCAATTTCAAGTCGGAGCTTCCTCTCGGCGTCCTCCTTCATCCTTGAGCTTCAAGAAGGGTTTGACCTAGCTTTCACCATCAAGCTCGAGGAGTTTGTGTCATCCTCCACCGGATCATGACACGAAAAGATGGGTTCATTGGGAGTTAGTGACAGCCTCCTCTACCCCTGACGCAGTTGAGGACCGAGCCAGGACGCGGATTGAAAACCCAGCGATTCCTTCCATGAATCCTTAGCAAGACTTCGAATCCGGTCAATTTTGATCTCTCTTCTTCTTTTGTTGTTGATAGTGTAATTTGATCTCTTCATATTTGATGAAGTGTGCTTAATTTGATATACATTTTTGTATAATCATGTTTATGTTATTTTATATTCACGTTATTTGCTTGAGGTGTTCCATTATCCATCCTCCACCATACAGTGTCGTACTAGCAATTGCTAGAGGCGCGCGTAGCGAAGAGGTGCTCACAACCCTCATCCCGCCATTCTCACCACCTCATCCGCAAGCCTACTCGTCCATCCACCTAACAATTCGGTGCATAGTGGCCTGTATAGTTTTCCATCCGCCTGGCGAAGCATTGCATAACGCCATTGCATAGGAGTAGTTTATTAGTGTTTTACTTTCTTTTTCTACAAACAATCAAAACCCCCTTCGTAAACACCGAGCTAAGGAATTCAATCTCAAGTCCTCCTCAAAATTAACTCCACCTTACTGTATTCCATGAGAGATCGATACTTGGGAAAATTCGCCCATTTTATATTACTTATGCGACCGGTACACTTACCGTAAACTGCATCAAGTTTTTGGCGTCGTTGCCAGGGAATACAGTCGTGAGAGTTTTTGGAGAGTGAGATAGGAGATAGAAGCCCTTTTCCATTTGTTCATTTCTTGTTTCTTCTTTTCTTTAGTTTTTAGAATTTGTTGCTTATTTTTCTTTGTTCTTTTTCTAGTTTTAAATTTTCAGCTGCAGGCATTCCTTTTCTTTTATCTTCTAGTATGTAGTTAATTTTTGCTTAGAATATTTCTGTTGGTGAATTCTTTCTTATTGCACCATGTTTCTTAAATGAATATCTGTTGCAAATGGTGCGGGGATTATAGGCTTGGAAGTGATGAGTGCCACACTGAATATATTGAGCATAATTCTCGTGGTTCAGTGTATGGAGCACCGTCCTCTTATGGTACTTCATACACCATACCCAAGTCTTATGGTCACTTCTCTTCTACACCTTCACCTTTTTCTTATTCCTCTACGGTCCCACCAGGACTGAGGAGTAATGGAAAATGGTGTTTGTGTTGTCAGAGCACCGAGCATTTGTTGAAAGATTACACACAATTTCAGTGCCAATTGGAGGAGGAGGATGAACCAGGTATCCAATTCATTCCATCCACCTCTCAATTGGCTGCCCCTTCTGATTTTGATGATATATTCGAAGTACCACCTTGTCTATTGGGGACTGCTGCGGATATACCCATCAGACTTTCTATTCAGTGTGATGACATTGTGGTGTCATCTCTCCCTATGTATTGTTCCCCTCTTTTGGATTCACCCCCGGAGGAACCTGCAAATATTTTCTCTGATGTTGTTGTTCCTCCGCTTTCTTTGCAAGAATTATCTATCCCAATTTTTAGTGAGTCAGTTGATGATATTATATCGGATAGTGATTTGGAGCCTTAGGTTGCGCCAATATGGGACAAGGACATTATTCTCTCCAATTGAGAGTGTGACATATTTGAACATGATGATGCACCGAGGTGGGATGATGAGGAGATCCATTCTGATGAGGAAGTTTTCACTTCCTTTTTGGATGGAAAGGTCCAAACCACCACCGAGGACCTCGAGCTCTGGGATTCCCCTTGCTATGACTCATATGACACCGACGATGATCTATGCTTGGATCCTGCTGGGAGTGAGATAGGGACCACTCCCCCTATTTTTGATTATTTTAGTTTTTCATCTCTTTTATTTCTTAATCCCTTTTCTATATTTGAGCCTGTGTTGGTTGAGTCTTCGCAGGTGCTTTAGGAGGAATTGGAGATTTTAGCTCGAGTCATGGATGATAGCATCCTCTTTCGCAAGGAGGTTGATTCCTCCTCTATTGAGGAAGCTCCATTAATTGATTTCTCCTCCTTCCGTCTCCCTGTAGATGTTACCTTGCTAGGTAAGGATTTATTTTGTGGTGAGATGAGTGAGTACCATCGCTCCTCCTCTTCTTACTTCTTATTTCCTCTACCTGTGTTGGGCAGGTATTATTATTTAGGTAGAGGGGTAACTGCTTTTTCTCCGTATTGGTACTCACTACTGAAATGGATATTCGGTCAGTTACCTGTGCACCTTTTATTTCATAGGCCCATTAGCTAGAAATGTATAAAATTTAATAAGTCATGCTGGGAGGACAATAACCCCAGTAGTTATCTTACATTTCCTGCATTTTTATTTTTCATGTTTATCTTAGTTTTAGTATTTCTTTGTATTTTATCTATTTTTCTTTTATTTTTGCGGAGCTCACACCTAGAGGTATTCATGGCGAATTCGTATTGGCGGGGTTGTGATTCTTCATTTGGCAGACCTGCTTCTATTTTTTTCACACGACTTCTGGTATGCTCACTAGATAAGCATTAGGTAACCTCTCCCCTTGTCTCTATCTGATTTTAATTTTAGTATCATATGTTGTGTGGCTTAGTTTAAATTTAGGGGAGAGCTATTATTTGTTACATTTTGCATGCGCACATTTCATTTGCATACTAGAAGCTTTTATTATTTTATTTTGATTAGTTCATTGCATCGCACACCACTACACCCACATGAGCACATGCTTAGTTGTTAGTGTGCTGTCAGTTAAACTCATTTCTTTTTTATGATTTGGGAAAATTATTGTGCTGGCATAGGATTGTGAGACGGAGTAAAATGTTGACTCCTGCAGTGCTCCTAGTTGAGTGCTCTCGTCTCGAGTAGAAATTGGAGTAGATTTAAGTTTTCTGTATACTTATAGTTTTATATTTTTCTAATTGCGTAAATACCATTTATTTTACGCAAAAATTGGTGAATCCGGTGTGAATCGGACGGTAGCTTAGGGATGTGTGTAGACGACCATTAGATTCGTATTGCTCGAGTCAGGAGGATGGATAGTCTTTCTCGGTGTCTAAGAACTTGCCCCAAGCTACTCTCGAAGCATTGGTGCATGGTTAGTTCAATCGCATGAGCGTGATGTAGGCCATCATTTTGGACCGGTTAAGCTTTGTACCGTTCCTTATATCTTATCCTCGCTAGCCCCGTTGTGCCTACCCCTTCTTTAGATTCAGCTCCACCATTTTTTACCAAAGCCATATAGTCGATCCTAGTCGCACACCCAAGTCGAGCTTCAGTGTTTTACATTTTAATTTTGGGGGTGTTGATGTGGTGATATTCCTTGTGAATATGTGGATGTGCACCAAAGTTTTTATTTGCTGAAATTGTTAAAATAAAAAAGATGATTTGAAAAATATATATATAAATTAATTGTGAAAAAGAAAAGTGAAAAGAAAAAGTATAATTGAAAATTCTATATGAGATGAGATTGTATTTGGAGTAGGCGGTGCACACACCCATATTTTAAAAATTAAGTCTGGGGGTGTGGTGTACCCGCATGTATTTTGGTTAACGGATAGATTCTTTTTTATGCTTAGCTCAATTGGGTTAGGTGTGTAGCCTTCTTATTTATCTTTGTTTACCTCTCTAAAACTCAAGCCCCATCTCTTCACCTAAAGTCCTACTGATTCGTGTGTGAACCAAACCAGTGTCGTGGAGAGAGTGTGAATGGGCAAGATTATGGTCACCGACATTGGTGGATTCCTTTGGAGGTTATACCGAGCCCCGATCTTTGGCAATGCTCGCCTTAGTGATTAGTCTACTTTCTCCCTACGCGTGACCGGAAGATTCACCGTGATTCCATTTTTGAGTAGTAATAAAATATTGATACGAATTGTGAAAAGTATAAACTATTCTGTATACTTAGAAATTTCCTCTATTATATTTTTACCCACGCGAGCATGCGAATTCACATGGTACTCTGTATCTCAATTTATATGTTAGCTAGTTTATTTTCCCTATCTCTGTTAATTTTGTTTGCTCGGGACGCGCAAATAGGTAAGTTTGGTGGTGTGATGAGTCCAAGTTACATACATATTTTTGGACTCATGTGGGCTAGTTTTCTCATTGATGCACTTCACTTTTAGTTCGTTATCATACATATTTCTTCTAATCTTTATTTTCATAGGAAGGGCACTTATAAGCCTGTGGTTATGTATTTTTGTTACTTTTATTGATTGTGTTCTTATTGTGATTGTCTGGAATGTCTGCACATATCATTGGTTAGTTTTTCCTACAGGACAGGGGTTGTGTTGGTGCTCTGGGTTTGTTTGGGGCCCATTTTTGCCTAAGGGCCACTGATCATGCGTTTTTACACACACACACTCAGTGGATTCCTTAGCACACGACCAATGGTCATGCACCACTGATCGTGTGCATTGATTCCATTTTTCCAACTTTTGTTTAGGGTAATTGCACGACCATTGGAAATAGTGCGCATGACCTCTGGTCATGCACCACTGCTCGTGCGCGTTTATCCCATTTTTCTGGAGTTTTGCCATGCCAATGGGTACTATCACAGAACACAGTGCGCACGACCACTGGTCGTGCGCCACTGATCGTGTGCATTGATTCCATTTTTTTACCAGGTTTTGGCTTACCAATACACACTATCATAGGACACAGTGCACACGAGAACTTGTCGTTGATCGTGTGCATTATATTTTTTGCAATCTATAAATACGCAGGTTCCTCCCTAATTTTGCATCCTGTACTTTTTTTCTCCTCCATTTTCATCTCCGATGAGGGTTCCGTCGATCTCCTTCTTCCTCAACCGTATGGAGGGGCTCTGGGCAAGCTTTCAACTCCAAATTCAACCCGGAGCTTCCTCTCGGCCTCCTCCTTCATCCCTGAGCTTCAAGATGGGTTTGACCTAGCTTTCACCATCAAGCTCAGAGGAGTTTGTATCATCCTCCACTGGATCGTGACACGAAGAAGACGGGTCCATTGGGAGTTAGTGACAGCCTCCTCTACCCCGGAAGCAGTTGAGGATCGAGCTAGGACGTGGATTGATAACCCAGCGATTCCTTCCGTCAATCCTCAACAAGACTTCGGATCCGGTCGATTTCACACTCTCTTCTTCTTTTATTGTTGATAGTGTAGTTTGATCTCTTTTTATTTGATGAAGTGTGCTTATTTTTCTTTTGCCTGACACCATTTCGATTTTTGTTAATTCTACACCTAACAGGTTCTTAGTGCTATGGGATGTTCATGCTACTACGACACAGATTGCAAGTGCCAGATTTGCCCCATGTTACTGCTACTTTCGACTATTCCCCCCTCACGGGCCACTCATCGGTGATGAGTAATTTTGAGTTGGGGAGAATTGATGGCGACAATGTTGATGCGGCCGTTGATCCCCATCATAGAGAGTTTGTGGATTGGGACGTTCGATGCGGTAAGCTCGAAGATGAATGTCAACCATGACGTTTCTTTGCCAACGTCGCCGCCGCTACATGTTTTGCTCGATGTCTGCTGCCGCCATTAAAATATATATATAATTATAAGTTAAATAATTATACTTATATTTTTTTTTAATTTATTATTTTAGCAATTTTATTTTAAAATGTTTTATTTCATGCATTTTATTATATTGCATTTTATTATTTTATTGTTTTTATTTCATGTAATGATGGGTGTCTATAACCATCATAGTTTCATTTTGAATTTTGAATGGAGGATTGATTGAGTGGTGTAGGCTATAAATAGCCATGCTTATGAAGAATTTTGTAGAGAATGAATGAATATTAAAACAACCCTAATCTTGCTTGAGATTTTCCTCCTCCTCTACTCTCCTTTATCCACTCAAATTTGCCCCCCCCCCCCTTAGTCTCCTTCCTCTTTGCCGTCGGCCACCACTTCCTCCTCCTCCCCCTCCTTTGCTAACCTTGTCCATCCCTCCCTATTCTCCAACTCGAGCCCCAACTCCCTACAAAACCTTCGGCCACCACCACCCCTTAAGGCTCGGCCTAGCCCAAGCCGCCACACTCTCTCCTCCCATTCCTCTCTCTCGGCCTCCTCCCTCTTCCCCTCAAAAATTCTAACCAACCTCCTCCATCCAAACCGAAAACCGACCCCCCTCAAATTCAAATGAAATTTCGGCCAAGACCATAACCCCCTCTCTTCACAACCTTTTCTCTCACCTCTTTCCTTATATAGTATACATCAAGTTTTCTCTCACTCCAAAGGTTGCAAAAGGAAGAACAGCTCGTGTCTTTATCGTTCGGAGCGGATACGTGGAGTTTGGGTGGAAATAGAAAATCAACCACCATCGTGTGTGATTCCTCCACTCATCTTGTGGACGGACTTCCTGGGATTGGGTAACGATTTACTGAAACCTATTTGTGTGATTTCTTCTACAAATTTGTGAGGTATTGGTGGAATTAGAAGGCTAGTATTTAGTCCTGATTTATATTTAAATTGTGCTAACTAAAATCTAATTTTTCAAGCATTATTTTCCCGAATATTCTCGTATAATTTGGAGCGGGTAGATCTTGTGAACACTAGAAGAAATTGGGTTCATCACCCTTGATTTCCCCTTGAGTTCAAGAGATTTGGTATACCCTCATTTTAAAAATTTCTGGGATTGATTTGGACTTTATTTTGAATCGTTATTTTAGTCCGGATCCATTCGTATTGGTTTGTGATTTGCTAGCAAACAATTTTATTTAGAATTACTAATTATCCGGATCGGGTAGGTCCTTTTTACTTGAGCTAACATTGGCATATAGCCATTGTTTAATCTTTATAAGGGGTAGCGTCCCTTTTCATAGTGCATTGGTATATTGGTTGGTTATCGTTAATATTAATTTAGATAAATATTGCTCGCTGCATATTTAATTTATTTGTTGAACCTAAGATCACGTAGTGTTTAATCCGTCGAAACCTTGGGCCTGCATCACGTTGAGTGCATTGAGTGAACTGGCTTCACTCAATGCCTCTGTACTTAGCCAATTCTTCTGCCTTGCTTAGGCGTTGAGTGCATTGAGAGAATTGGCTTCACTCAACGCCTCTGTGCTTAGCCAATTCTTATACACCATCGACGTTGAGTGCGTTGAGTGAATCTTCATCACTCAATGCCCCTGGACTTAGCTGCAACTTTCTTTATCTATTAGGTGTTGAGAGCATTGAGTGCGTTGGGTGAGCTATCCTCATTGAATGCATCTGGACATAGATAGATTTTTCTGTTTATCTTCATTAAGCTTTGACTGACCATAGCTCTGTGGATGCTTTCCACTTTAGGCATTGAGTGAGATGACCTCACTCAATGCTTTTGGACTTAGTTAATTTTTTGTCTTCTTCTTCTTTGGCTTTGACAGAATTAGCATGGCATTGAGTGAACTCGCTTCACTCAACACTTCTGGACTTAACCTTATTTCTTTGACATATTCTCTTTGGCTTTGACTGAAGTAGCCTGATTCAATGCTTCTAGCTGTATGGCATTGAGTGAGTTGACATCACTTAACGCCTGTGGACTTTGCCACTTTTCTGTCTTCCTTCTTCTTCAGCTTTGACAACATAGTCTTCCTCAACACTTTTTGTTATATGGAGTTGAGTGAACTGGCTTCACTCAACGCCTGTGTACTTAACCACTTTTCTTCAATGTCAAAGCAAAGTATTTGACTGACTGGTCTTTACTCGATGCTTTTGCTCATTTGGCATTGAGTGAGCTATCCTCACTCAATGCCTCTAGACTTAATCGATTTTTTTCTTGGCACTGTTGAAGCTTTGATAGACTCAGCTATACTCGACGCCTCTTATTATATGGCATTTAGTGAACAGCCTTCAATCAACACCTGTTGACTTAGCCGCATTTCTATAATGAAAATTGTTGGGCTTTGACTGTCCACACCTTACTCAGTGATTTTTGGCATCTGGCATTGAGTGAACTGGCTTCATTCAATGCCTGCCGACTTAGGCGATTTTCAGCCTTTTTAGCATCCTTCTTTGACATCTGGCATTGAGTGAACTTGCTTCACTCAACGCCTATGGACTTAGACAGATTTCTCTCTCTCCACTTCTCTACCTTGTGACCACCTGTCACAACCACTTGGAATACCTGTCCAATCATTGTGACAAGGACAAACCTGTATGCATGGACTTGAACATACATAAAATACAACTAGGTGTGTACCATTGACTTGTTTGACTTTTTACAAATCTAGGACATTGGGATCAATGGACCCAACAATCTCCCCCTATTTGAAGAAGTCAAAACCTTATTCAGAATTCTTTATCAATGATATACACCAACATATGCAACAATAATATATGTAAAAAAAAGTTTTAGGTTACAACATTTTCCTTGTACCACATTTTTCTTGCCTGTATGGTGAACATCACCTACTCCCCCTATTTTGTTGCCTGGCCTTGGTCATTTCCTTTATCATTCCCTTCTCCCACTTTTTGACTTCTGTAGAATTGTCAGGGAGGTGATGGCCATCTCTGATTATCTTCTCCCCCTTTCTGATTTCAGATAATCAACTGGTCCAGCTGCTTGCTTCTTCTTTACAGGAGGCTGAATATGTTCCTATATGGTGGACTTGCTCCCCCTCAATAGGAGCATCACTACTTGATACCCTCAATAGGAGTATCTTCTATCATTTTATCTGATAGATACTCTAGTCCATTCCAGTCTTAATATCACTTGTGGTCTTCACACCCGGTAAGAGGTAGTCATTCCTGCAACCAAAAACAAAGTGAGGAGCATCTAAAGCTATAAAAGTTCAACATACCGAACTCAAACTTGAAGGTGTTGAACTTTGCTTCATCTAGTGGCTTAGTAAAGATGCCTGCCACTTGCTTGTCTGTAGGGACAAACTCAAGAATGATATCTTCATATTCCACATACTCTCTTATAAAGTGATACCTAATCTCTATGTACTTTGTTCTGCTATGTGAGACAGGATTTCTAGCTATAGAGATTGCACTTATAGAATCAAAAAATAAAGGACTTCTACTTATCTAGAGGTTAAAGTCCTGGAGCTGATGTTGGATCCACAGCAACTGTGCATAGCAGCTCCCAGCAGCTATATATTCTGACTCTGTAGTTGAAATTGCAACACTTATTTGCTTATTGATGCTCCAAGACACTAATCTTCCTACCAAGAACTGACAGGTGCATGAAGTGTTTTTCCTGTCCTCTTTGCAACTTGCAAAATCTGCATCTAAATAGCCAGTTAATTCAAAATCCTTATTTCTAGGGTACCATAGGCCAAGATCTGGTGTGCCCTTAAGATAACTAAAGATCCTCCTTGCAACAGAGTAGTGAGATTCTTTAGGGCTGGCCTGATACCTAGCACAAACATATGTAGCATACATGATGTCTGGTCTACTTGCAATATGATATAGAAGGGAGCCTATTATCCCTTTATACAGAGTTTCATCAATAGGTTTCCCAGTCATATCTTTGCATATAGGCATACTTGACACCATGGGATTTTTCATGGTGGAGACATTCTCCATACCAAACTTTTTGATCAACTCCCTGGTGAACTTAGACTGGGATATGGATAATCCATCTTCAGTCTGTCTTATTTGGAGCCCCAAGAATAACTTAAGCTCACTCATACTGATCATCTAAAACTTCCCTTGCATAAGTTTGCCAAACTTCCTGCAAAGGTTATCATCGGTAGATCCAAAGATTATGTCATCTACATAAATCTAGACTAAGATGATCTTTCCCTAATATTCCCTTAGGAATAGGGTCTTGTCTATCTCCCACCTTGAGAATTTGTTCTCAATGAGGAAGCTAGACATTGTCTCATACCATGCTCTAGGGACTTTCTTCAGCCCATATAGAGCTTTCATAAGTCCATGAATAGAATAAGGTTAGTTAGGAACAACAAAACATGGAGGCTACTCAACATAGACTTCTTCCTTTAAGTCACCATTCAAGAAGGCTGACTTCATATCCACTTGGTAGACTTTAAACCCTTTTTATGTAGCATATGCAAGGAAAATTCTAATGGCTTCCAATCTTGCTATAGGGGCAAAATTTTGATCAAAGTCAATACCTTCTTCTTTCTTCTGCCCCTTTGCTACCAGCCTAGCCTTGTTATTGACTATAATGCCATTTTCATCAAGTTTATTCATGTAAATCCACTTGACACCAATGACATTATGTCCTTTTGGTCTGGGAACCAGCTTCCAAACCTCACACCTCTTAAACTGGTTAAGTTCTTCTTGCATAGCTACAATCCAGAACTGATGTATGTTGGCCTCTTAAAATCTTTTGGGCTCTACTTGTGATAGGAAGCTTGAGTATAGTGATGTGTTGATACATTTGCTCCTGGTCACCAATCCTTTGCTAGAATCACCAATAATAAGGTGTCTTGGATGCTCCCTTAGATGCTTGATAGCTAGAGGCAATCTTCCTTCAGCATCCTGAACTTTAGTGGCTGGATCTTGCTGATCTTCATCCACTTCAAGTGTTCCTTGCCCTTCTCCTGGAATATCCACTCCATCTTATACTGCTAGAGCATCTTCCTTAATGGTTAGCTTGTCTATCCTCAGCTTTGTACTTGCAGGAGTAGAAGAGGAGCTTGGCCGCTCACTGTTAATCATGGTAGACTCATCTAAGATTACATTTACAAACTCTTCTATAACTTGACTTTCCAAGTTATAGATATTATAGGCCTTACTATGATTGTCGTACCCAAAAAAAATTCCATCGTAGGACTTGGCACAAACTTAGTGTAACACCCCAAAAGTTATAGGAATTCGTCAACCTGGGCTCGACGGAGATCTTCGAGCAGAGCTCGACGAAGATCATCGAGCTGAGCTAGAAGAGCTCGGCGAAGATCGTCGAGCTGATCTAGCAGACCTCGATGAAGATCGTCGAGCTAAGCTAGCGGAGCTCGACAAAGATTGTCGACGAGCGTCGAGTGGAGGTCGGTGAAGAGCGTCGAGCGGAGCTCGGCGAAGAGCGTCGAGCGGAGCTCGGTGATGAGCGTCGAGCGGAGCTCGGCAAGAGCGTCGAGCAGAGCTCGGCGAAGAGCGTCGAGCGGAGCTCGAAGAAGAGGATCGTGCGTTGCTCGATGATTTTGGATCTTCTCGTGTCAGGTGGATGATTTGCGGCAGCTGAGCGGTGAGTTAATTTCAACCCGAGCCATTGCTTGGTTTTGTTGATTTTATCGTGTGGCTGGGATGTACTCTGAGGACTCTTATGCAGACGGATAGGAAGGAGGAAATCATAATTTCCTTTTCTTTTCTCTCTCTTCCTGGGTTCTGGACTGAAGAACCCTCAGCTGGAGCTAGGGCTTATTGAGGTTTTTGGAGAAGATCTTGTGGCCGAAAACAAGATCTGAAGCTAGATTCGCGAAGGGGAAAGTGAGGCGCTCATTTCCATCTGCATAGAAATGTTTTGCCATGGCTCCAAAGAGAATGTCAAGGGTAACGATCTTCCTCCTTGGACATGTAAAGTCCTTATTTTTGAATGTGCATGGATTTACCCCACCAAAAGGTGGAATGTTGAGGGATTTCCTTTGGGTTGATTCTTGAAATCCCCAAGAAGTCTTGCATATAGATTCAAAAATTTGTAGTACGGAATATGAATGCTTTGTGAAGCCCATCTGGACAGGTTGGTCTGGATTGGTGATATTTTATTTTGCGCACCGGAGAAGACTCCGCGTAAAAATGAGTATTTTGTGGAGTCAGTTGGATGTGCCTGTGAAGTGGAGTAATAGGAAGTACTGGAATGGAGTTCCATGAATAATACCTTCGATGTTTTTCAGCTATATACTGGTACTGTAGGATGTTGCGAGGTTTGGATTGAGTTTCGGTGCAGAAAAAGAGTTTCTATTGACCCCGCCAAGCGATCGTGATGAACGCTGGCATTGACTCCCACTTTAATTGTGAAGCTAGTCCTTAGGGTATATTGTGGCTATTGTTAGTTATGCTCTCTTAATGGACAGTGAGCCAAACGGACAAGGGGATGCTGAACCGCGTCAGTCTAGACATTGAACTGGCGATTTTAGCAACGGGCAAGGGCTGAACTGTATCTGCGCTATGGTTGTCTAACTTGAGTGCCTAAGTTATTGGCTTCATTAGGATCACATAACAAGATTCTTGGGTTGTTCTCCATCAAGACTAAAGTCTCAGTCTGTGGGCCGTGGAGCATGAATGCTCAATGTTTACAGTTGGATTTTGAACCCTTGAACGGTGGTGGGACCCTTGTTTTCTGGTACACCAATAATGTGGCCTGAGTGCACGGAGCGTCGGACCGTGTGGTCGACGTTTGTGATATATTGATGGTGCATGAGTGCACATCTTGTCATATATCTGCCCTTGAAATGCTATGTGTAACACCCCTATCCGTCTCATAGCATATAGTAGTAGGTCTGGCTGGGGCCCGACGCCATATACAACGAACAGACCGGTGGGTTACTCATTGAAACCAATCAACCAATCACAACGTCCTACACAGAGCATCTAGCGGAAGCAATTTTTTAAGTTGCAATAAATAAATAACCAAGCCACAAGCATGAATGTCCACTACTCAAACAAATAGGAATGTACAATACACAAGTACTGGACTTATGGCCTTACAATAGTTTTCTCAAATATAAGTGCCTTCCAAACCTCGGCACGAAGGCCGGTCACACATGAGAATACAAGAAAACACTCAAAAACTAGGCCTTCGAGGGCCCGATCAGCAACTTGGGCTTTAGCCTGCTATTTACCACTCGGCTCTGCAGCCCCTACAAGCTACAATCCACCACACGGTGACAAACCAAAGCAATGGTCAGCCATGCTGACCAAATTATAACGATTCCGCCCCCAAACTCGGGGCAGCAAAGCTTCTTCCCTGCACTTGTTAGCCTAACAAGTAAAATAGAGAATAAGCACAACATCACAGGTGCAGGCTAACACAACCACACACCCCGTGCTCTCAGGGCACTAACTCGGTGAACCCGGTCATAATCGTGGTCTTACCACCATCCCTTGGATGACAAATCTCGTGGGCATTTTATAGTCTTTCTGGTTTAAGCCTAAGACTCGCACGACCATGCCAATGGCCAGTCCTTTTTTTCAGGTATCTGACACCAAACAACATAGCCCGGGTCTGCATCCACTTGCCTGTTGCTCACACCGCCTAGTCACTTTAAGACGTACGTGCGGGTCAAGCTTCTCCTGGATCCCAAAATTTGATCACACAAACACATAACCGAGTTATGTTCATGGTTTGCTCCCAGGCCACCAATATGGCAGAAATGCGTTTCCGCCCAGTTTTCCGGGTGCACCTTGGGGTTAAACCCCAAGGATCCCTACTGCAATCTACCCCGTAGAAACCCGAAAATAATCAATGGCACAGAGTCTTGTCCGGCTATTATGCAATGCAACATCACCGATCTAGACCAACTTGACTGGGTAGGCTTCGCACATCATGCCTATGTCCGTACTACGATTCAGGACTCTAATAAGGGCGACTTTACATATCTACCCCAAGGAACACCGCAAACTCGCTGCATACTCGCGAGAAAGGGTTTTCCCATGCAAAGGAAGAAGAGCTTCACATGCTCAAGATGAAAATCATTACCCTAGCTTTTTTCCTTGGCTCCATGGAAATCTATGCGGATGAAAAGCACCGCAATCTCCTTGCCTCCGTAGATACGAAGTCGGCTTGCGATTTGGAGCTCCGAAACTTTGCCGGTGACCGGATCTAGCCTTCTTTCTTCTTCCTTGCTCTCTCCTCTCTCTAGATCTTAGAAAGAGAGTGAATCCAAGACAAATGAGGTTTTTTAAACCCTAAACCAGGGTATATCCCTGGGGAAACAACCCCCAGCTGTCGGATCTCAAAATAAGGAAACGGACTGCTGCGATCCGGACTTGAAATCCAAGATCTGGGCCGAACACGGCTTGCGACACGCCCGTGTTCAAGGCCATGTCACTCATTCGTTGTCAAAACCATCGCGCCCCAAATAGAACACGGGCACTCGACACGCCCGTGTCAGGCTTGACATACCAGTGTCATCCTGTACACTCTTGTGATACTGGGCGTATTCCTCCAACGACATAGGTCCAAAAAACAACCAGAGCACGATACGGCCATGTGACATGCCCACGTCACATGCCGTGTGCTAGACACGCCCGTGTCCCAGGCTGTGTAGTTGCCTTAACACAACTCGCCAAATGACCCGAGCAGGACACGGGTATTCGACATGCCCATGTCGAATTCCACACGCCCGTGTCGGACCCGAACACGCCTGGGCTCAGGCCGTGCGCCCTCACTCAACGATTGCCGAGTGGAAAGCTTTGAGTAGCTGACACGCCCTGGGACACGCCCGTGTCCCAGGCCGTGTTAACCCCCCACCCCCGACGACCGCTGACTCAAAAATCGTCGACCACGCGACAAACGCCAAACCCGATCATGACACGCCCTGGTATATAATGAATCTTGAACGTATAGTCCCCCAAGAACTCCATCCATCTCCGCTGCCTCATGTTAAGATCCTTCTGATCCAATAGGTACTTCAGGCTCTTATGGTCGGTATAAATATCGACCTTTATGCCGTACAAATAATGCCTCCATAGCTTTAGCACAAAAATCACGGCTGCCAACTCCAAGTCGTGGATCAGATAATTCCTTTCGTGCACTTTTAGCTGGTGCGATCCATACGCAATAACACTTCCATGCTGTAACAACACGCAACACAAACCACTGCCTGAGGCATCACTATAAATCACAAAGCCCTCGGTCCCACTTGACGAACTTAGCACTGGCGCCATGGTCAACCGACTCTTCAACTCCTCAAACGCTTGCACGCACTCCTGCGACCATACAAACTTCTTATCCTTCCTTGTCAACTTCATGAGAGGTAGCGCTATTCGCAAGAAGTTCTCTACAAAGTGCCTGTAATAGCCGGCAAGCCCAAGAAAACTCCGGACTTCCACTACCGAAGACAACACAGGCCACTCCCATATCACAACAATCTTCGTCGGATCTACCACTATCCCTTCTCCACTTACTATATGCCCAAGGAACGCCACTGAGGATAACCAAAACTCACACTTGGAGAACTTTGCGTATAGTTCGTTTCTCCTCAGCGTCTCCAAAACCAGATGCAGATGCTTCAAATGATCTTCTTCGCACTGGGAGTACACCAATATATCATCAATAAATACGATCACAAAACGTTTTAGGTACTCCCTGAACGTTCTGTTCATCAGATTCATGAACACCGATGGCGTATTAGTCAGCCCAACGACTAAACCGTGAACTCGAAATGCCCATACCTTGTGCTGAATGCTGTTTTCGGGATATCACTCTCCCTTATCCTTAGCTGATAATAACCGGACTTCAGATCCAACTTTGAATATACCGACGACCCGACTAACTGATAAAAAAGATCATCAATCCTTGGGATCGGGTATTTGTTCTTTTTCATTAGCTTGTTCAACTCTCTATAGTCAATACATAGCCGCAAGCTCCCGTCCTTCTTCTAAATAAAGAGGACCGGTGCGCTCCATGGCGACGAGCTTGGACGCACATACCCTTACTCCATCAACTCTTCTAGTTAAACCTTTAACTCCGCCATCTCCTTAGGCGCCAACCTATAAGGAGAGCGTGACACAGGTTTGGCACCTGGCACTAGCTCGATGGTGAAATTGATCTCTCGATGCGGTGGGGCTCCGGGAAGATAGTCCGGGAACACATCGGGGTACTCGCATTCCACTGGGATACCATCCAAAGTGTGCTTAGGCTTTACAGACTCCACTAATGTGAAGAACAGCTCTGCTCAACGTCTTGCTCGACCCCTTCAATCCCGCAAACATTGTCTCCTTCCCAACACCCAGCTTGACCTCTTTACGGTTGAAATTAATAAAAGCCTTTTGCTCCAAAAGCTAGTCCATACCAAAGATGACGTCGAACTCTACTAGCGGCAGCAACGACTCTAGTAAGTCGAACTCCTGACTTCCAATATGAACCCTTACGGCACAAACTCTGTCCGCATGCATCGAACACCCATTCGGCAGCAGCACATCTAAGTTGTCCCTCACCATCGAAGAAGGGACTCCACTAATGTGAAGGGACTCAGACGCAGTTGACTCCACCGCCTTGCCCTTTTCCTCATGGGTTTCTCCCTTCTTCCTATCGGACATAGGACATCCTCTCCAACAGTTACGGGCAAAATGTCCCGTCTTCCCACAAGTAAAACAAGGGTCCGGGGTTCGGTTGGTAGTTTCCCCCGAGCCACCTAAAGAAGTGGCTGGACTTGATGTCCGAGCCTTCTTATTCCACCTTCGAAAACTAGACTTTGAAGTCGGCTCCTTAAACTCTGACTTCCTACCACTGGAGTCCTTCTTTGCCTGAACATTCTTCATGTCATTCTCTAAAGACCGGGCCGTGTTGACCAAGGTAAGGAAACCCTGCGTCATCAGCCCCGATAGTAGCAGTCTCAAGTCATTCCTTAGACCTTCGTAGAATCAGCTTGTCTTGCGCTCCTCATCAGCAAAGATAGCGCTTGCATACCGACCTAGACGAGTAAACTCATGGAGATAGTCCTCCACGCTCCTCTCACCTTTCACAAGCTTCTAGAACTCATTTTCCATTAATATCCTCTGAGCTGAGGGGAGGTAGCGAGCTAAGAAACACTAGCGGATTGAAACCCATCACGTGCTTAAGTTGCTTCTTCGTTGCTCTCCTAGGCAACAATGGCTCCACCACCACTTGTTCCACTCTCCTTAGCTCCGCCGCTTGGAGCGGTACTTGATCCACAACAGGAGCAGGCTGCTGCACCTGCCTCACAGGCTGCGCATTGATCATCGCAAACACAGCCTCCTCTACTAATCGAATGGTCTCAACTGAAGGAGGCGTTGCAGGCGCATCATTTGGTGCGCTAATTGCCTCAGAAACTGGCCGTTCTGACAACCCAACACCACTCCTGGTCACTTATAATCGTGCAAAATAACGATAAGTGACCAAACAACATTGCAAAAATCAATTATAGGAACACGCAGGTTCCACAAACAAGTGTATTTTCATTCCTAAGTGGACATTCATGGGTTCTTTTTATGTTATAACGATGACGCACTCACATGTGCTCACCACCCCTTAAAGTGAATTCGTCCACGAATTCATTTAAGGTTGACCGAACCCGGTAGCCTGATACCAAATTGTAACACCCCTATCCGTCACATAGCATATAACAATAGGTCCGGCCGCGGCCGGACGCCATATACCACAGATAGACGGTGGGTTACTCATTGAAACCAATCAACCAATCACAACATCCTACATAGAGCATCTAGCAGAAGCAATTTATTAAGTTTCAAGAATAAAGAACCCAGCCACAAGCATGAATGTCCACTACTCAAACCAACAGGAATGTAAAATACACAAGTACTGGCCTTATGGCCTTACAATAATTTTCTCAAATATAAGTGAATTCAAAACCTCAGCAAGCAGGTCGGTCACACATGAGAATACGAGAAAACACTCAAAAACTAGGCCTTCGAGGGCCGGCTCAGCAACTTAGGCTTTAGCTCGCTATTTACTATTCGGCTCCGCACCACCTGCAAGCAACAATCCATCGCACGATGGCAAACCATAGCAACGGTCAGCCATGCTGACCAAATTATAACGATTTCGCCCCCAAACTCGGGGCGACAAAGCTTATTCCCTGCACTTGTTAGCCTAGCAAGTAAAATAGAGAATAAGCACAACATCACAGGTACAGGCTCACATGACCACACACCCCATGCTCTCAGGGCACTAACTCGGTGAACCCGGTCATAACCGTGGTCTCACCACCATCCCATGGACGGCAAATCTCGTGAACATTTTATAGTCTGTCCGGTCTAAGCCTAAGACTCGCACGACCATGCAAATGGCCAATCCCTTTTTCAGGTATTTGACACCAAACCACATAGCTCGGGTCCGCATTCACATGCCCATTGCTCACACCGCCTAGTCACTTTTAGACGTACGTGCGGGTCAAGCTTCTCCCGGATCCCAAAATTCGATCACACAAGCACATAACCCAGTTATGTTCATGGTTGGCTCCCAGGCCACCAAGATGGCATAAATGCATTTCCGCCCAGTTTTCTGGGTGCGCCTTGGGGTTAATCCCCAAGGATCCCTGCTGCAATCTACCCCGTAGAAACCCGAAAATAATCAATGGCACGGAGTCTTATCCGGCTTCTATGTAATGCAACATCACCGATCAAGACCAACTTGTCCTGGTAGGCTTCACACATCATGCCTATGTCTGTACTATGATTCCGGACTCTAACAAGGGGTACTTTACATATCTACCCCAAGGAATACCGCAAAATCACCGCATACTCGCGGGAGAGGGTTTTCCCATGCAAAGGAAGAAGAGCTTCACATGCTCAAGATGAAAATTGTTACCCTCGAATTTTTCCTCGGAGCCATAAAAATCTATGCGGATGAAAAGCACCGCAATATCCTTACCTCCGTAGTTCCTAAGTCAGCTCGCGATTTGGAGCTCCGAAACTCCGCCTGTGACCGGATCTAGCCTTCCTTCTTCCTCCTTTCTCTCTCCTCTCTCTAGATCTTAGAAAGAGAGTGAATCCAAGACAAATGAGGTTTTCTCAACCATAAACCCAGGTATATTCCTGGGGAAACAACCACCAGCCGTCGGATCTCAAAATAAGGAAACGGACGGCTGTGATCCAGACTTAGAATCCAGGATCTGGGCCGAACATGGATTGCGACACGCCCGTGTCCAAGGCTGTGTCACTCATTCGTCGTCAAAACCGTTGCGCCACAAAAAGAACACGGGCACTAGACACGCCCGTGCTAGGCTTGACACGCCCGTGTAGTCCAGTATACGCCCATGATACTGGGCGTGTTCCTCCAACGACACAGGTCCAAAAACAACCAGAGCATGACAAGGCCATGTGACATGCCCGTATCACATGTCGTGTGCTAGACATGACCTGGGACACGCCCGTGTCCCAGGCTGTGTAGATGCCTTAGCACAACTCGCCAAATGACCCGAGCAGAACACGAGTATTCGACACGCCCGTGTTGAATTCCACACGCCCGTGTCATACCCGAACATGCCTTGGCTCAGGTCATGCGCCCTCACTCAACGATCGCAGAGTGGAAAGCTTTGAGTAGCTGACACGCCCTGGGACACGCCCGTGTCCCAGGCCGTGTTCACCCCCCCCCCCCCCCCCCCCCCGACGACCGTTGACTCTAAAATCATCGACCATGTGACCAATGCCGAACTAGAGTACGACATGCCCTGAGACACGCCCGTGTCCAAGGCCGTGTCACCTCTACCAAATCCCTGATTTGGCTCAAAATGCCACCTATCACACTTTTGAGTTTCGGGGCGTTACACTATGCCTGCATGGAAGGAATACCACTGCCCCGGGAAAAGGGGTAGGGTCATTATAAATTGGTTAGCTTAATGCTGACTGTTGCTTTGTTTTCCACCGTTGCAGTGGACTGTCCTTATACAGGTACTAGAGAACCGAGCGAGAAATAGTGGGCTAAAGCCCTTGCTGCTTCTTCTGGCCCTCGAATGCCGAATGAATAATTTTACTATTTTCATGTATGGCCGGCCTGCGTGTCGATGTTTGTAATCCATAATGTTGAAATATAACTGTAAGGCCTTGATGCCAGAAATTTTGTATAAAGAGAAATTCTTGTGTTCTTATATATAAATGGTGTTTTATATATATTATGGACATTCAAATGAGTTGAGTTCAAATAACCTTAAAGCTTATGTTAGCATGCTCTGAGTTAGGATGCGTGTATGAGTTTTTGATATTAACCTATAACCTCGCCGCTTGTTTGTGGTATATAGTGTGGGGCCCCGGCCGGACCTTTTATTATATGTCATTTCATAGATGGAGTCGTTTTAATTTTGTATCAGCTTGTCTTGGTCTTCCTCTTTCAAAACGGTGGTCGAATTCTTTTGTGGGGGTGGAGAACACGTGTAAGGGCGACCCGCTTTAACTATAATTTAACTTAAGAATGTCCACTAAGGAATACAAATACACCTATTTTGGAACCTGTGCATTCCTATAATGTTGTTGTTGCTTGTGCAAAGTCGCTAAAGTGTGTCTTGACCACCTTTAGGTGACTCTGTGCTGGGCAGTTTGAGCCCCAACATTCTGATGAGAGTGTGACACCAACTGAGGTGCCTACACCTCCTCCTTTAGCAGAGACAGTACGTTTAGTTGCTGAGGAACTGTTTGCAATGATTCATGTAGAGCCTACGGGGCAAGCGCAGCCTGCAAGGGTTCCAAAACAGGTTGGTGTAAGGCCAGAACCTGTTGAGGTTATTGCTGATCCTCGAGCAGTTGAACGATATTTGACGTAGTTTATGAGCTTCAATCATCCTACGTTTACGGGTGTGGTATCCCCAACGCAGGTGGAGGATTGGTTGTCGCGCGTCAAGAGAATGTTGATGGCGATAAGGATGGAGGAAGAACAAAAAGTGACCTTAGCCACCTTCTTGTTGGAAGGAGAAGCTCGGCTATGGTGGAATGAGATAGAGTTGCACCACTTAGCAGGCAGACAACTAACAGAAGTCTCGATAGAGGAGTTTTCGAGACTATTATTGGCAAAGCATTTGCCATCGGCTCAACGGATAGCCATGGAAAATGAATTCCAACATCTAACTCAGGGAGAAAGTAGTGTTGACACCTACTTACATGAGTTTACCAGGCTGTGATGTTATTCGGGGTCTATCTTCACTTATGAAGAGCGTAAAACCAATAGGTTCTCCGAAGGATTGCGGGATGAGCTGAGATTCCTGCTCTCGAGTTCAGTGAACCAGGGGTTTTAATCATTGGTTGATACGTCTCATGTATTGGAGAAGAATATGAAGCGGGTATAAGGCAAGAGGGACTTGGCTATGACAAAGTCCGAGTTTAAAGCACCACGTCCCGAAAAATTGAACTACCGAAGGAAGTGGGGTAAGAGATCCAAGTCTTCCGGACAGGTTCCTTCTACAGTTTCGTCGGGAGCAACTTCGAGGCAAGATCCTTACATCTGTTTTACATGTGGTAGGGTGGGGCATCTAGCCCGTGACTGTCGGGTTGGTCCGCCAAAGGTTGAAAAGAAGACAGGAGCGTCATATGCGGAGAAGGGAAAGGCAGTGGTTGATTCCTCTACATCCCAGGCACAATCCCGAGTGTATAATCTTGGCCAACAGGAGGCCATAAAGCAAAGTGACATCGTCACAGGTACGAGTTAAGATACATCGTTATTGTTTTTGATACTTCATACCTTGTACATTGATTGTGTATGATATGTTTGTCTTAGGCTTTGTCTTGATTTGGGACTATCCAGCAAGAGCACTATTTGATACGGGTGCTTCGCATTCATTTCTATTTGTAGACTTTGTGTCACGGATCAGAGTGTTGATTCGTATGATGACAGATAGTGTGAAAGTATTGTTGCCTAATGGATGCATAATGCATGCGGATAAGACTTGTTATGTTGAGGTATGGATAGGAAGTTGAGATTTCGGATTGGACACACCTTTGCTGCCGATATCAGAATTCTATGTGATTTTTGGTAAGGGCTGGCTTTCGGAGCAGCATGCCTTTATTGATTGCAATTCAAAAGAGATCACACTGGGACAGAATACTGAGCTTCAAACTAAATTTGCTGCTATACGAGGAGCAAGAAGGATCTTGATGTCTGCTCTCTAAGTCGTCATTGTTGTTCGGAAAGGCGCAGAGTTATTCTTCACGCTTATTTAGGATGTTGAGCCAAAGGCTAGTATGAGTGACATTCTGATAGTATCGGAGTTTGCTAATGTGTTTTCTAAAGATCTTCTTAGGTTACCGCCCCAGCGGGAGATAGACTTTGCTATTGAGTTGGTGTCAGGTGAAAAACCTGTGGCCCACTCGCCATATCGTGTAGCGCCAAAGAAAACGGTTAAAATGAAAGTTCAACTACAAGAGTTGCTGGAACAGGGATACATACGCCCAAGTATGTATCCTTGGAGCGCACCTGTTCTCTTTGTGAAAAATAAGGACTATAGTCTGCGGTTGTGTATCGACTATCGTGAATTGAATAAACTGACGGAGAAAAACAAGTATCTGATTCCACGGATAGATGACTTGTTTGATCAGCTAGTGGGATCAACCGTCTATTCTAAACTAGACTTAAAGTCTGGTTACTACCAGTTGAGGATTCGAGAAGGTGACATTCCCAAGACAGCATTTGGAACACACTACGGTCATTATGAGTTCACTATAATGCCATTTTGGCTATGTAATGTGCCATCGGTGTTCATGGACTTAATGAACCACACTTTTAGAGTGTACTTGGATTTATTTGTGATCATCTTCATTGATGACATCTTAGTGTACTCTCAGTCTGAAGAAGACCATGCAAACCATTTACGGATGTTGTTGCACACCCTGAGGCAAAATAAGTTCTACGCCAAGTTCTCAAAGTGTGAGTTTTGGCTGTCGTCAGTGGCTTTTCTTTGCCATGTGGTGAGTGGAGAGGGCATTGCAGTGGATCCATCGAAGATAAGAGCCATACGAGAGTGGCCAGTGTTGTCTTCTGTGGCCAAAATTAGGAGTTTCTGGATTGGCGGGCTACTACAGACGTTTCATAGAAAACTTCTCACGGATCACTTTGCCTCTTACCACATTAATGTGGAAGGATCAGAAGTTTATTTGGACGTCGGAGTGCGGGCGAGCTTTTGAAGAGTTGAAGAGTCGTTTGACCACGACGCCCGTTTTGACGTCGCCATGTGGTACAGACAGTTTTAAAATATATTATTATGCCTCAAGGAGCGTCTTAGGTTGCGTTGTTCTTTAGTTTGGAAAAGTGATAGCCTATGGATCATGCCAGCTGAAAGTGCATGAGCGGAACTATCCCATCCACGAATTGGAGTTGGCGGCAGTGATTTTTGCACTGAAATTGTGGCGTCATTATTTAAATGGCATGAAGGTGGATATATTCAAGGACCATAAGAGCCTAAAGTACCTATTGGATCAGAAAGATCTCAATATGTAACAACAAAGGTGGATGGAGTTCCTCGGGGAATACACCTTTGATATTCATGACACTCCCGGGAAGGGAAACGTTTTCGCAGATGCCTTGAGTCGTAGGACTTCGACAAGGGAAAATTAGTTGCAGAGGCATGATGAGCGTCTAATCCAGGAGTTGGAAGCGATAGATATTTCTTGTGTTGACAAGAATTCCACAGTAAATGCATGCTTGAATTGGACAAAGGTACAGTATGACCTTACGGACAAGGTTCGGAGAGCCACGGAACTTGATAAAAGTTTGCAATACTATGCAGTGGATTGGTCAAATGGCCAATTCTCCTGGGATGACGGCCTTTTGTGGAAAGATGGTCGTTTGTGCGTCCCAAGTATGGGTAAGCTAAGAGAAGAATTGAAGTATGAGGTTCACTTTACCAAATACTCAATTCACCCAGGGAGCATAAAGATGTACAAAGACATTAAAAATTTGTTCTGGTGGCCGGGTTTAAAGAAAGACATAGCACATTATGTGGCTAAATGTAAGACCCGTGCCTTAGTGAAAGCGGAATGCCAGAATCCTAGAGGTTTCCTGAAGCTGTTACCTAATCCGGAATGGAAGTTTGATGATATTTTGATGGATTTCATGTATGGTTTGCCGAGATCTCAACACGGTAACGATTCAGTTTGGGTGATCATAGACCGGTTGACTAAAGTGGAATCACTTCATTCTGAACAAAAGGGATGATTTAGTTGAAGTCTTGACTAAGCTTTATGTTGAGCAAATCATACGATTGCAAGGTGTTCCCCGTAGCATCGTAAGTGATCGAGACGAGCACTTCACTTCGAATGATTGGAGGCTAATCCATCGGTTGTTGGGGACAAAGTTAACATTAAGTACAACCTTTCATCCACAAATGGATGGCCAGACTGAGAGTACAAACAGAACGATGGAGGACATGCTCCGAATGTGCCCCTTGGATTTCGGAAAGAGATGGGAAGATCATCTCTATATGGTAGAGTTCGCTTATAATAATAGCTATCAAGCTAACATAAAAATGGCATCGTTTGAAGCTTTGTATGGTAGAAAATGTCGTACACCATTAGCTTGGGCGGAAATAGGCTAGTCAAAATTATATTAGTGTAAGGAAGACAAAGAGGCTAATTCGACGATACACTCTATCTGGGAGAGGATACTGATAGCCCAAGATAGGCAAGCAAAGTACTACAATACCAAGCATTAGAATGTGGAATTCGTGGTGGGCGATTGTGTATATTTAAAAATTAATCCATTCAAAGGCGTGTCCAGGATTTGGCGCTTAAAAAAGGTAAGTTAGAGGTATTTTGGTCCGTTCGAAGTAGTGGAACGAGTTGGAGAAGCTGCCTATCGGCTAGCTCTTTCGTAGGAATTGAGTGGATTGCATGATGTGTTCCACATATCTGTGCTTCGGAAAGCCGTGAAAGATCCAGCTTAGGTAATTGTGAATGATCACGTACCGGTCGAGTCTGGGCTAACGACGAAGGTTAGGCCCATCCAAATTGAGGATATGACAGTTAAGCAACTGCGAAACAAGACAATCAGGATGGTCAAAGTATGGTGGGACAACTGTGGCCGTGAGGAACTAACATGGGAGCGGGAGCAAACCATGCGTGCTGAATTTCCTGAATTGTTTGTATAAAATGTTGTAACATTTCTGTGTTGAAGAAAATGTATGTTATAAAATCTTTATTGCTGTATTTTGGTGCTGTATGCAAATTTCGAGATGAAATTTTTTGTAAGGCGGTGAGGATTGTAACACCCCAAAAGTTACAGGAATTTGTCGACCTGGGCCCGTATGAAAATCGTTGAGTTGAGCTCGACGAAGATCATCGAGCGGAGCTCGACAAAGATCGTTCAAGATAGCAGAGCTCGACGAAGAGCAGAGCTCGACAATTTTTGACGATTTTTGAATGACTGGTGTCAGGTGGATGATTTGCATCCATTGAGCGGTGAGTTAATTTCAACCCTAGTCATTGCTTGGTTTTGTCTATTTTATCGTGTGGCTGGGATGTACTCCGAGGCCTCTTATGCAGACGAATAGGAAGGAGGAAATCATAATTTCCTTTTCTTTTCTCTCTCTTCCCGAGTTCTAGAGCGGTGAACCCTCGGCAGGAGCTAGGGCTTGCTGAGGTTGCTGGACAAGATCTTATGGACGAAAACAAGATCTGAAGCTAGATTCGCGAAGGGGAAAGTGAGGCGCTCTTTTCCATCCGAGAAGAAACTCTTTGCCATGGCTCCAAAGAGAACGTCAAGGCTAACGATCTTCATCCTTGTACATGTGAAGTCCTTATTATGGCATGTGCATGGATTTACCCTACCCAAGGGTGGAATGTTGAGGGATTTCCTTTGGGTTGATTCTTGAAATCCCAAAGAAGTCTTGCATATAGATCCAGAAATGTGTAGTATGGAATAAGCATGTTGTGTGAAGCCCGTCTGGACAGGTTGGTCTTGATTAGTTATTTTTTATTTTGCGCACCAGAGAAGACTCCGCGTATAAACAAGTATTTTGTGGAGTCGTTGGGTTGTGCCTGTGAAGTGTAGTAATAGGAAGTACTTGAATAGAGTTCCAGGAAAAATACCCTTGAAGTTTGTGTGCTATATGTTGGCACTGCAGAATGCTGCAGGGTTTGGGCTAAGTTTGGGCACAGAAAGAGAATTTCTATTGACCCCGCCAAGCGATCGTAATGAACGATGGCATTGACTCCCTCTTTGATTGTGAAGCTAGTCCTTTGGGGCAGTTGTGGCTATTGTTAGCTATGCGCTCTTAAAGGTCGGTGAGCCAAACCGACAAGGGAATGCTGACCCGTGTCAGTCTAGACATTGAACTGGAGATTAAAGCCACGGGCAAGGGCTAAACTGTATCCGCGTTATGGTTGTGCCTAAGTTGTTGGCTTCTTTAGGATCACATAACGAGAGTCTTGGGTTGTTCTCCATCAAGACTAAAGTCTACGGTCGTGGGCCGTAGAGCATGAATGCTCAATGTTTACCGTTGGGTTTTCCTTGAACGGTGGTGGGTGATACTCAAAATGGCAAAGGTGAATGAGAGGGGTTAAAGAGAAGAGAAAGTGGATGTGGTGGAAGTTGATAATATTCTCAGATTCTATATCCGATAAAGTCAAGCATACCTTATCGTTTAGAGTATAGGATACTAAAGATTAATATCAAGGTCGTATTTCCCTGGGGCGTAATGATTACTTCTACTTCGAGGAGATCGCTATTATTTTATCAAATGATTTTTCCATTAATTTACTTAACTAAAAATAGGAACTAAATTACTAAGCTAAAAAAAACTAAATTACTTTTAGAAATAAAAAGGGTTAGAGCTAATGATAAAGGGTTAGTACTCAATCTTGATTCACTTTGAAATAAGAAAATCAAAATGAAATAATAACTAATTCTAAATAAAGTAAAACACCTTGACAATGGAGGTTCCCGAAGCATGAACACGCTTCTCTCAAAGTCGTGCCCACCTGAGTTTATGAAGGTCCGACCGAATTCTCGTCCAAATAGAAGACCTAAAGCTCGCCTTAAGTGGTGAACCCTGCTATTTGATTTCACTCCAATCCGGGAGATTTAACATCTACCTCTCTAGAGGGGTGTGTGCAACTCTCATTACTCTTGGGTGATCGATTCAATCTACGAGCCTCTCAGCAAACTAGGAATGAAAACCCAAATGGAAACTATATATTGGCAATATTGTTCCACTACATAAAAACCAAGTGTAAATCAAAGGAACTTACTTTAAGAAGAAAAAGAAAGCTAAAACAACATAACTTGATCGACTCATTCTCAGATAATCGCGATTGAGTACAAATGAGGTTTACTTAATCATGGTAAAAGGGAAAGAGAGGGGTAAATAATAAAGGTGCTTGAAAACTAAAGAGAGAAATAAAACATAGAACACTAACTAGAATTTTATTAAAAGCATAAAAGGATTACAACTAGGAATGGAGATTATAAGTGCGTGAAAATAGAGCTAATCACTACTACATTGCTAATAAAAAGAGATTACAAGTAAGTAAAGTATATTGCATGAAAACTAAAGAAAGAAATGGAGGGAGAGAGAGAGAGCAAAAACATAATAAAAAAAACAAAAAGGTTAAAATGAAACTAGCAGCACCTCACCTATCCCCAAAACTTGGTCTGGAATGCTTGGAATGGCCTAGTATTTTTAGGCAAAAATTCGATCTTGGCCACGCCCCCTGTCACGCCCAAGGAGGGCGTGTCAGGGCGGCATATCGAGTATGGAGTTTACCTCGGGCACTAGATTCTGGTGAGAATGATCATTGCTTCTGTACGATGGTGGACACGCCCTAGGACAGACCCGTGTAGGGATTCGTGTTAGGCACGACACGTCAAAATAATTGGTCGGAAATTCGTCAGTCATCAGAAAAAGTGCTACATACCAAATGGCCATGCCCGTGTTGGGGGTGTGTCATGTATGGTTTGACGTACAGCAATGGAAAATCTTTAATTGGTGCAGCGGGCTTCAAGATGAGGGTGACACGCCCAGAGACACGCCTAGGGAGGGCATGCCAGGGGGCGTGTCAGGTGTTTTCTCTCGGGATTTGGGTTCTAGCAGTAAGCTTCCTCGGGATCGGGTTACATGCCCTGTGATACGCACAGGGAGGACGTGTCAGTGGGGCGTGTAAGGTCATTTTTGGTTGAAAGCTGTGGAAACCTGCAAAAAGAGAAGAAAACATTTGTTATATTTTTTACATAAAAAGAAACTAAAAGGAACCTAAAAATACAAAAAGAAAGAGATTTAAAATGAAAATAAATATATTTTTACCCTAATAAATTAAGCTAAAATATGCATCATCAAATTCCCCCATACTTATTATTTTTCTTGTCCTCAAGGAAAGACTACGAGTTAGAGAAAATAAAGATGATTAATTGAAAAGTTTAAAAATGCTATAAACGAGTAAGACGGGAATTTAGAGGTAGAGAAATTTTGAAAAAGAACTGAAAATTCCTGCTTTAACTTACCACAGAATTTTATAAATTTTACTAAATATAAAAACAAATCTTCCCAAATTTTTACAAAATTAAAACTTAATAAAGTAACGAGTAAAAAGCGCATTGAGTCACTACTAAAGTCTAAGAGACAAATTAAAACCATAGTTGATCAAGACAAAGTTCAATATTTCTATCAAAAAACACTTACTCAATCTAGTTTCTCGCTATTATACTAAACAGTAAACGTAGGAAGCATGAATCACTAGACCTTTAATTAGGCGTACAGTTAGGCTTAGGTTTTTAAGAGTGAGATATTCAAAAGATAAACATGAGGGGTATTTTCACACTTAAAACAAAAAGAAATGAGGTTTGCCAAAATAATGCTAGCCAAAATAAATACTTTCCACTTTTTTTTTCTTTTCATTTACTTTTTTCATCAAATATTTTTTCATTTTTCATTTTTTTCATTTTTCGTACTTAAATATTTCCACTTTTGTAGCAAAAGATAATACAAAGATTTTCCACAAATTTTTCAAAAAGATGCACATTAGCAATCAAAGCTCAAAAACAAATTTAAAAGTGTGCATATAGGTAAGCTATTTGACCGTGGTGAAATAAAAAGTGGGGCTACAAAAAGAAAAGGAAAAGGCACAAAAATGGCTAGCAACGATTATTGTAAGGAGGGGTATAAAGGCTCAAATGTTTTAGAAGAAATAGCTAAATCATTTTCATGCTTCCTAAATCTACTCAAAGTAAAGCTTTGAAATTTCAAAAGAAGATAAGCACAAAAATAAAAAAAATAGAGAATTTGCTTTCATAAAACAATGATTTTAAGCGTCTAGACTGGTTTGTGTCTACTACACTTAATACTAATTAACGTTTAAAAATATTTTAATAAGGAAAAATAAAGGATGATAGGTTTTATAAATGTAAAAGAAATAAAAAAGGAGGCTAAGGAAAAGTGAAGAAAAATTCAAGAAATTTTTCAAAAACAACATACTACCCTAAATAGGAACACTGCATGAGTCAACATACTACTCGCTTAACATATTTAAACAAGAAAATAAATCTAATTTATTCTAACTAAGCGAGTAGAAATGAGCATAAAAAACAATAAAATGCAAAGTAGCGGGGTACTAATTGATTTGGCAAAAATTAACTCAATTTAATTTGGGATTTTTTTCTTTCAAAAAATTTTAAATTTTTTTGGATTTTTCAAAAAAATTTATTTACTTTTTTCTTCTAAAGTGAACTAACTAAGGAAACACTCCCCCATATTTAAAGTTAAACATTGTCCCTAATGTCTAAAGTTAAGTATAAAGAGAGTTGGGAAAAGAGAGAAAAGAAGAAAAAGAAATGCAAAGAAAAGGAAAAGTTGCTTCCCTAGCGCTTGATGCCCAGATGTTGAAAAATGCCCCCCCCCCAAAACTATAGCTAAAGATCGGCTCGAGTCCAAGTCGTGAGAAGAAAAGCGACACAAACATGTGGGAGCTTATTCCTGTACAGAACAAAATAAAAAAATAATAAAAAAACGGATAAGCAAGGGGTGCCTCCCAAGAGCACTCTTTGGTTATCGTCGTTGAGCTCGACCTTATTGGTTAGCTAAATAGAAAATAAAAAGAGAAATGCAATGGCAGCTCGCGTAATATGCATTGCGGCGTGAGTGCCAAAACATTTTAAAGAAAATAAAAATATTTTTTGTAATTTTTTATTTTTAAAATAAAACAAAAAGGAAAAAGATTTAGAAAAAGAAAATTTGTTATTAAAAGAAAATAAACTATTAGAAGGGGAAAAAGAAGAAGAATTAGAAACAAAATTAGATAGAAAAATAAAAGAAGAAAAGGAAGAGGAATTTTCATAAGGAGGGGGAAGAGAAGAAAAAGAAGAAGATGGCGGCGGATGATCACAAGAAAATTTTTGGATAAAAATATCTGGTTGCTCCACTTGAATATCAATCATTTTTGTAGATTGGGAGCAAACTGTGATATCCGAAAAATCAATCTCCTCGGAAAATCAAACACAAGAAAGTTCATCTTCCTCGAAAACTTGAAAAAAAATCGGGATATCGGGGGAAATCTCCTCCTCAGGAGGTTGAAAGCATAATGGAATTTCTAAATAATCGTCCTACGCGAGTGATTGAAGGCACTGCGGAAAATCCGAAGATTTATCATTCGAAAGATAAATAGGAGGAGGAGGGGAAGAAAAAGTTGCGGCCTCAGAAGCTAAAGCGTTAAAAATCACTTTGAAATGAGCATTTATGCGTGCATCAAATGCTACAGAATCAAAAATTATTTCATTTTTGCTAAAATCAAAAACAGGAGGCGCGCAAACTTCCGAAGAATAAGCGGATAAATCTTTAGATGGAATGAGTTGATGATCACCTTGGCCCCAAGAATTATCAGGGTGTTGCCACCCTGAGTAGTTCAAAGTAGGTCTAGCATCAAAATGTCCATTTAAGAAATCTCTAGAAATATTAAAATCAGAAAAATTCGGAGGTGAAGGGTAGGAAGGCATTTGAAAATCATCGTAACCCCATGAAACAAATTCGCAGATGGATCAATTTGGTCAAATTGATTCGATCCAGAAGGAATAAACTCATGGGTGGATGAAGAATATTCTACCCAACATTCCTCGCGAGCGTGACCAAACTCTTCACAAGAAAAACAAAAACTATGCATAAAAAATATAATTAATCGCGAAATAGGGGTAAGAGAGAGAAATAAAAAAAGAAGATAAAATTAATAGCTATCCTTTTTTAAAAATATCAAAACTATCCCCGGTAATGGCGCCAAGAACATGATAATGAGAATCGCAAAGGTGGATGAGAGGGGTTAGAGAGAAGAGAAGGTGGATGTGGTGGAAGTTGATAATATTCTCTAATTCTATATCCAATAAAGGCAAGCGTACCTTATCATTTATAGTATAGCATACTAAAGATTAATATCAAGGTCATATTTCCCTGGGGCGTAATTATTACATCTACATCGAGAAGATCACTATTATTTATCAAATGATTTTTCCATTAATTTACCTAACTAAAAATTGGAACTAAATTACTAAGCTAAAAAGAAACTAAATTAATTGTAGAAATAAAAAGGGTTAGAGCTAATGATAAAGGGTTAGTACTCAATCTTGAATCACTTTGAAATAAGAAAATCAAAATGAAATAACAACTAATTTTAAATAAAGTAAAACACCTTGACCGTGGAGGTTCCCAAAGAATGAACACGCTTCTCTTGAAGTCGTGCCAACCTGAGTTTAGGAAGGTCCGACCGAAATCTCGTCCAAATCGAAGACCTAAAGCTTGCCTTAAATGGTGAACGCCGCTGATGGCTGCAGAACAGAGACCGACTGTGGTTGGTTCGAAATGGTCTAATTCCGCGGGCCGGTTAGAAGATCGAGTTTTCTAATGAAAGGAGGCAAGTTCACCTATCGCAAGTAGTACTCGGTATTCGGGAGAATACCGAGGTCGTATTATTCTCGGGGGCGCGTTGATTATATCTACTCTTCCAGGAAGACTATTATCTCACTATCAGTAAGGTGAGATTTTTAGTTAATTAAGGCGAAAAGAAAAGAGAGCAGAATTTTACTTATATTAATTCGATGACGGGTTAACGCTCGGCATCGAATTGGATAAAGACTAAAATAATTCTTAACAATTATTGAACTTAGTTTTTTAATTAATAAAAGGCACTTGGTCGTGGAGGTTCCATAGACATGAGCTCACCTGGGTCTTGGGATATCGCTCACCTGGATGCTAAGTCTATTCGACCGAATGTTAGTCCGACGAAGGATTCCCCTTAACGCCCACATTACGCTAAGAACCCCGCTATTGGGTGGGGAACCCAATCCGGCAGAACTATGCTTCTCCTCTTTCGAGGGGGCGTATGAAGTTATCTTTACCCAAGAGGTATCGGTCTATACATGCAGCCTCTCGACGTTGCATATGGATAACGGAAATAGAGCCCACACATCGATTATGTGGTCCTATGCGTCGTTAACCCAGGGCAAACCTTAAGTCCTTAAACTAAAATAAAAATAAAGAACCTTAATTATTTTGAATCATTTTATAAGTCCCAAAGATCTTCGATGCTGAAGGCTAATAGAGATTAGCCACTCATTGGTATGGGAACAGCTTTATGGTTTTTAGTGAACGTGAGTTTGAATTTAAAAACTAAACAGTTATAAGAGAAAACATAAAAAAAACAGGGTGTTTAGATAAATTGAAAGAAAGCTAATTGATGCAGGCACTCACACACACTTCAAAACCATAAAGAAATTAAGTAAAGCCAGTCCTACTCGAATGAGTAGGCGGGAAATAAATGCAAGTACAAGTCCTAATCAAAACTTAGTAGGCGGTAAATGACAAGTCCTACTCAAAACTGAGTAGGTGGAAAATTAAAACAATGCGCCATTTAACTCTTAACGAGTAGGAGGAAATAAATGCATAAATAAAAATAAACTAAGTTACAAAAAAAATGAAAATTACAAATCCTTCTCAAATGAGTAGGCGGAAAATTAAAAGACAAGTCCCACTCAAATGAGTGGGCGGGAAATGAAAGTAGAACGCCATTTAACTCTTAATGAGTAGGCGGAAATAGATGCGCACACGCACACACTCTACATGAATTGAAGAAAGCGATAAAATCAAAGCAAGAAAATTTATCTCCTACACACACGCACTCTACATAATTGAAAAAGAGAAAAAATTGCGAGTCCCGGCTCAAATGAGTGGGCAGGAGAATGAAAGCAATAAAACTATCCTCATACACTCACACACACATTAAAGAACAAGAAAAGCAAAGTTATCTAAAAATTAAAACAACAATTTTTCTACCACTACAACTTGCCAAAAACGATAAAAAAGATGAAATAAAAATTAAAAGAGCAAATGGTTTTTGAAATTAAAACAAAAGTACAAGGACTTGAAAACTTTAAATGATAACATTTTCATTCTTAGGGTCTTACAAAAGTGAGGAAAAAGTGGTAGTAAACTAAAAATGACGAAAAAGTTTTACATTCCTAAAAAGCTAAGTAAGAAAAAAAATCAAACCCACTCTTAGCTCACTTTTGTAAAATCCTAAGGATGAAAACATAAAACCCCAAATCCTAATACATAAAAGAAAAAAAATATAAACTACCTTAACTTGGCTAAAATAAAAGTTATTAAAAATGAAAATTATAACTTTTCCATTCTTAAGAGTTCATAAAAGTGATTAAACAGTGAAAATAAAATTTAAAGGAACAAAAAGTTTTACAACCTAAACAAAACTAAGTTAAGGAAAAGTAAAATCACCTTTATAAAACCTCTTTTACAAGACTCCCAAGGATGCAAGGGTTATAATTTGAAAGTGACATAAAGCTTAAGAAAAGAGGGAAGAACTATCCTTATAACCTTACATATATATATATATATATATATATATATATATATATATATATATATATATTAATAACAAAGAAACATAAAACTTGAAATTAAAACTAAAAGCTATCCTAACACTTTTGCATAATGAAGATAAATAAGAGAAATGAAAACATCACTCCTAAACACACACACACTTTTCCATAAAGAGAAAAACTAGGAAAAACATGAGAATAAAAAGGGAGAATAAAGTGGGCACACATGTTCGTTCCAAAGCCAATTAAGAAGAGAAAAGTTAACATTTTTATTGAATGAAAATAAATATTACAAAGCTAATACAAAGCTAAGCTAAAGCAATACCAAACATAAAAGGAAGGGGGGAGAAAGTTCTCCTTACATGGCTATGGAGTCCACAAGGGCAGCCCACAAAACACACTAAAGATGGTCCAAAAAAAGAACCCTTGGACATTACAGAAATTTTTTATTTATAGAGAAAAAGTTCGGGTTTGACACGCCCTAGTCATGGGCGTGACAGGGGGCGTGTCGAAGGTTGCATGTTTGACTTGGCAAAATCCAGCAGTTGGATTCGTTCTGGAAGGTTCTGGAAGTGACACGTGTCCGGCACAGGCATGACATGTTTGTCATAGGCGTGACAGGGGGCATGACTATACAGCTGGCTGGAGGAAATCAACTTGAGCTTTGCTGGCTGGAGGAATTGAGTGTCGACATCGACACGGGCATGACAGACTCAGACACGGCCGTAACATGATGGCATTGAGTGTTGAACAGTAAAACCATTGAGTGTCGACTTGTGGAAGGCGTTGAGTGCCTGACACGGGCATGTCGGTCAATGACACGGGCGTGTTAGGTCAAATTTTGACTTTTTCCTGAAAAAATTCAGAAAACAAAAACAACATAAGTTAGGATTATTTTTACAAAAAGAAGCATATTTATTATACAAAACAAACAAAAAAATGCAAAAATAAAGTAAAATGACTGAATAAAAATTCTATAAAAGATGGTATATTTACAACTCATCAAATACCTCCATACTTAAGATTTTACTATTCCAGAGCAAAAGTTTGAGGTGAACTTATAAGGAATAATAAAAAAAACTCCAAGTTCTGCTACCGCTTAAATTAATTATCAGAGAGATCTAAATAAATATACGGGGTATAAGAGTAAAGTCCTAAAATTATGTAGATGATTTAAACAGGGCAAAAGTTTTGGCCAAAAGACTTCTTGATGTAATCAAATAGAAAGCAATAATTGTATTGGTTAGATTTACAAAAATAGTTTGGAATTATATGAACTTTAGCATATAGGAGTTTTACCGGAAATAATGTAATTTACGAATTATGCTCTCAAAAAGATTTTTGAATTAATTCTAGAGTCATGAAATTGGCTAAGGGGGGTTTATGTTGGTTTATGAAGAGGCTTGGATTTTGAGGCGAGGTAATTTTTTCTCGAACCTCCATTTTTTCTGATTTGGATGTTATAGGAAAACGAAATCTTATTTTCCTTAACATGATTTTTTTATTTTTCTTCATAATAAAAATTAACCCAATGTATATGTGTAGGAGTAATGAATTTTATCCTCTTACTCCGTAACATATAATCTTTTTTAAATTATTGGGTGTCTATGTTTACGGAATGAAATCTTATTCTCATTGACATAAGATCTTTTTTTTTGGGGGGGGGGGGATTTTTTATCATACAAAGTAGGTCATGATAAGTAAGGGGAGAAAAGAAAACTAGATTTTTAATTAAAAAATTTTTGAGAGCAACCTTTATAAATTGTGCGTTCCAATTTTTCAGAAAGCTAAAAGTAAGCATAATTGAATTCTATAGTCGTTATTTTCTAACATAGTACACGTGCTCCTATCTATGAAAAATTAGAAGTAGTTCCTAAAACGAGTCCCCTATTTTTAACAAAGTATAATAAATTCTTTAAAACTTAACCCCGGCTATTTAAATTTTTCAATCTATAATTAACAAACGAATAGTGAACAAAGAATTGATCAAATTCGCATATAAATGAACTCAAAAAAAAAATTTGGATAGCAAAAAACTTAAGAATGATATATTTGATTAATTTGTTTCATAAATTATATATATTTTTTGAATTTTTGAAGTTATTATCTTTTTTTGTACTTTTGTATTTTTTTTCTTTAATACATACATACTAAAGAAAGGAGAATGCGAAAATAAAAAAAATTTAGAATTTCAAGTTTTGCGAATTTTTTTGTATTTTTAAGTTTTGTGATTTTTTTTATATATTTTTAAGAAAATTTTCATTCTAATTACAAAAATTTGGGAGAAAAATAGAAGTTATTTACAAGGATGAGAGAGAAAAAGGGAGAGGGGAAAGAGGAAGAATATTTACAAAAAATACTTACAAAAATTATTTACAAAAATTATTTATGAAAAATATTTACAAAAATATTTACAAAATATTTACAAAAATATTTACAAAAATATAAAACTAGGTTGCCGCGAGATGACTCGATATGTGGATGGCTCGATGAGCCGGATCTCGCGGAACGAGTTATAAATAAGTCAAAGTTTTAAAAATGAAACTTCAAAAAAAGATTTTTTTTTGATTTTTGTGTTTTATATATATATATATTTTTTATTTTAGAAGTTTTTTTTTTAAAATTTTTTTGTTTATTTTTAATATATATTTTTTTGAAATGCGAAAAAATAAAGGTGCAGAAAAAGAAAGTACGAAAATATGAAAACACTCCCGTACTTAGTTCCAACATTGTCCCCAATATTGTATGCTAAGCATGAGGAACAAGATAGCAGCTATATGTACGAAAAAAAAGAGAAAGAGGGTGGGTAGAAAAAATCCCTGATCCGCGCTCGGGAAAGCCCATTAGAAACCCTGCAGTTATTAAAAAAATAGAAAGGATAATAAATAAAGACGTAAATAAAAAAAAGATAAGCATGGGGTGCCTCCCAAGAGCACTTTGTTTATAGTCGTGTAGCTTGACTATATTGGCGGGGATTATATATTGAGAAGGGTTATGGTTTCGCTCCTACCGATCACAGGGTCGCCCGCTATATAAGACTTTAACCGATGACCGTTCACTTTTAAAGTACCTTTTTCGGGGTGGGAGATGAGTATGGTCAAATATGGCCAAACCACTTCAACCTTGAAGCGGCTGAACCATCGCGATTTTAGTTTACCCGGGAAAAGCCTAAGACGTGAATTGTACAGAAGGACAAGATCGCCTGGAGAAAATTTTTTTGGGGCTTTAAGTTTTCGATTGTGATATAACTTAGAACTCTCCTTATAGAACTTATTGCTCTCGTAAGCGTTCGCACGCCATTCATCGAGCTCGTTTAGTTGCAGTTTTCTATTCTGAGCTGCTAAGTTTGCGTCGAGGTTTAAAAGTTTTAATGCCAAAAGTGTGTGATGTTCTAGTTTTACAGGTAAATGGCACGCTTTTCGATAGACTAATCGAAACGGAGTACAACTGGTAGCGGTTTTGTACGCCGTATGATACGCCCATAACGCATCGTCAAGCTTAACGGACCAATCTTTCCTATTAAGTGAAACAGTTTTTTCTAATATTCATTTTATCTCTCGATTTACTACCTCAACTTGGCCACTTGTTTACGGGTGGTAGGGGGTGGCATGTTTGTGCGTGACTCCATATTTAGCAAACGTCTTAGCCATTAGAGTGTTACAGAAATGCGTTCCATATCACTAACAATAGCGCGATGCGTGCCGAAGCGAGAAAATAATTTTTTTAGAAATGTAACGACGACTCGCGCATCATTGGTGGGGAGAGCTTGCGCTTCCGCCCACCTTGATACGTCGTCGACCACCACTAAAATATACGTATTTTTATAAGAAGGAGGTAGGGGGCCTACAAAATCTATTCCCCATAAATCGAAGACTTCGCATTCTAAAAACATGTTTTGGGGCATCTCGTCTCGACGTGAGATGTTACCAAACTGGAATTCAGTCCCATGGTCACTTTTAATTTTGAACACAGTACTATCAAACTCATTTTGAATTTGCTTGACAAACTTCATGAAGATATCAAGGGTTTCATTCTTTTTCTTAAGAAAGAACACCCCAGCAAACCTAGAATAGTCATCTATCACCACAAGGGTATAGACTTTCCTACCTAGACTATGAATTGGCAAAAAACCAAACAAGTCCTTATGCAAGAGGTATAAGCACCTCATAGATTCTTTGGTCTCAATGCCCTTGAAGGAAGCTTTAGTATGCTTGCCCTTTTGGCAAGCTAAGAAAATGTCTTCCTTGGTGCATTTAATCTTATGACCTTTCCTAACTAGCTCTTCATTAAAGAGCTTGCCAATTGTCTTATAGTTCAAATGAGCTAGTCCTTTGTGCCATTGGACAAAGTATAAGACTTTATCATTTGAAACTAGGAATATACGAGAGTATATATCTAAATGAAAAGAATTTAAACAATAGACATTCCCACTCCTAGTGTCTGTCAAGATGACCTCTTGGTCACTCAACCTCTTGATATGGAACTCATCCTTATGGAATACTATGTCTTAGCCAAGATCACAGAGTTGGTTTATGCTTATAAGGTTATGTTATAACCCCTCCACATAAGCTACTTTTATGATAGTGACTATACCATTTGTGATCTTACCATAACCTCTGGTGACTCCTCTATCTGATCCACCAAAGATCACTTTGGGTCCATCCTTCACTGGAGTGTACTCCCTCAAGTTTCTCCTTGTTCCAGTCATGTGCCTAGAACATCAACAGTCCAAGTACCATATAGGGGTATGGGAACTTGGACTAACCTACAAGACATTATTTATTTTACCTTAGGATCCCAATAGGTATTGGGTCCTAGGTTCTGATTAGTCTGAAAAAAAAATTGTCTACCAGTAGCTTTTCTGACTGGTGGACTAAATATTGCTTTAGCCATATTGGGATTATGACAACAATCTATAGCATAGTGGCCCTCTTTCCCCCGGAACCATCACTCATGAATATTGTACCTTCTTTTTTGAGATGGTCTACTAGCTGTGCTGACAGTAGCTCGCAGTCTAGAAGTAACAACAATAGCCTTTCTCAAGTTCCTTTCAGCTAGGATATGGCTTAAGGTAAGTCTTCCAGTAGACTTATTTGGCCTGCTCTGAATGCCATCAGCAATAGTCTTCTTTTCAAAATACATGCTCTTGATAGCATTAGAAATAGCCAAATTAGGCTTGCTGATAGACTGACTCTTGGTCAGAGTCTTTGATGGATGGCTCAGAAATTTGGTGGCAGCCACATTCTTAAGAGTGGGGGATGGAGCACCAAAGACAAATGATCCATGATGGGCCATTTGAATTTCTTAATGGGCTGCCTTGAAGGCACTCATACCCGTTCCTCTTCTCCTTCTATTGGAAGGTACACTTGTATTCTTCCAGTGACCATACATGGAGTCCTGGTCATACCTATTAGAAGGGAGTATTACCCTTTCAAAGGTAATAGGTGGCTAAAATAGAGCATTTCCCTTTCCTTTTAAAGGGGAATCCCTTGTGTTTCCCTTGAATCCTAAGCCCCTCTTGTTTCTTTGAGAGGGAGGAGTCAATGATGGGCAATATTGAATTGGGCTTAGAGTAGCTAGACACAATCCTCTTCTCCCTCTGTAGTTTCTCTTCCAGATCTCTAATGAGACTTTCCTTGTATTTAATGGTGCTAATCTAAATGACTATGAGGTTCTTCAGTTGGCTAACCTCCCTAATTTTTTGTTCCATCAAGGTTGCTGATTCAAATAGTAGGGAAGCAACATGCTGAAGGGATAAAATCTCCTCAGCATTCAAAGTTCACCATACTTATCAATCAGTTGATTAAAATCTTCCTTAGATTCAGATTCACCTTCATCCCTAGATGAAGAAACTTCATAGTTGGGACCAGTCTCATATTCTAACTCAGATGATGAACTGGACAGAGAGTCTACCTTAACTGGACAAGGCTGATCCTGGCAGGATTCCTTATCAGACCTTGCCATCAGCCCATAGAAGTTGAAGTTATCTTCATCTATTTCATCCTCCTCTGAGTCACTGTATGAGTTTGATAGAGGGGCCCTGATCCCTATCCTGGCAGCAGGATTGTCTTCAACTTCTTCTGCCTCAATAGCAACCATCCCTATGTAGGCTTCTTCTTCTTCATCTTCAGACTCTGATGAAGATGAGTCAGTCCAGCTTTTCTCCTTCTTTGCAATGAAGGACTTCCCATTATTTCCCTTGTGTTGGTGAACCTTCTTCTCAAAATCTTCCTTTCTCTTGACTGGACAGTCGGCTGTAACATGCCTTGGATTACTACAGTAGTAACACACTACTTTTAAAGAAATATGTTTACTAGTTTTAGAGTCACACATGTCCTCCCTAGAGGGTTTCTTCTCAGTTCTGTAGTGGTCCTTCTTATGATAAGAGGAGGTGGAAGGTCTGTTAATCCACCCCTTCCTCTTCATCAGCTTCAAAAATTGCCTAGAGAAGGCAGCAAATTCCTCATCAGACATATTGCAGTCTGATGTGCTTGGTTCTGAGCTGTCTGACTCAGCTGACCTTCTTAGAGGAGAGGCAATCCTCTCCTTGCTCCTCTTTGATCTCTCTTCCTTGATTGTCATGGCCTTCTCCTTAATCAGGGATTTGATGCTTGTCTCCTCCTCTTTCCTGGCAGTCAGCTGCATTTCATAAGATAGCAGCTTCCAAAAAAGAGTTTGTGGTGGAGTATCAGCCAGCTTTGCCACCTCCCTGATGGCACAAATCTTGGTGTCCCAGTCTCTTGTTAGAGACCTTAGGAACTTATCATTAAGTTCATAATTGCTAAAGACCCGGTCATAGGTCCTTTGTTCATTTACTATTCTAAAGAATCTTTCATAGCAGCTAGCTATGCCCTCTTCTTGGACTGCCTGAAAGCCTTTTACTCTTGGTTTAGATGGACTTCTTATCATCTTTAACCACTTATATTCACTTCATGTAGACCACCAAAGTGTCACATCTCCATGGAGGTCTTGTAGTGAACCAGGTTCTGAAAGGAAGAATCATTAATAGCTTTGACTATGATGTTCTGGGCTCTCTTGTCCAAGGTGGCAAGAATGACCTCATCCTTGGTCATCTATGAATATGTCTTAGGTGTCTAGACATTGGAAACCATAGTTGAGACTTTTATAGGGATGAAAGGTCCCTCTTTGACTGTCACAAAGATCCTTGGGTCAGATGCTTCCATGAAAAACCTGACCCTCTCCTTCCAGATTCCAAAGCATTCCTTTCTATAGATTGGAAGCTTCATGGAACCAAGCTCCTTATGGTTCTCTCCTAAACCCATAAGTATACTCTGACTGCTACCCTTTGAGATCTACTTAGATTGTTAAGTCTTTCTTGAGCAACGTCCCTCTGATACCACTTGAAAGTCTTTAATTCCAAGGTAGCTAAACACCTAGAGGGGGTGAATAGGTTTTCGAGTCTTTTATGATTTTCCCTCCACTTAGTGCGTTGTGATTTAGTTTCTTATGCTTTCAAGACAATCACACAGATAACACCGTAATTTTATAATGGTTCCCTAGAGTATAGGTACGTCCACTGTCCCTCCGACCTTTATACTAGTGTGTTACACAAGGCACTTTAACAAAAACTCAGCTGATAAGAGCTTACAACACGATCCTGCAGGACCACTCTGTCTCCTGTAAGACCTATAGCTCTGGCACAAAGCCATATAACTAAGTGATCAAAAGAGCACCTACCTTAGGCCTAAAGGCTCTACCACTCAGGGTAGGAGGATAACCTTAGATCCAAAGGATTCTATAACTAAGGCACAAGTGCCCTACAACTCAGGAAAAATCTCAACACTCAGATCCAACCTGGATCTTATACCTTAGATTCACTCTTGAATCCCACCTCTCAGATCTATACAAGATCCTGCACTCGACCTTTATCTGCTAGGCATTGATAACATTGAGTGTGTTGAGTGAGTTGTACTCACTCAACGCAACTTAGACAGATTTTTCTGTCTATCTTCATTAAGCTTTGACTGACCATAGCTGAACGTCCACCTAGTGCCAACTAGCTTCACCTATGGGGGGGATAGGTGTCTTGTGGGGTTTTTTCAGAATTAAAAACTATACCTGCACAAGAAAATCAAACAACACAGCACAGGAAAGACTCAAACAATTTATAGTGGTTCCCCGATTTGGGTACGTCCACTTTCCCCCTTCGACCTATCTCCCAACCAGGGACGACTCGGTCACTTCACCAATAGGCTTGAAATCCAATCCTTGCACTAACGGAAGGAACCCTTCCACACGTAGGAGTCACCACTCCCACAACACGGGTTGCACCCAACCCTTACAACTAGAGACCAATCGGTCCTTTATAAAGAAATTGAAAATTGATTGTATAAGAAATACAAACAACTTATGGAGACTAAGGTGTCCCTCTTCGTTCGACGACGTGTTCTTGAAGTCAACGAAGAGTCCACAACCCTAGATCTCTCATGGAGTGAATCTTCCCGTAACCGGCGGCGGCTTGGAGCGGCGGCAAGGTTCTCGGAATAGGCGGCGGCTACGGAGAGCTGCTGCTGTGCCAGGGGATTCAAACTTCGTAGCAAAGGAAGCAAGGTTTTCCAACGGTCAAACTAGGATCGGTCGTCTCGATCGATTCGGAAGGGGAAGGTTTTTCCCGATCAACGAATCAAGAGACAAGGGATCTCTGGTTAGACGCGTGAGACGCTATGCTAGCCTAAGCTTCTGTCGCCGGAGATCTGGAAGAACTTGAGATCAACAGCGGCGACTAACTGCTCGAAGGCGGAGACGGTCGGCGGAGCAAGATCGCGAACTAGGTCACATCGGCGGCTGTTCTTTTTGAATTCGCGTATTTGGTTATTCTTCCGTTCATACATACGGAGGTATATATACCTTAGGTCAAGCACATGACCGTTGTGGGCCCCACCAGCAACAAGACCTAAGACCGGTTCGAAATACCGCAGGAAACATGGACCGATTCAGATAGAATCGGAAAATTGCCCAAGTCAAATTCGGCGAGAATCGTAGGTGATTCTCGACGAATCGGCGAGAATTACCTACGATTCTCGCCGAACACTACTTAGTAGAATTCTGGCTGCACTGATATAGAAGCGGGGGAGAATCGGCGGGAATCACACTTGATTCTCGACGATTCTGCCTTAGAGAATTTCTGGCGCATCGAGACAGCCGGCTCCAACCGGCGAGAATCAACCAGTGATTCTCGACGACTCGGCGAGAATCACTAGTGATTCTCGCCGAATCGGCGAGAATCACTTAGTGATTCTCGTCGATTCTTACTTAGACAATTTTTCCTCTTTCTTTCTGAGAGCTGGTCTTTGGCCCATCCTTGCTCCTTGTCTGCTCTTGCTCTATCATAGCCCTGTACTTGAAATTAAGTACACTCCAATAGAGAGAGTACACGTAGGCCAACACACTGATCTGCTCAACGAGGTATTACGTCGCGCAGACCCGTGTATATTGACCCACTGCACCCTGACATTAGTGTGTACTTAGCGTGGAGTAACTGCAAGCACAACTAGAAGATTTCATCAAATACAATGTCTATTTACCTTAACTTGTTCAGGGGCTTCTTCAAATCAGGTACATTGTGGATACAATACTCAACAATAGCTCTGTCGATGCTTTCCTCTTTAGGCATTGAGTGAGATGACCTCACTCAACGCTTCTGTACTTAGTTAATTTTTTTGTCTCATTCTTTGGCTTTGACAGAATTATCATGGCATTGAGTGAACTGGCTTCACTCAACGCTTCTGGACTTAGTCATATTTCTTTGAAAGATTATATGTTGCTTTGATTGAAGTAGCTTGATTCAATGATTCTAGCTGTATGGCGTTGAGTGAGTTGACATCACTCAAACCCTGTGGACTTGGTCACCTTTATATCTTCCTTCTTCTTAAGCTTTGACTCACAGTCTTTTCTCAGCACTTTTTGTTGTATGGCGTTGAGTTAATTGGCTTCACTCAATGCCTGTGGACTTAGCCACTTTTCATCACTACTAAAGCAAAGGCTTTGATTGATTGGTCTTTACTCGATGCTTCTGCTTATCTGGCATTGAGTGAGCTGTCCTCACTCAACGTCTCTAGACTTAATCGATTTTCTGCTTGCCACTGCTGAAGCTTTGGCAGACTCAGTTATACTCGATTCTTCTTGTTATATGGCATTATGTGAACAGCCTTCACTCAATGCCTGTAGACTTAGCCGCATTTTTGTCTTTCAAACTGACGGGCGTTGACTGTCCATACCTTACTCAGTGCTTTTTGGCATCTTGCATTGAGTCAACTTGCTTCACTCAATGCCTGTGGACTTAGGCATTTTTCAGCCTTTCCAACATCCTTCTTTGACATATGGCATTGAGTGAACTGGCTTCACACAATGTCTGTGTACTTAGACAGATTTCTGTCTCTCCACTACTCTACCTTGTGACCACCTGTCATAACCACTTGGAATACCTGTCCAATCAATATGATAAGGACCAACCTGTATGCATGAACTTGAACATATATCAAATACAACTAGGTATGTACCATTGACTACTTTGACTTCTTACAAATCTGTGACATTGGGATCAATGGACCCAACATAAGGAACAACATCGGTTTCTTTAATATTAGAGTACAATAGAAATTTGCCCGAAGGCTACACCACAATGCTTAAACTCACATCAGTCACTGACAGCAGCAAGGGTATCATCGTATCAAACCTTGTCACCTTAGCCTAGCTACCCTCCGGCATCACCTATTATTGCTGCTCTATCTACTGGGTTTTCACCTAAAATGGTAGACGTAGCAACCGTAGGCATAAAGACAAAGTGGCTATCACATCTACTCAACCCAGTGACTCTTAGGCACTGGGCAGGAGAAAGAAGGAAAGTACAATATATATAACTATGAGTACAGGAAGGTGGTATAAATAAATTTATTATCAGAATAGCAAATAAGTATTAGGTAATAAGTAGTAACATCATTCTATAATTAGAATTCAATAAAGGAGAAAGCATTCAACCACAACGCTTATGATTCTACAGCATGAATGTAACTTAACTTACAAAAATGCGCATACAGATTTATAAGTTAAGTATCAGCCTAACAGAAAAGTGACTTGTCATATAAGAGTGCCCATAAAAACTTATATGATAAGGATCTTATGAAATGTAATGAAATGCAATGCCATGATGATTTTTGATGCGCCCATGCAACTCACACACTCTATTGTTATGTCGACACAGTCCTTTAGTTCCCACTTTTCGAGCAGGTAGCTAACCTCTCAGGCGTCATCCGTCGTGGCCGGATAGTGACAATAGAGCGGGCATCTCCACTACTGGGCGGGTATCCACACTACCATGCCTAGGCCTTCGTACGCCTCAATGCTAAGAACATAGCAGCGAATCCCATGCGTACAACGGCTCAGAGCGGTCTTGGGTAGATGTGCACAAAGAACACAAACAAAATTGGCATATCGTTGTGGCACAGAAGGAGCCTCTAGGAGGGTATCACAAAAGGACCAAGCCCAACTGTCCACTTGGCATGGATGGAGCCTCAGGAATGAACACCGAGGAACAAGCCCAGCCGCCCAAGGTCTATCTGACAACTCTCATTGGTGTGATGACTGGCGAGCCTATAGACCTACCACACTATCCTTAAATCAGGATTATGACACCACGTGTTAACTCACACCGCATGAGAGTACACTTAGCCAAGCCAATAAACATTCAAGGGCTCCAATTGAGTCCCTTCTCATCACTACCCAAACTAGAGCTCAAAAGCACTCAAGGGCTCCACACTGAGTCCCTTATCATCATGCCAATCTCGTGCAGTCAAGTACACACGCACTACCAACCCTATAAAATTTTCGTTCCCCAAGCACTTAAGGGCTCACCATGAACATAGGTGGCAAGCCACCTTATACATCCTACTAATCCCACGCTACTACCCATAGTGAGATGAAACTCTAAGACATGGACTACTCTATTCACCCCTTCAATACATGGTATCAAGATTCAATATGTTACATGGCCAAGGGCATTTTCTCATCTAGCTCCAATTTCTATAATTCAGCAGACACCTGCATATCAAGTCATACATCTTTCACATATTCTTAATCATATAACATTCAACATGCCATTCATATTTCTACATGACCACGCATTCATGCATCTGGTATTACAAACACTTTCCAAACCTATATCCATTAGTCGCATTACCACTAAGATTCATCTTTACCGAATTTCATGAATAAACCATTTGTTTGTACAACATCCAAAACCACTAACTTATCGTAGTAATGAATTCAAAAGATAAATTAACACAATCCAAATTTCATGAATAAATTATTTGTTTATATATACCATTCGTTTACATATAATAAATTCACCCACTCCAAATATCATTTGAATACAATCATCTTATGGAACCCAAACAGCACAAGCCACTTTGACTGAACATTCCTTGGACTACAGGACTTCCCCAACAACGAGCAACCATCCGTTGGAAAGTTCATTCTGAGGGCTACAACTCTCGTGTTCAGCACAAGATCTAAAAGTGCTTGGATCATAGCTTAAATCGAGCATAATGTCTGTTGCGTACAGAAAACAAATATTTGCACACATCTTAAAGTTAAATGAATGACATCGGTTCACCTTCTTCCTCTCTTTATTCCTACAAAATTACAATGAGCTCTTCCTCCTCCTTTATTCACCCTCAATAGAACACCATTCTTCGCTAAACTAAGTCCATCTCATTCATAATGAAGAGAGGAGAGGTTGAAGACAATAAAACCCTAGGACAAAGGTCCTAGCGTAGTCTCTTCCTAAGAGATCATCATTTCTCACCAAAGTCAAACTCTTTTGAGCCGACATCTCTCCTATTTCATAACTAAACATCTAGCACTAAGGGAGAGGGTAGGAAGCTCACCTCATTTCTGGCCATAGATCTTGTTATCCTCCTTGGTGGAATGCTTAGTTTTTCCTCATCTGTACCATTTCTCACGGACAAAAGTGAGTTTTTCCAGAAAATCCGACTCCGACGACTTCTTCATTTCTGTCGGGCTCGGTATAGGGTCGATTTGGCAAAGTGAGCGATGACGGCTAGGTTTTCCCATGTAATCCTTTTTATAAGAAAGTATTGGGGTTTATGTTACTCCACCATATGTCGCTCTACCATTGGACCGCCAATCATTTCATTAAATAAGCCTATTTGAAAAGACCGGTCCAAAGGAATCATTCGACACATAACTTGAACCCGATTCAGCCCGTACGTTTAAATCAACGAACACAGCCTGGCTGAAATTCTTCCAAGTCAAATTTGTCGAGTATCCTTGGCGATATCCGATGAATCGTAGAAATTACATGTATCATCTTGACGAATCAATTAACCCTTCAAAGCAGTTTTGACGAATTCATCGAGTTTACCTGACGATTTCCACCGAATGAGTACAAATCTCGCCGAATTACTCAAGTCATTTTCGACGAGTTCATCAGATATCCTTAATGATATCCAACGAATTGTACTTATCTCACCAAAACTATTCAAGTCTAATATGTCGCATGTGTTGAGTATCATTCGACGCTTTGTCGAGGTGATGTGATCACTCAACGAATCTTGACAAATATCGATAAATCTTGACGAATCCATACTGGCCTACATTATTCTAAGTCCCATTCTTCCTATGCGTCGAGTGTCACTTGACGCCGGCCCACCAGTCAACGCACTCGACGTTTATCGAATCTGGTGCACCCTGAGCCTAAGTCATGTCTCCTAACTCAAAATGTGTGCGAGGGGAGACTTTGGCAGGGGAGACCTCGGCAAACTGGTAATAAAGTCCATAGATATGCTCTCCCACTTCCAAATTAAAATATCAAAAGGAAACATCTTGCCACCAATCCTTTTATGATCTTCCATAACATGCTTGCAGGTTAAGCACTCGGACACGAACTTAGCTATATCATTCTTCATCCATACCACCAAACAATTCGCTTCAAATCTCTATTCATCATTGTAGAGCCAGCATGGTAGGAAACACGAGAAACATGCGCTTCACTATTTATCTTTGTTCGGATATCCTCAATAGCGGGAATACAATATATGTCACGGTACTTCAAGGTACCCACATGATCAATTGAAAAGTCTGGTAATTCCCCTTTTCAGTTCTACTCCGGATATGCTGTAAATCGGGATCGTCCTTCTAATATAGCCTTGTAATCATAATCTACGAAGGCTCTACCACTTCCGAGCTACTTGGCAAGTTGCTACTCCCAACAGCTATGTTCATTAATAAGAACTCCACTACCAAGGATTGCATAGAAAGGTTAAAGATTTGCACGGTCATTCTACTTAAGGCATCGGCTACCATGTTATCTTTGCCCTGATGATAAAGGATATTGACCTAATAATCAGCGACATACTCCAGCCATCTATGCTGGCGCATGTTCAGCTCCTTATGAGTGAAGATGTATTTCAATCTCTTGTAGTCTGTATAAATCTTGCACAATGCGCCACACAACAAATTTCTCCAAAGCTTCAGGGCATAAATTACTGCCACAAATTCCAAATCTTGCGTAGGATAATTCTTTTCGTGAACCTTCAATTGTCTCGACCCATATGCAATCACTTTTCTTTCTTGCATCAAGACACTTCCAATCCCGACGTGTTATGCATCCACATAAACAGTATACTCCACTCCTTCGGTAGGTAAAGTCAACACTAGAGCAGTGCACAATATCTTTTTTAATTCCTGAAAGGCTCCTTCGCATTCATTGCTCCACACAAACGCATTGTTCTTCTGCATAAGCTTAGTCAGAGGTGCAGACAATACAGAGAATCCCTCCACAAACCTTCAATAATACCATGTCAACCCTAAGAAGCTTCTTATCTCCTTAGGTGTGGCGGGTCTTTTCCAATCCCTCACAACAGCTATCTTTTCTGGGTCAACAAAAAATCCATCTTTATTCAAAACATGACCCAAAAAGGACACTTTAGGAAGCCTAAACTCACACTTACTCATCTTTGCATACAACTTATGCTACCTTAAAGTAGACAGTGAAAGTGTGGGTAATATCTACCTTTACTCTAGAGGGGGGGTGAATAAAGTATATTAAAAAAATTATCCAATTTAAAAATTATTCAGCAGTGGAAGACTTGATTTATATATATGTGTATTGTGCTTGCAGTAAATAAAAACTAAGTAAGCAAGAAACAAATCACAGCACATAGCAAATCAAAACACAGCAACCAGAAGACACAAGGATCTATAGTGGTTCCCCAATCAACCTGGGTACATCTACTCTTCTACCACCATAGGTAGGAATCCACTGCAGGAATAGTTGATTAGGTGTCCTGGGCACCAATAAGCTTTTGATAAGGTGCTCAAAAAAAAATCAGATTTTTTGATCAGGTGTCTTGCCACCACTGAGTTTTGACAAGGTCTCAGAAACAAACCACAAAACTTTTGAAGGGAGTTTTGAGTAACCCTTTTACAACAGAATAAAAGAAAAAGAAAGAGTTGATGTTCTTCTCTGTCAACAGTCAAAGAGAAGACTAGTGGATTGCTGTTGTCAAAGCTCCCCCTGAGATTTGTAGTTGTTCAGGAAGAGAAGCTTTGCACAGGGTGATAGGCCTTCAGTATATTTGAGATCTCCAACAAAGAATGATTTCAACAAAGGCTGAAATGTGATGTGTCTGGAGTACTTGATTGATGAAGCCTTGAACACTTGAATCAGAAGAGATCTTAAAAGAATAGAGGAATTCTTTTCTGTGTGGTGATCTCCTTCACTGTTGTATTCCTTATGTTATGTAAGAATTCTAACTTGTAATTCTGTAGTACTTGTGTCTCAAAATCTATTCCTTAGAATAATAATAATAATCATCCTGTCTCAATTTCTCTGAGATGATATATTGAAATTCAGTCTTCTAGATAGCCGTTAGCCAGTCATAAATGACTTCCTTAAATGATATCTGTCTCTGGCGGAAAGTCCTAAGAGACATTCCATTTAGTCTTCCTTGAAACTTTCTCCAAATTGATTAAAACGGCTACAAAATCCTTTGCATTAACTACTGGATATGAATAAATTTGAATTCCATAACTGACTGAATTTTAATTCTTAAATCATCGATCTCTCAAGAAAAGTCGTCGATCTGAGCTCGACTATAGTCGACCTGAGCTCTGAGACTGGAATTAGACTTGAGATAGAAATCATCGATCTGAGCTAGGAGATCGTCGAACCGAGTTCGACGACTCGTTGAACTTAGCTCAGAGATAGTCGAACTGAGTTCGACGCCTCGTCGATGTTAGCTCGATGAGAATTGCCTTAACTTTTGCACTTGAATTCTGAACTAGAAGGTCTTGGGGGCAGCTTTCAAACCTAAGTTCTAAGCCTTAGACCTATTCTAGTTGACCTTTAAAACACTACAATGAGTTCAAGACATATTCCTAAGGACATAGTGATCCTTACCCAAATAAGTAATAGGGTTTTCCAACAATCTTTCCCTATTTGGGTTAGGATTACTATTTACAAGACATAGGAATTAAAAAGCATATAAGCAGAAACAAAAGCAAATACAACATAGCAGAATAATGAAGTTCAGCATTACAGAAGCAGATATAAATACAGCAGATAGTCAGAAATAGATGTAAACTGTCAGCTTACATAAATACTCCTTTTCTTCTCTCTTTTTTAACAAGATTTCTATTTTGGGATCTTGAGCTTGCTTCTTGGATCTTCTGTCATCAGCAGCACCTAGGGAGGTTTGAGATTTAGTTCTGGGAACAACAGCCTCTGGGTGCAGCTTCATATAACTCTCTGGATCAAAGAATTTTCTGGAGGAGTATCTTTCAAGTTCTTTCTTTCTTTGCTCAGATAAAGTGGTGATGTTTGAGGTATCACTCCCTTGTTCTCTTGCCTTCTTTATTTGATCTAAGGCAGCCAATTCTTTCATCCGTGTTATCCAAGAAAAAGGATTGTTCTCTGGATCTTCAAAGGGAATAGGAGGTTCATATCTGTTGATTGTATCAGCAGGAGTAGCTCTTGAAGTAATAATTTCTTTAAGCTTGTAAGGGAAAGGACCAGAAGTTGAATCAATGGGGACTTGTCCTTCCCTGTGATAAGGATGTTATCTTGGTTGTCCTCTTGAATAAACTCTATGTCCTCTTTTGTTTCCTCTGTACTGGCCTCTCCTGGATTAGTAGCCTCTTTGTTAATATCCTCTGGATTGGGATCTATCTTGAGTTTGAGAGGAACTTTGAGTTGCAGCATATGAGGTCTGTGAAGCAGAACCTCGACCAGTTCCTGCATCTGGTGAAGGAGGAGGAGGAGGAGGATTATGGTGAGATGATCCTTTGTCAAACTTCCTCTTCTTCTTCATGGCCTTCAATTGGTTCTTTGAGAATTGCATCCATGGTTCAGTTATTAGGCAGTCATGCAGAATGTAATAGGAAATGTCATTATCATCCTTTACTTTCTCTGGAGGAACTCTCTTCAAAGCTTTTCTTCTGGCTTTCCTCTTCCTTGCAATGGTTGCAGAGGAGTCATCAGAATCAGTTCTGAACTTGTCACTGTCTGAGCTCTGAGGATTGTCATACAATTCATCAATCCTTTTGATATACTCTTTTTGTTGATTAAATTGTTCAGTTGAAGCAGCAGCAATAGTAGTGACAGAAGCAGTACTTGCAGAAATAACAACACTAGCAGAAATAGAAGATATAACAACACTAACAATTGGAGCAACAACAATATTAGAAATAGAAATAACAGTAGTAGTTTCTGAAACAATAGCAACAGTAATAGCAGGCTCATCAACAAGAACAGCAGGCTCTGAATCATTAGCCTCTATTATCAGCAAATCATCAACAATATCACAACTAACTTCATCAGCAACAGAATCAGCATTCACAACATCAGTAGCAGTAACACTTTCCACAGCCTTTATAGAATTGATATATGAAGATATCAGGCTGGGATCACAATTGAAAATAGGCACAATGGCCTTAGTAAGATCCTCAGCTTCTTGAGCCTGAAGATATCTGCTATGGAGAGCATCAAATGCTGAAAGCAGTGACTTAAAGTCAACTACTAGAACTGGAGCTGGGGCTAGAATCTCTGGCAGAATTGTCATAACTTCTTCTAAAATAGGAAGCATTTATTCTTCATATGGAATCTCCCCCTGCCTGGATTCAGTATATACTAGATCAATGCACCCCACAGAAGGGATTGCCTGAGGAGGACAGAATGAGGAGAGCCTGGCAGATAAGTCCTGTATAGACTTAAGGAGTGGAGCCATGGAGGTCTCCAGCAAGAGTGCTAGCCTGGGAGCTAACATCTCATAGAGCTTATCTGCTAGAGCTGGAAGATCTACTTGCTCAAGGGATGCTTGAGTAGAGGTAGAGGAGAATATGACAGAAGTTAATGGTGTTGGAGGAGCTGCAGTGATGTGGAGAAATGATGAGGATGGTAGTATGGATGGTTGAGAAATGGGAATGGTGGTGATGGAAGTCACTTGAATGGAAATGGATGGAGTGAAGGATGGTTGAGCTAGAATGTCTTGAAGCAATTGTTAGTAAGAAGGAGAGTATGATGTGTAACGCCCCGTTTTTTCAGCGATTATTTTTATTTTCGTTTGGCGTTACGATGACGCGTTTCCGTGGCTTGTGCCATTTGTGGAGTGTGGTTTAGCTCCTTAGAACTGAGTGCCCTATTCTGTAGCCTGTTGGCAAGATCTCCCTAGCAAGCCGAGTCATTTTGGGTGACCCGGTGTGGCCTCTCGGGGGGATGTTGGTGTTTGGCTTTATTTGGGTATAACTCGAGTTCTGTTCGTCGAAAGTTAATTTCGACTTCGCCGTTGTGTTTGTAGCGTGGGTATTTAGCTACGGTGCGAATTTCGTCGAATTCCGAGGTAGATCGGTTTTCGCGTCGATTTGGTGCTTTATGTAATTTTGTAATTAATTATAATTATATTATTATTATATATATATATATATATATATATATAGTTTATGAAACCCCCGATTCATCTTCTTCCCCGCTTGAAACCGCCGGCCCTGTACGAGAGAACGGAGAAACCGCCTACCCTTCCCTTCGGACGCCGATTCTCGGAGCGTTTGTGGACGGAATTCGATTCCGAGAGTGGATTCGGATTGCTCTCGTCAAGACCTTCATTCCTACGGTAAGAAATTCGATTTTCGTGGAGTTTTGCGAGGATTGGAATTTTCGGTTTTGGAGCTTTCCGCCATTAATGGTCGAGTTTTTGTTCTAGGTGTTGCGGCCGTTTTGATTCGTGCGAAGAGGAGGAAAGCAGTCCAAAGCTTCGCTGTGAATTGAGGCAAGTGGTATTCTTGCCCTTGCCAAGTTTTTTTTTCGATTTTACTTGCTGAAATTGAAATCCCGATTAGCCCAGGTTAGAGGCCTTGTTGTTCTCATTTTCTTGCTAACTATAGGGCTTAGTTCTTCCTACTGAAACCCCCCCCCCCCTATTTTGTGATGATTGGAATCCAAATTGTCGAAGTGGAGCCGTTGTTTTCCTTTACTCTGATTGTTGCTCTGGTTCGGGTGTAGCCGAGAGGGAGAGTTAGGAGGGGGTGTGGTTGCCGATTTTTCGTTAAGGTATTACTCGAATGATTAGGCATAGTTTGTATAGTAGTGGTGCGCGACGTTGGTAGTTTCCTACTGCTATTGCAGTTGCGTGAGTCGTGTGCGCGTTCCGGTGTCGTTCGGGAAATTCCAAACGGTACAGGTTAGCCGCGCACGGTCATTAACCGTTAGGGCGCACGACCACTGGTCGTGTGCCTCTGGTCGTGCGCGTATAACTTTCAGTTTCCAAAGTTCTGTCTCGTAGATCGCACGAGCGCTGGCAAGCAGTGTGCATGACCACTGATCGTGTGTCACTGATCGTGCGCTGACGCTAAGTTTTTCTCAGGTTTTCCAGGTTCGTTTCGCACGATCATCAGCCGATGAGTGCGCACGACCACTAATCGTGCGTCACTGATCGTGCGCTCTGTATATTTTCTTTTGCTAGGCGAATTTAGCTTGTTTCGAGTGCGAGAGTTTAGATACTCAAGTGGCAGGCAACTACTCGAGTTCTGGATCTTCTGCCTTGGTCGTTCGACTATCGTCGAGCTCCGTATTCTTTAGCGGGTTTGTAAGTAGTGGCTTTATTTTGGCGGCGAGTGAGGCTAGCTCGCTCAATGCCAAAGTTTAGGTAGGCACTGAGTGGGTTTCACTCAACGCCTAGTCGTGTTGGTTTATTTCAACACTCTTCCTTTACCTTGTCTTTCGTTTCCGAGTTGATTTCCAGTTGTATTTCTGGGATTTTCCTTGTCGGCCGTTTTCTTTATTGTCCTAGAGGCCGAATCGTGGGTCGTGGTTAGTAGTGGTGGTTGTAGCTCTTTATGGGGGTGGAGTTGTGTGATATAGCCAAGGCCACCCATGTTTTTCTTGCTCCAGGTACGGGCTGGGCATGTCGGGTGGAAGGTCCCTTGTGTTTTCACGTGTTGACCCTCGAGCTTTTGACTTGGACATGGTGGATTGGGGGACTGCGTTTGCCTTCGATCCGGTTCCTCGTTGTTGTTTTTGCTACTATCACTCCCCACAGTTTAGGGTGTTAGAAGTTTCTTCCTTGGTAGTTTGCAGCACTTTTGGCTCTTGGTAGCCTAGTAGTCCCTGCAGGATGTGGTTCCTGGGCTGGGTCGTTGCTGTTTCTTTGCACGTTGTGCATTTATTGTGGTCCTATTTTGGACAGTTGTGACTCTTTCTACTGCTTGTTTTCTGGTACTTTTCCCCTTTTGGTTGACTCTTTCATGCAGTTTTACTTTGTTTAGCTTGCTGAGGTATTCTATTTTCTTTTGGAATACCCCAGGTTCTGAGCCGTAGCCAGTCTGGTGGCTAGTTGGAGGTGGTGTTGTCGGTGGACTCCCGGACTTTGGAGTTCTGTTTACCTTGTTAGTGAGGTTGTTTTCAGTACTTTCTTACAGACATATATTTGTGCTAGTGGGTTTGTGTCAGGTTGTTGGCGCCCACTGGTAGTTTTTACCTTGTACTAGATATATACTATTGCTGCTACCATTTTCTGGAGATAGTCTACTTGCTCTGAGAAGGTTTTATGCTAGGTTGCTAGTTATTTTTAAACTATAATTATTATTATAAATAAAGCTCATGATCAGCATGTTTTATAAAGCGTAATCACTATTTTCCAAATCACGTATAAAGACCGCTTTCTTATATATTATATAAATTAAATGTAGGGTCTTGCATAGCATGAGTGGTTCTCTTGGAACCCTTATGCGCTCCTTAGGATGTGAAACCTAAATAAAGTATTTTTCCGCAGCGTATAAATATAGTTTTTCTTTTGTGGACTAGGTGATCCACTGAGCCGAGGGATACGGACTCTAATCATAATTGATTTTCTATTCATTAAGCACATGAATTTCTTTCATTAAGTTGGTAGTTGGTTTTGCCTGAGCGTCAGCAGTTATCCCCTGCTTGACGTGGCATCACGACGCGTGTTTTCTCTTACTCTGATAATTCTTAATTCGGAGAAAATGCGGGTTGTGACAGTTGGTATCAGAGGGAGGTTGCTTGACAAGTTAGTTGAGCAACCTTCCTTGGATGCTTTTAGTGGTTCAGCATCATGTCATTCACACACCGATATGTCATCAGCACGTCTTGGCAAAAGCACGAACACTACACTCATAGCATAACATGAAGTATACGGGGCATATTATGTAGTATGGGATGCATAATATGTGTTCATATATGGATCCACCATAGGGGCTACATGTGAGGGTTATGTAGTATGGGATGCATAACCTCACCACATGACTGCGACTAGCACGTTTCTTTTTCGTTGCATGAGAATGTTATGTAGTATGGGATGCATAACATTTTCATGTGTACGCCGCTCATATCATGCATTAGGGCCTTTTTAGAATGCATAACACAAACATGCATATCATAACATTGCATAAGCACAACGCGCCGAGCTAAAGATTTTCAGGATGACATATGTACACACATGAGTTTTCAAATTAACATAAGTTCATGCATCCGATCTAGGCAAGAGTTAGTAAGGTGGTGGTTAACCATCCTAGGTTAGGGCATATCATCTAATTTTATTTTGTGAAGAAGATAAACTCTCAGAGCAAGTTTAGCAGCTTTAAGTCTATATCTACATATGTATTGTCTGTACTGGTAATCGGTTCTAGTCGTTGGATTTGGATCTGATTTGCGTTGTAATGATTTTTAGGATGGCTAGGCGTCCTGCGACTCGATCGACTCCCCTGTCTGAGGGTGAATCTTCTGGAGCTCAGAACGATGCGGTGATCGAGAGTCTGCGTCTGAGTAGCGAAGCTATGGGCAGGCAGTTGGAGGAGGTGCAAGCCCAGATTCAGTCTTTGGTGGCTGTTGTGGCAGGTCAGGCTCAGGGTGCGCAAGTTCCTGCTGGGGGGTTAGCTGTTCCTCCTCCTCCTGCACCCTTGAGACCTCCAGTGGTGGTGCCAGCAGAGATGGCCTTCATCTCGCAGTTTCAGAGGCTGAGCCCTCCCACTTATGATGGGAAGGCAGATTTCATGGTGATAGACGACTGGCTGATCTCCATGGAGGAGATGTTCTCGTACTCAGGGATTGCAGATGTTCAGAGGGTGATGTTAGCCACCTATCAGCTCAAAGGGTTGGCTAAGAGTTGGTGGCTGAGAGAGAAGGAGAGCTTGGTAGCCGGATGCTCATGGGAGATGTTCAAGGAGATGCTGTTGAGGAAGTTCTTACCCTCGGTCGAGCGTGACCGCCTCATGAATGATTTCCTCTATCTGAAGCAAAGGCAGCTCACGGTGGGTGAGTATGAGATAGAGTTTAGTAAGTTGAGCCGTTTTGCCCCTGGATTGGTCAGCGTTGAGGCTGATCGAGTTAAGCGATTTCTCGGTGGTTTGAGGAGTGAGGTGCAGCAGTTGGCCAGTGCTTATGGGACAGTGACTTATGCTGGAGTTGTAGAGGCTGCTCTTAAGGTTGAGGCCATTGAGACGGCGAAGAGCAGAGGCCAGCAGTTGAAGAAGGATAAGAGGAAGTTGGTAGAGGAGAAGAAACCCCTGGTACCCGATGCTGTTCCGGGAAAGAGGAGCAGAGTGGTGTGCAGTTTTTGTGGCCGGTCAGGCCATCCTGTCGAGAGGTGTTTCAAGAAGGCGGCAGCTCAGAAGAAGGAGCAGGTTCATGCGATTCAGGGTGCTCCTAGGAGAGATGTCTCCTGTTCTGTTTGTAAGCGATCCGGCCATGATGCGGCCCAGTGTTGGACCAAGGATAAAGTCTGCTTTCAGTGTGGGCAGAAGGGACACATCAAGTCGAGGTGTCCTCTGTTTCAGCCAGCTCTTCCTGCAGTTCCGTTGCAGGCTTTACCTCCACCTCAGTGTGTGGATAAGGGAAAAGGGAAGCTGAACGTGATTTCTTCCGAGGAGGCTCAGACTTCGACCTAGGTGATCTCAGGTTAGTTGTTTGTTGTTTTTCTTTCTAGCCTGGTAGTTTAGTTGCTAGATAATTTGAGGCACTGTTGTGCTAGTTCCTTTGCTTTGTGTGTTCCTATAGGGAAATTTAAGGTGAAGAACCGCTGGGCGCGTGTTCTGTTTGACTCCGGCGCTACCCACTCGTTCGTGGCTAGAGCCTTTGTGGAGCGTCATCGGTTGTCTCTAGATCGTGTTCGGGATTCCTTCCGTGTCAAGTTTCCCTCTGGTGAATCTGTGTTGTCAGATTTGGGTATTTTGGATTGCCCGGTTTTGTTGGGGGATATTCTTGCGAAGGCGGACCTGAAGATGATTGATCTAGAGGACTTCGATGTCATTTTGGGCATGGACTGGCTCTCTCGGTATGATGCGGTCATTCAGTGCAAAGGAAAGCGCTTGGACTTCATCAGGGACGACGGTCAGCCCGGCAGCGTGTATGTTGATCCGTGTCAGGATTCTCCTGTTCTCTCTGCGGTATGTGTTCAGAGATTGTTTCTTTCTGATTGTGGTGTTTGTTTCGTCTCGGCGGTTGGAACCGTTGTTAGCGTGCCACGCTTGGAGAGATTCCTATTGTTCGTGGTTTCGCCGATGTTTTTCCTGATGATCTTCCTGGTATCCCTCCTGAGCGGGATGTGGAGTTTGTTATTGATTTGGAGCCGGGTACGCGTCCTATTGCTAAGGCGCCGTACCGGATGGCCCCTCGTGAGTTAGAGGAGTTGTGAATTCAGTTAGATGAGTTGTTGGCTAAAGGTTTTATCAGGCAGAGTTCGTCGCCTTGGGGTGCTCCTGTTTTGTTCGTAAAGAAGAAAGATGGGTCGATGCGGCTTTGCATCGACTATAGAGAGTTGAACAAGGTCACTATCAAGAACAGGTACCCTCTGCCGAGGATCGATGATTTATTTGACCAGTTGCGTGGTAGCACGGTGTTCTCCAAGATCGATCTTCGTTCGGGCTATCATCAGCTCAGGATCCGTGAGGCAGATATTCCACGGACTGCGTTTAGGTCGAGGCATGGACACTTTGAGTTTTTGGTGATGTCGTTCGGTTTGACCAACGCACCATCAGCTTTCATGGACATGATGAATCGGGTATTCAAGGATTTCCTAGACAAGTTCGTGGTGGTCTTCATTGATGACGTGTTGGTTTATTCTCGCAGTGCTGAGGAGCATGAGCAGCATTTGCGTTTGGTCCTATCAGAATTGAGGAACCACATGTTATTCGCCAAGTTGAGCAAGTGCGAATTTTGGTTGCCTCAGGTTTCTTTTCTAGGCCACGTGGTGAGCAAGGATGGGATCTCGGTTGACCCAGAAAAGATTGCAGCAGTGATGGATTGGAGTAGGCCGAATACTCCTAAGGAGATCAGAAGTTTCTTAGGGTTGGCTGGTTATTACAGGAGATTCGTGGAGGGTTTCTCTTCTCTAGCCGCACCTTTGACCAAGCTGACTCAGAAGAATGTGGCTTTTGTTTGGAGCGAGAAGTGCGAAGAAGCTTTTCAGGAGTTAAAGAGGAGATTGTGTACTGCTCCCGTTCTGACCCTTCCTACTGAGGGCGTGGATTATGATGTGTATGTGGATGCTTCGCATATAGGACTGGGATGCGTATTAATGCAGGATGGAAAAGTAATTGCTTATGGGTCAAGGCAGTTGAAGACTCATGAGAAGAATTATCCTACGCATGACCTTGAGTTTGCAGCGGTTATCTATGCGTTGAAGTTGTGGAGGCACTTACTTTATGGGGCTCAGTGCAAGAGTTTTACTGACCATAAGAGCCTGAAGTACGTGTTCACGCAGAAGGAGTTGAATCTGCGTCAGCGGCGGTGGCTTGAGTATGTGGCGGATTATGATGTAGAAATCCAGTATCATCCGGGCAAGGCCAATGTGGTGGCCGACGCCCTGAGCCGAAGACGGGAAAGATCTTTAACCTCTCCGCCGATCGGTTAGTTGAGGAGTTCCTCCTTATGGATATTTCAGTGGGATGCTGTGGTTTGCAGAGTAGTTTGTCAGTGGCAGAGCCATCCTGGATTTCTTTGACCAGACTGCACCAGAAGGACGACCCGGATCTGTTGCACTTGTTCATCAGGACAGAGAAGGGAGAGTTGCCAGATTTTGCTATTGATGATGCGGGTACTTTGAAGTACCGCGGCAGGTTTTGCGTTCCCGCTGTTGGGGACATTAGGAGTATGATTTGCAGTGAGGCTCATGGTTCCAGCGTTGCCTACCATCCAGGATCTACGAAGATGTACCGTGACTTAAGGCAAATTGCCTGGTGGTATGGTATGAAAGGAGATATAGCCCGTTTTGTTGCTGAGTGTCACACTTGCAAGCGTGTGAAGGCCGATCATGGAAGGCCTGGTGGTAAGTTGACTCCGTTAGAGATCCCGACTTGGAAGTGGGAGAGTATATCTATGGACTTCATTACGGGTTTGCCAAAATCCCCGAGAGGATTTGATTCTGTTTGGGTTATAGTGGATAGATTGACGAAGTGTGCTCACTTCGTGCCTTATAAGATTGATTACCCGATGAAAAAGATAGCGGAGTTGTACTTGAATGAAGTCATCCGACTCCACGGTGTGCCGGTTAGCATCATTTCTGATCGAGACTCCCGGTTTACTTCTCGTTTTTGGCAGAGTCTGCAGGAGGGTTTGGGTACGGATCTGAGGTATTCTACTGCGTACCACCCTCAGACCAATGGGCAGACGGAGCGAGTCAATCAGATTGTTGAGGATATGATCCGGTGCTATATTTTAGACCACGGTGGAGCATGGGATGAGCGTCTGCGACTCATGGAATTTGCTTATAATAACAGTTATCAGGAAAGCTTGCAGATGGCTCCGTTCGAAGCTTTGTATGGGAGGCGCTGTAGGACTCCGTTGTTTTGGGCTGAGGCTGGTGAGAAGCCTTTGTTGGGTCCAGATGCTCTGGAAGAGATGGAAGTCGCCGTGAAGCTTATTCGTGAAAAGCTTCGTTTAGCTCAGGAGAGGTATGAAAAGAACGCCAATCGGCGTAGGTCTGCTTTGGAGTTTTTAGTAGGGGATCATGTATACCTCAAGGTTTCTCCAATGGTTGGTGTGAAGAGATTTGGTAAAAATCGGAAATTGGACCCAAGGTATGTGGGCCCGTTCGAGATTTTGGAGCGGATTGGTGTGTCTGCATATAGATTGGATTTGCCAGCGAACTTCCCTGGTGTTCATAATGTGTTTCATGTTAGCCAATTGCGGAAGTGTGTGCGCAGCAGTGGGGAACTCTTGGATGTTGTGCCCCAGTTGGAGCCCAACCTCTCTTTTGTTGAGGTGCCAGTTCGTATTTTGGATACTCAGGAGCGTGTGCTGCGAAAGAAGTCCATACCGATGGTGAAAGTTCTATGGAAAAATCAGGATTTGGAGAGCGCGACTTGGGAGCTAGAGTCGGCCATGAGGAGGGCTTACCCTCACCTGTTTCCCTGATTTGATCGGAATGTTTCCCTTTGTAACTTCTGTTTGTTACTTTTCCTTCTTTAGTAGGAGGGTTGTGCGTAAAGTTTCGGGACGAAACTTTCTTTTAGGGGGAGTGACTGTAACGCCCCGTTTTTTCAGCGATTATTTTTATTTTCGTTTGGCGTTACGATGACGCGTTTCCGTGGCTTGTGCCATTTGTGGAGTGTGGTTTAGCTCCTTAGAACTGAGTGCCCTATTCTGTAGCCTGTTGGCAAGATCTCCCTAACAAGCCGAGTCGTTTTGGGTGACCCGGTGTGGCCTCTCGGGGGGATGTTGGTGTTTGGCTTTATTTGGGTATAACTCGAGTTCTGTTCGTCGAAAGTTAATTTCAACTTCGCCGTTGTGTTCGTAGCGTGGGTATTTAGCTACGGTGCGAATTTCGTCGAATTCCGAGGTAGATCGGTTTTCGCGTCGATTTGGTGCTTTATGTAATTTTGTAATTAATTATATTATTATATAATTATATATATATATATATAGTTTATGAAACCCCCGATTCATCTTCTTCCCCGCTTGAAACCGCCGGCCCTGTACGAGAGAACGGAGAAACCGCCTACCCTTCCCTTCGGACGCCGATTCCCGGAGCGTTTGTGGACGGAATTCGATTCCGAGAGTGGATTCGGATTGCTCTCGTCAAGACCTTCATTCCTACGGTAAGAAATTCGATTTTCGTGGAGTTTTGCGAGGATTGGAATTTTCGGTTTTGGAGCTTTCCGCCATTAATGGCCGAGTTTTTGTTCTAGGTGTTGCGGCCGTTTTGATTCGTGCGAAGAGGAGGAAAGCAGTCCAAAGCTTCGCTGTGAATTGAGGCAAGTGGTATTCTTGCCCTTGCCAAGTTTTTTTTTCGATTTTACTTGCTGAAATTGAAATCCCGGTTAGCCCAAGTTAGAGGCCTTGTTGTTCTCATTTTCTTGCTAACTATAGGGCTTAGTTCTTCCTACTGAAACCCCCCCTATTTTGTGATGATTGGAATCCAAATTGTCGGCATGGAGCCGTTGTTTTCCTTTACTCTGATTGTTGCTCTGGTTCGGGTGTAGCCGAGAGGGAGAGTTAGGAGGGGGTGTGGTTGCCGATTTTTCGTTAAGGTATTACTCGAATGATTAGGCATAGTTTGTATAGTAGTGGTGCACGCCGTTGGTAGTTTCCTGCTGCTATTACAGTTGCGTGAGTCGTGTGCGCGTTCCGGTGTCGTTCAGGAAATTCCAAACGGTACAGGTTAGCCGCGCACGGTCATTAACCGTTAGGGCGCACGACCACTGGTCGTGTGCCTCTGGTCGTGCGCGTATAACTTTCAGTTTCCAAAGTTCTGTCTCGTAGATCGCACGAGCGCTGGCAAGCAGTGCGCACGACCACTGATCGTGCGTCACTGATCGTGCGCTGACGCTAAGTTTTTCTCAGGTTTTCCAGGTTCGTTTCGCACGATCATCAGCCGATGAGTGCGCACGACCACTAATCGTGCGTCACTGATCGTGCGCTCTGTATATTTTCTTTTGCTAGGCGAATTTAGCTTGTTTCGAGTGCGGGAGTTTAGATACTCAAGTGGCAGGCAACTACTCGAGTTCTGGATCTTCTGCCTTGGTCGTTCGACTATCGTCGAGCTCCGTATTCTTTAGCGGGTTTGTGGGTAGTGGCTTTATTTTGGCGGCGAGTGAGGCTAGCTCGCTCAACGCCAAAGTTTAGGTAGGCACTGAGTGGGTTTCACTCAACGCCTAGTCGTGTTGGTTTATTTCAACACTCTTCCTTTACCTTGTCTTTCGTTTCCGAGTGGATTTCCAGTTGTATTTCTGGGTTTTCCTTGTCGGCCGTTTTCTTTATTGTCCTAGAGGCCGAATCGTGGGTCGTGGTTAGTAGTGGTGGTTGTAGCTCTTTATGGGGGTGGAGTTGTGTGATATAGCCAAGGCCACCCATGTTTTTCTTGCTCCAGGTACGGGCTGGGTATGTCGGGTGGAAGGTCCCTTGTGTTTTCACGTGTTGACCCTCGAGCTTTTGACTTGGACATGGTGGATTGGGGGACTGCGTTTGCCTTCGATCCGGTTCCTCGTTGTTGTTTTTGCTACTATCACTCCCCACAGTTTAGGGTGTTAGAAGTTTCTTCCTTGGTAGTTTGCAGCACTTTTGGCTCTTGGTAGCCTAGTAGTCCCTGCAGGATGTGGTTCCTGGGCTGGGTCGTTGCTGTTTCTTTGCACGTTGTGCATTTATTGTGGTCCTGTTTTGGACAGTTGTGACTCTTTCTACTGTATGTTTTCTGATACTTTTCCCCTTTTGGTTGACTCTTTCATGCAGTTTTACTTTGTTTAGCTTGCTGAGGTATTCTATTTTCTTTTGGAATACCCCAGGTTCTGAGCCGTAGCCAGTCTGGTGGCTAGTTGGAGGTGGTGTTGTCGGTGGACTCCTGGACTTTGGAGTTCTGTTTACCTTGTTAGTGAGGTTGTTTTCAGTACTTTCTTACAGACATATATTTGTGCTAGTGGGTTCATGTCAGGTTGTTGGCGCCCACTGGTAGTTTTTACCTTGTACTAGATATATACTATTGCTGCTACCATTTTCTGGAGATAGTCTACTTGCTCTGAGAAGGTTTTATGCTAGGTTGCTAGTTATTTTTAAACTATAATTATTATTATAAATAAAGCTCATGATCAGCATGTTTTATAAAGCGTAATCACTATTTTCCAAATCACGTATAAAGACCGCTTTCTTATATATTATATAAATTAAATGTAGGGTCTTGCATAACATGAGTGATTCTCTTGGAACCCTTATGCGCTCCTTAGGATGTGAAACCTAAATAAAGTATTTTTCCGCAGCGTATAAATATAGTTTTTCTTTTGTGGACTAGGTGATCCACTGAGCCGAGGGATACGGACTCTAATCATAATTGATTTTCTATTCATTAAGCACATGATTTTCTTTCATTAAGTTGGTAGTTGGTTTTGCCTGAGCGTCAGCAGTTATCCCCTGCTTGACGTGGCATCACGACGCGTGTTTTCTCTTACTCTGATAATTCTTAATTCGGAGAAAATGCGGGTTGTGACATGATGGGGGCTCAAGATGTGAGGAATGGGAATCATCCATATAGGAATCATCTAGTAGACTTAATGATGGAATGTGAATGGATGTATCAATGTCAAGGTATGGATAATAGTGTAGAGGATGGAAATGTTCTTCAGTAGTTGCTGGTGGTAAGGAAGAAGTTGAGATTGGAGATGAAATAGTGATGGGGGATGAAATAGAAGTGGTGATGCTGGATGTAGGGATGGTTGAAGAAACAATGGGCGAAGATGGTGGAGATGATGAGGAGGCAGGAAATTCTTCCAAGAGGGCAGTTGCTTGAGGGGAAGTGACTTGTACAGTCCTTGTGCCTGAAGTTAAAACAACTGCAGGAGCCCGGCTGGGTTTGCCAATTTGCCTGTCCCACTTTCCAAAGAGGGCACAGGATAGTCTCTTGGAGGCATTGATGTGCATGCCACTAGAAACAAGTAGTTGAGGGCATCTGTTATGCAGAAACAGTCCTAGAATCCTCCCAAAATTAACAAGGTTCTTGTTTATCTTTTTCTTAATTAAATCAAACAATATCTCTCCCCAATTCAAATGCTTCTTATCAACTAATGCACCCATCAAACAGAATTGATACCTAGAGATGGTATCATGAGCAGAATGCTTTGCCAGCAGTACCTTTCCCACAACATCTGCTAAGAATCTATACTCCATTGACAGATTTTTCTTAAGCAACTTATTAGGGTTTGCTGCAGAGTGACCCATTCTATCCAGCATACTAGCAAATTCCTCTCCAGATAACTCTATAGAATCATGCCCAGTACTCAATTGGAAGACTTCTGTTAGGAGAGCAGGAGTTAGGGATACCTGTGTTCCCTATATTATTCCAATCACTGTGTTCTGATCCAAGTTGTGTGCAGTATACACCCATTCCTTAATTTCACCTGCAGCTATTTTCATTCTTGTGGACATGATAGGAACCAACTGTTGTTCCTTGAACAGTTCCAGAATATCCTTGAAGATTTGATCACTGTCTTCGAATGAGTCCATGTCGATGTCAAAACCCGTGTCGAACTTCATTGCTGCTAAGACGACAACAGAGACGGCAATTGTTACCTGCAAAAACGAACAAACAAGACCGAGTGCGGAGACGTTTGGAGGGAAAGAGAAGCTCTGCATAAAGTATGAAAGCGCAAAAGAGAACGACGACCAAAAAATGAAATTTATATTAGGGTTCGACGCAGAAAAGGAAAGATCGTTGAACTCAGTTCGACGATCTGGTCTTCTAAAGGAATCTGAAAGGTCTTCAACATCCTCGATCTCCGTTCGATGATATTGGAGAGCGTCGAGCTCCGTTCGACGATCTTTGACCGAAAAGAGATAGCCTAGCACTATCTAGAAAATGCTGAACTCCGGTCGACGATTTCTGAGAACGTCGATCTCCGTTCGAAGATCTTGGGGAAAAACGTCGAGCGCAGTTCAAAGATCAAAAATAACCTATAAGCACTAGAAAAATCAAGTTTTTAGCCTAGTCTTGATCAATATTAAGATTTTAAAATCTTGGATCTTAATTTAAACTTCCTCCATCTAACATTCCTAACTGTTTCAGGAAGAATGTGTGTTTCTTTTCATCCAAAGGTTTGGTGAAAATATCTCCCCTTTGCAAATCAGTTGGGATATATTTAAGTTCAATTTTATTTTTCTCAACATTATCACTTCAAAAGTGATGCCTAATCTATATGTTTTGTCCTACTATGGAGGACTGGATTTTGTGCTATAGAAATAGCACTTGTGTTATCACAAAATATTTTTGACTTATCTAAGTTATAACCATAGTCTAAGAGCTGATTTTGAATCCATAATATCTGTGAGCAACAACTACCCGCTGCCATGTATTCAGCTTCAGCAGTTGATGTGGACACAGATGTTTGTTCCTTACAAAACAAGGAGACAAGTCTGTCACCAAGAAACTAGCAAGTTCCATTGGTGCTTTTCCTGTCTACTCTACATCCAGCATAATCAGCATCTGAAAATCCAGTTAATTAAAATCCTGAATCTTTTGGATACCAGAGGCCTAGATTTGGACAACTTTTCACATACCTAAGAATCCTTTTTACTAATGTTAGGTGTGACTCTCTAGGGCTTACTTGGAATCTAGCACATATACATGTATCAAACATTATGTCAAGTCTAGTAGCTGTAAGGTATAATAAAGAGCCAATCATTGCTCTATATGTTGTCTGATCAACAGGTTTCCCATGTTCATCAGCATCTAATACAGCATTAGTAGGCATAGGTGTTTTCATGCAGGATGCTTCAGATATACCAAATTTGTTAACTAACTCTTTTGCATACTTGGTTTGAGAAATGAATATGCCATCAGCATGGTATTTGACTTGTAATCCTAGAAAGAAGGAAAGCTCACCCATGCTACTCATTTCAAATTTAGAATGCATTAGGTTGGAAAACCTTTTGCACAAATTTGAATCAGTATATCCAAAGATAATGTCATCTACATAAATTTGTACTAGTAGGGTATTGGACTTATGGGTTCAAATAAAAAGAGTTTGGTCTACTCTACCCCTTATAAAATCATTTTTCAAAAGAAAGCATGCTAAGGTCTCATACAATGCTTTAGGAGCTTGCTTAAGATCATATAATGTTTTATGCAATTTAAAAACATAATCAGGATGAGTTGGAGAGATAAAACCTGGGGGTTGTCTAACATAGACTTCTTCCTTGATATCTCCATTGAGAAATGCACTCTTCACATCCATTTGATAGACCTTGAATCCTTTGTGTGCTGCATAAGCTAGAAATATTCTTATGGCCTACAACCTTGCAACTGGTGCAAAGGTCTGGTCATAATCTATTCCTTCTTCTTGTGAGTATCCTTGTGCAACGAGCCTTGCCTTGTTCCTTACAATGATTCCTTGATCATCCAGCATGTTTCTGAACACCCATTTTGTTCCAACAATGGAGTGATCCTTTGGTCTTGGCACTAGTTCCCAAACTTTTTTCCTTTCAAATTGATGTAACTCCTCTTGCATTGCAATGATCCAGTGTGGATCTTGTTCTGCATCTTGTATGGATTGAGGCTCAATTTGAGATAAAAAGCAGTTGTGCATCAGATTTTTGTTGACCTAATTTCTGGTTTGCACACAAGCTGAGATTTCTCCAATCACTTGGGAGACTAGATGATCTCTTGATGTTACTAAATCAAAAGGGGGTGTTGATTGTTCACCAACCTGTGTTGTTATTTCCTCTTGTGGAACAACAACTGGCTCTTCAATGTGGTTCTCACCAAGATGTTGAGTGTCCTCTTCATCTTCACTACTTCCACCTCTTTGTTGGATAGGTGAATGTGTTGTATCCTTTTCTATAATGTGTAACCTGTCCAAATTTTTTGAAAGAGAATGTACCTTCAAAGGTTCTATGGTAGAAGTATTCTTCTCCTTATAAGACATTTTAGTTTCATCAAAAGATACATGTACAGATTCTTCAATTTTAAGAGAAGTTTTATTATACACCCTATAAGCTTTACTGATCATGGAGTATCCCAGAAACACTCCTTCATTAGCTTTTGCTTGAAATTTTGCTAAGTACTTCTTGTCATTATTGTGTATGTAACAAATGCAACCAAAAATTTTGAAATAATCTACTTTTGGTTTCTTCCCTTTGAGTAATTCATAGGGAGTCTTGCCCTTTAGCTTATGTATCAAACTTCTATTCAACACATAGTTTGAGGTGTTCACTGCCTCTGCCCAAAAGGATAGAGGAAGGTGAGCATCTGTCAACAATGTAGTAGCAGATTCAATAAGGGTTCTATTTTTCCTTTCAGCTACCTCATTTTGTTGAGGAGTTCTAGGGGCTGAGAAAGTGTGCCTTATCCCTTCACTTCTGACAGAACTCTTGCATAAGAAGAGAATCAAACTCTGTCCCATAATCACTTCTGATCAGGGCAATGTGAGTATTGAACTCTATCTGTATGCATTTGAGAAACTCTGTCAAACACTTAAAGTTATCAGACTTCTTCCTCAGAAAGAACACCCATGTGAATCTAGAGAAGTCATCTACAACTACTAAAGTGTAAGATTTCCCTCCTAGGCCTTGTACTATAATGGGTCAAAAAAGATCCATGTGTAACAGATACAAGATTCTAGGTGAATCACTCTTATTAAATGACTTGAAGCTATTTTTAGTTTGCTTGCCTAACTGACAAGCCCTGCAAAGTCCTTCCTTCTTGTAGGGGCTAGAAGGTAGTCCTCTAACAAGGTTTTCCATGGATAGCCTAGCAATGGTTCTAAGGTTTATATGTCCTAATCTCTTATGTCATAGTTCATTTGGTTTACTAACAGAGTTGAACAAGAGAATATCTACCTTAGTTGAATGAAAATCTACAAGATAGATGTTACCTTTCCTTTTACCTGTCAACACAGTTGTGTTGTCCTCTGATCTTATTTTGCATGAGGATTTGTTGAATGTCACCTGGTAGCCTTCATCACACAATTGACTGATGCTGATTAAATTGTGCTTCAATCCTTCCACATAGGAAACCTTCTTGAATGTGACTGACCCAATTTGGACTGCACCATATCCCTTGGTCTGTCAAAAGTTTGAATCTCCAAATATTACTTTGGGTCCAAGCTTGGCTTTGAAGGATGTTAGATTATCCTTGCTTCCTGTCATGTGCTTTAAGAACCCACTATCCAGATACCATTGCTAGTTTATTGTTGGATAGATCTTCACCTGCATACATAATAATTTATTTGTTTTTGACCCAGTTTACCTTGGGCCTAGGTTGATAACCTTTAAATTCCGAAATAAAAGACATCCCTGATTAACTCTTATAACCTTCAGGATGATATCTCCTAGGAGGTATTATCCATTCAGCATAAGGGTTAAAGCTTTGGGATGTGGGACCACAAGGATTGAAGTTTGATTTACCCTTAAAACCTTGCTCAAAGCTCTGATCTCTGTTCAACAATCTTTGAGCTGAGTTCGACGATCTTGGGTCAGATCCCTGAGCTCCGTTCGAAGATCGACTTTGCCAGAGTTTAGAGTTTAGAGATCGTTGACCTGAGTTCGACAATTCAGCTTGAGATCGTTGATCTCCGTTCCGCGATCGTCGAGCTCTGTTCGACGTTTTCCATTGAACTTTGTTTTTCTTAGGTAAATCAGGATTCTTCCTAGCTAACTCTACAACTCCCTTTCCTTTATCTGAGATAAACTTAATTGGGGTTGTTAACACTATAGGTTGGCTGGATGAAGCACCCAAGCCCAGTGTACTGTTAAGTCTTGAGTTCACTGTGCTTTTGATGTCCATCAGTCTTATGCTTCTCCCATTGAGGGATTCTTCAAACTTCTTTGCCTGTGATAGTTCACTTTTCAGTGAAGCTATCTCCTCCCTACAGCATTCCAACTCCTCAGAGAGTTTGAGGTTATCTGATTTTTAAGTGCTATGTCCAGACAATTGATTTCTGAGATAGATAATTTCTTTCTCAGACTTTAGCAGGTCTAAACAAAGTGCCTTAAATTCATATCTAAATTCCTCTGAATTGAAATCAAAAGAATCTATTACCTGCTCTTCTTAAGCTTCATGTTCAGATTCAGATTCTAACTCTTATTCTGCATCAAAATTATGTTGAGAGGCATTGATAGCCATCATGCAGAACTCCTTCTCTTGAGCATCATCTTCATCATCACTTGAGCTTGATGATGCCTCTGATTCTTCTTAAGTTTCACTCCAGGTTTCAGCTACAAATTCCCTTTCTGGTGTGTTTGTTCTTGCTGTAGGAGGATTTTTCATTGTTGTTTCTTCTGAAGTCTTTGTCTCTTCTCCTGTCTTTCTTATCTTTCTTGTCCTTATTTTGATTCTCTGGACAATCAGGCACAATGTGGCCTGGTTTCCTACATCCAAAACAAATTATTCCTTTGTTACTGGACTTGTCATACCTTGGTATTTCATGGCCTCTAGATGACCTTTTCCTGAAATCTTTTCTAGCCATCTTGTAGAATATTTTGGCTAGTAGACTCATTAACTCTTTATTGCCTGTGACCTTGTCTTCAGGCAGTTCTTTTATAGCTTTGAAAGAAATTGTCTTCTCCTTCCTTGTTGCTGGAGAAGCTATCTTTTGTTCTTCTTCTCTATTCTTGATAAGAAGCTCATAAGACTTGAGCTTGCCCAATAGAACTTCAGTGGTGATCTCATTTAGGCTTCTGGCATCCTTGATTGGCCAGATCCTTGAATCCCAAGTGCTGGGGAAGCACATTAGGATCTTATCATTGAGTTCGGTCAATGAGATCTCCTTGTCGAAGGTCTTCAGTTCACTGACAATTAGACTGAGTCGGTTGTACATGTCAGCAACTGACTAGGTTTCTCCCTTCTTGAAATTCTCATACTGGGTTAGGAGATGGGATCTTCAATCCTTTCTTTCATCAGCTGATCCTTACACAAGCTGAGATAGCTTGTTCCAAATTTCTTTTGCTGAGTTGCATTCAGCCACTTTTTGAAATATGTCATCAGACATAGTCTGTGCCAATATGTTCATTGCCTTGGCATCAGCAACTTTCCACTTTTTGATTTCTGCATCTGTTCCTGAGGGGGGTGGAATAGAACTTGTACTTATAGTTACTGGAGGTCTTGGACACACTGTCAAAACAGAATTAAAGATTTCCTCATCAATAGAATTCATGTATAATTTAATCCTTGCCTTCTAAAGTGAAAACTTATAAAGATTGCACACTGGAGGTCTGGTGCTAGCATAATCTTTGTTCTGTGCCATGGTTTTATATGAAAATAAATATAATAAAAGTAATAACCCTCTATTAAAGATTTATCTTATTAGAGATCTTTTGGTTCAGGTGTTAGCCTGTAGGAACAACCAATCTGATGAAGATTTAGTTGTTGAATAACCAACCTTCCTCTGATACCAATTAAAAGTGAGGGTAAGATCTACCTTTACTCTAGAGGGGGGGTGAATAGAGTATATTAAAATAATTTTTCAAATTAAAAATTATTCAGCAGTGGAAGACTTGATTTATATATATGTGTATTGTGCTTGCAGTAAATAAAAACTAAGTAAGCAAGAAACAAATCACAGCATACAACAAATAAAAACACAGCAACCAGAAGATACAAGGATCTATAGTGGTTCTCCAATCAACCTGGGTACGTCCACTCTTCTACCACCCTAGGTAGGAATCCACTGCAGGAAAAGTTGATCAGGTGTCC